>JAGQAX010000011.1:31459991-32162957 GCA_019142605.1 Cephalopholis sonnerati
CTTTGTGGCGAGGCACCCTGCAGCAGACATGAACCACTGTTATCTGTTCCAGAGCAAGAAGTTTGTGAGTACTCAACAGCTATGCATTTCCTATGGAACATATAGATGGTTTACTGATTTTATTTAAGCAGGAAATCACTATAATTAATATGTATGTGATTTTTCAGTCTCACGTGCTGGTCTCAGTTATCGGGGACACCTTCCGGGCTTCAAAAAAGGAGGAAAACATCAGGGGAGGGCGAGACCTGATAGTGGAGGCCCTCAGACATAAGGTTAGCTCTACTCTGCATTTTACACTGTTTTTTCTCTTCAGCTCAGGTGTTTCACTTTATTTTGTCATAGGTGCACACTTTAGATTAATTTCTTGCAAGTACATCCTCAGTTTACCTTCGTGGCTTGATTTATAGGGAACTAATCCTGTTAGCTGTACATGTTTGTATTCAGTCGTGCATTTTTTTTTTTTTTAAGTTGCCTTGTTTTTCTCTTTTTATTCCAGAATAAAATGCTGCAAAGAGAGAACGCTGAGCTGAGGAGGCTGCTGGCAGGACAGAGAACTGGAGACCACTTCTAATTTATACGGTTGCACTTATACACACAGACATATCACAACAATTGTAACACATATAAAATCAACCCTGTTATATACTGTAACCCACAGTGAAACCCTCCAGCAAAATAGTGGAACACAGAAAAGGGAAATAAGAGTGGAGGAATTATGTAAATGAATTCTGGAGTTGAAAAAGAATTTTCAATAATAATATTAATCATCATAATAAAACAGTCTGATGTTGTGTTACTGCCCTTTTTCATGTTAAATCAACTGTAGGTGCGTTAGCTGTTCACACCAGCAGAGGGCGGCAGCAAGCAGCCAGGAAGTAGGCGGGTGCGTTCAAATGCTGTCTTTACAGATTCGGAAATCTTGATTGTACTTCTTGAGCTTTCGTGAAGAACACAAGAAAGTCAAATAATTTGATACGATGGCAGACTTTTGCTGTGTGACTTGTACTGACTCATAACTGAAAATGTATTTAGTGTCAGTGACAACAACAACTGGATAATAAATCAAACTGGCATGCCTCGCTTCTTGTATTTTATTGCTCCGCTTATATATACCACTTGAACGCACCGACGAGTCATACTGAATTATTGGATATTGGATTGGGGAATTTTTAGAAAGCATCAGCTTGTCTGCTATCTGGGGGGAGTTTGAGATAAGTCATTTAACAAGAGGTCAACATGATGGGAGAGGCAAAGTACACACAAACAAGTTTTGGAACAAGAAGGCCACATTTTTATTGTAGGAACATCCAACAAGTCATCGCAATCAGTGTCATGAGGGCAGTATGAAAAATAATTTTGTAGTCCTAATTACACAACTTTAAATGAAGCAGACAATGAGGAAGAGTAAATCCAGAGGGAGGCACTGATACAATAAAGTAGGGGAGACTGAGGACAGTTACAGCAGCTCCGGGGTGCGTTCCAACTTGCATACTTTTTCTTTTTGCTTTAAGTAGTTACTGCAGCTGCCCTTAAAAAGTACTTACTGTTGCATGCAGTATGCACACAACAAGGACATACTACTTCCTCACAGGCTAACATGACACCCTGACCTTTGACACTATTCCTCATGCACCAGTTACCATGGTGACAAAACAAAACACCATTCACAGAGCTTGCCAGAGACGGAGGTCAACTTGGAGAGCTCTGCTGCTGCTGTTACTTTGTGATGCATGTAGTTTAAGTTTGAAGTTAGGCTGGAACTGCATACATTCTCTGTTGTTGGTATTTTCATAGTTATGTCTTTTTATCGTTAATCGTTAAGTTAATCTTTATGATTATTTTCTCCACATAAACAGTTAATATTCCTATGGTTACTATCCAAGTACTCAGCCGTGACTTGATTGGGTCTCATCTGTCACTGCCACTGCTGAGAGCTGCCAATCAGAATAGTCAGAGTAAGACATTACTGTTTATAATAAACTAAATAAATCACCTAAAACTGGAAAATTTATCGTAGGGCCTTTCAGAGGGGCTCCACACAAATGAAACTCAATAACTGCTATTTGATAAATAAATCGAAATAAATAACACTATAATAGAATAAATAATATTCTAATATTATTATACAGCAATGCATACTTTTGAAATACTGTGCTTATCGAGACAAAAACAAACTTAATTGGTTAAAGTTAGTGTATTTTTAACATGTTGCCAACTTCTTCCATTCAAATAAATATTGTTAACGCTGTGTCATGTGTAATCATGTTTAATCTGTATAGCTAACTATTAGACAGATGTAAGTTTAATGTATAGAAATTTAATTAGTGTAGATCAAATAGTCTCTGAGTGACTGAGAGAAGTGCAGAGTGTGTTGTAACCGTTTCCAGTCTCCCCCTATAACCTATAAGAGGGGAAGAAGGTCCGCAGGGTCCGTGAAGGCACCACAACATGAAGGTAAACTGTGCTGAGGCAGAAAGCACACAGTGTGCGCTGGACTAAATCCAACTTTGTGATGGCAGCCATGAGTTTATTTGGTGTAAAAGGTAAGTTAAGTTTGTGTAACTAAGCTAACTTGTGTTACAGACGGCTCCAGTCTCTGTAAACTAGCAGCTAACTTGTAAAACACCTCTGTTAGCAGCCTAGCTAGCTGAGGGACGCCACGCCTGAACAACACTGGATTTTGCCAACGTTTCATTTTGACTCTGTCAGCTGATTTAATGGAGATGTCCTCGGTTATTAGTGACACAGGGGCGTTCAGCTGACCTGTCTCTGCTGAGGCAGTCTGCTGGGACATGTTGAGGCTGACTGGTTTGCTCTCACCCACCTGCAGACGGACAGAGTTGAGCCACCATGGGGACACTGTGGTCCCGCAGCGAGAGCAGCCTGTCGCTGCTCCCGGAGAGACAGAGCTGTGTGCGGCGGGGAGAGGACAAAGACACCGATAATGAGTCTCTGGATGGACACGTCAGGCGGGAGGACATAGCTCAGTTTCCCTATGTGGAGTTCACCGGCAGGGACAGCATAACGTGTCCGACGTGCCAAGGCTCGGGACGAATACCCTCAGGTGAGTAGTGTTGATACTTAAAGGGACAGTTCACTCAAAAATCACAAATACATATTTGTCCTCTCACCTGTAGTGCTGTCTGTCTGTCTAGAAAGTTTTGGTGGGAGTTGCAGAGTGTTGGAGGTATTGGCTGTACAGTTGTCTACCTTCTCTCCAGTATAATGGAGCTATATGGCACTTGGCTTGTGATGCTCAAAGCGCAGAAAACACACACACACACAGAATCCAACAGCAGTGTCTTTTCCTAGAAATCATGACCCGGTTACTCAAGATAAGCCACAGACCTTGTTGGAGAAGTTTCATATAGGAACTACTTTTTTCTACCAAACTACACCCACCAACCGCATCACTGTGCAGAAGGAAGTATGCATCTATTCGTGTATGAGAGGCTCATGCTTGTGACACCGCAATATGTAAATATAAATGACGTCCCCCTTGACTGAGCTGTAACAAGGATACTCTAAAACAGAAGATACCCCATGACAAACTGCGCCAGTGGAAGGAAATGGCATATACTTCTTGTTTCTTAAGTGGGTGGGTTGTCTCTCCGCTGCAACCCCCCACCTCCTTTTGAAGTGTAGTAAACGTCATGTGGATGGATGACACTATACAGTACAAATTTAATGTCTGGTGCTTATTTTGCCACTCATTTTTATTTGCCAGCTTACTGTCTGATATCCACAGAGTGTAAGATCACGTTAGGTGTCACCATGGGTCTCATTTATAAAACAATACTACCAAAAATGTACGTGTGGACAAAAGCCAAAAAAGGCGCGCCTCAAAAAATATGGGACAATTTTAACAATCAGGCTTTGTCCTCACCATCTGCGTTGCTATTTTTTTTTTTGTTTCCAAAATGTTTGTAAGCATAGGTCAGCATTTCTCCTGTCAAGTCTGTTTTTATAATTCACAACTTTTGCGTGGAAAGTGGCGTATACCTGTTTCACGCCTCATTTTGTGCGTAAGCAATGTTTATAAATGAGACCCCAGATCTTCTGATTTGCGCGTCTGAAATGCTGTTTCAGTGTCAGGATGTTTAGAGAAGTTGGGGCTTGTGATAAATTGGTCCAGTATTTATTTCAGTGACTATAGGGCGAAGTGACCACTCATAATCTGTACTCACATTCACTTTTCCTATCAGAAAGAATGGGCTCAGGATCGCTGCTAGTCTCCTAAAGGGGCGGGGCAGTGGTGAAACCCATGTGACACAGATACAGGAAATTAATCTTAAGTGGGCCATCTTGGTTTATGAACAGTCTCTGGCTGTAACGTTAGCTAGCTCAGTGGTGTTAGGTGAGTTAGTAGATGCACAGTTCCTTCTGTGTGGTGATCAGGTTGGCAGGTATTGCTCAGTTGAAAATAATTAGTGCTGCATTAAAGCAGCTCACAACAAGGTCTGTGGCTTATCTTGAGTAACCGGGTCATGATTTCTGCAAAGAGACATTACTGTTGAATTTTTCAAATGTATTTTTTCTGTGCTTTGAGCACCACAAGGCGAGTGCCATCCAGTTGCACTACATTCGAGAGAAAGTTGAATTATGTGCAGTCAGCCTACACAGTAAAAAGCACCTAAGTTCATAGTCGTCTGCATGTTTCTGTCATGTTACCTGTGCTGTTCTCTTTCATTCAAAATGAGAGCAAGCTGTGTTATTTGATAAAACAGACACATTATTAAGCAGACAAGAACATTTGTAAGCACAACATTGCACATGTTGTGTTTTTAAGATGAGGAAGAGGCTGTTATGCAATTTCAGAGGTTTTGCTTTGTGTCTGAAAATATGTCATGAGGAAACACTGATCAATAGGTTACAAGACTTGTTATCTCTTCCCTGATAGATCAAGTGAATGAACTGGTTGCATTGATCCCATACAGCGACCAAAGGCTGCGCCCCCAAAGAACGTAAGTAACTACAACTCAGTGTGCCTGAAAAGATTGTGTTTCTACTAATGCCATTCAAACAGTCGATCCAGGTGTGGACAAGCTTTGGTCTGTTTGTGTTGTGCAGAAGTTACAGAGAGAACCTATTTTTTTTTGTATCATAGGAAGCTGTATGTGGTCCTGTCAGTTGTGTTGTGCCTCCTGGCGTCTTCGCTCGTGGCCTTCTTCCTCTTCCCTCGCTCCGTGATCGTGGTGGATGATGGGATACACTCGGTGACTGTGCACTTCGATCATGCCAACACAAAGGTTCAGATGAACATGACGGTAGGTTTACTCTCACACTTGCAGCTTACCTTAACTTACACTTAGTTTGTTAGGTACGCCAAGATAAAACAAATCAAGCCTAACACAACAGGCCTGCAAGAAATTCTGCCTTCATTGAAAAAGAGTTAGGGAGTTATTGATTCAGCTGTATCTTTTCTTTGTCGCGCTAAAATCTTATCGAGCAGTTCTCTGCGACTGTTGCCTCAGTTATTGTGCATTAGTCTCATTTTATTTTTCCTCTTGTTTATTTCACTCTGTACCTGTTTTAAAATACCTATTACTTTGGTTTTCTCAGAGCACTCTGAACCTCAGCAACCCAAACTTCTTCTCGGTGCTGGTGCAGAGTGTGAACTGCCAGGTCCTTTACATGAAGACGGTGATCGGCACGCAGCAGCTAAACAAAGTCACCAACATCCCTCCACTGAGTCAGAGTCAGGTAAAACAAAAAACAGATATTAGATTTCAGTAAAAAAGGCAGGTTATTATATATATTTTTAAATTCAATGTTTGTTTTATATCTCAGTAAATAATGTTTTGTGTACATAATAAACACCATCATGGGTTGGGCCTCTGCATCCTGGTACAAAGTTCAGTACGCAAACAAAGCTGTCATCGCTGTATAGGCGTGATGTAGGTGTACCTGCTTCAGGATGTGGTCTCTGCTTGACAAACTGCTTTGCATACAAGCTCATGACTTACCTGCACAAATGCTCCTGTTAAAGGGTTTAGTGCCTGAAGACAACACACTGAGATAATAAGGCTGATGTTAATCTGTGTTACCAACAATGAACTAATCTTACCACACACAGTGTAACACAGTAGTTTCTGGGCACTATAGTGTATACAAAATACACCATCCTGCTGCCACAGAACACTCAGTAGTATGACAAATCTGTGGCTGAATATAGTACATGTACAAAATCGATGTAGTATTTGTTTGTTTTTGCCTATTTAATAGCTGATCATACATGTTAAGCTCAATGAAATGTCTTAAGGTTGAGCAAATGGTTAGCTTCTCATTCAAACCCATGTTTACTGTGCATTGCCTCAATCCATTGTCTCACTGTTGATAGAGTGTTAAGACTTTTGCCATTACACTACTTCCTCATTAGTTTTAGATAAGAACGTGTTGAGCTTTGATGTTAATTAAAGTGTCTGTCTTCTGCAGGTGAACTACACCGTCAGTGTGGAGATTGGAAGCAGTGCACCCTATGTCTAGTGAGTGTCTCTGCCTGAACTTACCTGAAACTGTCCAAACAGCTTGTCGGTTAAACATAGAAACACAACATTGTTCCAAAGTCTGCTGTGAGCAGTAAGAGCTCATTGGCCTAAAGGGGTACTCCAGGGATTTTAATGCAGACCTCCATAAAGCAGGGAGACTTGAGAGAGATATAATAGCCCGTCGGTGAATGACATCACTCTGAATGGCAGAGAAATGGATGTGAGGAAAGCAAACAGATGATTGAATTTGAGAGGGATTGTGATTGAAACAAACTTGAAACTTTTCAACATTGGCTCATGTAGTTAATGTGCTAACCTGCTTACTAGCCTCGAATCTGTTCTTTTGGTCTCCTGGTTTCCCTTTTTGAATGACAAATACAGACTACGCCACCTGCTGCTATTGAGAGCTGTTTCCTCTCACATAGGTGCAGAATGTACGTGCTGGTTGGCCATTGGCTGTAGTCTTTGCGATGTGTTTATGTGTAACCTTTTGGCTGAGACACAGGCAATGTCAGGAGATGCAACAGTCAGCTTTCGTTGCTGCTAGTTCTCTGACATCAGTTTGGTGTCTTGGCCTTAAGTTCTAAGTATGGGTCAAGTTCCAAAAACACGGGATCCTACGTTTTCTAAAACACAACATGATAGCATCTTTTGTTAGACCCTTCCCCCTTTTGTAGTTTTCAAGGTGAACTGACTTTGATGTGTAAAATGTGTGGAGTGTCCCTTTAACTTTCACATTAAAAGCAACACATTGAAAAGTTTTTTCTGTTTTGGCAATAAAGCCACATGTAAATTACACAAAGAGAAAGAGAGTGGAATAATGATCCAGCTCTGTATTCCAGTTCAACAATCTAAATCTTTCTCTTTTCTTTCTCAGTGCCTTCTGCACCATGCCCAGCATCAAGGTCCACAACATTGTTGTATATATGCAGTAAGTATCTCTTTACCTTTCATCATCACAGGGCTGCTTAGATCCTCACTGTCGCGCAATCTGCCTGTTATATTAACAATTAGTTGAGAGAGGCAGGGTACACCCTGGACAGGTCACCAGACTATCACAGGGCTGACACATAGAGACAGACAACCATTCACACTCGCATTCACACCTACGGACAAGTTAGAGTCACCAGTTAACCTGCATGTCTTTGGACTGTGGGAGGAAGCTGGAGTACCTGGAGTAAAAGTACAGCCCTTGTTAAATATTTAAAAAAGTTGTGGGCAATTTTAATCTTTAAAATCTCCTCTCTACCCTAAAAACATTTGAAAAAGAAAACTTCAACATGTTTTTAATTTAAATTGACTCATCTAAAAATGTTATAGACAACAGCATATTTATAAATCTTGAAAAGTTATAGACTGCGGCGGGTCGCAGCACCAGAATGATGAAAAAATTGTCTTTAGAAATTCTTCAAACAAGCTGATTTTCAATCAACCACACATTGCTTTACCTTTTTACATAAAACCAAAACTTTAAGGACTCAATTCTAGCTTAAAAACATGACACATTTAGAAGCACCGTTTTTAAGAAGAAAATCATTTGCAAAACCTGCAAAGTAACTAAAGCTGTCAGATAAACATTGTGTAGTAAAACATACAACATTCCTCTAAAATGTACCACAATAGAAGAACTTAAGTAAAGCACAAGTACTTCAAAGATATGCAGAGTACAATACTTGTGTAAATGTAGTTAGTTACTTCCACGGCTGCACCATCATAACCTTTGCTTATCAGTCATGACGCAGCTGTGTGTATCACGTGAAGTAACACAGAGATGATGTTGCCACATAAGCCACTTCCTCAGGGTTATTGCTTCTGTTAAATTACAAAAACATTTAACAAACTTTATGATCGTGGCTTTGTGGTGTAGAAATAATATCCATCATTTCATATTGTGTAGATGATTGTAATCATTCTTTCTGCTGGCTGTCAGAAAGCTCGTCTTATGGTCACATCCTGCATCTTGCCTGTTGATTGATATTGATCTAAATTTCTGTATCGTCTTGTTTGTTGTCAGAACCTCGGTGAAAACCTCATACATGGTGCGAACATCCCAGAACAGCCTCGAGGCCTATCGCTACATAGACTGTGGTTCCAACACCACGCGGCACCTCTCCTCTGCCTTCTCACCAGCCAAATCCCGCAGCACCGCTCTGCTGTGAGGGGAACACACCACTCCTCTGGACGAGGTGATGGAGATGTTCATGCACACTCTAGGATTTTGCAAACATAACCACCACCAGCAGCAGCAAAATACCATATGGTGCTTTCTTGTAAGCTCACACAGAGTAGGGAACATTAAGTAGCTGTTTACTCGTGCCTTTGAATGACAAAGCTGGAAAACAAACAGGAAAAAAAGGCAACAGCTATTTTTTAACTGCACATTGGTTTTCATTGGCAACATGTTGCGGTTGTTGTTTAGCAGGGATGTTGTTGCCCGAGCAGCCACTTTTGGTTTTTACTTGGGGCCTGACGATGGCCTGAACTCATCACGTCTAAAATACAAGTTTAAAAACGCAGTCCTGCCATTTTAAACTCGCTGACAATGAGTCACATGTTCTACTGCTGAGAATGGAGTGACAAATTAAATGAGTCATTGCCAACGAGCGCTCTGCGGCTCCAGATTTGGACTCGAGACAAATGTCAGAGAAAGCTCTTTTCTTTAAGGGGAATGGCCGACATTCCAAGCTCACGGTGACGGGCCAGCGCAGCGATGGCATTGTTTTTTCCTCTAGCTTTAACTAACGCTGCAGAGCTCTGTGTCTGCTGCTGCTGTTACATCAGGGCAGCATTCTTCAGCGTGGCTTGAATGACTTTTGGTGTTGCAACACTGTCGGACTGAAGGCTGCTGACTTTTCAAAAAGGAGAAGTGAAGGAGCCTGCTGTTTTCTATTTTGAGGGATTATTTAATGAGTGTGTTTTTGCACCTTGAAACTGGGACAAATTGTTGAACATATTGCTTTTCCTGTGTTATTTAACTGTTACTGGAGTTGAAAATGGCATTGACACATTTAACATGATGTTTTTAAATGAATTGATAAGTTATTTTCGGTACCTCTCATCACAGCAAGTCTAAGCACACTGATTTTAGAGTCAGGGTTTTTCATCCAAAGAAGTGTCATAAAGAGGAATACTGTTCTCAGACCAGATTTTCTTCAAGTATCAGTAAAGCTCACGTGTTAGGTTACTGTGGAGTTAGTTACAGGATCAGTCAGGTCTTTATGTGTTACGCTCCTGGCTAAGCCACTGAAAGAGAAATACAATAAGTGCTGTTAAACATCTGTATACATTATCCTGTCCACTGAGGCCTTAAAAATCCAGATGTGCCACAGCAAACAGTATTTAAACATCATGTTTGACAGCATATGGTTATGTATACTAGCAGTGGGTCTGTCAGACTGACTGCAGTAGACCTACACTGTCACTCCCTCTGCCTTATCATTCATCTCTGTTTTTATCAACTCCTCCATCTGTTCTCCACACACGTGTCTGATAAGGTGGATTTC
Source organism: Cephalopholis sonnerati (assembly GCA_019142605.1). NCBI lineage: Eukaryota > Metazoa > Chordata > Actinopteri > Perciformes > Serranidae > Cephalopholis > Cephalopholis sonnerati. The sequence continues at coordinate 31,469,983 of JAGQAX010000011.1, forward strand.
ATAACACAAACAAAGTTACTGAGAGTTATTGTGATTTGACTTTTTTTTTTTTTAAAGGGACAGTTGTTTGTAAATTTTTGAATGAAAGATTTTACTGTTGTTTTTTTTTTAATTCAGCATATATTGTCATGCTAAATGAAATATTAAAGGGATGTGTGAATAAATAAACTAATGATGAACACCATTAAATTTTGTGAGATTTTTTGAATCTTCTTTTGCTGCGTCGCTGACGAAAGCTGTGGCCAGAGGCATTTTGTTTTCAGGTTGTCCACACGTCACCGTGTTTGAGAGCACCTTGATGGAATTTATTTAAATTTGACACAAATGTCCTCTCATACTTTTGTGGTCACAGGGCAGTGTAATCTCACAAGATACACTCACTGGCCACTTTATTAGGTACACCATGCTAGTACAGGGTTGGACCCCGTTTTGCCTTCAGAACTGCCTTAATTCTTGGTGGCACACAATCAAGAAGGCGCTGGAGACATTCCCCAGAGTCTTTGGTCCATATCGACATGATAGCATCACACAGTTGCAGATTTGTCGGCTGATGCCGTTCCACCACATCCCAAAGGTGCTCTATTGGACTGAGATCTGGTGACTGTGGAGGCCATTGGAGTACAGTGAACTCATTGTCATGTTCAAGAAACCAGTTTGAGATGATCTGAGCTTTGTGACATGGTGCGTTATCCTGCTGGAAGTAGCCATCAGAAGATGGGTACACTGTGGTCATAAAGGGATGGACACAGTCGGCAACAATACTCAGGTAGGCTGTGGTGTTTAAACCATGCTCAGTTGGTACTAAGAAAATCTCCCCCACACCATTACACCACCACCAGCAGCCTGAACCGTTGATACAAGGCAGGATGGATCCATGCTTTTATGTTGTTTACACCAAATTCTGACCCTACCATCTGAATGTGGCAGCAGAAATCCAGACTCATCAGACCAGGCAACGTTTTTCCAAACTTCTATTGTCCAGTTTTGGTGAGCCTGTGTGAACTGTAGCCTCAGTTTCCTGTTGTTAGCTGACAGGAGTGGCACCTGGTGTGGTCTTCTGCTGCTGTAGCCCATCTGCTTCAAGGTTGTACCAGAGACATTCTTATGAGGAGACTGAACACTCCCATATAAATGAATGGAGGAGTTTGCAACGACAGTATGGCGGTCGTACGCACATGTCCCGCCTCTTCTGCCACTCACAAAGCCAATTGTTTGGTGATTTTTTTTTTTGTCAATCATGTTGTAGTGACGTAAGCCTGCCTAACCACCTTTACAACAGTTTGGTCAAGTTGCTGCATAGAGGACTCCGGATGGAGGGACCATTGACAGTAGTAGGGAGGGTCACAGGGAAAGTTTTTTTTTTTTTCCTCTTTATTAACAAAGTTGTAAACAAACGATGTGGCTTAGTACAGTGAAAAATAAGTTGTCAGGGCAACAGACAAGCCTCAAATGGATAATATAGAACAGCAATACAGCATGAGAATCTAACAGTGTATAAAAAAATAGAAAATAAAACAAAAGTACAGACATTAAGTAGGGTAAGGAAAATATACAGATAAGAAGAAGAAGAGAAAAACAAACCAAAAATAAATAAATTTTAAAATTATATTAAAGAAATATGGGTATAAAGCTAGGGATTCTCTTTAAGATTGAGTTCTTCTACTAGGTTGTACAGTTTTATTGCAAATTTCTTCTTCATGTATTTCAGTGATGAGAAATACTGACATAGCTCCTTATGGAAAACAAAGAAATTAGGTTTTGTTTTCTTGAATTTGTTTTTATGTATAAAAAATTTAGCTAGGATTATAATTGTGTTAATGGCCATTTCATGTACCGTATCTTTCATAGGTACACCAAATAAAACATTTTCTTTAGAGAGAGTAGAGAAATTGACAAATTTAGAAGATAACCAGTAAATCAAATCTTCCCAGAAAGCATGTGAAAAAATACATTCATAGAATAAATGTTCTGTTGTTTCAATTTGTGTGTCACAAAATGAACAGTTGTTATGATCTATTCCAAAACGGTGTCTTAAGAATTCAGTAGAAGGGTATATATCATTGACAATTTTAAAGTGAACTTCCTTCGCCTTTGGTGAAATGGGAAATTTGAAAAATTTGGATCTTAGCTTCAACGCTTTTTCTTTAGAGAAAAAACGTAATATTGAATTCCTGTTTGAGGAAAATGGAAATAATTCTTTAATAAAGGCTTGTCCAATTGTGATATTAGTCAAATTTGGAATAGTAATATTGTGTCCATTCATCAAAAGCGAAGGGAGAGTTGGGTTTACATTACTTTGTAACAAGTTGTAAGACATTATAATTACAGATTGAGGGGTTGCTTTGGTGATAATGTTATACTGACATCTATCATTTCAATTGAATTTTGAACAAAAATCCTCAAAACAAATAAGGTTTCCTGTATTATCTAATAAATGCATCGGGTCACAGGGAAAGTGTAGTTGGAAAGCTACGCCTCGCTCCCCCTGTGAATTTGCACACCTCTCAGTCTGCGACCAGAGATAATAAGAGAACAGACTTAATCCATCGGCTTTATTTATTTCAGGCAACAAACGTTCTTGGTTATAGTCGGGATGAAATTACAAACAGACACAGTTGAAAATGTTTAAGCAATAAGCCCCGAGAAGCCGTGGGTTACACTGATTTTACAACGGCATGGACCACGGCTCAGCCAATCACATTTAAGGATGAGAAGCACCCGTTTTATAAAAGTTGTTTTCCTCTGTTTACATGTCATCTCGACCGCTCCGCTGCAAAGATCCTTTGCACCACCTGTAGAAGCCACAGGTATCTGGTCAGGTGTGCGCTCGCTTGCTTCCTCTTGATTATTAAATACGCTGCGCTCCAGGGTTCTTTCATAGCATTCATTTCCTGTCTCACATTGGGAACGCCTACAGCGTGACCTCATCAGAAGCTCCAAGTGCGTTAGCGTCAGGGAGGGTGGAGACCCTCCCCCTATAAAAGGGCCTGACACGACGCTGCCAGTTATTCAAACCTCTTCTCGCTACGAGCGGAAGTTCCCATCTTTCCCTCTCGAGCTAACTGTCTCTCCGGGACCTAGCTTAACTGTCCACCGACACGAGCGAAAGACTCGGTCACCGGGCGCTTTGTTCACGGTCTGTTCAGTTGTTCGAGGTGTACTGCTCAGACTAGCCTGTCACCAAACAGCCTGAGCCGCTAACTGTCGAAAATAGCACTGTTTTCAGCAGCTAGCCAAACCGAGTGGCAACACTCCGTGGCAGCAATAACCCACCAAAGTAGAAATACTTTACCAGAGTAGCAGTACTCCCGCTGTACAATCCGACTGGAAGTCGCAACACTCCCAGTTTGATATCGCTATCCTCTAGCCTCGTTGGGTTAGCAGTAGCTCACACCAGTACAGCATAACGCTAGCTTCACGGCTAAATAAACCCTGCGAGTGAGCATGGCTGCCGCTAATGCTTCAGCGAAAGCAGCGGTAAAAACACAAGCGCAAGCCTGTCCCTGCGGTAATAAGATATCGAGCTGGGACACTCACCCGATGTGTGTGTTGTGTCTCGGCCTGAAACATGCCCAAGCCGCCTTTGAGTCCACGGAGGAGTGCACACACTGTGGCCGGTTCTCCCTCAAAGTGCTCCGTCGCCGTCGGGCTCGTCTGACGAATTTGTCCGGCGGCGACCCGGTTATTATGGCTTCTACACACGACAGACTGGCCTGTAAGCCCGCTGGTCAGAATGCACAAGCTCAGAGTGGGTTATGAGAACACTAAGCAGAGGATACAGGCTCCAATTCGCTGTAACTCCTCCGCAATTCAGGGGAGTAATTCAGTCACAAGCTCTAGGCGACGCTGCTCGTTTTCTGCAGGAAGAGATTTCTTCCCTGTTAGAGAAAAGAGCAATAACAATGATCCCTCCCGAACACAGTCAGAGTGGGTTTTATTCAAGATATTTCCTGGTTCCCAAGAAAGGGGGGCGTGGCATGCGTGCAATTTTAGATCTCAGACATGATCTAAACAAGCACCTCCGGAAATACAAGTTCAGGATGTTAACGCACGCGACTCTGCTGCGTTTTCTGCGGCCGTGGGACCTCTCAGGAGGCGGGTGTCCGTGTCGCCATGTACATCGACGATTGGCTGATTGCGGCATCCTCCCGCCAGGAGGCAGCACATCACAGAACACTTGGTGAATCTAGGCTTCAAATTAAACCTAGAAAAGAGTGTTCTTCTTCCTTGTCAGACAATCACCTTTATAGGCCTATTTATAGACTCAGCTACAGGCACTCAGAGACTGTCTAGCCCTTTTTCAAAGGGGGAAATTTGTGTCAATCTTTGCCTAAGATTGTTGGGGCTAATGGCCTCAGCCCTGGTGGTGGTCCCAATGGGACGCCTGCATATGAAGGGAATGCAGCGTTGGGTGGCTTCTCACAGGCTAGACCCACACCGTCATGGCTCTCACAGGGTGCGAGTCACTGTGGCCTGCACAGCAGCATTAATCCCATGGAGAGACATGGGCTTCCTCACTCAGGGAGTGCCAATGGGGGTTATATTGTGCAGGAAAGTGGTCACAACAGACGCCTCCCTATCGAAGGGAGAGCAGTAAATGGGACCTGGGATCCTCACATGTGCTCCTCCCACATAAATTGTCTGGAGTTGCTAGCTGTTCAGCTGTCACTGAAACATTTCCTTCCTTTTCTGAGGGGACATCATGTGCTAGTCCGGACGGACAGCACGACAGTAGTGGCTTACATCAACAGACAGGGGGGCCTGAGGTCCCTTCAGTTACACACACTGGCATACAGACTGATTGTCTGGAGCAGCAAACACTTTCTGTCCCTGAAGGCCACTCATGTGCCAGGGATACTGAACTGTGGAGCAGATCTCCTGTCCAGGGGAAACCCCCTTTATGCAGAATGGAGACTTCACCCAGATGAAATGAGCCTGATTTGGGAGCATTACGGGCGGCCGTCTGTGGATCTCTTCGCGACGTCCGAGAACACTCACTGTCCTCTGTTTTTCTCCCTTCACGACCAAAATGCACCTCTGGGGGTGGACGCACTGGCTCACCAGTGGCCTCATGCTCTTCTGTATGCATTCCCCCCAATACCTCTGATTTCCCCGACCCTAGCCAGGGTGCGGGAGGAGGGCCTTACGATGATTCTCATAGCCCCTTACTGGCCAGCAAAGCACTGGCTGGCAGAGATAAGCCAGCTTCTTTACCAGGAGCCACGGCCTCTGCCAATACGCAGGGACCTGTTGTCTCAGGGGCGCGGTGAAATATTTCATCCCCACCCAGAGAGGCTGGCTCTGTGGGCTTGGCCCGTGAGTGGTTCAACCTGAGGACTGTGGGTCTTCCTCTGAACATAATTGAAACCATCCAGAATGCTAGGGCCCCCTCTACGAGGTCCCTTTATGAGAGCAAATGGGCAATTTTTGAGAAATGGTGCTCAGACTTACAATAAGTTCCCTTCCAGTGTTCTGTTGCTGGGATCTTGTCTTTCTTACAAGACATGGTAGATAAAGGAAAAGTTTATTTGGCGGCTATCTCTGCCTGCCATATTGGCTTTGAGGGGAAGACTGTAGGACAGCATCCCCTGATCTGCCGCTTTATGAGGGGTGCGCGCTGTAAGCTCCCAGTTTGCAAACCACTAGCACCATCCTGGGACCTTCCCATGGTGCTTGAGGCCCTCTCTGACCCACCTTTTGAATCACTGGAACAGGTGGACCTGAAAATGGTAGCTTTAAAGACGGCTTTGTTACTGTCTCTTGCTTCAGCTAAACGAGTGGGTGAGATTCATGCTCTGTCAGTACACCAAGCGTGTACAAAGTTTTCCTCGGGAAATGCAAGGGTGACCTTACGACCTAATCCAGCATTTATGCCTAAAGTGTTGGGGTCAAGTTCGCCAATTGACCTTGTGTCCTTCAATCCCCCACCATTTTCCTCAGATGAGCAGAAGCGGTTACATATGTTGTGCCCTGTACGGGCCTTAAGCATCTACATAGACAGAACAAAAAGCTGTAGGAAAAGTGACCAGCTTTTTGTGTCTTGGGCAAAGAACCGCTTGGGGAAGCCAGTCTCAAAGCAACGGCTCTCCCACTGGATTGTTGGGGCTATTGCTTTAGCTTGTAGCTCCAAGGGACTGCAGCCACCAGAGGGGCTATGTGCACATTCTACCACGGGTCTCACCACTTCGTGGGCCCTTTTCAGAGGAATCTCCATTGAGGAGATTTGTGCTGCTGCAAGCTGGGCTTCCCCACACACCTTCGCCAGGTTCTACAGGCTTGACGTTACAGCCCCTACATTAGCCCATTCTGTGCTTAGTATGGCTAAGCCTCAGTAATGCTTGTTTTGAGCCAGTTGACCCCCTAGTAACATCTGCCCAGCAATCCGGGAGTCAGGATTTCCCAATGTGAGACACGAAACGAATGCTATGAAAGAGAACTTTAGGTTACTTGCGTAACCCCGGTTCTCTGAGTAGCATGAGTGAGTGTCTCACCAGACCACCTTATTAAGGAACATATCTGGCAAGTCTTCTCATCGATCAGAATCAGTCTTTTTTTGCTGATGCCATTCATATAGTTTTTATGTCCCAGCGAGCTCTGGAAGTAGAGAACCAGACCCTCACCCATTCATTTTGAATGGGCGAAGGGATTTAAGTCCAAATAGCTGCCCTGGCGCGTTTCAAAGATGGCGTCGCAGGGTTACGACTTGCCTTAGAAGGACTTTGGTTGGACGTGTTGTTGGTTCAGAGATGGTCTTCTGCAGACCTTGGTTGTAACCAGTGGTTATTTGAGTTACTGTTGCCTTTCTATCATCTTGAACCAGTCTGGCCATTCTCCTCTGACCTCTGACCTCTGGCATCAACAAGGCATTTTCACCCAGAGAACTGCCGCTCATTGGATATTTCCTCTTCTTCGGATCATCCTCTGTAAATCCTAGAGATGGTTGTGGGTGAAAATCCCAGTAGATCAGCAGTTTCTGACAGACCAGTCCGTCTGGCACCAACAACCATGCCACGTTTAAAGTCACTTAAATCACCTTTCCTCCACATTCTGATGCTCGGTTTGAACTTCAGCAGGTCGTCTTGACCATGTCTACATGCCTAAATGTATTGAGCTGCTGCCATGTGATTGGCCGATTAGCCATTTGCGTTAACAAGCAGTTGAACAGGTGTACCTAATAAAGTGGCTGGTGAGTGTATATTTTTGGCCAGAACTCTTAAGTATGACAAAATTTCACACAAATGTCCAATAGCATACAAAGATAAAGTCATAACTCAGAGGCTATGATTCTAGTTTTTTAAATGACCATTTAGACCTGTAAAAATTCATACATTAATTAAATTACAGGGAATTTAACAGTAATTACAGATAATAGTTTAAGGCAAAAATGCCTCACCTGCCCTGCTTCCTGCTTCTAATGTGAGCATTTCATCATTGTCGACTGAATATCTTGCTGAGCGAATGATCTGCAGACTAATCTTTAACGAAAAAATAAATCATTATTTGTAGCCCTGCAACCAAAACCCCAAATAACCACTCACCCACAAGTACTTCAGGTACCACATCATTTCAGTTTAATTCTATTCTTCATTTGTTTTGCATACAAAATAGCATAATGTCCTTTTCAAACAAACAAACAAACATTTCCTTTTTATGTCTCATACGCTGTCCTATAGCTGCATGTGAAAATATATTACTACATAATATAGAGATCAACAAGAAAACAGACCACAATATATTATCGCTGTAATACAAGTAGTGTTTTTCTAGGGTTTTTTTTTACCAAACAAGGCAACACACTAAATAACTGCATAGTAAAAACACAAGAAGCAATAAGTACAAAAATATAGCTGGATAAAAAGCTTATTAATACAAGAGTGCTTCGTCTTTGGTTAAGTACGTCTGTCTTTAGGCCACTGCCTTGCTTGTGTGTGTGTGTTTACCGGTCTCTTTGTTTACGTAATATACTGTATGTGTGAATACACTTGGTCAAAAGATGTGAAGCAGTGAATGAACATCAAACATTTCACGGCAATGGTGTGGCTGAACACTGTACGTCCTTCCCATCTAGCTTTTTCCCCGTTTCACATACTTTTCTTTACAAATGGACGTTAACCGAATACCAACAGATTCACCTTAATACCCTCAACACACACGCACGCCGCTCCCTCGCACACACACACACTCGTTAAAAGTTAAAAATCTCACATTCATGTTTACTTTCGTCAGAGAGTTCTTTCTCTCACTCGCTCTGATTATTAAGTGTATGTGAGTGGGAAAAAAAAACAAACCATGATTGTCGATTGTGATTAAACGTGTTATAAAGGTGCTGTTGTGAGGTCGAAGGCAAGAGTGGCTGTAAATATGCTGTACATACATCTGGATACCTGAACATCTGTAGATATAGAAACTAAATTACATCATCAGGGCTTTGGTCATTTTTTGAAACAAAGAAAAATAAGGGATTTTGTAACTACACAAAATATAAACACCTGCTGTTTTTCAAGGCAGTTATTACGTCTAAGTGTTGAATATTACAGGGCGTCGCTGCCCCAAAACAGTGCAAGGAAAGATCCTCTTTGTAACCGTGCCACACAGTCTGCTTTGTGTGTCCTTAAAGCTGCTTTACGCACTTCTGTCTGGGGCTGGGCAATATATTGATTTTATATCCATATCATGATAGATATCGTCTTAGATTTTGTAGTATCGTAAGTGTTGTCTTTTCCTGGTTTTAAAAGCTGCATAACTGCCCTTTACTTACAAGACTGCATTAGCTGTTCTATTATTTGCCTTTACCCACTTAGTCATTAAATCCACATTACTGGTGATTATCTGTTAAAAATCATTGTGTAAGTGTTTCATTTTCTCCATATTGCCCAGCCCTACTTCTATCACTGTTGGACTGAACACCGGTGTGACCCGGATGATAAAAGTTGCATTTGACCGCCATGTAACCAGGGGCCGCCTCATGAAGTGAGCTCAACTGGAGCATAATCAGAACCATGAAGTGAGTACTTGAAGCTTCTGGAAACTTCAATTCATGAGTATTTCTCTCTCTAAGTGGCAATCAAAGTTGGAAAAAAAATCTCTTGAATCATTCTTTATTAAGAATTTAACGCTCAAAAACTCTGGTCTACCTGTGTGGGCGTGGTTCGGTCAGATTTGACTCCCTGCAACCAAATAATCCACCAGCAGTCATCACATTTTGATTGAAATGTTGCTAAATCCTGATTACTGCATGGAACCATGTGATATTACCCTTTTTATTCAGAATGAATCCCACCCATTTCCAGAAAGAAATTCTAAAATCTCTCGTGAAATATCCAAAATTTAAAGGTTCTTGTACGATCCCATTTCTCACAGTGAGAAGCTGAGTGAGACAATGTGTTTTGGGGCCTTTCATATGACATAAAATAAAATAGAGATACTTGTAAGGTAACTGGAACTGTTAAATAGGCCTGTCCCACTTTCCATTAATTTTTCATGGTCAGACTTTCTGGCTTTTTTGTCTCATGACGAGCAATATATCATGAACAAGTTATACTTAAAAGTACGGCACAGATAATTAAAGAAGGTCTAAAAAAGCGAACTGAATGATGAAATGATGTGATCTATCCGACCAAAATGTTGAATTTATAATTTACTGAGCTTTTTAATGGCGTACACAACAGTGTTTACAATTAATATGCACCTAGATTTATGTGTTAAACTACTAAAGAGCTGTTTTAAACCCAGAGTGGATACAAAAATTGTACGGAAAGTGACTGTACTGATTCATAAAAACACATCACTTCACTGGAAACTCTACTTTTTGTCCACGTCAGGATCTTGTGGGAAAAATGACTCCATGTTGACATGTTACTGAACCTGCTCTGGAGCTGGTTACCATGGTGATCTACCCTGGTTAAAATAAGCCAGCTTCATGACACCAGAAAGCCTGAGTTATGACAATAGGCCCAAAGACAGCTGATAACTCACTCATCTTTCTTCATGACACAGGCCCCTGGTTGATGTAGATTTTTTTTTGTTCTTGGAAAGCTGCTGTGGATTGCTGAAGTTTCCTCTGAAGCCTCCCCGGCCTTGGAGGAGTTGTAACACTACACATCATGGCTTTGTTTGAACACTGTTTTGTTTCTTGTCATCCACTAATACTTTATTAGAAAATTGAAATGTAGTCTAATATTGTGAACCCGATTGACTGTTCAGGAGCAGACAGAGTGGAGGATGAACACCATCAGTAGGGATCATAGACTAGGATTTTCAATTGTCTTCAAAATGTCTTTACATCTGATGGACAAAGATAGTATTAATGTTGTGGCCCAGACTCAGAAACACAAGCACTGGCATGAGGTCGTTACTGTACAACACAAGCGTCGTCGGTTCTGTTTGCTGTGTGTCTGCTCTGAGTTTGGTCTCCTCTCTTTGTCTCCCTCTATCGGCGCTGTGACAACATGACCTTGTTGATAAAGTTGACGATGGCAGAGGCGGGCTGTTCTGGGTCCAACTCGGCAAACAGGTGGCAAACGTTCTCTGCCAAGCTGCCTGGCTTCTTGGCTACGAAACCAAACACCCTGAGAGAGGAAGGGTTGGGAAAGGGAGGGAGGATGTAGGGATACAAGTCAGTGAGCGTGGGAGGAAGTGGAAGGAAGGCAGTTATTCAAACAGTTTGAGTTTTTCTAGTATGTCTCTTTGTGACAGCCTACAGGCTAAACCACAATGGAACAATGAGTGTTATGTAATATGAGGTCATGTGAGACTTGATTTTCAGTTAAATCATGTTTGCTGGGATGATTTTGCCAAGGCTCAAACACAATCTGATGCCATGCAGAGGCTCAAATATCGCCGACTTCTCAGCCACGGGTCAATCTACACACCCTATTTAAACATACACACACAACGCGCATGCGTACGCGCTTACTTTCTCTCAGTCATCAAACACAAACAGAGCACTTACTTAACGGTGGTGTTGTCTGAGTTAGTCCACCTACAGCCAGGAGAGAGAGAGAAACCAGTCTCAGACACACACGCAGGCAGAGCTGCCAAACAAGCTGATGCAGCTGCAGCCTCAGCCACAGTCAGCATGCTAACAAACATCTGCTGTCATGCATACTTACAAATGCACACACACAGAACAGTCATACACATCCATGCGAGGGCTCGCAGCAACAGATGCAGTGACTGATCATGGGTGATTGTGGTGACGTGTCTATGGTGTCTGCTGATTTTAGGTTAGTTATGGTTCAAACTACAGCTACAGGACTCAGCTAAGATCCTTTTGTCTGTCAATGCATACCTCCTGTCCTTAGGGTCGATGCTGCTGAAGGTTACACTGTTCACAGGGTAATGTCTCCTGAAGAAAAGCCTGGAGGAAAGACACAGAGTGACACATGGAGAAGGATGTCATGAAAGGACAGGGCATTAGCTGTGTTGTCCATCATTGTTTAATGACTACTGCTACATTTTTTTAATGTACCACTCAATGGGGAATCTCTTACCTGCGCTGACTGTCGGTCAGTGTGATACCCTGTGATGTCACCTTAAACTGGACCACCGTTGCAGAAGGACGTGGGTTACGACCCAGGGAAGCATCTGTTGCCTTGGCGATGGCCTGAGGGCCTGTTAGAGACTCTGTCTCCACAGAGGTCAGGTAGAGGACGTTACAAGCTGGGGACAGAGAGACAGACATGTAGATGTGAGCACAAAGACCACACCTCAAGAGGTATCTCTGTGTTTCAGAAAGAGAAGGGAGGACGGAGAGGTCACCTGCTCCTTGTTTCAGCAGGTCAGCAGCCGTGCTGATGTTGTTGACCGGTTGAACCTCCTGCACCTCTCCGATCAGATCTGACCGCACGGAGATAAATAAAATCAGAGTCAGCTATATTAAATAAAAGTGCATTTTCTGTAAAACACGTCAGAGTTAATCTAACACATACAGCTCTCTTTGTGAGGTTTACAGGAGCATCAATCTGTTCAAATTTGACTGATCTAAAACACTTGGTAGAGAAAAGTACAGAAAAGTAATCAATCTATTTATGTTTTTTTTTTTAGAAAAAAATGTATGTACTTACAGACAAAAGGATTAATTAAGAGTTTTTTTGTGTTGCTTTGTGTGTTCCTTTATACTAATTTGTACATTGTTTATATTGTATTATTAGCACTCATTGTGAATATTATATTGTTTGCTTTTTTTGACCTCTGTGCACACTGAGGGACCTATATGCCCATATATGACTCTCTTGTGGCTGGCCTGTCTGATTGCTGATTCACCACAGATGTGTGTTGTTACCAGGCCTTTAACCTACATATATATACCTGCTACCTGCCACAAAATTTCTCTATAGTTGCCTGAGGAAGACCAGTTTGGTTGAAACATTGCTTAACTTATTAAAGATTTTGGGAGCCTTAATTCAGTGTGCAGATACGCCTCTCTTTTTTTTTCTCTGGTGTAAGGAATACCAACCTTTTTCTGGGATCTTTAGAGCGCAGGGCAAAGAGATGGGCGTGATGGAGTGTTGGTAGACTAAAGCAGACAGACTCCCTGTGGACAGACAACAGTAGAAATCTCTTACATTCCCTAAAAGTAACAAGATGTGAAAAAATAATGATCTATTTAAGGTGCCTCACTCGTGGTACTAAAAACACTGTCCTTGAAACACAAACAGGAAAAGCATCCTGAAGCTGGAGCAGCAAAACTTACCAAAGTAGGGCTCATTCTGACACCCTTTAATCTTCACTCCTCGAGGGCCTGTTTCTATTAGGAAGTGTCTGACCAGCTGTTCCAGAGGATCGCTCACTGTAAATACAGAGATTCACTGTAAACAAGCTGGCTGCAAGTGTCATTGTCTATCAAGGACAAAGCAGCTGCTGATGAACTAAAATGTCACATAAAACAGCCTTAATGGCCACATTGTGCTGCTGTTGCTGAGCAGAAGACATAAAAATGTGAAAAATGTGATATTTAAAAGACATTAAGTGTCATTTTTACCCTTGCTGCTGTGGTTGTTGACATTGGGAGGAGGTGTAGCCACTTTCAGGGCCAGGCCATAGGCCCCCTGGAAAGAGTTACTGTCCCTGATCAGGAAGGTCCCTGGCTCTCTCTCCTTCAGAGCTGCGATTGCTGCAAACGAACAAATCCAAAATGTTACGAATGCTTTACACGGAAATGTCTTAGATGATAGTAAATGAGACTTTTCATTAAAATTAGGAAAAAGAGCATCAAAGGAAATATAGAGCGTCCCCCTCTCAGGCCTACCTTGCTCCCTGGAGATGCCAGGCTTGTACCAGAATCTTGAACTGTCCTGTACAAACTTCACACTGACCCTAGTTGCACTCTCACTCTCCACAGATGCCACTCCTCATTTTTGCCTGCAGGTGGCGCAATTTCCCCCACAGTGGGAGAGAACGTGACATGCAGCTGATGCTGGCTGTTGCTGGCGGTGGAGGGAGACACATGGCCTACAGCTGGCCTCAGAGTTCCCACCGCGTCGCTGGGTGGACCTGACTGCACGGGCGGGTGGCGCTTCTCAGGCAGAGGCGGCTGGGGGTGAGGAAGAGGGATGGAGATGGTGGAGTAATTGGAGTAGGAGGACGGATAGAGCTGAGGAGTTTGAGCTGAGTAGCAGGGCCTCTTGTTAGTGTCCGGAGCAGAAGTGTGTCCGGCAGTGCTGTGCTCCATGCCTGGGTGGTGAGGGTGTGGGGGTCCCTGCTGCTGGATGTGGTTCGGATGGTGGGAGTCAGGCCCACTCAACATCAATCTCCTGCCCAAAGTGGCAAAGCCAGGAACTGGGGCATCAGAGACTGGGGAGCCCTCCATGCTGCTGGAGGCCGGCTGCTGGGGGGATAATGGTGAAGCTGAGGTGGGAGACGCAGGGGCGGATGTGGCGTTAGGGGTGATCGTGGGTTTTGCAGTTTCTGGGTGAGGTTCCCCAGTTAGAGAAGATCCAACGACCTGTGTCGGTGTTGTCAATGCAGCAGCTTGGGTTTGGTTCTGGCTCTGAGGCTGAGGCTGAGGCTGAGGCACTGCCTGAGTCACAGTGGAAGGCAGAGCAGCAGCCTCTGAAGGATGGGGGGTCTGGATTGGGAGAGAGCTAGGTTGGGCGTGTGAATCTGGCACAGAGGGAGCACGGCTCGGGGATGAAGGAGCCTGGCAGAGTCCCTGGTTTGATGTGTTTGGTGTTGCAGAATCAAAAGAAGAAGTGTTCTGCGTTGTCGAGGCTGACGGTGTGTTTGGGCTACAGTGCTGCTGTTGGGGAGTCGTAGGGGACGGGACTGTTGGTGCAGTGCAGTGGTTGTGGGGCTCTGTTTGAATAGGTGTGTGTGATTGTGTGTCTTTGGTCGCCTGCGGCAGGGATGGCGGCTCTGTGCTGCTTCTTTGGCTTCCCAGGGTTTCCTGGGCGATAACATCAGCACGATAGTGTCCGTCCTGGGGCTGGGGGGCCTCGTAGTCACTGCTGAGGATGTCTGTGGTCCGGATCTCATACTCCCTCCCTCCAGGACTGGGGCTTAAATAGACAGACATGAACATTACTGTCACAGATCTGTGGATCAGATGCAGTTATCCAGATAATGTTTCTAAATATATATCCCTTGTTAATACCAGGTGAAAATGGGGCCCACAAAGGCCCAGTTATTAATATTTTTCCCTGCTCAAATGCTGCCAACACAGAGTGGCCAACTCTCTTAAATAACTTTAGTTTCTGTTGGCTTCAGCTGGAATGTTACGTGTCACATTTTTCATGTTTCTTTCCACCCTGGCAGAGAGGAGCGCTCCAATCAGCACCACTGTGCCTCTTAGGAAAAGAGTAGTACCTTTCCTGTGTGCGTAGAGGGCTGCTGGTGTGGACAGGAGTAGGCGGTCCAGACATGTCAGACGGGGTGGAACACGCAGCGTGTCCGTCTCTGTGGACCCTCTTAAAGGAACCGTGGGTAATGTGATCCCTCCAGCCAACACTTTCACCAGAGCTCCGCAGGCCATCTGAATGGGAAGGGAACAAATGATCACATTTACAAAAACGGAAACTCAGTTGAGACTTTATCTGCTGGGGTCATGATATATTTTTCTGCCAATGTTAATTTAAAATTCAATGCTTGCTTTTTGGGTGTTAAGCCATGTAAACGTCGAGAGAGGGTGGCAAAATGAGAACATTTGTGAGCAATGTGTAAGGCATCCATCTAGTTCAGCATAAATTATTCAGTGCATGCTGTTGTTAAGGGAAAACACATTTCTGAGTGTCTCTGTTTTAATGTGACTCACCAGTGTGTGAGTCAGAGCCGTATGACTGCTGTGAGTCTGGGTGGTGATGGTGGTGGTTGTGGTTATGCTCTGCTGCCCCGTTGCTATGACTGCAGGGCCCCGTCATGGAAGACGCCGGGGGCAGCGGGGACGTGGACTCAGACTGGTAGCCCGAGGCGTAGCCCCTGCTTTCAGACGGCGAGGGCTGGTAAGGCGAGCAGGGGCACACCTGGCGGGGCGTTTGGTAACCACTGCTACTGCTGCTGTACTTTAGGTCCAGGTGGGAATGAGCATGAGACCTTGATGCTTCTGGATAAGCTGGGTGACCTGATGGCAACGGGTCAAATGTGAAGGCTGGAAGATCGTGACCCTGTGGGCCGTAGGAGGCTACGGTGGCCCTCCTGTGCCAATATTCAGCCTCTCTGTCCCTCTCCCACTGCAGCTCAGCCTCCCTGTCTCTCTCCCAGTGGAGGGACAACTCTCTGCCTCGTCTCAGACCAGGATCCCTCTCCCAGTGGAGCTCTGACCCTCTGGGTAACTCCGCCTCCCTGGCTCTCCTGAGCCCCACCTCCCTCTGCTGAAGCTCCGCCTCTCTGTCCCAGTGGAAGCCGTCACCTTGATCCAGCCTCAGGCTGTGATAGGCCGCCGAGTCTTCTCTTCTGATGCTGCAGTCTCTGCAAGGGCAGCCAGGGGGTGGCAGGCCATCCATTAGCATTATGTCATGGTAGGTGGGGCTGGTGGAGGGTTTGGAGTGGTGTGGGTGGGAAAGATGGTGGCTGTGAGGAGGAGGAGGGTGGTGATAGGGACCATAGTCGTCTTCTCGACAGCAGAGCCGACCCGGGGCAGACAGAGGGTGGTGATGAGGGTGGTTGTGAGAGTGAGGGGTGAGGTCAGGTGACGGGTACGGGCAGATGTGTCGGGATGAGGAAGCCTCTGAGCAGGAGCGGTGCAAATAGTGTGGCGGGCCACTCTGGCGGTCCCATACCAGATCTGGCGGTGGGAGGGACTGGTGGGAGTGGGGGCTGTAGTGCTGGCACAGATCCATGTGTGATGGAGGAGCAGCTGGGTTGGGGCTGGCAGAGGGCGTTGCCCCATGGTGCCCGTTGGTGCCTGGAGCCCTGTCGAGGCAGTAACCGTTGGGCATGAGGAGGGTGCGGTCGCAGCCAGGCTCGGCGCAGCGCTGGGATCGGTAACCATCCCGGCAGGAACAGGACCGACTGAGCCTCAGCGTCCCAGTTCTCTCAGAGGGCAAAGAATCCCCATCGTCCAAGATGGCTGTCTCTCGCTCCCCATCCTGGTTTCCCTCTATGCCTCCGAGGAGACGTTGAAGCTCCTCTCTCTCCTGTCTGGTTGGCAGCGGGCGAATGGGCTCCTCCTGGCGCTCAGGGTGGATAGAAGATTGGTTCAAATGGACGGAATGGGCAGAGAGGGCGGAGTCAGAGCCTTGGGTGATGAGATGATCCGGCCTATCTTCTCCATGGCCTGCTGCTGGGCTGCTGCCATTGGTTGAACTGAGAGAGCCAGAGCCGGGACCTCGGCGCTTCTTTATCTGAGCGTAGAGACTGCCATCTAGAGGACCTCTGGTGTGGGCAATATCTAAGAGAAGAAGAAACAGATCAGAGCTTTGCATATAAACACAAATGGTGCTAAACACTACCTGAAAGCCTTTTGTTGGCTCGTAATCATAGGGGAACCTGTTCTGGTGTTCTTTAGCACCCATCTTTTTGCCAAAAGGTGCTATATAGAACCTATAGAGGTGCAAATTATCACTACACTGTTTTTAAACTTTTGAGCCTGAGGGCCATTAAATAATGCCAGATAATAGCATGGACGAGTTATATGCTTCTAAATTATACTTTTACTTAAAATAAGAATGATTATTAATCATTTCTTAAGAATTGCTGGCTTAAACGATTCAGAATCCTGCACTAAATGCTTACTGAGAAACACAACAACACGTTATCTTTTCAAATATTTCAGTGCACATGGAGACAAAAAGGTTGAGAGCCATTGCTTTAATGTTTTATCCTCTGGAAAAACAGATGTAGGCTATTTTAGTGTCGTGGTTTTTCCTTTCCCTAATAAACTAAACTAAACTAAGCTGCAGAGATTCTCTGCAGTAGAGATTCTCTTAAGAACCATAAAGGGGCTGAGAAAGTTCTTTGTGTGGCAGCAGTGCTATATGGCACCTCAACTCATGCCAGAGAGACGCTGAGCAGCCAACATCTTCTGTGTGTTGCATATATTTTCTTGTAAATATCCCTCATTAGTGATTGCTTAAAATCAAGCTGATATTGGACATGAAGAGAACAGTGAGCGTGTTACCCTCCAGGCTGTCCTGATATCGCTGGTTGAAGTTCTCATAGGAATCCCAGCGAACCACTGGGTCAGCAGTGTTGTAGTCGACTGTGACAGCCGGGTCGTTCTTCTGGTACTCACGGCCTGAGGAGAGACACATCTAATTATCATTCATTTGCATTTGTTTCCTTTATTCCTTCTCCTACAGTGTATATTTTTAATTGGAACAAACTTTACAGTCAAGTTGAGCATTTACATCAACTGTTTTTTACCCATTTGACAAATATAAACTTAACTTTTGAAGTAGGAAAGATATCAAGGAGAATTTGAAGTCAACCAACCTTTCATTTTCTCAGGTCCAGAGGAGAAGACAAACTCAACTGTGGCGTCTGATGGAAAACGCTCATCTGGGGAGAAGAAAATGAAATCAAAACAAAGTTAAAATTCTCACAGATCTCACTATATCATCAAATAGCTCTTTTCTAACATAAAAAATAAACTTTTAATTATTTCTACATCACAGTCTTCAAATGTAAACGTAATCTCCTCATGAGACAGTGGTGTATGAAAGCATACCAGCTCCTCACTGATGAGTGGAACCCACAGAGAGGAATCAAACAGTTGTTCTGCTCCAATATATCAAATATACTAATACCTTCCACAGATGTGCATCAACCCACGATGGCGTGTTTATGTACATTTGTAATGCTTCATTTAGTGTAATGGATTGACAACCACATGCACAACAGACCTGCTTCGCTTCTCAGCTGCACATATTCTGTCATTTCAGGGAAAGTGAAACCGAGGAGGAAATGAGGTAATGAGCATGTTCATTATGGACTTAAGCAACAGACCAGTGCTCACTAGGCCTCCTTTACACTCTCTGAGGGATAATTAGAGGCACTCCCTGCATACAGTACAATGTATTCTCGATGTATTCACCTCCAGGGAGCTGTTATTATGTACAGGATGGGGATTAAGCTACTACTATTAAGGGATTTATTCAACCACAGTATTGTGAGGCCATTTTAGGCAGCAAACCAGCTGCGAACACACTCCCACAAAAGTTATTTCCAAAGATTATGTTAATTAGTTGTACAGTAAGTGATGATTAACTTACAGCAGTTAACCAATTGTGCCTAAATGTCAGTTTAAGTGAATCAAAGGAAGGAAAATCAGGCAAAATTCAGTCTGGCCTTCAGGGTGCAGCATTCTTCTTGTACTCTTTGTACACTTGAAGTAAGACTGCGCAGCTTTTTTTTAATAGTTGAACTCAAAAGCAATAAAAAATGACCTTAATTCAATATACTCTGGGATTTTAAAGCTAGCCTTACATGGTGTGGTATGGCCAGTTAGCTTATTGTGGCTAATGTTAGCTTACTATACATAAATCTCCATTTATACATCCAACAGGATGAAGTGACATTAGCAGGCATTTGTCTTTTTTTTATCTCCTTTGTAAGTCCAATTTTCACTTCTCTTTTAGCTCTAATTTTGCTGGAAAACAAAAAACACTGAGCTGAAAGAGTCTATAAAGTCCAGTAGAGCTGGAAAGAGCTGCGGAGTTAGGTGATAATTCTCTGTGGGTTCATCAATACGTGCAACCAAAGTAGTTGTGTGATACATTGTGAATGGAGGTGGAGCGGGCTGTCCACTTACTGAAAGATCAGCAGTTCGATTCCGGGCTCCCTCAGTCTGCATGTTGTATCCTTGGGCCAGATACTGAAACCCAGAGTAGTTATCTTTGGCTGTTCCATTGGTGTGTGAGTGAGAGTGAATGTCTAAGCTGAGTAGCAGGTGAGTTATGGCAAAAATAAAGTTTTGTGTGGTCCCACAGACCTTGACCTTTAATGTTCAAGCACCAAGTTCTAATCAGTTCATACTTAAGTCCGCAGATGCTTGTGCCAAATTCGAGGAAACTCCCTGAGCACATTCTAGAGATATCGCCTTCACAAGAATGGGATGGGCGGACAACCCAAAAACATAATGCCTTTGATCAAGGCTGTTCCTGGTGCTAAGGCGTAAGAATATTGATTACAGAGGCTTTAAGGGGATGCTGATACAACTGTAGCCATGGTACATGTCCCACACATGATACCTGTACTGCCCATGAGAGGAAATGCCATAGTACCAATGTGGAATAGGTACAAATGCTCTATATCAACTTACCAGTACAAGCTTCATCCAACTCCCCTTTGCCAAACCAGAGCTGGGATCCGTGGATGGTGCAGGTGTGGAACTGCAACCTGAACACAGTGTCTCTGTCAGCGCTCTGGGCTCGCCTGTGGTAGCATTTGACCTGCAGAGGGCGGCAGAGAGGGGGGATGAGCCTCAGCTTAAAATGCATGTGGGATAATGAGGGGTTTGAACAGTAAATTTAAGGCTTTATGCTCCAAAAATGAGTGACACCTACACTTTCAAAATAACTGACTACACAAAACAGACAAATTATAACTTCTTGTTAACAAAGTGACAAAACCTTTTTCCAGACCAACATCTGTATCTCAGTGATGTGATGTGGCAATATCATGTCAGTGTATGTGCTATTTCCAAAGTATTTCTTCTGTTAAAGTTTAAAGGCTATTAAGTTAGGAGTACGACCCCACCCAGATCAGAGGTCCTCTGTTTGTCATTTCCTTCCCATGTGAACTCACCATGATGTCACCCTTTAGCAGCAGTGCCGGTTCGATGGTCACGCACAGCCGTCTGCCTCCAGTGCCTTGAAGGTCACTGTGGATAACACAATGTACACAAACAAGCCTGTTAGATAACTAAAAAAAAAAAGACAAGGAATGCCAGCAGATACAGTACGTGACAAAACATGGACAATCTGACACACTGTGGAAGATTAACTTGTTTGTTTGTATCATGTCACAGAATACTGTGATTAATTTTAGCACCATTTTGAACATGTTTTCACTTGACAGTGGCTGTATTGACATTCCTAACTTGAAAAAGGCCTTGAGGTAAAAAATAAAGTTACAAGATAAGAGTTAAAAGCTGGACTGGAGAATAGAGCTCTTTATGTAATTTTCTCCACTTCTCTTGAACTACTCTGTGACGGTGTTGAAACCTCAGCTCATGACAGATAAAAACACCCCCAGAGCTAACAAATATGTCCCAGCTTATCTATGCTGTCGGTTGGCCGTATGACAGCAAGAGAGACTCACTATATGCCTGAAGTGTAGACCAACTGCATGGACTGGTAGATCTTCAAGAAGGGGTAGTAACCTAAGGAAGAGGAGGAGGAGAGAAATTCAGACACAGAAAGCATTATCAGCACAAAGATAGAGGAATGTGCTGCCTGCCACCCACTCCTTCTGGACTTGATCAACAGATTAAAGATAAACAGACTAGTTTGTGTGGGAGGAGGGTGAATGTGACCACTCATGAGAGCTGCAGTCAGCAACATCGCTGTGATTCAGCAGGGAAAGACTGTCACAGCACAACGCCAAGGCATGCATCACAACGTATATATAAATCTTATCAGCGTAGTCAGATCAGACAGGAGAACAGATGGTACATCTCAGTTCACTTAATTGTGTTCACGTTTTCATCTGTCATGTCTTAGTCCTGTCTAATGAAGACATGCGGGAGACATGTGGGAGAAGATTCAAGGAAAAAAAAAGAACATGAACTGTCTTTTAGAGGCTGTAGAGAGCTGAGTTTTAAAGGTATAGCGAAGATACTGGTATCATATGAGACTTAAAGACCACAGGAATCCATTCCCACTTACCATGCCATGCTAGTTTGTCAGTATGAGGGTTAAATAATCCAATAATCCAAAGTTAGGCTCAATTTTTGCAGGTGTCCCTTGACCTCTCAACCCCAAGATCCCCCTTCACAGACATGCCCACTTCATGTTAGCCCCATACACTTTTGGGCATAAACTATGCAGCTTTTAACATTCAGTACATATGTGCTATTCCACATATTGTCTTTGAATATTTCTGCATACTAGAATCCCTAAAAATATTGCATAAATTGAATATGACTGGACAGCTGAGGCTCTTGTTGAGTCAATGAGCCCAGTTTTATTCACATGTGATGATGTTATTCCCCACAATAGCTATTTTATTGTCATGAGACCATTTTTTAACTTGATATTACTGTATAAAATGACCTATAGTTACCTTTAGGATAATCAAAGCCTCATGAAACTTTACATCCACAAACTAGAGACCTCGGGCATTCAGAAGATGGATGGCTTTCATAGGTATATTGATAATAAGGGATTTTTCCAGCAGTTTCCAGAACAGAAGTACTCACCATCCAATTGCAGAAAAGTGTCATTTTTATACAAAGACTAAAGTTTTTGATACCAAATCATAGCATGGATTTTTCTATGATGTTCCTCAAGGTCTTGTTGTCTTAATTCAGTATTTTAGGGGTGAATTTTTGACATTTTTATCAATTCTCAAGTGACATAAAATACTCAAATTCAGCACCAAATCTATGTAACAAATGGTATCAACCCAAAAATTGCTGCAACAACTTATGACACATTACTGAGCATGAGAATGACCATCATATACTTTCATCATAATGTTCTAAGCCCCTAAATTGAGACACAGTGCTGAGCTGCAACTCAAATTCATCTCCAGGTTCCCAGCTTTTAGACAATATACACCACTTGTACGTGGCATATACTGCTGACCTGCTATGAATCTCTTAAGATCCCCTGCCCCCTTAAAAAAGACTAAATGTGTCTATGGTAGGGAGGGGAGTGGAAGGGGTTAATAATCCACTTTGTGATTAAAAGGTCCAATAACTTGCAGAAATAATAGGTAGTAGGTGTAGTAATAGTAGGCTTAAGTGGATATTATGTAACTATATTTCACATCAAAATACAGAGGAGTGAGGAATGATCAAATAAGGGAATAGAGATGTGACCACAACGACATGCTTTGGTGATTGAGCTCAAAAGACTAAACAAACACACCTCCTTCTCCCTGGAAGTTGGGGAGAGACGGGATGAGAACCTGGTGGAGGAAGAGAGGGCTGCTGTTCATCTTGATGGCCCCGGAGAGAAGGCCCCCGAAGTAATAGATATACCTGGAACAGACAGATTGTCGTGATATCATTCAACTGAGATTAAAAAAAAGGGGAATAACAATAACAGATGGAGATCATGGACAAGTATCTTTAAAAGAGAGCAGAAGAATGCAAACAGCCCTGGAGCAGACGATGCTGTTGTCAGATAGCCAGCCAACAGCGGTGTCTTCAAAGGAGGAAGAGGGGCAGGTAAAAAGAAAGGAAAACACATCTTCCTGAGTCTAAATATTCCACTTTTCCTAAAACTCCCGTCAATCGAGAAAATATTTCTTGCATCTGTAACAGTTAAACTTAATTCAAGAACGGTCTTGAATCAGTTTCTGCCTTTACTATCAGTATAAGATTACTGTTAATAGACAAGTGTGTAGGAGCTATCCAAGGAATCCTTTAATGTTTTGGAAAATAAGCTTACTTTCTTAGGTGCTGAGACAGATGAGGTAATGCGCACTGTGGCGGCTGACCCCAAAAATGTGCTTTGGATTCCAACCCTCTTAAAGGAATAGCTGAAATTCTGGATGTATGTGTTCTAGCCAAGAGTTAGATGAGAAGATCAATACTATTCTTAGACTTGAGAGCTGTGTCGATCTCCCCATATAACTCAAGTTCAAGATTTTTATTCTGTGTAGGAAAGTTACAAAGAAGCAGTCCCTGGCGACAAAAATCTTACATTTCAGGCTCCCTTTAAAGGGACAGTTCACCCCAATGAAATATACATATTGTCTTCTCACCTGTAGTGCTATTTATCAGCTGTTTTGGTATGAGTTGCCAAGTGTTGGAGAGATGTCTGCCCTCTCTCCAATATGATGGAACTAGATGGTACTTGGCTTGAGGTGCTCAAAGCGCCAAAAAATACATTTGAAAAACTCAAAAGCAATGTCTTATTCCAGATATCATGTTTACTCAAGATAATCCACAGATCTTGTGAGCAGTTTCATGGAGGAACTATTTTCTTTCCAATGAACTACACCCGCCAACCACATCACCACCTAGAAAGAAGCGTGCATCTGTTAATGGATGAGAGGCTCGTGCTTGTGACAGCACAAGATGAAAACATTAATGGTGTCCTCCTTGTGAATTTGCAAATCCTAGAATAGTAAAGAATAGGCTCACTTTATTTTGCCTCTGATTGGCTTACCCAGACATTCTTACCCTAACCAATCCTGGTCCTCTTGCCTAAACCTGACCAAGCCAACCAATGAAGGCAACAACTGCTAGCCAACTGGAGTAGTAGGGCCGGTCATTCCTTCGCTATCCCAGGATTCATAACTTTGTGTTCTCCTCGGCTGAGCTGTAACATCAGCTAGCTTAGT
Source organism: Cephalopholis sonnerati (assembly GCA_019142605.1). Taxonomy (NCBI): domain Eukaryota; kingdom Metazoa; phylum Chordata; class Actinopteri; order Perciformes; family Serranidae; genus Cephalopholis; species Cephalopholis sonnerati. Next base: position 31,493,875 of record JAGQAX010000011.1, read on the forward strand.
GGTGCTAGGTGAGTAAGCAGTAAACGCCGCTTCCTTCTGCACAAAACTAGTGATATCTAGTTCCATTGTATTTTGCACTTTGAGCCCCATTCCTGGTTGTTTATGATGAAATAGAGTGGTTCAGACCAAAATCCTGACGATTGCTCCTTCTCTGAGAATTTGAGAGAATTTGTCTTTCCCCTGCCTGGCTTAACAATGCTGTCTATGGCCATGTGTAAATCTGTCCTAAAACCACCTTAAACGTTGGTTTTCAAAGCCATGAAACTCACCCAGTGGTCAGTGGTGTTCCTTGATGTTCCCACATAAAAATCATAGCAAACTGTGGTTTCCATCCGTGTTTTCACTATTCATCTGGATTGTGGAACTATTTTTTCAGCTGCCTCACACCCGCGTGTAAACTTCCGCCTGATCGTTCGTTTGACCCTCGTTCGTTACACACTCCAGCCCACTTGATGGCGATAATGCTCCTTTATGTGAGTGTCGCCAACCGGCAGGAAACCATTGCAATGTAATGGGACACAGAAAGAAGCAGAAGAAGAAGGCTGGCGTTGTGTTCAAAGGCATTGTACTGCGAAGGTTGTTTACAAGCGAGTAATAATGGGCAAGTTTTGTGTGGTCAGCGACTGCAGGAGAATTCCTCCAAAGAGGAGGAGCGCACACAGCAGTGTCAAGCCGGCACTTTCGCTGAGCTAAAAGACTACAGTGACTACAACCTTGTCGTAAACAACCCCCTTTCTGTTTCCGGTGGTAGATAACGGACAATGAGGCTTCCTATAGGAAATCAATGCATGGACAAAATGTCAAATAAATCATCACGGAAGCCACAGTTTGCTACGATTTTTATGTGGGAACATCAAGGAACACCACTGACCACTGGGTGAGTTTCATGGCTTTGAAAAGAACGTTTAAGGTGGTTTTAGGACAGATTTACACATGGCCATAGACAGCATTGTTAAGCCAGGCAGGGGAAAGCCAAATTCTCTCAAATTCTCAGAGAAGGAGCAATCGTCAAGATTTTGGTCTTAACCACTCTATTTCATCATAAACAACCAGGAATGGGGCTCAAAGTGCAAAATACTGGACTTCTCCTTTAAAGAAAAGGCAAACATCTCTACGGCTGATATCTCCAACATTCCGCAACCCACACCATAACGATCCAGACTGATAAATAGCACTATAGATCAGAAGATAAATGTACTTCTGATTGAGGGTGAACTGTCCCTTTAATATGTAAAAAAGAAAAATAAAGCAAGGAAGACAAAATCCAAGACATAAAATATTGCACTACGCTGGAAAGCAAATAAGCTTAATCCCTAAAATGCTGAAACCATTCCCTTAGCTATAATCTTTAAGAATGCAAATGTATTGCTGTGTATCACTCTCTCTCGTCTGTCAACTACGTATTTTTTGCAATAAATAAAAGTATGATTGGAATGCATATTAGCCCACTTTGAACCTAATTTCATTTTCATTCTTTAATCATTCTCGTAAGTCTCAAGGGCCAAGCTACACTGCTTCTTTATTTTTATTTTAACTGTTTTATATGCCTGTTTCAGTGGAGACTTTTTGACTTTTGAGCAGGTCAGGACAGGTGTAACTAATCATATCAATGATGGCTCTGTTCTATTCAAGTGTCCCAGTAAGCCATGGCAGTGACTGTGAGTCAGCATTAACAATACCAGGACCTTGAAAGTGAAGAGCTTGAGGGTAAAAGCTGTTTTCTCTTCTCTCAAATTGAATGCATTAAATAAGCTCTGCTATGATGTGGGATACCCTTAACTGCGGCCCCCACCCTTCACCCTCGGCCAATTTCCCCTCAGTTCATCCTGTAGTTGCTACCTGTTTTGGGACGGCTGGAGGGAAGAGGACACCTTATCTTCACAGAACTTCCTCATGGCGAGAGTACTGAGAGCCTGGTCCGCCCTGCACATGAATGCACGCGAACACACACAGACAGACAGACACACACACACACTTTTAGCCAAAAATTTCCATCATGGGACTTGCACCAGACCCTGTAGATGCCAGAAAGTACATGGAGAGGATACAGCTGGCACTGGCCACAGGATAAACCAGTTTCCACTGTTCCTGCGCAAAATCCCCCGAGCTTAATTTATCAAACGACTTATCAACAAAGTCTGAATGGAAATCATTGTGCTGCACTTGAATTAGAACACATCAGCCACTTGATATACAGTTGCAGTAAATTTTAAACATATTTGGCATGCACATGTGAATAGCTGAATTTAAATCCAGTGTGTTTTTGCACGTCAGTTCAATAATCTTTAATGAGTTCCATGTGTGGATATTCTGATGAACAAGAAAATGTCAAGTTGTGGCTTTGGATGTCTCCAACACACACACACACACACACACACACACACACACACACACACACTCACCCTGCAGAGATCTTGCTGTAGTGCATGTAGGCAGCAATGATGACGCCTGTTTTACCTTTGTTGCCCTGTAGGAAAAAGAGGGAACAAGAAGAGAGTCACAACGTGCTGATTTTATCCTCAGGTGCTTTGGTTCGTACTAAAACAGCTGATTTTCACAGCTTTAGAGACCTGACGTTTTTTTTAACCCCAGGGTTGATTCTTGGATAGCGAGACACAGTTAGGCAGAGCGAAGAGACGGAGAGAAGCCAAGGACCTATAAAGATGTGGAGAAGCAGTGTGAGTTCAAATTAAAAAGCTCCCTGTGGTGTTTTTTTCACACCGGGTGCTCCGTCCTTCCTGACGCATTCCAACGACATTCCAGCCTCAAATTCCTAATGCGACCCCTCCAGATACCAATAAGAAGGCTGCACCTAAACTCTGAGTGCAAATTAAAGCTTGTTCTGCTCAGTGCATCTCTCAATGGAAGATTCTTCATTGACAAAAGCGTTGTTTATTCCCGTCCCTGGCGTGATGTGCAGCTGGGAAAGAATCGCCTGTAGCTGGAATGTTCTGGAGACTCAGCAGACCACAGAAGTAGTCTGGTTTTAGTATTTAAATTCTCCTGACCAAAACCAATAAATTAAACATCCAGACAAGCCGTGGGAGCTCGGTCGCCCTCAGTGTTAGTTGGTCACTGCTTGGTAGCGGTGGAAAAGTTCAAATCACCACCACTTTCCTGAAAGGACGACGCAAATGAATCACTAAACGAAGTTAAACAGCGAGTTGACAGAGTTTGATGTTGATTGTAGGGTTAATTTTCTGGGTTATTGAATTACATGGTGCACTCTGCAATTTTGGTTTTAGTCAAGTTATATTTGAACTGCAATATCTAACTTAATTTATGGCACTTTACATCAGAAACAGTGAATGGAGAGATTGAGGCTGATTAAAAGCAAAAGCAAGTCAAGGAAACTACATACATGTTGATATTTATTCATAACAGCTGGTGCAGCATGTAATCATAAATAACTACTGGGTCGGTTAGGTTTCTATTTTGTAACATGGCTCTATAGTGTGGTCTTACTGGGATCATTTTGATGTACTTGTACTTGAATATTCTATTTTATGCTACTTTATACTTCTACCCCACCTCATTTAAGAGGGAAATATTGTACTTTTACTCCATTACATTCATCTGGCAGCTACTCAGTTACTAGTCACTTCACAGAATAAGATTTTACTCACTCATGATTTATGATGCGTTGTTGTGGATTGAACTGCGTGACAAAGAATCCAATTCTATAACATATAATGGTACAAAATGGTGCATGGAGAGCATTGTTGCTTTTGACAGTTTCACATTTTACTGGTAATGCCTTTGTAATTTTGAATGCATAACCTTTTTATTAAGGATTTTTTACAGTGTTAAGTTACTACCTTTACTTAAGCAGAGGATCTGAATACTTCTTCCAGCACTACCACTTGGATAGTAAACTGCACATGATGGTGAACAGGTAGTCTCGAATAGCACAGACCTTTCAAAAGGTCTGACTGAACTCATCATATTTCTGCACTAAAGGAAAAAAAATGCTCCAGGTTGTTTGTATCAGAGACCATTTGGAAACGAGACAATTTAGAGTCATTTCCTGTATCTGTGTCACATGGTTTTTGACGCTGCCCCGCCCCCTATGACGCTAGTGGCGATCCTGACTCTATTCATTCCAATGGAAGAAATAAACGTGAGCACAGATTATGACCTATTCTTTCAGCCAAAAGTCACTGAAGCAAATACTGAGCCACTTTTTCACAAACTACATACCTTCTGATCATTCTGACAGTAAACTGGGATTTTTCAGACAAAAAAATTAACTGTGTTGGAGACTTTTCTCTGTCTCAGCAACACACTCTCCCAAGATCTGGCAACAATTGATACGATCTTGTATTCAGTTGATATCAGATATTAAGCTGAAAGATAAAAATGAGCTGCAAAATAAGGGGCAAACTTAAAATTTGTCCTGTATCTAGCTGTGTTTTGAATCTGCTTTCATCCATCCGCACAATATTTACAAGACTTAAAAACGAGGTTGGGGGATTTGGGTGAGAGATGACCATGCCCACTTGGGAGACTGGAAGTGCATGCCCTTTCACAGACTGTAATGCGTTATCTTTTGTGTCAGGAAGGAAGTAGTTTTGGCGTTGGCATTAAAATGGCTACATGCCCTCAAAAGAAAAAGCCACATAAAACATTAAAAGAAATTTTGGCGGTAGGTTGCTAACTCAGAGGTTGTCGTTTTATGCACAGTGCTAAAACAAGGTGAGGAGTGAGGATTTTGAAAACAGTCACAGCGCAAGAAGCATGTTACTCTGAGATTTAATGATAGGTTTCATACCCACAGTCTGTGAGCCAGACTAATAAATTAGTGACATGGCTGATGGTAATACTGTTGAGGTTAGTTTACGATAAACTGAGTTAAGACTTCTTAAAATTTAAATTCTTAAAATATTCTGTGTGCTAAAATTCTGCTCTGATCCTTTTTTCCCTCCATGTAAACAGTGCATATTTTTATCACCATTCATTTTAAATTACTGTCAGTAAAAAGCAAATTAGCACTGTTTACAATTCAGTATATGTTGCTACAAAACCCATAACTTGATCTCAGTACATCTGCCTGTTTCAGAGCCTGGGAAACAGTGGGACGTCCGGTAGGAAAAACCCTGGCGGCCCCCCTGAACTCTGACCTTGCAGTGTAGGACCACCACGTGCTGGGGGTCAGAGGTCAGCCACGTCTCCATGGCCTTACATATGGCGCAGATCTTATCCAGCGGCGGGGCGTGGAGGTCGGGCCAGCCAAAGTCGTGAACCTGATGTAGAGACAGATCATGTGGTTCAAGGAGATTAAACCAAAGGCCGTTAACTGAACTCTCACTATGAGAATTACAAGGACAAATGTTCTACCTTTGTGTTTAGTCGGGTGATATCGTGGCGCCTCTCGGAGAGGTTCAGGAGCTGAAACACAAAAGATTTTCATTACTGTAGTCAGTCATCGTTTCAGTTGTTTTATCATGGGTGTAACCAAATGAAATAAATAGACTGCTAATTTGTGGGTAGCCAAGTGTATTCTGCAGCTTCCTGTGGCTACGTGTCAAAACATATTGTCTCTATTGTGCAACAAGTATCTTCAGCTGAAAGGAAGTGAATACTCTGAGGACGGAGGTAAAATCACAGCTGTAACAAATACCACAGAATAACTATGTGACATCTTGTGAAAGCTTCTGTAATTACTGAGTGCTGCCTGCTCACCAGAAATTTGTCCTGGTGTTTGGACTTGAGCATGGCAGCCACCTCCTTCAGGTTTAGACGGTATCTCTGCTCCTCCAGCTTCGGGGGGAAGAAAACGGAGATGATCCTCTCGGTGATGTAGGTCAGGTCGAAGTCATAGTGGCGCTCCATCACTCGCTCCATCACGCGGTCCACACTGAAGCTCCTGGAGGAACAGAGAAGGAAAAAGAGAGGAGGAGGAGAGGAGAAAGCAGGGGTTGGGTGGTCACGCAGAGAGACAGAGAGAAAGGCGGACACGGGTCAAAATGTGAGCGTTACTACAGGTTGTTTGTGGCAACATGAATGTGCCCCTTCACACACACACACAGTCTGGTGAAACTTCTGTCTGGATGGATAGATTAATGGAGAGAAACAGATAACAGAGGACGAAAAAAAAGAGAGAAACTGGATACTGTTTGTGACATGTAGGTCAGATCAGAAGCAAACTTGTTCCACCACATGACTGACACTAAATCTTCCTGAAAGAGTGAAGGAGGTGGCCATTAGTGTGAGGAGCAAGTGAAAGATGGCAGAAACAAAAAGGAAAGTGATTACAGCAAAGTTCAGATGTGGAAACCCACAATAAACATTGTTTGCATTGAATGATTCTGTAGAATATCCCTCGTTGGAACAGAGCAACAGGCACTTCAGTGACATGTATTATTAGAAATGAATGAGATGACCTTTACCTTGGCAGGGTGTTTCTCTGTTTGGCATAGGTCAGTGACTTGGTGGACCCCTGTGGAAAAGAATACAGCTAGTTAATGAGGGCATCCCACCAACGAAATACATCGTCCAGTCAATCTCAGGTTCTTTTATTCAATGTCCAAAAAAGAAAGATCAAGCATATGGGATTTGTCTACAGTTAGAATCACATAAAAAAGCAAGACAGGAGTAGAGAGTGGTAATAAAGCACTTAAATTAGGAACATAAAACAGATGTATTTGAAAGGTTTTTGGTGTGATCTGTGAATTTTTAGGGAGGGGACATCGTCCTTAAAATCATCAATAGAATAATATGTTATTCAATATAGATTTTTATACTCAGAACTCAAACGTACACAGAAACCTTCAGTTTGAGCGCCACTGCCCTCGATCGATGTACGTCAGAACATTATTTCATCCCATTTAAAGGGGTAGTTTAAATTTTTTGAAGTGGGGATGTATAAGGCATCTGTCCATAGTCAGTGTATTACCTAAACTACATGGTGGTCGACGAGCCTCCAGTTTGGAGAGGCACCCCAGCCAGCATTTGTATGTGGGGCCCATGTGGGAAGTAGATGGGTTGTAAAAATGGGCCCCGTATGGGATTGTCCATGGGTTCCATATCAGCCCCATGCCATTTGCCTGCATGTGTGGATTTACCCAAGATATTTTGGGCCCATATCCACTTGGTACCCAGGTAGCCCTAGCATAACCATGTGGGGCCCACTTGGGTAAAGCCATTGATGTGGGCAACTGGCATGGGGCCGATATGGAACCCATGGAAAATCCCAAATGGGGCCCATTTTTGCAACCCATCTACTTCCCACATGGGCCCACATACAAATGCTGGCTGGGACAGAGCTCAGAAGCTCAGCAATGTACTGCTGTGAATGGTGGTTAGCAGCAAAATGCATTTCACCCAGTTAAAAAACATTAGCAGTCCAAGTTTACGCCATATTGTGAATAATTTCATTGCTTTATCTCACCCTCTGACAGCACTACATTTTATCTTTGGCACTACATTTTCTCAACTGTAGAACGTCCGTATTCCTAGACATATGCACAACAGTGCCAGTACTTTTATGAACTAGAGTAAGAACTTTTGCAGAAGAAGACTGAACGGGTGGAAAGAGAGATAGGATAGGATAAGAATATGGAAGTTGTATGGGTGGGAAAATGCAATACCAAAGGAAAGCGCTGTCTGGTGGCAGGGTGAAGTGGTAACAACATTCTAAATACAGTGTACACTGAAACTGATATTCATTTTTTTTACGTTTTAAAGTGTTGTGCTGCTAACTCTGGTCCACAGCAGCACACTGTTTCGCTTCCGAGGCGGTACTCCTGCCTGCTTCTCCAATCTAATATGTAATACGTTGACTATGAATAACTACCTTGTACAACCCCACAAAAAAAATGTGAACAAACCCTTTTAACGAAGATGTCGACATTCATGTCACCAGGCCAAATCTCCTCGTGCTCTCCCAATGATGCAACATTGTCTTTTGGCTAAAGGAGAGGACATGAATGACTTCATGGCCTTTCCTCTAGCACAACCCTCACAAGAAAGTTTTCTTTCTTGTCATGGCATGTAATGAACATTGCAGCCTTTAGGAGTCACAAGCGTAGAGGTTTGTTTCTTATTTTTAGAGCTACTCTTACTGTATCTGGCATTGCTCTCACTTTGGTTTGTTTAGTATGTTCTAAATCAAATTCATTGAAGCCACACATGGTTTTGTCCTGACAGGTTTGGAAATTTCCAAGATAGATAGCATGACACCGGGGACGTGGAGGGAGAGATTGGGGAAAAGGAAAGATGCAGAGAAAATGTATGAGGTGAGGAGGTTGGGAGGTTAGAGCGTGCTCACCAGGTGCTGGATGTGTCGAGAAGGAGCGGTCCCTCTGCGCTGCTGGAGGTGAGGACAGAGTGGTGATAGGAGGAAAAGGGAGGAAAGAAGGGTGTGAAGGGCAGGATGGTAAAAGAGGAAGTGGGGCAAAGGGAGGAGGTCGAAAGGAGGAGAGAAGAGGAGGGGGAGACAGAGGAAGGAAAGGAGAGTTAATTAAACAAACAGACTCTCTAATGGATAAACATTACTACTTCCTGTAGCAACATCAGCTATTTTTTCTTCTCGACTGGAATCCTGCAGTGCTCCAGGAATGAACCGAGCTCAAACTGGGTTGAGGGCTCGGCTTCCCAAAAGGAATTCAGCAGGAGGAAAACCATACGGTGGTTTTGGGAAGCCATACCTTGTAACTAAGGCCAGACAGAGGGAAAGCTGGTCTTGCAAACAGAATGCTGTTGAGAAAAAGAAATGAAGGAGACTCACCAAATCATTGGAGGGAGCTGGGATGCATGCTGAGGTCACCTTGAACACACAAAGACAGCCACATGTGAATACGAGGTCCGCACACACAGGAAAAAACAAACAAGCATCCTTTTTGCCTGAGGGTAGGAGTCACAGTTGGTAGATGATTAAGAACAAATGCTTCCTTAGACAAAAAGATAAAGCCTGAAAAATCCACAAATAAACACCAAAGTCTGAATAACTGCTGAAGCTAAAGCTCACATGAAAGAGTAGTTTAATAGTGTGGGAAATACACATATTCACTTTTTTGCAGAGTTAGACAAAAACATTGTTACTGGCTATTCATTTTTGTCAATCAAACAATGTAGGGGACCAAACTTTGTGTACAGAGAGGAAATAATAACATGAACTGCCTCTATTTTGTCGTGCAGGAATGTGGAATTGAAATAAAAATAAAAATCTTGACATTTTCAACTTGTATCTCAATTTTTCAACTACTGCTGGGAACACTGCCCATCTGAAATTAAGATCGTATTTCCCCACTATCAGACAGCTCAGTAGTGCAACTTGTTGAGGCCCGACTGGGGGAGGAATACATCGAGGCCGACACTTTTATGATGATGAATGGAATACAGACGCTGTCTGCGAAACTACTTAGATGTACTTAAGTGCCACGTAAATACAAGTACAGCTGATGTTTTAGAGCATGTTTATGAAATGTAAAGTATGTGCTAAAGTGAAGCCAAACACACAGCTACACAGCTGGAGAAGCACTGGGATAGAAACACACACACAGAATGACACATCCAAATCCCATGTCTGTTATGGGACTACAGGTCAATGAACTGGGACCAAAGGAAGCAGGAGCTGAACAGCAGCCCTAATGAAGGGGGTTGAGGGCCACAGTCATGCTTACGTAACACACACATGGACACACACATGCGCGAACACACACACACACACACACACACACACACACACACACACACACACACACACACACACACACACACACACATAAAGCAGTGTTCCCGCTACATGGCCCTTTTTGGACTGTTTATTTGGATACAGGAAAAGGGCAAGGGCTTGTGTATATCTCATTGTGCACAAAAGGGAAGTTGCGCAGGCCCTGAACCTGTGGGTGTGTCACCACTGTGTGTTAGTGTGTGTGTGTGAGAGTTGTGTTAATCTTTCTTTCTTCCCTTCTTTCTTAAGCATCGAGCTCAGTCTCTTACTGTTGCTTGTACGTAACTACAGACATCAACAGGAAGGCAGGGGAACAGATAATGAGCTAAATCGAGACTCGGCTGGTTTGACAGAAGTCGCAGGAAACAGGTTCAGGTTCAGCTATCAAATGACCAACAGGACAATGTTCCTGTATGACTCAATCTGAGAATTTATGTTTTTTTTCCATCTCCGTAGGGAAATGAATCTCAAATCTTATCCTGTGTTGTGGTTCTTTTTTTATTCCCTGCCTGATCCCAGTTCATTACCAGATAGGTTTGAGGTGGGTCCGGCTCTGATTTCTCTTAGTTGCCTCTGGCTAACGCAGATCAGTTTCAGTCTATTTTTCTGTTTTCTTTTTTTTTTTCTTAAATCAGAGCGTGTGAAGCAAAGCATTGTGTTTGGACAGCACATCTAAAAATCCCCGTTTAACAAGACAGTGACTCTTGACTCTGCAGCGACATATGAAACTCATCTGCCATGAGAAAAAAAAAGTGGCTCTCAATCAGGTCCAATAGACTCTTTAAATAATACAGATCTGGGTCTGATTTTTGGGCTATTTGCATGTTGTATCCTACCTCTGTCATTCTGCTAAACTTAACTCCCAACTATCATGACAGGCAAGTAATTACCTCCTTCCTGTCCCGGTCAAATATCTCTTTCCCTTTCTTTTTTCTCCCCTACTGTCTGTTTTCGTCTGAACTCCCAGTCTTTCAATTGTTCTACTTTCATTTTACATTTCAGGCATTCGGCCAACATTTTTGGGCAGAGCAGATAGATGTTTAGTGTCTTTGTGAGTTTTTTTTTCTGTATGTTGCACATCTAATGTTGGGTTTGAACTTCTGGCAAATCTGTTCGCCTTTCCCAGGATAAATACCCCTGTGATCCTGGGATTTTTACAATGTATGTGCTTGTTTGTGAGCCTGCATCCACACAGTGAAGATTATTGTATGTACTGAAACACAGGCGACTTCTCCAACCCTCACTGACGCTTTCATGCAACTATGATAGATACAGTTTGACCCTAAATGCAGATATTTCTGTAATAAAACCTGGATCTTTTTAGCTTCTTTCTGTTATTTGTATGCAAGTTTTCAGTACAGCTGTGTGAATAATATAAAATATTTGCTTCATGTGTGGTGGGTAATCCCACGTCTCTGTGACAGTGTGCTAATGCTCTGTAACGTCCCAGGTGTAAACAGGCTCCCAGAACATCACTTTATCAATCAGAAAGGGTAAAACTGCATGTGTACTTTAGGGCTTATAAAATTGTGACCATGGAGAAATATACTGTAGGGATATCTGCTACCCCAGGAGGATACAAAGGACGATGTAAATTGGGAAAGTCATTGGAAAACTGAGAGGTTTGGCAGTTATTGCGTGACACTGGGTCAGCGAACGCCTCATTCTTGCTCCACGGGGTTTGATGTGCCGAACATTCGATGGAAGCCATGCCACAAAATTCATAATGAAATTTGGTGGTATTGCTGGAAAATTCAAGCAATTCAGCAATTCAACTAGCTTCTAACGAGACAAATGAAAACCTTCTGGAATCATCTAATGGTTCCAGTTTCTCCTCACTAAGCCAACCCTGGAAGTCGTCCACACTGTGTCAAATTTCCAGTTGTTATGACTACACTTACCCAATTTTGACTGTGTACCCTTAACTGCTTTTATTTCTGAAAGCTGCATGAATCAGGATTTACCTGGGTTGACAATCCTGCACTGCTCACTGACCCGTTTCTTCTACTTGTTTCTAATCTTTTCCTCTTCTCCTCCATTTATTCCTCTACATCCCTCTCTCCCAGTGCCCAGTGAAGGGGCCTGCTGAGGGCGGCTGCTAAGCCAGAACAAACACGCCACACCAGATTCCATCTCCCCAGGCCAACACTTACGCACAAACTTCCTGCTAATAGACCTCCACCCATCTCATCTCGCTCCCTCCATTTTTCGTCCCTGTTCATGTCCCTGTTCACTTGTGCTTTTCCTATTTTGTGTTTCTGCTACATTTATCTTCAGCTGTCATATTTCTTCCAAATTTAGTACTTTTCTACTTCCTTGTTTTTGTCCCTATCTCTGTTGTCTCTTCCTCTATACTTTATTTACCCTTTTTTACCTCTTCCTCTACGTTTTTCTAATTCTAGTCTCTCACTCCTATTTCTACCAACCACCCACTCTCTTCCTTTGTTTATCCTCTCCCCTCCTTTTCTTTCACACTCAATACTTCCTTCCCTTTTCTTTCCCTCTTTTTCTTTTCTAATTGATTTCTAACAAACACCTTCCTGTTTATCTTCCTCTCAACTTTCCGCCTTCCTACGCAGCTTTCTTGAAATCTTTTCATTCACTGCACCTTCCCTTTGAACCTCCAGTGTTGTTCTCATGTCTTCTTGAAGTGTCTTAAAACTGGAAGGTCACAGGTTTGATCCCCAGTAACCAAATATCCCAGAAAAAGACAAAGACCCACCACTAGCTTGTTCTAACTTGCTCGGGATTCAAGTGCTGGTTACATGCCTAAAATGCTCTTAATAAATAGCAAAGTAAACACTGAAGTAGCTCAAGAAGAGTAGCATGACTTCGAACTGACCAATATGACCAAAACAATTATGCATAATACCTACTTAAGTACTATTATTTTTTGATCATATTTCTCCCTACATTCCATTCAGCTTCTTGTTCAATCTAAACACAACGCTGCCCTCAGCTGCCTCCTCTCAGGTGGGTCCAGCTGGCGCTCTCAGGCAGCCGTGACCCCCATAACCCTCTCCCCCTTCTCTTCACCCCCTCCTTTCCTCCATCCATTCCCCTGCCCTCTTCCCTCCATCTCCATCTGCCAGCCCTCTGTCCTCTTCCTCTCCGTCCGTTTTGTTTTGCTGCAGCGGCCCTGACTCCTCCAGCTCTTTACATGCTCTTTGATCCATCAAAGCCAGAGGAAGCATAGCTAATGGATAATGCACAGCTCTCTCCTCTCAACGCATGGCTTAAGAGCTGTGGGCTCCAAGAGGGATAACTAAGGGTGAGGTAGCAGCCTTGGTGTGTTGTTATTACTGTGAGAAACAGCAGTGTTGGGGAGATGTTTGTGAGAGCCTGCGACAGCGTGTTGGATTCGGTGTATCAGTGTAAAAACAATATATGATTAAAGAAACATAAAACAGGAAGTCCGTATACTCTCCTATATATTCCAGGGGCTTTTGGCTGAAAGGTGGGTGCTGTAAATGTAAATATACTGAGGTGAGTATACCCCATATACCTGCATATACCTTCCATTACACCACTGTTTAAAATCAAACAAAAAAATGACGAAAAATCAAGATGTTGACATGAATCCGCACTTATCTACAAATGTGCCATTGCGACATCCAGCAGATTTTGATAAAGCACGCCACATATAATGCAAGGTGGCCAGTGTATGCTGCACTTTGAGCAGTATGTGTGAAAGCACAAAGCAGCAGGTCCCTTTTTACCAATGTAACAAACAGATTTTTCAATGTGCAAGATGGAAAGAAACAACATGAACAGTTGCACAATTAAACAAAGTCCCGCATCTATGCAGCAGGAATTCATAGCTCACCAAGCAGGTACAGAGGTGTGATAGTCACTAGAAGCAAACTGTTGCAACCAGTCGAGATCCTGATCAAACCATAGCTGTTCTTCAGTTAGAAATGAATGCAGCACTCATGAAGTATTTCTTCTGATGGTTAGCCTTAGGCGTAGTAGTTTCCCCACTCCTTAAACTCCCTCGGGAGAGCCAATCAGAGAGCATTGATGAAAGCTGCAACAAATCAGTGGTGAAAGCCGATGCTGGCTGCGACCTTGTGTGCTTTCATCATCACCATCATCACTGAGAGAGCAAGAGAAGAATACACGGGGCCTTGAAGTGAACCGAGAACAGCGATATCTTACAGCAATAAGACCCCAGAGAGCAATTTCTTCTCTGAACAATGTTGATGTCTCAGGTACGTCAGTATCAATTAAGCTCCTTGAGACAACTGACTCAGCAAAGTGATACAGACACATACAATTACATAAGGGGACAAAGCAAGCCAATTTGAGTCAGACATGTTGTTATGTTTACTTCCACCACGTCAAGCAGGCATTCTGGTAAATGTACCAAAGACACTAACTACACAGTCCTGTACTGCCTTCAAGGCAATAGTGCTCAAGCTTGTTAAACATTTGAGCAACATGATATATCTTTATGTCTCACAGCTGTTTTCTGTCATAGTTCAAATTCCAAACAGACGAACGATAGAAAGAATGTTGGTTAAAATCTGTCTGAGCCAATTAAAATCATTCCAAACAGGAGGAAGAGAAGTACAAGGACATTCTCACTCCCAGCTCATCAAATATGGCAGCTTGCTCACTGGCCTCATGCTTTAATCTAGGATGCTCTTGGTACGCCTCTAGCCTCAGTTTTGGGCGTGTCAGTTTTTCAAAATAAACTTCAGGCTTCACAGGAATCATAGGTTTCACCACCAGAACTACCTTAGCGTTAGGCAGCAAAACTACTTGGTTAGGTTGAGAAAAATGATCATGGTTTGGGTTAAAATTAACATGGTTTTACAGTGACAAGTGACATACACCAGTAACTATGTTAAGATTAAGGTTTAAAAAGCTATTCCATGAATTTTGGTTTCACACGGGACACAAACACCGGTTGTCTGGGTGAAAGTCCGAGGTATGTTTGACTCATCCACCATCCCTACTAGGATATTTTCGCTCTTTCTTCTATGTTATTGCCATAAACATGATTAGATTGGAGTTAGTTAAAAGCCCGCTACATCACAAACAGATGCTTTAAGATGCCTTGTGCGTCAGTAACAGAAGCCGAGGGGGAGAATGGGCTCACACTAATTTCAATCGCACTGAGGTTTGGCAATCACATACTCCATTTTTGGACAATTTCACGTGCATCCACCTGTTGACTAAAGCCCTTAATGGTTAACATGGGTGGAAAATACAATCTTTGCTCTTGCCCACTCTGTATAACATTCTTTGTTGAAAGCTTAGAGGGGTTAGGGGAGCAATTTGGTTCTCACAAGATGATAGAAATCCCACTTACTTGCTGACTGCAGTTGTACTGGAATGTCGCCCAAAGAGGGATCTTTTGGAAAGTTGTTTGTCATGTGGGTTATATTCAAGCTTAGGGGGGACTTCTGTAATAGTTAACCACTGGAGAGTTTGTCACGCTCGTGCAATTGAGCATCTCTGTTTTAACTCCTGGCTTCAGACGTTTAAAGACATCTGAAGTTTCAGCAGTATACCATCTTTTGTGAACCCCGTGCACCCATGGAAATAAAAACACTGACAAAAACTTACATTTAAGACTTTTTTCATGTATGTCTGGCTGTAGAAAATGCAGATGCTCTCTCTTCTGCACAAACCTGCAAGACTCATTTTACAGCAGTTTTGAGAGTTACCTGGCTTAGCTTTATGACTATCCTTCAAATGCACCACACATGTCTAATGCCTCTTAATCATGACAAGGTGGACTTCATGAGAAAACCAGAAAGCACCCAGCCTAACACGAGGGGACTTCAAGGCCACGGCTCAGCAAAAATAACAACCATGGTTGAAACACTTCTATCCTCTGGACTCAGTAGTCCCATATCACACGTTTAGCGCTTTTCTGTAAGTTAGGCCAGCTAACAAAGCCTTTATCTGTGTTTTCTTTCTTTTTTCTGTTTCTCCCTGTTCCGCACGCTTCCCTCTCTCATTCTTTGTCTCTTGTTCCCACACTTACTTTTGACCCCAAAAGGAAAGAAAGGGGTCTCTGTCTCGATCTGTTTCGTTTTTGCTCCAAGCAGCTGAGAGGGAGGCCGAAGATATCACAGGTCACATGGGTCCCTGTGGTGGAGCTTTAATGACCGAGTGGGATGCAATTCCCTGTTATGGAGCCGGGGATCAACACTTTTGACGACATGGACTACACACACATGCGCTCATAAAGCTATGCAGATGGAAAGCCCATACAGGAATGCGCACATGTTGCCTCTATGGAGGGTCTCTTGGTATATGCCGAAGGCCGAAGCTCATACACACAACAGTGGTGTTCTCATGCACCCATCCTCTCCCTCCACACCAGCCAAACATGGGCTGAAACCTCTAAGCCGGACAAAAATAAACGTGAGTAAATAAACAAAGCAGGAAGACATGGGTTGGGATGAGAGTGGGAGAGATCAACAATGGAAAAAATCTTCTGTGAACCAACCATCCAACCAACACAGGGCATTATTACAGATCTCCGGTCCTTCCATTCTCTCCGCATCTCTGTCATTCATCCTGTTGATAAGTAGGCACGGATATGATTCCCACAAGCACAACTCCCCCTCCTCTTCAGCCTCAGCAGTGTTTACCATATGCATTCATTCAGACAGACATTATCAACAGTTGCTTTAGGGCGCATCACGCTCTGCAATACACCACAGCTCACAAACAAGGCGACTCTGTGGTGAAAGTCTTTACAGTCTCCCTGTGAGTCTTATGTTTATCATTCAAGGAGGTTAGATCAACTGGACACAAGACAAGAAGACACGAAGACAGGAATTCAAAGCCAGTACAAAACGTAACAGTGGATATCACTAAAATCTGTGACTCATGTCCTGCACCAGTGTCCGTGTCAATATTTAAAATCCCTGGTAACAGAGATATCCAAATGGGCTCTTCCTGTTAGATTTGAAACAGGCCAAAACCACTGGCCAATTAGTGCGGCTTACGCCCCTGCTGGTACACACACACACACACACACACAATGCAGACTGGCGGAGTCCCAACTTGGCTAACTTAGCTGTCATGCTTATGGTTTTAACTCTCATCAACATCGCTCACTCATTTGTTCATTCCCTTGCTCAACCCGCTCTCGCTGCACACACACACACACACACACACACACACACACACACACACACACACACACACACACACACACACAGCTTTAACTCAAAACATGCCAGCCTATCTCAGCAATTACCAGAGCTGTCTGTGATAAAGTGGTGACTCCTTTAGTCAGGAGAGACAGTCACAGTCTCAGTAATGTTAAAAGGATACAGTTGGATCGTGTTATCCTGAATGACTCACACTAACTACATGAGTATTTGGTGAAGTGAGGAGCCTGCAGGAGGGAAACCAGAGGTCTGGGCTCAAGGCCATAAAACTCCAACCAGAGATTACTCACTTATTGATGTCACTCAGATCCCCCCCAGACTACTTAACTTTTTTTTTTTGCCTTGTCGCAAGGGAAACTTATCTATGTTCCCAAGGTCCAACGTTCCAGGTTCCCAGTTAAATATTCTGTTTACACACTCAACCCTACTACTGTGTTTATGCCACTCTCTTGTCACTCACTGTCCCTTAAATAGCTTTGGTTTATTCTGCATATCAATACATAAGACATATCAGACAAAGAGCCATAAATAGACTAAAATGTATGAGGTTTTTTCTCGGGCTGCAATCAGCTTGGGAACTGTTCTACTCACAAAAAGAGCGACTATATTAAGACAAAGACCTGTGCAGGGACAATTTCATTAATTCTCAAGAGTCATGATTTTGGTCACCTAACATAACCTAACCTAACATAACCCATGTCATATTAAACACAGACAGCTGGGGAACAGCTTCCTCAGGTTCTCATTATGTGCTATACAGAGCTGGGGAACATAGGATTCTTTGTCTTGTTCCCATTACATGTCACTTAAATCTGGGGAACATAGCACCCTGGGATCATAGGAACCTTGGGAACATAGTCCCCCTTGTCATGTTCCCATTATGTGCCATATAAATCTTGGAAACATTGGACCCTGGGAACATAGGGCCCTTGGGAACGTAGAACCATTTGTCATGTTCCCATTATGTGCCATTTAAATCTGGGGAACATATCACTCTGGGAACATAGGACCCTAGGGAACATAGGACCCTTTCTTGTTTTCCCATTACTGTGTATGTCATATCAATCTTGGGAACACAGGACCCTAGGGAACATAGAACCCTTTGTCATGTTCCCATTATGTGCCATATAAATCTGGGGAACATATCACTCTGGGAACACAGGACCCTTTCTTGTTTTCCCATCACTGTATATGCCATATAAATCTTGGGAACATTGGACCCTGGGAACATAGGACCCTAGGGAACATAGAACCCTTTGTCATGTTCCCATTATGTGCCATTTAAATCTGGGGAACATATGACCCTAGGGAACATAGGACCCTTTCTTGTTTTCCCATCACTGTATATGCCATATAAATCTTGGGAACATTGGACCCTGGGAACATAGGACCCTAGGGAACATAGAACCCTTTGTCATGTTCCCATTATGTGCCGTATAAATCTGGGGAACATATGACCCTAGGGAACATAGGACCCTTTCTTGTTTTCCCATCACTGTATATGCCATATAAATCTTGGGAACACAGGACCCTTGGGAACATAGAACCCATTGTCATGTTCCCATTACATGCCATATAAATCTGGGGAACACATCACCCTGGGAACATAGGACCATAGGGAACATAGGACTCTTTCTTGATTTCCCATTACTGTACATGCCATACAGATTTGGGGAACATAGTACCCTCTCTCATGTTCCCATTATGTGCCATATAAATCTGGGGACATAGGACTCTGGGAACATAGGAACAGACCCTCTGTAATGTTCCCATTGCTGTAGTTGCCCTATAAATCTGGGGAACATTAGGGAACATAGGACCCTGGGAACGACCCTGTTGTGATTCTTAGAGCCTTGGCACTGAAAACCTCCACAAACTAAGCTGTGCCTGGCATGTTTGAGCAGCAGTAAGTGATATATTCCTATAGTAACATTACTGCAAAACCAGGAAGAGATTTTACCGAGAGGTTCCCATTTGACAGGAAGTCTGTAGGGTGAGGGGGATGTTGGGTCAGCTGTGATGTTGAGCTGCGTGTTGGGAAAACATAGACATATGGTTCACTTTTTTTCTGCCATTACTCCATCATTCCATCTCCTCATCACTTCCTTTGTTCTGTTTCTGCAAGCCAGAGAAAAATATAAGTGCCATGGCCTTCAGGAAAATGGCTCCAGCAAAGGAAGAGCGGGGCTTAAATAGTATCACAGAGAGAAAAAGTAGTTTTCAGACTGTTTCCTCTACTGCCGCTCTTTCATCTAGAATGCATTTTCTCTCCTAAAAATAAAGAGGGGCTGGGGAGCAGGACTCTAACCACAACTGTCCTGATGAAAAGCTTTTATGTTAGAGAAACATCAAGAGGGGTTTGTTGCTCTTCGTCTCATCCCGGCATCCTCCCCCACTTCCGCTCTATCTATCTGTACTTGATTGTACATCCTCTTCTTGTAAAGAGGAGCAGGCAGTGCAAACAGTTCACAGCTACGTCTCGTGTAAAATGTATTCTGACATGTTCAGTGGATAAGGACGAGAGGCAAGGGGGAATTCTGATACGCAGAGGGGAAGCAGGGATTGTAATTACTGTGATACACAGATCTGCTCTGCCAACATACACCATCTGTAGGATGGCTTATCAGTCAACCACTTTTCCAGTCGGTACTATTTGAGTTTAAGTCTGTTAGTGTATTCATCGGTCAGTCATTAAAGTGAAGAGTCGCACTAATAGTCTGTCATTCAGTCAATGGAAACGGTTAAGTCAAGTAAATGGAAAACTGAGGAGGCAACAATGCATATAATTAGACTTTCATTAAGGTAAGAAACTGGAACCTACCCTAAGAGTTTCTACAATTGTAAACGTGCATTTTATCACATACTTGTAATCAGGTTATGAATTCAGGTTATATAAAATTAATAAAATAAAAAAGTAGCTGTGGTGCACGGGAAGGATAGTATTGTAGAAAGGCTGACTGATTCAGTTTTGCTTACTTCACTTTTTGACTTTTTTTTAACCTATAATTTACGTAAATAACAGTGAGCGCATCACTTGGCGAATTGATGACTTTAAATCTAATAAAATCTAATAAAAGTATCTAGCAGTAGCTCCAAAAGTTGCTATAAGTCGCCAGAAATGCAAACATCAAGACATCATGGCACACTAATGGAAGCATTAAAACTTTGCTGAATTAGATTACATAGAAAAATCCTCAACATAACATTTGAAGAGCATGAGAGCTATGGTGCTTGAGCCTGCAGTCCAGAGAGCGAGAGTGTAAACCTAACCACAGAAACTCCTATAGCGAGCAGCGTCTCCTCTCTTCCTGCCTGTTCCACACCTATGTCCAACACATGAGAAGAAGGGGGGAGTGACACGCGCTGGCAGAAGAGCTGTGGATTGTAGTTACTCTGAGCAGCATATATGGGAATTAATTATGCTATAATATATTTGAATATATTTCTCTCTTTTCCCCTAATGGTCTGGTTTAATTCCTAAATTTGTCAGTAGTCACTGTAAGGAAATAAGTTCACTATAAAGGTCAAGCAAGACAGTCCCCATGTTGGTGACACTGGTGGTCACACTCGGGGTAACAGTCAGCCACATCCATTACTCTGTCAGTCTACTTGTCAGCCAGCCAGTGAGAGTTCCAGGGTTTCAGCCATACAGTCACTGTGTGATTTCTCCTGTGTCTGTGAGCTGAGCAGATATTCAGTCAAACAGTCAGTTATGGAGTTTTTTTCCCTGACCAGCGGAAATGCCTCTTTGCCTAATTAGACAGACAGGCCAGTCAACGCGTCACAGGCTGTATTTCACTCATTTTTAATCCTTCCTCCTCCCACTGTTCCCCAAACTTCCCTCCATCTCTTTTAGTCCAGTCACTCTCCCCCCTGAATTCCCCATGGACTAAATTTTCCACTTGGGTTCAAAGATAAGGAGGAACTGTTCTCTGGGAGAAGAACATGCTGAAATAAAACTGCTTTTGGCCTTCTGTTCATGTGTGTGTGTGTGTGTGTGAGAGAGAGTCTCTGTGTGTTTTTAATAGAATAGAGATAGGTCAGCTGGAGGCTGTTGATCTTGTGGACAAACAGTAGGGAAGAAAACAACAAGAAAACATGACCTGTAAAAAGACTACCTATAATCCTGACTCATTCTCGAGGGAGTCTGCGAATTAAATGGGGGTTTTTCCAGAGAACTGGAGCAGACCTATTCACATGATACTGGACGGTGTGGTGATGAAATGATTTGTCACTGTGCTTACGGCAATGCCAGCCATGTAGAGATGTAAATAGAAACCTGGGGGAAGGACAGGATGGCTTACAGATGACAGAGAGCAGACCTCCAGATGTGCGAGTGCACGTAAACACACACACAAACATGGTAAATATGCTGGTTGTAGAATGTAGAGGTGGTTGAGTCACACACAAGGTTATAGGTAATAACTACCAAATGTGAATGGGGTGCAAGCGAGGAAACACCTTGAACTTATAAGACCTGTTACACAGGTGTTTAGCACAAAACAAGTCACTTTCTATAGAAGGAAGGCTAAAGCTAACCAGCTAGGCAGGGAGACAGCTGGGATCTGTTATTTTGATCTCTTTTGTCACAAAAAAAAAGCATGTTGGAATTCACAGTAGTACAGATTGATGCCTCCCGCCTCAGAGTTCCCCCTACATACAAGGCTAGATAACAGCTGGGATGGACATCCCCCCTCCCCTCCGCCCTGCCTTATCCGACCTCTCCCTTCCTGGGCAGCAGCGATGGATATCGCTGTTTAGCAACCAGTCAACAACCACACATCAGACAGTCACAGAGAGGCTGACAAACAACATCCTGCTCCTTCCTGTAATCAATCTTAACAATGAAATAAGTTTATCCAGAAACTCTGTAGAACAGCAATAAATCCATTTTTTGCAACATTTCTAGGTTTTCTTTCCAAAAGGAAACAACAATTTGAAAAACGAGATGTTTTGATAACATGACTGTGGCCTTTTAGTGACTCAACATTTCTTGTGTTGTTTAAAATAAATAAAACAATGTCGACACTTGGGGATAGAGTAACATCTCCCCTTCAGCCCTTTTTGTCCTTATGTTAACCATCTGTAGCACCATATTTGGCATATCTAAAGGGACAGTTGACCCCAAAATCAAAGGTAAATATTTTTCCTCTTACCTTTAGTGCTATTGTTTTATCTAGATTGTTTTGGTGTGAGTTGCAGAGTGTTGGAGATATTGGCCGTAAAGATGTCTGCCTTCTCTCCAGTATAATGGAACCAGATGGCACTCGGCTTGTGGTGCTCGAAGTGCCACAAAAATATGTCTGAAATACTCAACGGCAATGTCTTTTTCCAGAGATCACGACCCGGTTACTCAAGGTAATCCACAGACCTTGTTGATATCTCTGATTAATAGCACTACAGGTAGGGGAACAATATATATTTTTCATTTTGCGGTGAACTGTCCCTTTAAGCATATTTTACAAAAAGTCACTCTGACATAATCTAATCTTCTAATCTTTCTTTAAATCAAACACATTGTACAAAGATCAACGTGCCCTACAGCAAACCAACTTAGGCTAAAACCAAGGATAAAACCCTACATCACAAGCTATAGTGTCACTTTTTATTGCGTGTGCTGTTTCAAAGCCATCCTTTCATCTCTGAACTCACCCTCAGGGCTCTCCTCTGCTCAGATAAAAGACAAGAGGATGGAGCGATGAGGCTTGTCTTTGCCACATGCCTTCGCCCTTGGCTTTCTCTCCTTCGCCAGCTGCCTGCCAAGGCTCCCTGCTTCAGCCTCTACCCCCTCTTCATCACTTCAGCCACGGCTGGCATTCTCCCCCTCTGCATCCCTCTGTCTATTCATTATGCCATCCCTCCATCAATGATCCTTTCACAGAGGCAGCAGTGTGGGGTTTGAGCAAGGCTTGCAGCTCTTTCTGAGGAATGCAACTGAGCGGCCTTCGTATTAGCAAAGATCTCGAGACTTCTGCCCTCGTAGAGCCACTGTCATGTGTCTTTTCACACCTCACTGGCATAACAATCTAAACAGCTCGGATAAGCATTTACATGTATTTCCCATAGTCCAGTGCAGTCACATGAATGTACGAACAAGGATGGCTATCTCCCAGGGGCCTGTCCCGTTAAGATTAGTGGGTCAGCATCTGGGCTTAGCCTTGAATTAGTGGGGTCACGGCGATGGCTGGGGATGACTGCGCATTTAACCTGCTGCAGAGCAGGCCCTGTTTAAACTGTCAACTTTAAGCCATTTATATTTAATACTGATTTATTTAATTATAATCGAGTTGTATTTATTTATCTTATGTATTTTGGCAGGATTTACTGGAATGTGAAACTCAAACACCAAGATAAAAACATTTATGTCAACTCTCCTTATTTATATTATCTGTGTTTACAGATTTAATCTCTGTATCTTAGAGGCAGCATTATCTGCCACAGTTATGTTTTACTTTTATCATATTTATCCAGTTCTTCTGAAGATAAAACCATAATTGTCTCCTTCACATAGTCCACAGTCTACTTTATGTGCTGTACATTTGGCAGAAGTGTTTTCAGTTTCCTTTAACACTTATATTATTTGACTGTTTTGACCTTGTTTCATGAGACATCCTTCAGATCACTGATTTAATGAGTCCATGAATGCATTTCATTTGGTGGAGTTTGACAGCAGTCAGGTTAACATCCACGTGTCGCACACACTTTACAGAAAACAGGCAAAAGCGAATTAATGTTTCCTGAAAAACTATTTTGCAATATTTCTTTTCTTTTCTTTTTTTTCTCAAATTTCTGGTTCCACTTTGAGTTTTTATTCACAAATTTAAAATGTGCATAAGAAAATACACTTTTATAGTGGATGGAAATACACATAGTAATCAGCCACACAGCAGGTAATAAAGTCTGTTCACAGTCCATGTCTGTATCACAACTGATTCTTCTTTTTATTTTGAGCCCTATGGCCATTTTGGCCATACTCAGACTGGGTGTGTGTGACGTGGATCCTTACCTTGGCCTCACACTTCCTGTGGGTGGCTGTCTTGCATACTAGGCGAGTTGGGAAAGAAGAAGAAAGACAAAAAGAAGACAAATGAGTATGAGTTTCATCTGCATATGAAGTAATGAGGTCAGTCTGCTTTGTTTGTCTAGTATGAAACTATAATCTCCATTTGATTTTATTGTATGTAGATCTACAGCATGACACCAGAAAAATGTTGATATCATCCTGCTATAACACCGTACAGTTAATCTCTGCATCTTACTGTCAACATACGGTGGCCCTGAACAGCAAAGCACACGTAAAAAAAACAGCAGCAGAAAGCAGCAGAAAACACAACAGCAATTCCCAAAACACAACAGCAAATGAGATTCTTCTGTTGTGCTTTGCCTGACTCAGGACTGCCGTACCTACATCCTAAACCAGGATTGTGACAGATGTCAAAACTCCAGTGCCTTTTTCACATGTGAGTAGATGCATCAGGATATGCAACTGTCCTACTTTGTGTTGACGTGTGGTACGACTCTAGAAAGCAGATATTTTGACACATTCGCACCCCAGATTTGGCACCCGTGTTTCTTTTGTCAGAAAGGCATGTCCGGTGTGTGCTATAGGGATCAAATGACACTTCACTACGTGACACAGCTGGTGTGCGCTACCCTTCATTCATTCATATCCGACACATCCTACATCCTGTTGCCGTTCTTGCCTGTCATGACGTAGTTAACAATGTCCATTTTGGTCCTTCAGAGTCACTTGGCCGTGAGTGACCACACTGTAACACCAATGACAACGCACGCTTGCAATGTTTACCTCTGCAGAAGGAGCCGACGCTGTCGATGTTCTGACGGCACACGCTGCACTGCCGCTTCTTCTTGAAGGTCTTTTCCTTGAAGACGTGGGGCTCTCCCTTCCCCCCCTGCACACACACACAAAAACACACACAAGAGGAAACAAAATTCACACTCAGTTAGAAACTCGATACACGACCAGACGTGGAAACTCAGTTTGAGGAGCTGCATACTCTCAGAAGCAATGAGAAAATCCTTGCTTGACTTAAATCCAAGAGTTTGATTTGGTTAACCCTCTACACACATCTCACAAGATGAAAACAAGACGCACAAAGAAACTGGACTTCCCCAACTCTATTCACAAAAAGAAATGAGAAAACACAGTACGAGTTAGTGGACTGTAATAATGACAGGAGCTTAGTACTGTCAGCTTTAACTCATGTGTATGACAGACCACGGTGCATAGTGTTTGTGTGCATAACTATGGCTACATCCATTCTCTACTCCCTTTGCCTCTTGAACTTCTGTTCTGGTTGTGTAACTGTCTTCCAGTAATAATCCTTGTGGTTCCCGCCCATACCACACTATAATCCGTAGTGTGTGTGTGTGTGAGAATGTTTTGGAAAGAGAAAAAAGAGCAAATACGTTAGTGTAATTCTTAAAAACTGAGCGAGGAAAAGAGAAAGTTAAAGAAATCTATCACTTTTCTTTCTCATGTCCATGTTTGACAAGTATCACAGCGTGTGCGTGTGTGTGTGTGTGTGGGTGTGTGTGTGTGTGTGTGGTAGCCAATCCCGCCCAGTGCCTCTTTGTTTCCCAACATGGGATCACGTCCACAGATGACTGGGCCTGACGTGACTCTGGAGACTTTGAACATGAGAACCCTAACAACCCAGGGCTAAGTATGGGGATTGCTTAGCATTTTCTCTTGTATGGATAAATAGTGGGAGGAGGAAAATGAGTGTGTACGTGTGGTGGGAGGTGGGACACACCGTCAACATCATCACCATGAGAAAACAGCAAGAAAGCCATCACGCTGCTAAGGCTACTCACTGTCCACTTTTCCATAGCTTTGGATAATTAACCTGATGCATGCACATAAAGGGTTTTTTGTTTCCTCTGTGTGTGCTTTTCCTCCTTAGTAACAAAGAAAGGGTGCTGTTTACACACTTTTTCCATTATCCCGCTGCTCTGATTCTGTTCTGGGGACTGGACAGTGTTTGGACAGCTGCCTGCCTGGCATCACCCTCTGCCAGCCGTGTTAAGCGGCTGCTGGCCTGCTCCAGTACAAGTGTACTACAACCGCAGCACCCTGGATGGTGGAGGTGGACTGAGTGGGTGGCTTAGGGGGGCTGGTGGTGGGCTGTTATGTAATATGATGTGGTGAAGGAATTGACGTCCCTCTGTGAAACTGTGGAGTCATTGCCTTTGGAAACTGTGTATTTCTAATGTTTTCATTAATTTCTAACAGACTCAGTCTGACTTTGCCTCTTCTTGTTTCTTTTCTTGCAGTAACAAACCAAAATCCATACACACTTCATTAAAGTTTCATGTTTTCTTATCTTATCTTGATCCTGTTTTCAAGAAACTTTGATTTGGCTCTCCTACTCACTCAAAGTCCACCCTTTCCTGAACCCTAAACATAACAAATTCTGCTTCGCCTCATGACCAATTTAACAACCTCATGTTGCTCATTATCTCTCTCACGACATTTATACCCACTGACCACTCACGTTAGATATAAACTTTGACAGGCAGTCACAAAAAGACAATAGACTTCTTGTGGAGTCAGTCTATAGTATGTCCTCATTCTCATCTGTGCAATAATCTTGTGAAGTATGTGTGTGTGTATCATATATGAGTATACACATGGGGCCCACGGTGAGTTTAAAAAAGCAACCAGTTACTGTCAGCTAACCGCAGTGGTGATGTGGGCTGAGAGATAAACACACAGATGAGAGGTTGGCAACATTCTTCCTGTTTCAGACACAATCAAGACCACTATATGGTCCAACCACAGGCAATCATGGTCAGACAGTGATACACCACTCTGCTACTGAATGCTTTATAAGGTCTCATATGGATTGACACCAGTATAAGCTGCTGCACTCTGGTTCATATGTGGAGGACCGGATGGTGAGTCCTCGCTGATGGAACCACTTCATATTTCATGCAACTGACAACTGCTGGTGTGCTGCGGCGCCCCGGTGGCCCAGGGGTTAAGACGCTGATCACGAACCGCAACGTCCACAGTTTGTGTTCGGCCAGGGATCTTTGTTGCAAGTCATCCCCCAACTCTTCTTCTCCCCTCATTTCCTACCACCTCTCCACTTAGCTAACCAATAAAGGGCATGACATGCTGAAAGAAATAAGTATATTTAAAACTTAAGACCAAACTTAAAACGAATGTAGGCCAGGGACGTAAAGTTGGGGGCAATATCCCTTTCCTTACTTCGACCCCCAAACTTCCGGCATCTTTGCTCAGACCACACCCATCTCCACACTCATCCTTCACTGTGATCTCAACTACACACCTGTAAAGTTTCATGACTGCATATTGCATGGTTTTGACGCTATGGCAGACAGAAAGACATAAGCACCTGGCAAAGTACCTAAAACTGCTTCTGTGGTCGTTCGCGTTGCAATAGGTGTCTCCAGGAGCACATTTTGCCATGATGACACACACAAAGACTAACAAAGTGAAACAATACCAAACCCACTGTCGCGGTCTGTAAAAATAACACTGGAATGCTGCTTTTCTGTGTCAAAAGCAAAATGACATGTTGGCCAAGTGGTTCATGTGACCACTTATTTTTCTAAAAGGCTGCAGGTTTGATCTTCTCTGGATATGCAACAACCATACCCAGAGAAAGTATGCAGCTGTGTAAACAAATACAGGATCTAAAATATAAATATGTAAGTACACTGTACAAGTAAACTTAAAAATATTCAGTGTTTAAGCAGAAACTTATTTTTGTTTAAAAAATAGTAATTATCTCGTTGAGGTTCAAAGCTCATTCTTTACCTTGGAAACTGCAGACCATTTAGTAAGACAAACTTCTCAAGCCAACATGGATGAGAAGTCTTCAAAGTGCTCAGAAAAATATAGGTTTGAGCAACAATTCTATGACAACCAACCAAGATTATGGTTTGGATTATGGCTAAAGCTCCAGCACAGCTTCCAAAAAGACTTTGTAATGAGAGTTAACTATATTTATTGAATTTACTTTTCTGAGTGAAAAGACTAGCAGTATACTGTAGTTGCCACCATTTTTGTTGCCATTTTTGTAGTTCTAAATGCTGATACCCACAAGTCAGCAAGTTGCTTTAGAAGCTGCATGATGAAAAAAAAACACTAAGAAGAATAAAGGATCCAAAGACAACACCTCTGCTTTAGGTCAGTAAAACAGTAGTCAATGATAAAATCTTAAGCTAGCTGTTCACATACATAGGCTAAATTACCTATGTGTTGCAAAATAGTCTTAAGCCCCATTTCCACCAAACACTTTCAGTATGGTACCTTTGAAACCCTTCAGAAATGGTACCTAGACCTTAGGTCTACTTAGCGTTTCCACCGCAAACAGTACCCTTAAATGTGAGTGGGGTTGTTGTTACTCACTGCTCCATCAAGCACCCGCTTTATTTCCCCATCACCAATGACACAGATGGAAGTCTGCACCTCGTTTATCGTCCACAGAACGAGGCTGCACGCCGACATTTTCAGAACAAAATAAAACAGGCTGCAGTGAGAGTCTCTCTCCATGGGATATTTGAAATCAGTAGGTTTGTGCATTTAGTCCTTCTCAGGCAAGCTCAGGGGTTTAGTGTTGCTGTAGCCCACAGGAACAACACTCTGCATTTTTTTCTCTGAGTGAGGATTAGAATATATGCAGTTCACATAACCTGGTTGAAATTAATAAATATTAACGCTTGAAGATCCACTCATTACTTAAAGTGTATGTCATCCAAGAGAGACAATAAAAACTAAAGTAATGGTCAAAGTTGTCACATTGAAATTTAAGGTGTGTTGATGGATGTACATCATCAACTCGTGCATTGAGTAACATTACAAATTAAAATACCACCTTAAAGGTCGCCAGCAGTCAGCCCAGTAAATTAAGTTATTTTTTCTGCTGCATGAAGCAGCAAAACATCCTTTCATTTTATAGTTACAGTTTACTAATGAATGTAAAACTTGCCATGGTATGAGCAGTGGTTACATGAGCCTCAAAACCAGCCATAACTCAGCCCTGAGCAGAGTGACCGTCCTCTACTGACCAATTAACAGACTGCAGTGTTCACAGCTCCACCTTTTAGTACCAGATCTGTATGCTAGGTACCCCAACAGAGGGGGGACCAAAAATGGGGACGGTACGGAACGGTTCCATTGGTACCATCCACAACTTTTCACAGTGAAAAAAGCGAAAAAGCGTACCGAACTGAACTGTACCATACTGCTTGGAAGAAACGGGGCTTAAAGCAAAAAAAAACTTCTTGTTCCATAAAAAGTTAAAAAGCCATGTTCTTTTCAGTCATTTTAACTAGCTTGTGCTGTAAAAATGTGGAAACCTACAAACTCCAGCTTTCCAGGTGGATGAGACTGTTTTGTAACCCTTCATTTAAAAATAGGTAGCTTACATTTTAACGTTCACATTAGCTAGAGAACAGTAAAGTGGGCTATTTTACACTAAAGCATGCTGTAAGAAATATAAAAAATCCACAAGTTCTTTACAGAACAATTAAAGAATAGCCTACAGAGGGCACTGGGAAACTACCACAAGTACTAATGCATGATCCCCTTAATTAAGGGAAGCAAACTGGTTCAACAACCAAATCTAGCAAGACACTCCACTCTGCTCAACTTAGGAGTCCAGCAAAAGAAACCCTCCTCAGAGGTTTACAACTCTGAAGAGGGTTACGACAGAGGAAGCAGAAAACAGCTGGTAGAGCCTGAGTGTATAAGCACTACAAACAACCTGGGATGCTGAGCGTGGTCCCCAGGATAGTAATTAGTGTAACCACTGTAATGGATAAAAAACATCTTCCCTTGGTAAAACACGTGTTATTCAGCACCGGGTGATCCAATAGAGATACTGGTCAGATCATCCCTGTTCCCTGCAAGACAAAGAGCTCAGAAAGAGCATAAAACACTCAGAATAAGAAAACAATTATTATCTGATAAGCAGGAAATGAACAATTCAATTTATTCACTCATACTGTGAATGCACAGACACACAGTTTAACCAAACTGGATCCATCTGTCATCACTGACAAATAGTTATGGAAAAAAACCCTCTCAAGCATACAGTACATGTGACCGTCTGAGCTACAAAGCCTCCACCAGCTGGGGCCTGCCTACGTTTCCACAGAAGTGACACAAGTTGTAAACAGCTACCTGAGACCTCAGGAAGAAAAACTCTACACACACAACCTGCACACAAACACTCACTCACTTGCAGACGTGTATCCCTGAAGACAGTCAGTGGAAACAGACTGCCTTCCCCTTTCCTCTTCCCTCTTCCTGTCCCCGTGTCCCCCCCTGTATGCCAGGACAGACCCCACCTCCCCTGCAACATCTGCTGCGCACAAGAAGGTCCTTTTTCTAATATTTTTAGCTTTCTGGCAGAAAAAGGAACCAGAGGTTTCTGCAGTCAAAGAAATGCTTTCTAACCAGAAATCCCTCCCCTTCCTCGCTGCACGTCTGCCAGCCGTCACAGAACAGTAGCTGGATTGAATGAGGGAGGGGCTGGACACTCATACAAGAGATGCACACACGGGCAGAGATGTATGCATACAAATGTAAAAACAAATACACAGAAACAGAGAGCCATTCGTGCACATGCACCCCTGGAAACTCTCTTGCTCCTTCATTCTCTCTAAAAATAGTCTTGATATTTAGACAATGATGGGCATTGTATGGGAGTGGTCCATTACTGGACTGCAGGACTGGACACTGTGACCTCAGCTTCGGCTGCAGATGGTCAGTGAGGGCACGCATGAAAAGAAGCCTGGAGGGGAAACTCTTCGTTCTGACTTTGCCATTAGAAGAAGTGTCTGATTGTCACTCATAATGGACGTCTGTCTTCAGATCTTTAGATCATTACTGTCAGGCCAAGCAGTCACTTTGCGTCAGTTCTGTACATCCAAAAGTCAGATCAGTTCGTCATGCTGACCTATTTTCTATGTAATTCAATTTTCATTGCTTATATTTGATTGTCTTTGGCACAATAATCACAGGCCAAGCTGCATGAAAACATTTTCACTTTTTCAATTTCATCACTGACATGACTCGCCCGCTCACTGGCAATGAATTAAGACTGCAACCAACAATTGTTTTCCTTATCAATTACTGATAGGAATAATAATAATTATGATAACTCTGCCAATTACATTTTTGATTAAGCACTGCACACATTGTCCAATATACCATGGAGCTTAAAAAAAAAGAGCAAAATCAATATTTCACAAATTCTTCCTCCTTGTTAAAAACCTGGTGCCGATGCATCTCAGCTTGGTTCACTCCACTGCTAAACTCACCTCTTTCTCACTCTGTACCCCCAGAGCAGTTTCTTTTTTAAACTTCTTCTGCCTGTTGACTCAAGTGACATCACTTGAGGCATTTTCTCAGGTGTCTTGCAGCTCCATCTGGAGCCACAAAAGGCTTTACATAACTTTTTTCTTAACATGCCGTAGTAGGCTACTTTACAATACTCATTAACAGACTTTCATGTGTAAAATCAGTGAATTTCCCCTTTAATCATTAACAAATAGTGGAAAAACATGCTCAAGTGTCTTGTTTTGTCTGACTAAAGCCTGTGTCACACCACGAAGTGGCAAAGCTAAATTCACTGGCGCATCTTCAAGAAATTTGACAGTGACATAAAGGTGACGATCAGTGCGAGATACATGTGATTAAAAACTTAAAACTCTATTTTGCTTTCATGACATCTTTAATAATGAATGAGCTATCAAAAAAAAAATTATTTTCTGTCAATAGACCACTCAGCTGAGCAATTCATTGTTTCAGCTCTATAATCAATACAAGTGAACTGTTTGCCAGGTAAACTTGCGTCTGGTGTTCAAATGGTGTGAGAGCAAAGCAGGTTTTCCCATTGACATTCACATATTTAGTCTACTGCAACAAGAAGGGAAAATTCTTGAGCCCTTGAAGGAATTTACACACTTCACCTTCAGTTTTAATGGATATACCCAGACTCTACTTTTTTCGTAACAGAAACGTTTAGGTAATGTCCATCGGAAATGGAAAACTAGCCAAAAGTTGGTAATCGCTGCTTAATACAGTGTGTTTTATGCAATACAGAATGCACAGTCATTCAGTGGTGTGTGAGACTTCTTGTGTACTTAAATCCCACCCTCCATTGAGTGTGTCTCACATGGGTCTGGGTTTCCTGGTTCCTGCATCATTTGTTGGCATCAAGGCCAGCATGTGTGTTAATATATTTGTGTCAATTTGTTTCTATGTGAGTGTGCACGTGTGCGTCCAATGGGTGGGACAGGCAGTGGAGGGAACAGAGACTGCCTGTTCCCGAGGTGAGGTCAGCCTGCCGCCATGATACACTTCCGTTCACTGGGACTCCTGCTGCTAACACACACACACACGCACACACACACGCACACACAGAATGGTCTCATTGCTTCATCTCTCCTTGCTTCAGCCCAGCAGCACCACCTCCTTGCTACAGTTGTTGATATTTACTGGCAAAATGCAGCATCTGTTTTGCCTCAAAGTGTTACCAATGCACAGTGAAGTGGCCTCAGTCAGTGGATGACATCATCCAGGAGCGATGATTAAATGATGGTTAAGTCAGGACCAGATCTGATCCGAGTGCAGCCTCAGACACATGAATCACAGGAGTTCTGTTTCGAGGGAAAGCTCTAGCTGCTCCTGCCGGACTAGATGTGAATCATTCACATCCATTCTGCTTTTACTGCGGCAGGAGTTTCCAGGTGAGCGTGAATGGCCGCTACTGTAGATCTGAACTCAGTGTAACTGCATCTGGCACAAGGGAATGTGAACCAGGCTCTGTTTCTGCCTCTCAGCCTGGCAGTGAACAGGGGGCGTCCCAAGTAAACACAGCCATCATGGACCATTTCTGGACCATCAAACTTCTCAGTTAACACCCAATAATTACGAATATAGAATACCTACTGTACGCCGAATACAACAACAGTTTTGTACGATTGAGCATCTCCAGCGGAGCGCCTCAGTGCCTTGCTCAAAGGCAGCGGTGGCCAAGTTTTCCCTGAAAAACTAACTCTTGAAATAACAAGCTCCATTCCCAATCTGCTGGGCGCCCACCGCCTGTCTACATTACATATGCTTCACATAGGAGAAAAATTGCTAATGACCACACTGTTATCGGCAAAGGAAAGGTTGGAGAGGTTGGACAATGTTATCTTGTTGTTAATGCGTAGCTGTTTTTCCCTCGTGCTGCAAAGCAGGATAGGGATCACGATATGGAGCCAACACTAATTGTCGGATGTATAAACCACGAAAAAGCCATTAATCAGCGTAGGCATGCACACATACACACACCTACAGTGAGATTACTGCATCAAGCGCGATCGTGCAAGCATCTTGACAGATTTGTGCTCACAGCATCCTTTTAGTGTACTTGTGCTCTTAATGTGTGCCCTTTGGAAAGCTGAACATTACACACACACACACACACACACACACACACACACACACACATACACATGCACTCACAAAACCATAGCTTGTCATCACAATCTGATGAGACTGAAAGCAACAAATTGCCTCCATAACTCAAGCCTACTTTTCTTTAACAAGGCACTTGTTTTTGACCAAACTGACTGTAACTCAACTATTTGGGCACATTTCATAAAGCCCCAGTTAGGAACTCTATGTTTCCGTCACACTCCAAACTGCTCAATTTATGAGTGGTGTGTAAGGCAAACAAAGTAAATGAGAGTCAGAGGCAGCTGATCCAAATCACCTCTCCAACTCTTGTCCTTGGCTTTAGCCTTTTTAAATTTACAGCTAAGAATACACTGAGAATTTTACTGGAGAAACCACCGGCCAACTTATCCGCACATTTACTTATTCATACTTAAAGTGACTCCAAATATTGCCTGCTTTTAACTGATAAAGAAGTTTTCTACTTGCAATTACGTATTCCTGGGTGAAGACAAGTTTTTCAAGCACGGGTCAATTTTGAGATAACTTTTTTAAGACCACTGAGTGGAAAGAAAACATCCAAAATACACATTTAGGTGTTTATTTTAGTTTGCATTACTGTTCTGCAAGTGTTTGCAAAGGCTCATATTTGATTAGATAATGCATACTTATTATTTGTCTTCACAAAAGTAATCAGCTGGAGAAGTTTTACAGTTATATCTTAGTAAAAATGTTTCACCTGTAGTGTCGTTTGTTGGTCTAGAAATGTATAGAATTTCATAATACATATATTTAAATTCCATTTTCTCAAACACAGAGCCAGAAATGTTTACTTCAGCAGCACTTGCATACACCAAACTTTACAGTTTTGCTCCTATCTATATTTATATTTCATTCATAGCCTAATTTCTATAACATTTTTATTCCTAAAAACATGGCAACAATGTATTTGTTATGCCTGATGACAGTATTTTCTGATTTATGGAGTGAATTCCCTTCTGAAAAAACCCTTTAAATCTAATATGTCAACATCCTGAAACAAGAATTTTGAACCTGTCTTTATCCAGTGCTCACATTTCTGCTCTGAAAATGAATGCAAATTAGCACAATACTTAATTATAAATGCGTCATTTACATATTTAAACATCACATTTCATAAATCTTGTAATTCAAAAATTAATTGTCTTAATGCATGCATCAGCTGGGGAAGTGTCATGGTGATGTAGTTTAAAGTGTCACCCTATTCACCTGTAATATCTCTATTACATGCAAAGAACAACCTGTCACCTGGTCATCTTCCGTCATAGCCCTGCACGCGCACATGCGCTCGTGAGAAATATGCCCCCCCTCTCTCTAACATGACTTTGCGACATTAACAATAAGTGAGTGTAACAGTGGGGATGGTGGGGGGCCGCTTAGTGCATCATATGACCCTTTCACAGCACTTTATGTCACTTTAATTAAGTGCGACGCATCGAGAAACTTCTCAGAGAACAAAGTCTCCATGTTTCTCCAGCTCCACTACCATAGTGGAATAACAGTAACTAAAACATATAGTATGTAAATAAGGGGATTATCAAAGAGATATATTACGTCAGGTACGTTATAACGTCACATTGAGTCAACTGAAGGCTGCTTTTTCCTTTAAGTGAGCCACCTCTAAAAATATGTTGTAGCCTATTATGTATAAATTTCAGTAACCAGTAAGCAAACAGCTCATACAGGCAAAACTTATTAAAGTTATGACGTCTCTACAGGACACAGTCAAATCCACAAAGTGCGCAACTGCACAGCCAACACATGAAAACTCAGCATCACACATCCATCCAAAAATCCTCCACACACTCTCACTGACTAACTGCATGACTTATCACTGAGTCCAGGACAAACACAAGCAGGCAGCAACTTTCTCTCCAGGCTGATAAAACTTTGGGGTCTTACCTTGTTCATTTTCCCGCTAATCATATTCCCAGGTTTAAAAGCTGCCCCTCATTCTCAGGAAGACCATCAACAACATGGCCTGCCACTGAGATAACTTGTTTTCTTTACCCCGGTCCGCCCCTCCGTACAGGGGCTGCGGGGCGGAGCCACACGCAGCTAACAGCATGTGTGGAGTACTATTACTGGAACTGCACCCTCTGATTGGTCGGTTTCTGGAGGGGAGCGTAAGGAAACTCGATCTGGATTGGCTGAATTAAACACTGTAATATTCCTATCACAATGAATGTGCCTTACCTGGTCATGCCTCTTTATTACAGCAGTCCTAAATACATTCATAACATGACTCCCCTAATATTACACTCACTTTAGTTGTTTAATTTAAAATCAAAAACTGTAATTAACTGTAATTAAACAACCCCAGAACCCACCCTTTACTTCACAACAAGGTCTAAATTATGGTATAGTAGGTGGATCTGGGTGTGACTTTGTCAGAAAGAGGCATCTGAAACCTTAGCATGTAAATAAACATGAAGCTATGCAGCTTACACACTCATACTGGGGCGTTTTAATTATGGGCCCCATGTGCACGAGGTGGCTCTGGGCCTACTCCTCCTACACCACAGTTTTTGCATGTCTAGCAGACATTTTTATGTCAACAAATAGCACATGAACCTAAAGGAATACCTCACCCAAAGTGACCATTTGAGTACTAACTAGTGATGCTGCACTACCTTGAACTTGTGAAAAGAAGAAGTTTTTCTCGCATGCCTCCATGAAAAACAGCGAAACACATTGATTTATTGATTGATTGGCAACCATACCATGAGCCAGTGTCAGCTCGGATAGGCTCCAGCCCTCCCTGCAACCCTGAGTAGCACAAGCAGGTTACGGATAATAAATAAATCAATGAATGAATATCCACTTTTATTTTCTTAATGATATGACATAACACCCAGTTAAAAGGAACACTTCAGCCACAAAATGACCATGACCATCAATTAGTCACGACGTGTTACCTTGAATTTGTGGAGAACACTTTGTTCTTCCCACATGCCACCACAGAAGACGGCAAATATATTATTCATTGGAATTAAAAACAATGACTGTCCCAGCTTAGTCAGTGTAGAAGTCCATGAGTCCATGCTGTGGGCTGGCAGTCTAAAGAGGCATCCAAGGCACTCTCATTATGGTTGAAAATCCTTTATTCACATGGATAGACCAACTGTAGCAACGTCAGTGCTCACAGTTACTCTTAAACACATGCTAGTCATAGTGTTTACACGTTTCCCATGGTTTGTAGTGGCACACAAGGACAGTCTTCAGTATACCCAGATGACGAATGTCGAAACACGTTGGTCTGTCCATGTGAATTAATTTTCAACCATAATCAGACTGCCTCAGATGCCTTTTTAGACTGTCAGCCCACTGCAATGGACATCTACACTGAGTGAACTAGGACAATCATTGTTTTTTATTCCTATGTGACCTCTAAGAGCACCTGATTTCTGACAATTACCTACACGTCGTAGTGTCTTGACCCAGTGCAGCACTCTCCAGACCAAGTTTAACAGCAACAAAACTATATCAAAACATCTGTTTACAAACTCTAACAGAACTTGTACAGTATAACCCAAGTCTAATTTATCTGGTTGTACACTCAGTACTTCTCAAACACCTGTATTTCCACTATAAACCTTACTGAGAGTGAAACTTATCTACTTCAAAGCAAGACTTCAATTACTAAGGTTTTTTAGCAAAAGTGCATGTGTTTGGGAAGTATTTGGGATTTGCTGTTGTTAAATGATGTCCCCAATCAATCAATAAATCAATATGTTTGCTGTTTTCTGTGAATTCATGCGAGAAAAACACAGTTTTCTTAACAAAATCAAAGTAACTCATCATGACTCATTGATTTACAAATGGTAATTCTTGGGTAGAGTATACCTTTAAACTAGGAGTTAGTTAAGTCTGTAAAGGCGGATATTGTTACAATACATTTTTCAAGGCTTAATCTCTTGTTTTCAGTGGCAGAAGGTGGATGTTTCAAATGTTTATCCATTATTGAGGATTGCCATTTCACCCCTTTGAGGGTTACTGAATCAACATCTCACAAATTGGAATCCACACTTTTTTTTTACCCCTTAACACCCATCATATGTTCCATGAAATCATAATGTACGCATGTATTTTAAATAAACCTCTGATCTACTTCACAATCTTTGCACGTGCCCCCTGGAAGTATCCACTGAGCAACAAGTTACTTGGTTGGTAATCACTGTTCAAAACTCCTTAGCTTATATTGGGTCTGTGTGGTCAGTATCTCTATTCTCTCACTATATAAACCCAACACACACAAACAGAGATGTGCCTTTGATAAACATCTGCACTGACAGTGGTGACTAGTGTGTTAGTAGCAGCACCTAGTGGTGCAATGAGAGAACATGCACCAGGTGAGGCAGAGTTTGGGTAAATACACATCTCCTTCTATGTTTGTTTGAATATCACTTCTCTGTAGCTAATGAGTCTCTGGAAAATCTCCAACTTCTTTCTACAACTACAAACAATTATTAATACAGAGACTAAACAGCTTTTTGATGCTGTGAATGTCAGTTTTTGGAATCAGGTTAAAAACATAAATAAATGCATTTTTCATGTGTAAATGCAAAGCCAGACTGAGATGATTAACCATAATCATAACTAAAAAAAATCGTACATTAAACATGGTGATATAAATGTTTGATTCCTCGCCAAACTATCTGTACATGCTCATGGTTGTCATTATACTCCATATATGCCCATGTGCACATGGAGGTTCAGTCCTTTTGCCTGTCTCAAACTGTTAGCCCATAATATTCCCCAGCCCCAGACCCCTAATGCACACTGCATTATTTCTGTCTGCCGCCTGAATCTCTTCCATATGTGTTAGATTGACGTGCAGGTATGAAGGCTGTACAGTATATCCCCACCAATCAGTGTGAAACGTGACCGTGAGTCACGACGTATGCTGTAATCACTCCCCAAACAACACGTGCGGTAATGCAGTCAATTCCCTTTGCTCATAACCCAAGAATTTCCTGCTCATGACAGAAAAAAGGGAGGACTGATAGATTTGTGAAGGGGGGGTGGGGGTGGGGTGTCTGAGGGAGTTTAATTGTTTGTGGTATTTTTGCGGCTCCCTTGTATTTGGATCAGAGAAAGGTTGAGGGGGAAAGAGGTGGATGCTGAGGAGGGGGAGAGATGGATAAAGAAGGAGAGAACAAAGTAGTAAGGTGAAAAAGGTAATGGGGGTGCGGGGGGCCACATGTGAGACTAGAAAAATACTGAAGGACCATGAGAGACAGGAAGCTGGTGCTTGGGATTGGAATGAGGGGTTGAGTCGGTGAGTAAAGTGGGGGAGGGTCATGTTGGACGAAAGATGGAGATGAGGAAAGAGGGGGACGCTTTTGCAAACATATGGAATGAATCCTGAATCTAGCTTTCTCTCTACACTAAATCACTGCAGTCGATACAAGGTGCTTGATATCGGTAAACACTTCATGAAATATTGCAGGGATGCCAGGTGTGTTTTTCTTTCTAGTCTGTCTAGAACGGAGAATTTAGAGTCTTGAGGAAGTGGAAGGACTTGGATCAAGCTTGGAGGTAAACGAGAAAGAGGGGGACAAAGTGGGAACCCAGGCCAAGAGGAAATGAGAGGAGGAGGAGGAGGAGGAGGAGGCTAGAAAAGGGGGCTGTGTAGCTTGATGAAGGATTTTGTAAGACAGCACTGCGCCAGCGGCTGATAAGGTGCAGCTGTTGAAAGAGCAAAAGCGCGAGAAAGCAGTGGGTGAGACGTAGAGATACTGATGACACAGTTAAGCACATGTTCATATTTACTGTGCCAATGAGTTCAATAAAATCCTCTCAGTCAGGCAACGCTGCAGTCCCAAAAACATTTTCAAAACTCGGGCAAATGTCACCCTGGACATTTTTGAGAGTAAGAAAAGAAAATATTCTGTGCATAGTTCGCAGTGAGGTGTTTCTTTAAAGGGTGGTGCTGGGATTTTTTTGGGGGGCCTTTTGCGGACTTAGCAAGGGAGGAAGTGGTTTATGTCTTTCCCTTTTCCTTCGATCAGCTTTCATCTGCGTGCCCGCAACACACAACAACAAGCATTCCTCAAATCCTGCTCAGAGATTGGGACAGATCATTGTTTTCAAGCCGCAGGAATCTAGTCAGCCACCCTCTGAGTCTGGAGTTTACATAGGAATTCATCTTTTTTTCTGACGTGCAGGAGTGTGAGAATTCACTCTGTTTCAAATCTAGATGCAGGGGGATGGTCTATATTTAACCCTAACCGGTCAGTGTTCCTCCCAGCGTTGGGTGTGTGTTTGTAGTGAATGCCTGTGGCTCACGGCCTCAGTATTGGTCATGACCAATCTAAACTTTGTTGCGCATGAGAAATTACAGGGAAGCTAGACAAATAACATATAAAACCAATGTCGCAACGCCAGCTCTCTATGTATTTCTAGAGTCAACAACACTCACAAAAAGGAGCAGAACTAGTATGATTACAGATTTTACTTTTATATTCTCTGCGGTGACAAAGCCAGTTGAAAGAATAGATCACTAGCATTATAAACAACTACTATTAAGCTTGGCAATCTTAAGGCTCAGACACAGCAAACCAACATCAAAGACCTTGTAGTGATGAAGGTCAACTGTTGGTCGACTCATGTCCTCTGTGTCTTGGTCACAAAGTTGCATTTGAGCACACCACAAAGTCTGCAGCCAATGGCCAACTCACACTGCACCTGCATGAGTGGAAACAGCTCTCCATAGCAGCAGGTGGCAGTAGACTGTGTGCGTCATTCAAAGAGGGAAACCAAGAGACCGACAGGACAG
The DNA here is from genome assembly GCA_019142605.1 of Cephalopholis sonnerati. NCBI lineage: Eukaryota > Metazoa > Chordata > Actinopteri > Perciformes > Serranidae > Cephalopholis > Cephalopholis sonnerati. The sequence continues at coordinate 31,533,954 of JAGQAX010000011.1, forward strand.
ATTTAAAAAGCTAGTTAGCCAATTAGCACGTGCACACCACAACCCAGTGCTGGAAAAACAGATTATATTTACTTTGTGCTAGTGAGCAATAACAAAAACAATTCTGGACTGATTCTGCATAAGAGCTCAATGGCTAAAAACAAATATACCAAATATAACAAGTTTGTTTTCATCTCACTTCCCTCTTGACTGTGGCTGTTTGTTTGCTTTCCTCACTTCTGCCTCTCCTCTCATGCACTGAGCTGTGCTGCCAATCAGAGTGATTTCTCTCACTGATGGCCTCTGCTGGCACCAACGCCAATTCAATTGCCAATTCACCCCTGAACTTGAGACTAGGAGTCTACAGCCATACTAGCAACTCTGTTTCCCTTTTCCACCAACATGGAACAGGTTCTATTGTAGTTTGTGCACTAATTTTGAACACATTTTGAACTAATCTGAGAATATCAACAAGAAAACAAATTGGTTTGGAACCCAAAAAGTTATTTCCCAGCTGGAACAAAATAATAATAATAAAATTGCAGGATTTTCTTGACCTGAAGTGCAAACAGTGATGACACCAGGGGGCGTGTCATAATCTACATGTTTCAAAGAGAAGATGGAGATGACAACAGTGGAAAAGCCAAATGAGAAATCGTCTTCTTATCATTAACAGTTGGCTTGTGTTTTTTTGACAGACACAAATATCTGTAATAACAGAACAAAAGCTATCAGATAATCAATATGATCCACCACTGGTAACTTCTGTTATGCATTGTGCAGTGCCCTCGCATCCATGGATACAATGGTTTTATAGCTTAATGACTCAAAACTGGTGGAAAACAAATGTAGGCTGATTCCAAGAATACTAAATGACACCACTTCAAAACCCAGAGTTTCTCTGGTGGGATGTCAGGTCGTACTTTAAGGTCTAGTGTGTAGGATTTAGTGGCATCTAGCGGTAAGGTCGCAGAACTGAAACTTCTCCCGTGTGCCAAGCATGTTGAAGAACTATGGTGTCTGACACGAAAATGTGAATGGCCCCAATCTAGAGTCATTCTTTGAATTGTCCATTCTGGGCTACTGTAGAAACGTTATGGTGGGCTCCCTGGAAGAGAACCCGCTCTGTATGTAGATGTAAATGGCTCATTCTAAGGTAACGGACACACAAATCTTATTTTCATGTGATTATAAACTAAAAACACATGGTTTTAAATATTATATTCCATTCCTGCCGAAAGATGCCCCTAAGTCCTACACACTGGGCATTTAAGCATAGTGTTGCTTTGAGCTAAATGCTAAGGTTAGCATGCCAACATGCTCACAATGACAATGCCAATAGGCTGAATGTTTAGCATGCATAATGCCATGTTAATAGTTGTAGCTTAGTGTGTTAGCAAAGAAACACTTGCTAGTTAATGGAAATGTCATTAATTTGCAGGTAGCTGATCATAAAACCAAAGGACTGGACAAATGACAATTCAGCCTCAGAGGAATGTGAATGTCTGTACCAAATTTCAAGACAATCCATTCACTAGTTTTTGAGACATTTCAGTCATAATCAAAAATGTCAACCTCACGCTTGCACTGAAGGAAAAGTCAGAGGAACACCAAAGTCATTGAGATTCATGCTCTGGGCACCATAAATCTCTGTAGTGACTCTCATGGCAGTCCATCCAATAGTCAATACCTCAGTCTGGACCAAAGAGACATTGCTATCTCTAGAGCCGTGTCGCAAGCGTGGCTAATAAGATCCTGCCATTTCACTGCAATGGATGCTGCGAGAGAATATGTTTCATATTAAAATTCGACTGCCAAGTGATTCCATTAATGACTGTCAGACTTGAACTCTTGGCTACATACATGTTTATTATGATGACCGCCAAGGCTTTAAGACAGTTGACTTTCAAAGCCAATATGGCCTGTTTGTGATCATAACACACAACAGGACAGACTCTGAAAAATCATTTTATGACGAGGATATAACCTCAAGGTGGCAGTTTCATTAATTCTGTCCGAGGCTCGCCTACTTTGATTCGTCCCACAGGAATCCTGCGTCATCCCTCAGGGCTCGGAGCTTTATTTTTTAAAGAGAACCATATGAACTATTATATCTCTCCACCAGAGACTGTTTATTTCAGGAATACATTTTTAGAAGGTTGTTTATTGATGCTCAGCAACAGTCCATCAGCAACTGCACAAGAATCACTGGACAGTGAGGGAGTGAGGCGAATTGTGACTGCACAGACTGAGAATGAGAGATCATAAAAGGCTATGGGGTAATCCAGCAATTAGCTACAAGAGAATAATGAAACTTTTATCAATCTGTTATTAATTTGTAAAACACCAGTATTCACAAAAGTCATTAATGACACTGACGTTTGTGTTTCAACTCCACCCTGCAAACTGCAAATATTCTTCTCTTCAGTAGGCCTTGGTGAAGAAATAGTAACTATACTGCATTATATTCTTTGAAAAAAATTCTCCAAATGATAAATTCTCTCATAAGTTTACTAAAAAAAGTCAAATGATAAAAGACACATCCCTTTCCCGTGTTCCTGACATAACATCAGCAAATTATGTAATCACACCCAGACCAGTATGTGGAACATCATTTTCTGTTGCCAAGTATTTCCAGTAAGTACTTGGCATGAGTCTGACTGGGAATATATGTGCACGGCATGTTCCAGGATATAAGAAATTAAAGCCGTTCTGGTCAGGTTCCCACTAACAGCTGCATCTTCTCGCACCTATGATCGTCCGCAGGTCCAAGCAAAACAACCATGAAATTATTAAAAGAAGTGAAAAACAAGTTAATGAGAAAAATGGCCATAAATAGATAAGACAACATCTCCCCCTCAAGGATAAACAGTGGGATCTAACTTGTTCCCACACCCCTATAGTGGGGTCGGTCACTGCAGGATGACGTCGTCCAGAGGGCTCCACATTCCCACGCTGCTCAGCATGTGATATGGAGCCACTGGGACTGTGGTGCAACCAAGCATGCACACACACACACACGAAAAACAAGCCAGATGGAAGACGGCACTCACGCACATTTTCAAAAACACACATCTGGATACAAAAACCACAGAGACTCAGGTCTATATGTAATCCGGTGTGATGTAAACTGGTGGACAGAGGTCAAGGTTCTCAATGTTCTCTTCATGGCTAATAGCAGCGTCAGCCCTCCAGCTAGCCTGCCTCTGTTTACATGATGGTAATTCCACAGTGTCACAACAGAACCATTGTGTCTGCACAAATGTGACCTCAGCTCGGAGATGCCATCGTCATCCACATCATCTTTTAAATCAGGGCCAAACAAAACACACACACACACACACACACACGCGCTCCTTGTAAGAATATAAACAATTACTGCTTCAGCCTCGGACCTCCTGCACATCTCCATGACATCAGCATAACACAATATGACACTGACAAATTTGCTCAAATTAAAGAAGAACAGGAGGTCCAGTTATTTCCTGGCGCTTTTCTATCACATATGGATCTAATATTGATTGACTACACGCTCTTGAGCCCACTCTGACCTTTGACCTGAGGTCGGCAGGGCAGAGAATTTCCCAGCAGGTATTAAAGTCTAACATGACTGCGGATGTCATTACTGATTAACTGACGTCTCTTGATTAAACTAAATTAAATTAATTAGACTAAAAATACTGAACTATATTATGATCATTCTCTTTGGTTTAAAATAGATATGTGTGAAAACAGTGTTTGTCCAATATGTAGCGCTACTGAAGCATCATTACTACAGCTACAGGCAACAAAATTAAAGATCTGTGGCGGCGGAAATCAAAATGTGTATGCCAGTAACACTCCAAATTGTATTCTTGGAGATCTGCATGATTATTACAGTTGCAAATACTTGAATTGTCTCCAGTGCACCTCACTGCAAAACTGGATTAAGAGTGCACACTGATATAGCACTTCTGTAACACTGGCGGACTCACAATGGATATTTTTTTTAAAATTATCAAAACTGATGCAGCAGATAAGAGATATTATTTTTATTCATGCGAACTTCTTCCTTTTTCAAAACCTGGCAGCTTCATTACCTACAATTCAACTCACCTGCCAATTATTCAGTCCAAGATTTGAGTGTGTTATGTTAGTAGCGGCTTATGTAGCCTTGAGTTGCTAGCTACAGGGCTAATGGTTTGTTCCATTTGTGCTGGGAAGTCAGATTTTTTTTTGAGTTCCCAGTCAGATGTTCCAACTGCAATGACCCCTGAAGTCAGATTTCTGACTTGGAAAGTTGGGACAACCTCATTGACCCTGACCTCAAAATCCAAGATGGCTGCTCCGCGCATCAACTGTAGTGAAAGCTGTTGTAATTTATTATTTATTAGCACTTCTGTCTCATTTATGTCTCATTAAAACAGTCGCATATAAAGTACTGTTTAGCTTCTATCTGTACACATAATGCTACAGTGTTTGTGTGCGCAAAGTACAGCATAATGCATCGTTATTAACTACTATTGCTAACAATGGCTAACCTGGCAAGAACTGGTTTTGCTAACAACATCTTGGTTTTCCAACCTGTACTAAAACACAGTCAACTTGGTTATGACATCATTCGCAGCTCTGACCTCCGACTTTGCAGCATAACACAACCCCACATTTTTTGTTTTCATGTTCATAACTTGTCAGACCCATCTGGCACTGACTCAAGTGACATCACTCGAGGCAGTTTACCAGACTTCAAGCAGCTTCCTCTGGAGCAACAAGTGGCTTTATAATATTATTTTCACATATGCAGTAGTACTCTGCAACACCTGTAAACAGACTCCCAGGTATAACATCTGTGGAGTTCCCCTTTAAGTAAGCTATTGATATTATTAATTTGGATGACTTCAGAGAAACACAGGGATCGATAAAATCGTGCCTATAATATATCTTTTAATCTTCTTTTAAAATTCTCACGATGTTATTGTACATTCTGTGGGTCAGCAAAAGAATCTTACATAATTTTCCCTATAATTTACATTTGATCTATAAACTCACTCAGCCAAAACATTGCATCCTGTGACAGATGTGACATGCAACACCCTGACAACAAACACAGGCACTCCTCATGGATGCCCAAGGGTGTGCATATCAGCATATGCATGCCCAATTCTAGTGAAGATGTTTATCTCTCTAATGTCATCACACACTCGTGCAAACACCGCATGCACACTGACCTTTGTCAGCCTCATCCTGCCACTCTCACTCCTCTCCAGGCTCCTTCTCTTCAGAGACGAGTTTCTGACCACCGGCACCGGTTGCACCTCTTCCTCCCCACACCAGTCCGAACTCAGGACGCAACCCATATAGGTGGACGGGTCCTGGCCTCTGGACTTCTCGTCCTCTCCTCTTCTCTCTCTTCTCTCCCTCTGTCCTCTCTCCCTCTCTGTCCTCTATGCGGGCTCCAGCCCAGGCTCCTGGGCAGCTGTTTTTGTCAGCTGGAGTGGAGGACAGGGAGGCCCTTCCCCTTTTCCTGGCTCTGGTTCAGCCCTGCTACAGGGACAGAGGGAAGGATACACTCTGCATGCTCTCGCTGCCCACCCCCCTTCCTATACACACTTTAAAAACACCTCTCTCTCCAACTCAGTCACATGTGGACTCCCCATTTTTTCTGCCTCCACCCCCTCTCGCTGCTCTTCTTTGTTTCACACATACTGTTCCAAACACCCAAACTTTCTTAGGCACACTTAGGCACCCTACTTTAGTTTCTCTCCCTGTTTGTTTTCTTCTTGTCAATCAGTCACACTCACAACATCCCCGCTCTCTGGACTCACACACGACCCTCGACTCGAGCGTCAGTGCTCGTGGATCCTGTGATGCTCCTCTTTATTTCCTCTGTTTCTTTCTTTCTTCACCCTCTTGTTGCTTCTCTTCCTCTTTCTCAGTCCTCCCATCCCAAGAGCACGTCTCTCCCTTCCTCCTCTCTCCGTTCTACCTCTCTACTAGGGTTGCCTCACTCTTACATATACAATTACCTCTCTGTTCTCACCCCCACCCATCTCTCCTCCTCAGCAGTTTCCTGCTCCCAGATACAGGCAGTCTCTCCTTAGCTCTGGCAACACATTGTTGGTATTGTCTAGAAAACAACCAAGAAAACCAAACAGTGAGGGCAGCTGTTAGGATGCTGGGCAAACCAGTGATTCAGAGTGGACTGAGCCTCCATCAGACTGAGCCTTCCCTTGTTTACACTGCAAAAGCCTGTTTGTTGCATTTGTGAAACAAAGTCTCTTTCACCACAGAGTCCATACCTAACATATAGCAAAGGATGTGAGAAGTTGAATGAGGAATTGCCAGATGCATCCTTGTCATTGTTTTGATTTCTGCTTGGATAAAGAAGTCACAAAGAGGCCATTTTTAATGTTGCTTAAGTGTGAAAAACTTGTGTTTCTGTTCCTAACGGCCTCTTAGCTGTTGTTTATTTCTTTTCCCTTGAGTGTTTTGGCTGCTACGCAAGAGCTCACAAGGCTTGGAAGAGCGAGACTGTACCCCTTAAAAGGCAAATTCTTGATGTGCCTCCAGAAGCCCCCCTCCTTCTTTGTATTTACTCTCTACATTCCCCCTTTCTTTTCATTTGTTTTCGTCTTCTTTCTCTCTGTGTCTCCCTCGCCTTTCTTTTCTCTCCTCAGACAGACACCACTGCTGAGACACTCTTGTTGTTGCAGGCATTTTGCCCCAGACAAGCCGCCCAGGTGTCCTTCCTTTCCTCCTTTCCTATACCCTACCAGCCATCCCTCCATCCCTTTTCCCACTCACCCCGTCCCCCACAGTCCTGTTTCTCTCAAGCCCCCCTTTCCAGTCGACCCCAGCCCCTCCTTCAGCGTTGCCTCTCCCATCCATGTATGTCTTTCAGGCAAGATCTCAGACATGAGCTCAGGCTGCAGACAGTGTTTACAACGAGCCCCCCTCCCCTGGTTTTACATGCCGTGAAATGAACTCCTTCTAATCAACTCAGGTCCTGCCAAAATCCTGCTTTTGCATCTGGAAAATATGGAGGAAGACAGGAGGCAGTTTGCAGACTGAGCCTATATCTACTGCTTGTTTCAGAGCCAAAAGAGAGATCCAAATTTAATCTGATTAGAAAATGTGGTTCCAATATATGGTACCAGTAGAGAAACTGAAAGCACAACTCTCTAAATACTGCGTCTTTTTCTGCAAAGATGTGGCCACCATCCATTGCAGCATACTTGGCACTTGTTAGGAGACTTGGCAGAAATAATTTTCAGTCTGGATCAGTGAAGATCAACAGCAGATTTCTAGGAGTTTTTGATAAGGGGGAAAGCAGGGAGAAAAATGATAAAATCTTAGAGAAGAGTTTCAAAAGACAAGATAAACCACGTCCAAATAAGGAGATGCAGGGAGAAAGAGAAGGGATTGTAATCCAAAGAAACAAAGAAGTACAGAAATAGACACAGTTGTGATGATGTCAGGGATGACGCTACCCGAGCCTTCTTCCATATCAGAGCATCTCTGACTGAAGATTTATTTTCACATCACAAGTTCATGACTTCCATCACCTTCACCGGTCTTATTCTGAAGTCATAAACTACACGTGCGCATGCCTTAACATCCTTTTATGCTACACAACCCTCTCTCACCCTCTATCTGGCCCCTGTGCTGCGTCCAAGCATCTGTTTTTGTGGGTCAGTCTTGAACTACCGCAGCTTCAGGGTTTGTGTTGAATGTGTACAGCAGTAATATAGATGTGAGGCCACAGACCGAGGACGTCCATGCCAAGGGTGTGTGCACTGGTTAAGCTCACATCTCATCGGGCATGAGAACCACAGGATTGAAAAGACAGGATGACTATTGCAATGCCACACACAGACACTTGCTACACTGACAATACATGAGCGCTGTGTTTGTCTGAGCTTGTTTTGGAGTTTGTCTGCCCCCTGGTGGGCACAAATAACTTAATTTTAGGTATAACGTAAAGGATACGGCTGGTGATATTGTTCTTATGACAACAAATCCCACGAAAAGACACAAACCAATGAACTGGGTATCCAAAGAGTGACATGATGCATTCCTCTGTGCCGCTGGGAATATTAGGAGAGAGGGCTGAAGAAATCAACACACTGCTCTGACCTTTACTCATCTTTATTGAAGGCAAACAAATCCAATAGGGATGAGGCAGAGGCTGAGTCAATGAACAGGCTTAATACAAAAATACAAAATAAAAAAATGAAAAATGACACAGAAACCTCTGGTCAGGGGAGGTATAACGAGATTTAGGTGAGGCTAATCAGGGCAGGACAGACAGGGGTAGGAAGTAAAGTGATCTGAAATGAGAGGAGATGTTAATTTCAAAGTGTAACAGGAAACAACATGAATGAATGAAATAAAAAAACATAACGTAAGAAACTTGAGCTGTGACACAGTGGTGTGTCTGTGCCGCTCTGCAGTTACACCTCCAAAACATTAGTTGGCATTCGGGTTTCTATGTCACTGTGTTGAGTTTCTGTGATGAAAAAGAGCTGGATGCAGGGCCAAGATCCCAGGGCACCGGGCTTTGAAGCTAATTAGATTTTTTGACCAGAACGAGGAATCACAACTGAGCCTGCTCTACAGGCCCAACGATGCAGAAGCAGAGGAGAAGATCCGGATCATTTAGAGGAATGAATGGGACCTCCACATTCTCTTTACACATCCATCTGTGGGGCCCCTAAACAAATGCATTGTTTCCTTTTGTTTGAGTAACATTATGGACAGCAGTTTTTAGACATTTCCATCTTCAGTAGGAACCAGGGGGCTTGGGCCTGAGTGTTCAAGAGATGGACTGCTTGCGCATTGTTGGTTTTAGCTTTGTCATGGAATTTGTTGACTCAAAAAAAATTTTGGTTAGAAACTAAACGCTAATAAACCAGAATTTAAAAGGGTTAGGAATGTTAAATAATCAGCACAGGACATGAGTGGAAACAATACAAAGTGATGGGATCACGTTAAACAGGATGAAAATGTCACATCTGTGTTGCCCTCTGTGGCACCACAGGCTCATGAACAGGAAAGAACAAAAACAAAGGTCGATAATAATTGGTGGAATATAATAAATAATGCCAGATGTGAAATTAAAAAGAAGGTTAGGCAAAAGTTGTTGCAAAATACTGCCAAAAACCATTGTGGTGCCCACAAACCTTTCCAATTCACATACTGGGAACTGCTCATATTGCTCATATGTGGCAGGGTCGGGAATATTTATCTTTATCTTTGAGATTGACGTCAGATGTGACACTGAGCACACAGTGAACACAAAAGCCGGAAACAGAGTGTCTAGGTCTGAAAGGCCTTCCAGCTTAGTCATCATGGAAATATGAAAGGAAACTGAAATAAAAGTTAAGCTGGGCTAAAAAATGTGGTATAAATCATTTGGATGATCTGACAGAGAGAAAATATTATCCAGTTCTGCATTCTGTTGTCACAGAAAATGTAGGAATCTCAGTAAAAACTGTCCTCCAGTGAATGTTAAATGTACACTGGAACTCTACAGCAGGTTACAGCAGGCTGCTTTAGTAGTATTCTGTTCGACAATGCCAAAGTCCTGCAGCTCTCAGGGTGTTACTGCCTTGTGTAGCTTTTCACTTGAGATCAACACTAGTGTTTTCGGTTAAAATAACTATGTTTGTTAAAGATGTAAAGGTGATCAGGTGATTTAACTGCGTTAAAGACTAAATAGAGAAGGGTCTAACTGCAGAGCTGTAGGCTTGAGCCTGCCTCCTCTGTTGGATCATTTCTGGTCCTGTGCGAGCACGCATTGTAGAAGCTTGCCTGCCTAGAGGGGTTTCATCCTCTCTGGCTGAAATCTATTCACTTAAACCCAAGAAAAGACTTTTTTCCCAACCTTAACCAAGAGATCCTTTTCTGGCAGAAAGCCCTCAAGGCAAACCTCTCCCATCAGCGTCCCAAGTGTGGAAAGGGGAATGATTTGTGTACACCAGAGACAATCATCTGGATACAACAGCATACGTTCATTAGTTTGAATAAGTCACACAACCTTTTCAATATAAATTGAGCATACCGTTGGCTCAGACAGGACACGATGTCAAGCTCAGCTCACATTCCAACTACATCAACTGATCTCAAGCCGCCCAATCAACTGATGGAGCAGCTGATTAATAGAAGAGAGTCAGCTGATAGATCACATGATTTCTTTCTATGCAACCAATTGGCAAATCTCATTCAGGCGCCCTATTTAAACTGCTTTATCCTGCCTACTGTTGCTGCTTCCTCTGCAAGCCACTTTGCAACCCGCCTCCACCCATGTTTCTTCTTTTCATGTTGTGTTTGACTTATCAAAGTCAATTCTGTTTGTCACTGAGAACCCCTGCCTTAGGCTTTCAACGTAGGCACGCAGAGGGGCATCGGCTTAGGAAAGACAGAGGGGCCCCAGAGCAGAGCCATACCACCAAATGTAATGCTGCAAATGGAAATAAAGTTGTCCTTCACTAAACTGGTCCTGACTGAACTGTAATTTGTGTTTAACGCTAGGTAACATAACGTCAAGCAGCTCATAACATAATGAGTGTGATGTTAGCTACCTATGCTAATGTTATATACAGTAACATTAGCCTATGTTAGAGACCTCATAAGGTTCAGGCATGGATGTGATACTGTATCAAATAGACACTTAGGCTACTTTATTTATTAACGCCAAGCATGATTAAACAATACACTGTGCATTATGATACAGTGGCATGTAAACATTATGTAGTGATAAGGAAGTCCAATAAACACATGTGATTTTCTGTCTAAACACGTGAAAACACGATTTTCCACCCTAGGTTCATTGCGACGGAGACGGGTCTTGGTGCCGGAGGTGGCCCAAGCCTGAAACTCTGCAGCAGGATAATATTACATATGTATATAAAGTTCAAATAAGACAGCATTGAGTTTCAGTTTCACAAGGGACACAAACAGCTGTCTGCTGGGTGACAGTCCTGTGTTTGACTGACCCATCTGCAACCTCAAGCTCTTCCCTATGTGGACTTTCTCACTCTTTATACTACTTACGGGCAGTGTTAAGGAGTAACTAGTTACATGTAACCAGTTACAGTAATTGAATCACAAAATAAATGTAATTATAGTGAGTTACTGGGAAAAAAAACATTTGATCAAATCACAGTTATTAATTAAAATGCTGATAATTACAAAGAGGTTAAAATCAACATTGAAATGTGTAACATTCATTCTAATATTTCTTTTTGCCATGAAGGAATATCTTGTTCATGCAAAGCCTATTTCTGGACATTTTTCAGCTTTATTGTCCAGTTTTAAACATTTGTTGGAGAAGTGATCAAAAAGTAATCACATGTAATAATTTACATAACTTTGATAAGGTAATTAAATTGGTACATTACTTCTGGCATTTTTAGATGTCCAACAATCTTAAATAATCTCCCTGTGGTGTCCTCCACAACCTCTCCTCTCCTTTAATCTGTACACCTTATTTTGCATTCAATTTGATCTTTATTCCTTACTCCTGTCTCTCCCGATTGTACTATCAGTGTTCATGCAGCACACCTGCTTCACCATCTTAAAAACACTGCCATCATCTCTGCCTCATGGTTATCCAGAGAGTAGAGTTCAGTATCAACCAAGAGACACTCCACCTGTGTGACACGACGGTCTTTTCTAGTGCACAGTTACTGCACAGTTTACAGCATGTGAGGAAGATACCAGCGCTTCTGTACAGTATGTTTTAGCACTTTTGCTTCAGGTATACTTTTGCATGCATGTCCTTTCTTTGAACCATTTTCCAAGGCATGTGTGGTGACTCAGGTTTTTGCACATGTTTTCTATTTATGTAACAATGAACTGGCATCCATCACAGTGAGCATCATCTTTCTGTCACGAAACAATCTAAGATTCCACAATAATCCCCATACCTCTGAGACGCATAGCTGAGGAAGATGTATATGTTCCCCAGGATGCAGGACTCTACAACCTACACTGATACATGATTCCTAAGTAACAAACTATGACTGACTCTTCTTGACAGTTCTTTGACGTTGCATCCTGATTTGATTTGGACAGGAACCTAGTGACGCAGAGGGATTGGCCACAGCGTAGGATACAGTGAAGAGAGGCTGGGAAAGTATGTACAGTGAGTGTTTACAGTGCAGACAGTTGGTCAGTGAAAGAACAAGAGCTTTCTCTTATCCCACTTTCAATCACTCAAACAAGGATTTGATGCTCTGCTGTCACACTGCCTGAAGCACTGAACATCTTGGAGTCGTTGAAATGGAGCCACATGCCTGTATGAACTCAAAAAAGTCTACTATGCTACACAGTCGAGTGGTTTTGCTGATTTTTGAAGGGTAACATTCAACAGGCTGTAGCACAAGATGACTGAAGTATGTGGTAGACCCTTTCCTTCAGTTCCTTCAGTGGATGAGTAAGTAAGAAATTCCTCATATCCATTGTGGTTAACCCGAGCCACTGTAGAACAGCATCATGAGCTGATTAGGAGGATTTGATTCCCTAAATTCCCATAGCTGTCTCGTGGTATGAGAAAATCTTTCTCATAAACATTATACACATTCTGAGTGGTGAAATTAACATCGAAATGCACTTCAGCCAAAGCTCACACGAAAAAAGCCCAGGGGAAGTGGCTGTGCACTGCTCGGAGGTTAACCAGACATCCATCTGTCAAACCAACCAGTTAGTCCTGGATTCTTTTTTCTTGTAAAACTGTAAAAATTTCCTGCAGTACAGTCTGAAAAGGCTTAAGCATCAATCTCAGCAATAGCTTTAAGCCATTCTGCTGGGGACCCCTGTCATTTCACCAGGACTGTGCTGTCTGGTTTTGATTCTGTTGGGATGTTTGTGCCCGTTATGGTCATTTTCAAACAGATGATGTTTTAGCTTATTGTTATTTCAGCTCAGCAAGAAACCACAGAAGAAGGAAACACAAGGAAGAAGATTTGTACTGAAAAGACTGTAAGTCTTTTAGAAATAATATGGCTGTAAAAATTATATGGTTAAAAAGAAGGTGATCTGTAAGTATTTATGGCACTAGGCATAATCTGTGTCCACTTTGAAGGGCACTGGTCTTTCATTTGAGTGTATTTGAGCTCTGAAGGTAAATGATCTGGGATGGGATTCCAGATTTTAAGCAATAGGCCTTTGATATTCCCATGGACTGCACTCATCTTTTCATGAGGCAAACACTAACCATCTCCATGTACCAAAATATAACTGTGGCTGGAGTATTTTTAACCCATTTTAACAGGTTGCAATATATGAGCAAGGAGCAGAAGCTTGTCCAGAATTTTATAGTGATTATAGGAAAGTAATACTTCTTTAGAGGGCAAACCTGGCCCTGACACTCCAAGGGCAGGTCAACGTTGGGCTATCGGCAGGGCCGGCCCTGGACGTCTGGGGGCCCTAAGCAGGATAAGTTTCGGGGGCCCTACTTTGCCATACATAGAGAGTAAAGGATACACAAAACCAGATACCGTATGCAATTATAAACCTTATGCATTACATTTTTACCTCTATCCACATGACGGGCCATAGTTACAACTGGATCTGAGGAGTAAAATCAGTTTGAACAACTTTAGTAACAATTTAATTTTCCAAGAAAGACATCCATAATTTGGCAGCAAACATGAAACGTACCAAATGTAACACTGGAACCAACCCCAGGGGCTGAAGATGAGTCAGCTTCAGTGTGGGATGATGATGATGATGGACCTGGTAGGAAAAAAACAGTAACATTTAACATTAACATTTGAACGTGAAACTTTTCATGTTTTTACAATATAAGTTATCATGTTTTAACATGAAAATATATTGCTATAACGTGAAAAACAATTGTTAGAACAATAAACTTTTCACGTTATCACATAATACTGATCCATTATTTTTTTCCTGCTGTGTCAGCAATACGCTTCTGTAATTTAGCTATATAGAGTATTATACTTTTAATTTTAAGACTACACTCCAACACTTGTCAAATCGAGTGTATTAGGCTGCAGTACACCTTATTCACCACAGGGTCGCAGTCATGAGGCCCTCCTCCATGTGCGCCTCCCGCAGTGCCCACTCGCTGTGATTGGTCACACTCCCGAGGACTTCCGAAAGGCTGCCGAGCGCTGCCGAGCCCCACCTCCTTATTTTGCCGGTGCGGAAGTTGAGAGAAATTCACTTTTGAAAATGTCAGCTTTTGAAATACAGCCGTATGTGTTGGATGCTGAATCCAACCCTGGAGGTAGAGACTGGACAGCCTGAAGTTTCTAAAGTACAGAGGTTACTTCAAGACGTCTCTGAATGGTAAGTAACGCTAGCCGTTAGCCGTTAGCCGTAGCTTGTTGTTGTCATTACCTGCTTACCTGTGCAGCATATACCTGGGCATGCATATATAAGTAAGTCCTGCACGCATTGACGTCAATGGGACTACTCTGTTAAAAAAAGACAGTAAAACACAGTGTGCAGAGCCACACAAGACAGCCTGCAGGGCTCACGTCTAAATGCGTAAACCTCATTATTTGACACTTTGGCATCGTTTAACACGAGTATCTCACATTGTAACAACATTTATAGGTCAGAAAAGAGGAAAAGCATCATAGTTTACACTATAGAAAACGGAGAACATTCACATCAGAGTATGCAGGTGTCACAAAACAAACGCAACATGATTGCGACTCGATGACCGTTACTACGTGTCAGACATTATGGTTGTTGTGGTAGCAGTTGTACATAGCCTAGCATGTTTCTACAGTCATTTAGCCTGAGCTAACTTCAGTTTTACATCAGTGAAACCGTTAGACTCAGATGAGGAGGAAGAGGAGCAGTTGGGTGTTTACCAAAGGGATCTTAGATGGAAGTTAAAAGCTAATTTAAATGCTAAATGCTAACAGCTAAAGATAGAGGTGTTAAGCTAAGTGGTTAATTAATGTAGCATACAGTTAATGTGTTACAGGTGCGTCGGTTACAGTTGCAGTCATGTCACACAACAGTACTAAAGGACAGGGCGGTTTAAGTCGTATCACTGCCACCTGTTGCTGACTCCCAGTCCTACTGACAAACAAGCATCCTGGAAGAAATGAATTAGCTTGGCTTTATTTCTAAGAGAACAAACATATCAGCAAGCTAACATTGTTTATACATTAATGACAGATTTACAGCACAATTGCCAGAAGTTGACACCTTATCTCCTAATTATGAGATACTATCTCGTATCACCTTTTTTTTTTTTTAGTAATTTTAGTAATGCACAGACATTGAATGATGCACTGCATTTAATGACTAAGAGGTCACATTTTTCTTTTTTTTTTGTTTTGCATTCTGATGATGCTGTGTAACGCATAAAACTCCTCTTTGAAAGTCCATGTACAGTAAGTCAATAACAAACCAACCAACAATGCTTGTACTCCTGCCTACAGGACTATGCTGTATGGAAAGAGCACCACCATGTGGTTAAAGCCTTTCCCTACACACTTCACACAGCTGCACTGCACTCAGGTTCCTCTATGACACCAGACCTTATGACAAAGTCTGGTTGCAGTACTGAATGTTTACATTAGCTTTAAGAGACAACTGTGATGCACACAAAATGATGAAACATGGGTCTCCTCTGTACCTGACCACCCACATCAGTGGACTAATTAACTTATTATTCAGACAGACTAAACAGATAATCTGCCTGATGGCATAAGTCATATAAAGTTGTTGTGCAAACATATATAAAAATCTTTTTGTGCACATTTTAGTTCTTGAAACGATGGCTCATCTCTCCCCTGAGCCAACACTAGTCGGTTTAAACTCATGAGGAAAAGGCCCACTTCTCCTGTGAAATGCATCTTAGGCTCTAGAGTCATACCACTTTATCCCAGTGGTTTCTGTTAACAGTTTTAGGTATCTATTCCTTGCTAACCCCATTTTAATGTACACTGAAATGTCTATATTGTAGTAACTGCCAAAGGTACTGTACTTGCTGTAGTTTACAGTGCGTAAACTACAGCTAGAAGTGAACATAAATGGCTGATAATGAAACCTCTGCTCAGTGTATTTTATTTTACGACATATTTTCCCTTTAAAACAACAATGGACAAACACACACTTTCACTTTAACTTTTTATTATTTGAGAAGTTAAACACCTGAACAAGTACACAGTATGTTTTAAATCCAATGTCTTGACATGATAAAGAAAGATTATTTCTAATACGCAGAATTAAAAACAGTGAGGATGAGTTTTAGACTCCTCTTCTCTGTTATCTTCCTTTAGACTATGCACAGATTTGATCTCACCACACCAAGTCCATGTAGCAGCTTTTCTGCAGCTTTTGATCAGATCATATGATCCTCCTCCGCAGATGGAGTTTCCCCAGTTGCCATGAAACTCTTCAAATGTTCCACTGCTGTTTGAAACACATTTCAGTCCATGTTGGCTTAAAAGTGGATCTTGACAGTTCATTCTTTACCTTGGAAACAGTATTAGAGAAAACAATCTCCAGCTACAGTTCAATTAGGACTGCAGCTATTAGTTGATTTATTGTTTGGTAGAATGACTCAAATTTAATTTTCCACTATTTTAATAACTGATTAGTCATTGACAGTGGAATAAGGAAGTTACGACAGGCCCTGGTGCACATTATGATGACGGGCCCTAATGCACGCTATTGAGCATGTGTTGTCTTGATACGAACAGAGACTTGACATTGGACAACATTACCACATACTACCCAGCAATCATCATTGCATATCTGAAAAAAATATCAAAGAAGTAAGAAATTAATCATTTAATTTAATAGATTTTATATTATATTTATAGATTTTATAGCTTATATAAAAAAAAAACATACAATTTTGTGTTAGATAGCTATTTACTTTTTAAAAAATAAACAATGAAGCACCATTTTTGAACTGATAATATGCTTTTTCTTTTTATTTATTTTCAAACACAGACCCGCTCTCTCTTTGGACCCCCCACCCCAGGGGCCCCAGTGCAGTCATACAGCTTGTACTGTCCATATTCACGCCCCTGGTAAGTAAATGTTTAAGGCAAAAACTCTAGACATCCTTTGATTGCAGCTTCGCTAATGTGAGGATATACCTCTTTCCTCTGTTCTATATCATGTCTTGTTGAGGTCAAGATACGTAAACACGCTATAACGCATCCCCCAATCATGTGAGAGATGGAGCCAATCAAAATCTAGAGCACATTCCAGGACACCAATATTGACGTCACCGATGACATCAATGAATTTATTGAGTCTTTTGTGGATTTAATCTGTAAAACAACAAATGCAGGGATGGTAAATGGACCTGCATTTATATAGCACCTTTCTAGTCATTCGAGTACTCAAAGCGCTTTTTTGATTGATTGACATTCTTTGGGTTTTAGATTGCTGGTTGAACCTAACATCACCCTGTATTTTGGGAGGTTGCCACTGTTTGTGGTATTTTATAGACTTAATGATTAATAATAAGAAAATAATAATCAAATCAATTACTAATTATACAAATTATTAGTGCCAGCGTCAGCAACCTGCTGAGGTTGATGGTGTGATATAATCTAAAGCTTCTAATCGGTACAAACTTGGACCTTTTGGTAGGACTGTTTTGTTTTCAAAGTCCAAAATGATAAATAATCCATATTTGATTTTAACTCATGCACATGACAAACAAACAGGTCAGGACATTTGGTTCTTACCAACCTATGTTATACAGTATATGCTGAGACCATACAACAGGGTGTAACAGTGGCCTCTTGTGGCTGAACCCAACACAAAATCCCTCCACTTCCTGTGATGTCACACATTTATACTGAGACTTCACTAGGGAGCAGTGCAGGCAAAGAAATCAGAAGAGTCCCCCCTCTTCTGCCTCCAATTCAGTTAGATTTCAATGTCTGAATCCCCTGCATGAATTCATCATTTCATTCATTCGTATCCAAATATAATCGAAATATATCTTTGTCTGCTGTAAGCTTTGCACTGAGTGACTTGATTTTTTCTAAGTTACTTTGACCTATTGCAGTAATGATGATTCACCACACATATATTCTATTCTTGTTCAGTTTTGTGGTTTTATGTACCCCGTGACTGATGTGATATTGAGGTGATACCAGCTGCTGAGTCAGTGTGTCACACGGTTGTCAGGTTCATGTCACTTTCTGCCTCATGATGGTTAGGTTTCTGTCTACGTGAATGTCACACCACTATTTCATGTGCCACTGTCACACATCTGTTGCCACATCCACCTGGTTCAATGACTGCTCTGTTTTGCCCAAAACCTAGCCATTGTCCCTATGGCAACAGCTTCTGCCATTCTGTCTGGAAGACAAGGTGTGTGGACGTCTGTGTGAATTGAAAGGTCTACAAAAGTATGTTTATAGGGGCCAGGATCTGTGTCGACATGAGGGCCAATCTGAAAGAGGGAGAAGAAAAGTACTCCAGCTAGGGTGTTTATTCTTTCTTCTCACAGATTTTTCCTGCTGGTCATCGAAACTGAAGCCTGAAAGTCTTAGTAACTCCCAAACAGTTCAATCATTGTTTTGACAACAGTGGCTCCCCCACACATTCCTGCAGTAGCTGCTGGACCTGAACTACTGTAGACAGTTTGATATAGTTTTCATTTATGTAAGTTTTTTTTTAACATGACATGCCTGTGCTAACCACTGGGCATTTCAGTTTCTGTCTGGCTAATCATACACTGGGCACGTCACCAGCTGTCAACAAAAAAAAGGAGAAAAAAAGGGAACTTAAATGAGAAAAAAGTTACTGTACTGAGAAAGAAATCCATTATCAGCCTATTAACCGTGTGTTTTTGCAACTGTAGTCAGGACAGTCACATGTACAGTACTTCCCATTCATTCTTCATCGTCATGGCAACGTTTGAAAGCACAAATGCACGTCAGATTTACTCTTCAGCGCCAGACAGGAAATAAGCTCTTATTATTTGTGTGAATGAAACATACAGGGAGAGAGACAGAGGGAGAGCTTTGACTCTGATACAGATGAAATGTGTTTTAATAGGTCAGGACAAACTCATCAATTAGCCTGACAACGCTGTGATTTACACAGCACAGACGGCGACACAGTGAAGCATGATTGCTCTTTAAACACTAGACTTCGGTCCGATTTCTATGACCAGTCCTGGATCAGTGTGTGTGAAGCTTTTGTTGGTGTTTCTGGTGCTAAAAGACACTTTCTCAATGCTGCGATGACTCAGAAGCACTCAGACGTTGACATTTTAACTCTCGGTACACCGTTCTGTTTGTGAAAGTGAACCATTGATACATAAGTGTGTGTGTGTGTGGCATGGTTCATAGACCTTTTCTAACTTGAGGATCTTAAATTTTTAATTAATTACAGGGGTGATCCTTTCTCGGTCATTACTTCTCATCTGCTGGTAAGCTGTCTTACCAAAAAACACATGGAGCCTGGAAAGACATAAATTGTACTATGAATAGGCCGTGTGTGTGTGTGTGAGTGTGTGTGGAGGCGATGTGTCTACTTTTTTGTGGAAATTTTCCCAGAGTGGTTTTGACTCTGTCATTTTTTCCCCTGTGCCTTTTTCCCAAAACTGAACGTTAGCAGAGGCCTGTCAAGAAACCGTATTTAGATGAACGCGGACTAAACTAAATACTAAAGGCTTCTTTAAGGGAGTAAAAGTGATTTCAAAATGCAACCATGCTGTGTTAGTGGCAAAGCTTCAGTCATCGCCTCCTAATTTAATTTAAGCCTGACTTTCGGCAGCTCATAATCAGGCTCATTTCAAACCTGTTGACTTTACATCATCAGCTCGTCTCTGTTTAGACCCTCACTTTAAAGCTACACAATAGGCTGCGTGACAGTGTGTTATACTTGATGCAATGTTGATGGAAATAAAAAATGATGATAAGCAGAGGTGTGTTGGAGGTTATGATGGTAGAAGGTGGAACAGCTGTCCTCCCACAGTTTCAGCTCTGGTCTGTGTACTCTTAACACACGCACCTTTCATTTTTCAAAGGATACCTAACCCCCAAATGACCCTGTGTTCCGCTGAATTTGTGAGGAATTCAGGCCTCCATGGTGAACAGAGAATCCAGAGAGACAAACTTTCTTCATGAATTAAAGTCATAGGATACTGTGTTTATCCTAAAAAATAATTCAAAAGTCTCACACAATTTCTGCAGTCTCATTTATCCAGTCGTATGCTCAGTACTTCCCAAACACATGTATTGTCATTAAAACCTTAGTATTTAAAACGTAACTGAAACTGAAATTAATCTATCGTCCCTTTAAATCCAGACTCCATTGACAAAAATGGCATTATTACCTTGCTGAACACAGAAGCTGGTGGCCTACAGCTGCCTCGTCAGTTAGTGTAATCTCTGAATATGAACTAACCCTTTATAACTGCAAAGTCACACAATAACACAAACTACCTGTCTGATAGAGGCAGTGGAAGACCTGCAGCTCACTGGTTCAGCAAGGTAAAATTGTTAGGTTTTTTGATGGGGTTTGGCTTTGAAGAGAACATAGATACATGCCACTTTTAGTTCAGTTCCCCGCTGAAAAGGCGTGCTTTTTTGGGAAGTGTTGAGCAAATGACTGGATAAATGAGACTTGGATTATACTGCATGAGTTGTATGAGAGTTTATAAACTGATATTTTAATCAGCCAATGTAGACATTAATGGCATCTTCCTTGGCCGAGCTGTAATGTTAGCTAGCTCAGTGGTGCTAGGTGAGCTGACAGTAGATGCATCCCCCCTACTGAAAGCTGATCACGCAGGCGAGTCGGGTTAGTCTGGGATCAAACCCCCCAGTGCTAGGGTTTGTGCTGGCTGAATTCAATTTGCTACAGCCGTCTCCAGCTCTTCTCCCGGCAAAGTCTCCCAGCGGAATGAGGCAAAGGGAACTGAGGGTGCCCCTCTCACCCCTGCTGGCATCCAGCATTGACTGCAGATGCCAGTGTGATTATCCCTCTGGAGTGTAACACGACTTGATTTGAGTAAGATCTCTGTGTGGTTCCTGGCAGAATCATCTTTTAGATTCCTCAGCGTGAAAACGCTTAGAAAGACTCTTTGGTGAACTTGAACTAAAGGGCTTTCAGAAATTCAGATTCACCCAACCACATTGCCCGCTTTCAGGCAAACCAGGCTGCACTCTGGCCTGAGCAGTGAAAGAACTATATTGTCTGCATCTCTTTGACAACACGTTCAGAACAAATGAATCAACTAAATTGTTCTTAAGATTTTATTAAATATCTTGGTATTAGAGTTTGGTTGGGAGAGTACAGTATGGTCTTTGTATTAGCTGATTTACAGAGTCAAGGACTATTAATTATGACCCTGGAAGGCTCTTAATGCCATGCTTGTAATCCAGCTTCCTGTGTGAATGTGGGAATTCTTGTGTGTGTGTCTGCGTGAGACTTTTAAACCGGCAGGTGTCCTACATTCCTTTCAGATGGGGTTTATTTGCTGTAGCATCATTGTATGAAAGCGTACAGAAGGCTGTATTACATAAGGTAAGGAGCCACGGAGGATGTTTGAGAAAAGCTCTTTCCTCCTGTACAGAACAGGCAAACAAACCCAGCTGATTTATCACCACATAAAAATGACTTAAAGAGGCACTCAGTAGTTTGCAGTCATAAAACAGTTGGCCCTTAAGTACAAGAATATGAGTTACTGTGAGCTGTGACTGATGACAAACAAAATGATTAAGGTAATGACTTGGCAACTGCACAATGTGAGGAGATGACCTCTAACACATACGCTAGCATAGGGTTAAACCAGGACATGAGGCCAAGGACAACAGATTGAAACAATTGTGCCTCATTTCTTGTTAAAGAGAATAATCATAATCTGACTTTGGGGAAAATGTGCTTCCTGTCGAGAGTTAGAGGAGGAGACTAATACTGTCTTGTGTGTTGTGTAACTACAGAACCAGACCCAACGAGGCCACTAAAGTGACTTACGGTGTTAATTTGTGAACATCATTGTTAGGTATATTTATGAGCTCTGGCGTGAGCCAGACTGTTTCACCCAGCTCCCTCTTTTGATGCTAAGCTAAGCTAATCAACACCTACCTCTAGTTCTACACAGAACTGACAGATATGAAAGTGGTATCGATGTTGTCACCTAACTCTTAGCAGAAAAGCAAGTAAGCATGTTTTCCAAAATGTTAAACTCTCCGTCTAATCTATACAAGTGTACTGTCAAATACAAGTAAGTGATAACCTGGGAACCAGACGAATCTGGGAGCTCAAGTTTTATTTGCTCTAGCAGATGTGTCTGGGCCTCCTGCAGTTCAAAAGACTTCAACCCGACCTGGCTGACTTCCAGACAACGATGACTGACAACTTTTAGAGCCTTTGCACTTAATGCAAAAGTCTTGATGACATCATTCTTGGCTCGCTAACCCTTGCACTGGGGATGCTATGGTGAGCATAAACCTATAGCTATAGTAAGGAGAACAACTCAAACAGCAACACTTGTCAGACTGTTCTCATGCATTGTTCGAACATATACCTACAAAAGTAATGCACTATAATTTCTATATAACCCACATAAGAGAAATAAGAAAGTTGTCCACATAAGGAGGATCACCTTGTTTCTTTTCCTAGACCTAACCTACGTAACCCTGGTGCTACACCATCACAGCTCATCTCTGCATGCTATATTCTTGTGAACAATTGCTTGTCGTTCGGCGCTACGTCACATTTATCATTGCTCTGATTTGTTGTAGGTCTATCCAAATGTACACAAGAATGTTGTCCACATAAAGAGGAACTTTGAGTTGTTTTAAGGTGCGTCATCACCTTGTTTCTTTTCCTAAACCTAACCTATGAAACCCTGCGTTAAGTACATAACTTTATGGTAAGTATGTGACATCATTCATGGGCATTAATTTGTTGGGTATTATATGAACCATTGTATGAGGATATGTTGTCCTTGTGCAAAGACATATTGGCACTACACCATCACAGCTCATCTCTGCATGCTATATTGTTGTGTACATTTGTTCGTCGTTCAACGCTACATCACATTTATTGTTGCTCTGATTTGTTGTCGGTCTATCCAAATGGTTCCAGAGGTATTATGATCCACAGATGTGTACAACATCCCTTGGTAATCAACAACAAACTGAGAGGTTCCAGACTAATTGGCATTTGCGAATCACTCTGGCGATGCCAAGCTAAGTATCTCAACATCCACATAACAACATTACCATACTGCTGACTGGCTTTACAGTGATTCCCTGCGGAGATACAACTTGTTTGCCTGTTCATTATGCATCATCTGAAGCTGGTTCAAGTGAAAGGCTTACCACGGCACTAAGTCATTTTAATTAGCGGCTACCATAATTATAACTTCCCTTATCTAAACACTTTCTCAGACTCTCTCCCCTCCGTCCTCCTCGCCTCTCTCACCTCTGTCTTTCACTCCCACCCTCTTTCTCTGCTTTTTTTCCCCATAAACTTGGCAAGGCACACAGGTCTCATGAGGTTTTCCAGAGGTCTGGCTCACGGAAATGTCAGTTTGGTTCATATTCTGCTTCAAGTGAGGAAAGACATGAATCAGAGAAAGGAGGAATTAGATGTCCCATTTATAACCCCACATTTATTTATCCTTGATTTAAGTCAAATACTGACTGTTCCTGACTATACTCTAAAAAAAGCCCATAACGAATTACAAATTCCTACACCAGACAAAACATTCCATTATGCCTTGAAAGGTCAAGTTAAAAGGAGTGAGTTTAAATATTTTTACAGCTGATGAACTATTGACATATTTATGGGTTACATCACCTGTAGACACGAACCATGTGAACCCCTCCGGTCAAGGAAAGCCTCTGGGATTATAGTATTATACAGTGATGTCATTGGGAGGAAGGTGCTGGGTTATGCAAACTGACATCATCCTTCTGGAAAGATTTTCAAAACATTCTTGTTATTGTTTCATTAAGTGACAAACTAACACTGTTTGAGATAGGTGCACGTCATGCAATCCAACTTCATTAAGCGTGGGTACAGATAAATCTATGCAGGAATTTCGGAGGAGAAAAATGGGTGTATTATCTAAATCTGTCAGTTGTTGCAATGAGACACAGTAGCTGATTTTGTTTGGTATCCTTCATTTATTTGACACAAGGCTTCTTTTTTGCTGTAGACGGCAGACAGTGATCTCATCTTAATGTTGGGTCGGCATTATCCAGCTCCCAGTCTCTAGATTATCCCGACATTGGGTGAGGTCCCATAAAACTGTGTGTCTTAGGTTTAGACAAATGTCCCTTTGTCTCCGCAATTTATGGGATGATGGAAAGCTGTGAGTTCCAATTTTGGGATTTAAAGGGTTTCCATGTGGGAGTGACTGGTTTGAAAGAAATGATTTCAGGATAATCCTGTCCTGTAATGAAGATGAATGAGAAACTACAGACATGGTGGTAATACCTATAACATAACAGATGGTGCATGCTGAGGCAAGCACCATTTCAACCAGGTCTGTGTCAACAAAGTGCGGAAATTGTGTGCAGATGAATGGTGTTTGGCTTCCCGCCAGGGGTGCAAATCTTGGTGGTAGTGGCAAATATTCAAACGAGAAATTTAAAGGCCAAAATGGAGAAGAGCTCCATGTGAACAGCAGTTGAGCGAGGGTCAGTTGGTTGTGAAACTCAACTCATTTTGCCTCATTTTAGGGAGCCTCTGGAGCTGGAGGCACAGGGGCACCTTTACACTGTTTATCTGCACACATTGCCCACACGGCGGTGACACAAACCTGGCTGAAAATCAGCAAAGTATCCCTTTAACTGGCTCTCACATTCTGTTCAAGCCTATAGTACAGAGAAAGAGATCTAGCTATGCTAGTGGGACAGTGTGACTGAGGAGTAAAATCTGCTTTAGTGTATGTATGTATGTATCATAACCTTTTGTTTGCCACTTTCCTGTAATAATCCAGTGGAAAAATTCCATTGACTTTTTGTCGAGGTCACCAGGGTGACGCTAACTTGCGGGCTGTCCTACAAAAACGTCATGCCTGCAGCACTCTATTGTGGCAGACCAACAAAGGCAGCAATACTGTATGTAATGTGTGGATACGCACGTTTTCTTCGTCTTTATTGTCTGTTTTTGCACCACACATCTGGTTATGTTTTTTGGGGTTTTGGTGGTTTGACATGGGTTAGAGCGTCTGTCGCTGTGCATTGAACTGAAAAGTTGAAATGTCAGTGCCGTCATATGTGTTTCACAGATGGAGTCATATTTTGCGTCAGTAGCGAGGCAAATACGAGGCTATTCCTTTCACGCTCTCCCCATGGGAAGCACCACCGCGCTGGACTCTCCTCTCTGCTCTTATAAGGAAGGCTTGTTGTTAACTTAGGCATCCTAAATTGAGCAGAGAGGAGGATGTGATGATCTGTGAGCAGAGCTGAGGTGAGCCAACACTTCAGAGGCTCACCAGATTAGGTGAAGTCAGGACAAAACATTAAAGGGTCGATTTAGTGAGCTCACTAAACATGCCTTTAAAATTAGATCACTGCAGGATTCCCCCCTTACATAGCCTCAGTCCCTCATGTGTCCAGAGGCATAAAGTTGGCCCCAAAGACCACAGGAAGACCAGAGCGCTATTTAGCCTGCTGACGAAGCAACACAGCATCTGGGCCAAAACTAAAAGTCTGATACTCTTAAAGAGGCTGTGATCATGCTGTCTAATGTCATTTGAACTCATTTCCTTTCACTCTGTCGCAGTTTCTCACACTCTTTTGAAGCTGTTCCTCATTATTTTAAGGACTTGTTTGCACAGTGTGATAAAAGAGGGCATCGACCGGAGGAATAGATCAACCCCTAGTTTTGTCATTACCTCAGTTAAGCCCTTAACTCTTTATGTTACAGCTTCTCTACTAGGGCTGTCATGTCAAGATAATCTCCAGGGCTGTATATGTTTGCTAGGACAGATAAAATCTCTTGTTTTACAGTGTTTTTTGTTCCCACATACCTGCACTGTATCAGGTGCATTCGTTAATAATTACCCGAAATGTGTTTAAGGACCGAAAGGACTCATCATTTACGTGCTTTCAAAGGTCACACAGACACACGCTGTTACCTTCTGTCCAACCCATTTCATCTCCCTCTTCTGTCACAGTCCTTTCCAAAGCTCCCATGCTGACCTTCAGCAGCATTTTGCAACAACTCCATGTGGGTGAGAGATAAAGGCTGGATTCCCAGTAGCAGCGAGCAGTGAAATGCCTTTTTTGGTCATATCACAGTAATCGGAGGCCAAATAAGCCAGCTGCTGGGAAGAACTCAGCTGTAGACTCAGCACTGAGCTGCATTATTGCTGCTTGACCTACCACTGGCAAAATTCATCGGCATGCACTGGCTGTTTGAGAGGGGCTGTTTTGGAGATTTGGATCAAGGAAATAGTTTGGATCCTGATGATTAAATTAGGATTTATAAAACACAGGATTTTCACCCCCAGGGCATGACTTCTTGAGAATTTTATTTGCTTTCTTGTGTCTTGTGTAATGTCTTTGGCAAATACTGTGAAACAGATATGAGCAGACCTTTCACAGACACAAGAGGGGAGTGAAGTGCTAATATTTGCAGATGACCAACAACTCTGTAAACTAACTTTTGACTATGGAGTTCTGGTATTCGCGTATTAACTGTCCATCATCTGTCTTAAAGTCTTGTCGGAGAAGAGTGTGCTGCCCTGTAGCACTTGTTGAAATCCAGCAGCACATCCTGTATAGCACTTTCAGAAGAAAGGAGTAGACTGTGGCACTTCCTGTCTGTTAGTCATTGCTAAAAGTGGCTCCCTTGGGGACAACACTTCCACCGAAGAGGATGTGCTAAAGAATAGGGGAAAGGGTGGATTTTACCACAAGATGTTGATGCTGTAGTTATTAATATTTAACCCAACTGTCCCACGCAAATCACACAGTTCTGAAGTACAATCCCACTTCATGCTTTTTCATACATCCTCAAATTTTGGATAAACTGGGACCTAATGACAGGAGGTCAAGGCCAGAGGTCCTTTGGCGTGATGAAGCTCTCCTGCATGACTGGTCTGCAGAGGACTGTGACAGTTTTGTCACGCCCACACACTTTGTGAGGTTATAGGGGGGTGTCAGTGTGATGACAGACACTGACTGGCCTCTGTTAACGCTGTAGATGGACCGTCATGCACAATTGGATACAAATGGAGACACAAAAAGACAAGAGAGGACACACACATGCACTTGAATAGACTCAGTTACATGTATACATATCAAGGATACATTTGGAAGAGAGGTGTGACACACAGAATAACAGAATAACAATATTGCATAATTCTAAAAGCAACATTATCGACAATTCGCCTCTCCATATGCTCTGCACCTGTTAGGCACATGATTTCTCTCTGCAAATACTACACAATCCCCCAAAGTCGTTATTTGCTGCAGCACACAATCTGACAGTGTTCTCTTGTCACTGTGTTACCACGGCAACCGAGTAAACACAGAGCAACAGGATCCCTGAATGAACCTAACCTTTGACCCACAACTGTACAACCGGCAGCCAGTAGATTGATTGCTGCTCTTTTCCCTCCGTGTCTTCGAGCTAAAGAGCACTAAGTATGTGCCCAAATACCCCCCAAACATCCTGGGTAAACATGATGTCAGGTGAGGGTCTTTTCTTTTCTGAGAATTTATGGCCAAGTAAAATGTTTGAAAGGGATACCTCTTTACAAGAGGAATGATGAGGTTTTTTTAGAGACCGAGGACTCTAACAAAGAACAACAAACAACGAACCGCTCAGAGCGTTTTAATGCTGGGGATAAGACGCCAAACCTACTCTGTAATCTGTCTCGCCCACCAACAACAGCATCACCTCATGATGTTGCTCAGACCTACTGTGTGCTTTGTCATACTGACATGGGAACTGACTTATTTTTCTGTGTTCATATCCTCAGTGTCGCTCCAAGGAGATGGGCGGTTTACAGGGGCCATGGCCACCCTGCAGGCAGTTCTAATGCACCAATTGCAGGTAAACTATCTAAACTACATTCCTCCAGGAGACCGGGGCTTGGGACTGTTTCAAACCAAGTCAAAGGTTAGAGATTTTGTTTGGCCGGAAGATCTGGCATAATTGTCTGAGGCATCCATTGTCATAGACTTCCACTCTCATCATGTCTGTTTTGACCTCTCGCCAACTTTCTGAACCTTACAGCAGAGTAGATTTGACATTGCTGACAAACAAGAGCAAGAGTCCTTACTGAGAGTGGAAACCAAGAAGAATTGAGTGAACTTTGAGTTACCTTAAAGCACATTGTCACCATTGAGGGTAACTTGACGAAGCCCTTTCATGTTCCTTTTCCTAACCCTAACTTTTGTAACTTTACTTGCCTAAACCTAACCTTTACTTTAAGTATGTAATGTACTGACACCTTTCTTGGGGTGCTAATTCGTAAGATATCATATGAACCGCTCTATGAGGACACATTGCACCCTTACCTGCTAGCACACAGGTGGTAGTATCTTGTGAAACTAGACAATCCATGGCAACTATTGGTTGCAACCATGTCGGCACTGGCGAGAGAAACAACAAGTGCAAAGGGGTCCTTCAAACTCTCACTTGAAGCTATCTGAATCAGCATGGGTTTTATGGGTACCAATGAGTCTCTCCTTAACATGAGAAGACTTGTTCCCAGCAAATGTTGTGCTCCTTACAATTAATGTACTGCTTCAAATTAAAGCTGTATGTCTTTTTAAGTAAAATGGATCCAGCCTATCATACTGCCTATCCTATCTGTATCTAACAGCTTTATTCAAAAGACTAATTACAAGAAAGAGAGACCACAATCCTAGTACAGGGAAACAATGCGATTGTTGTTGTTGTTGTTGTTGTTACATTTTATTAGCTTTTTTTATCCATGCTAGCAATGTGGCTCCACAGATGGCAAAGTGGTGATCTGTTAACTCTTCGTCCATAGTGCCATCATCAGGTCAAACTTTTGATTGGTCTAAAACTTTGGTTTAAGACAAGATAGCTGTATGTTAATAGTTCTGTCACCCTCAGGTGAACTTTGTTTTTGGTGTTCATTAGCACATGTTATCATGCTAACATGCTAGCTAAGATGGTGAACATGGTTAACATTATACCAATAAAACACAAGCATGTTAGCATTGCGTACTCACAAAAGGACAAACTCATAGAATCAGCGTTTCAAATTGTTTGGGCTAACAGGTTAGAAATACACCACCTACTTATACATCTAGCAGAAAATTATCATCTAACACCTGACAAGTGTAAGTACAATATTCACCCTCCTTGTGGCTCTGGGTTGGTCTCTACCAATAAAATAATAACATAAAAGTCTTTTGTGCGCTAACGCTCAACTTTCCCCACCAGCCAATCAGCTTTGCTGTTTTGTGCAGGGCAGGTAGTGTGCACTTGGTTAGTTCTTCCTTGTTTGTCAGAAATTGTTGCTTGTTTGCAGGCCAGGGGACCAAAACAATGAGCTGAAAGAGGCCATAAATTGTAAAGCTATGAATTTGGGTTGTTAAATCTTACCAATTCTACTGAAAGTAAAACAAATCAAATGCAATTATACACGTGCAATTATATACTTACCATATAAGACTTTTACGGTTAAGCAGGCCTATTTATCTCTGGATCCAGTGCGATGAAGGAAATCTTGGCCTTTACCAGTATTTAGCTGCATACATTTAACAATATATTATCGGATCAAAAACACTATTAAGAGCAAACAATCAGTTTAGGTATGAGTACATGAACCAGTGTAAGTTATTTAGTGCTTATCCATTTCTAACTTTTATGACCCATTTGTTAGGACAGAATACATATAAACATATTCCTATCCAGCCTGTTGGAGGATGTAACAGTCTGACAAAACACATGCACTCTTCAGTTATTATGTGAGAAACCACCAGATATTAACTGTGATCCACTCTGGCTGTTTACTGGAGGCCTCACACTCCTCTTAAATCCTCCTGGTTTTTACTACTAACCATTAGAGAGAAGCCTCAGTAGTCTTGTCGCCAAAGTCACACCCCTTGTGTTCCTCATTCTGCCTCATTTACTTAGATTTAGATTTCACATGGGGAAACAAGCCAAAGCTTTGTCAAGATTATGTTACACAGGCCTTTTGTATCCTGGCAAAGTGCAGGAAGAAGAAGCATGCAGGTGTGCCTGTTTGTGTCTTTGAACTGCGTGTGTGTGTGTGTGCGCGCGTATTTGTGCCTGTTTCACCCCTCACGGGCATGCTGGTATGACAGAGGGTCATTCCAACCTTTGCAGCTTTTAAAATGTGGACTCTCCCTTCCTGTGGTGGAATTCCTCCCGTCAAAAAAATTCTGCCAAACAATCTCTATAATTAGAGCTCCCTTTCGAACAGTATCCAGTAAGTGGATTATCTGGGGTTAGATAAAGAGAATTAATAAGGAAACAAAGAGGTCTCTGTCCAAAGTGTTATGGCTGTTGTGAAGAAGAAAATCCCATCAAATTTAATGGTGGATTTATTTTATTTTGCTTCTTTAACCAGACTTTTTTATTGTCCTGAGTTGGCATTGGAAGAATATTAAAATAATTAAGAAGCCACAGTACGACTTCCAATCACATAAAAAAAGAGACAAATGTTTCTTATCTTTTTTATTTATTTGAGAGAGAATATGAGAGAGTGAGTATCTGCCAAGGGCCCTGCCAGAGTTACAATCATTGTGCCCAACCAAGTGTACTCAAAGAATGTCCCCAATTGACCTGAGTTTATTTGCCCCATCACATATTATTCTCTTTCTCCAACACAAAGTCATTTTTGATAACGTAGTGAACAACACAATTATTTACCTATTTATGTATTTCACATTTTTCTATCACAGGTATTGGGGCAGCAGTAGCTCAGTCTGTAGGTATGAGAGCCAGAGTGTGGACTGGTGGACTTTGCATGTCAATTTTTGCCATGCAAGGTACCCTGGGTGCCTTGGTTGTTGACGTTCTGTCCACTGTGTCTCAACTTGTCAGCCTGTTACATGTCTATTTTCAAAATACACTTCAGTTTTCAGAGGAAACGTACAGTTTGCATTCAGTCTCTTTAGGAAAAAAATAACAGGGTTTGGCTTTACAATCATACAAGAAGCAGTGATAATTGGTGATTGTTGGACCCCTTTCACTCACCCTACCGCAATAACAGCGACCAGCTGCCTGTCATGCCAATGTGAAAGGACAGCTTTTTTCATCTGTGACTGACACTGAAAGTCACTGCCCAAGCGCCAGTATTGTCAGTCTGTCTCTCTTTCCCTCCTCTCCAGCCACCTCCCTTATTCCCCAGACCCCTTCATTGCCATTTTCTATCCATCTGCTGGGTGACCTTGGACTTTTCTCCTTTCCCTATCATCTGACTGCCCCACCCATCTACACACCTACTCCTGCACACACCCTTAACTACTCTGCTGTTACAGTATGACCTTCTGTGTCTACCTGCTTATCTGCGTCTAATTCCCTCCTCAGCCTCTCAGTACATTCCTTTCCTGCCAGACCATCAAAGTTGTCATGTTCCTTTATGACTTTGCTGTCAAGCCACCAGAACCGCCTTAAAACATGACAAGTTATGAGATGTTTTGCAATGTCAGTAAATTGTTGGTGGACTAGCTGACAGAGCTGGCCCAAACACTGAAAACAAAAACAGGCAACATTTTACTTCAGGACCAGCTTTAGTGCTGTTGTTTCATATGTTTGACAGAAGCAGCCCACTGTAGCTAGCGTATTCTGTGTAATGTTAACTCATTAACTGACCAATTTCTTTCTTTCATCTGTCTTTCTGAAAAAATGAAGCATGTTGGTCGGGTTGATTTTCCATATCCTAACTATCCTCCAACATATTCTTTACCAAAGCACACAAAGTAAAAAAAAAAACAACTTCTGTAATAGCGTAGAAAAAAACCCTATGAAATTTTTACCAGTGATGGCCTCTCACCTCACCAAGCTGAACCCGCAATGCTGCAGCCGTTTCCATTCTGTGCTATGCAGTAAAACAGCCGAGCCTAACCAGATATAAAACCAATTACTGTACAGTTGCCAGTAAACAGCTAAGGCATTTTAACTGGGTAAAATAAGTTTGTGAAGGCAGCTTGACAAACCAGATCTCTGACTTAGCTGATAGCTAAGCTTGTAGCATATTACACAATGATCAACATGTATACAGTAACAGCTGGCAATGTGTGGAAATGCAGGATGGTACGTTCTGTCACTCAAACTCCAAAAAAACTGCAGGCCACCCTGGGTCTTGTGGATGGGAGGGTGTGTGAGGGAGGCTGGAGAGAAAAGTTAGGGTGGAGCTGGGTCTGTGGTCGAAGTTTATAGTTCCTACTGGCCACTGTGTGCTGCTAAAAACTCCACATGGCTGATTTTACACCTTTCACTTGTGACAGTGAAAGTTTGCTTACTCTTTATTTCCTGAAAGAAAAAGACTTTGTAAACTTTGTATTTAAAGACAATCAGAGCTGTTAGGCACTGATCTTTTTTATAAAAACAAAATTATAGTTTTGCACAAGCGCTCCTTTGTCTACAGTATTATGCAATCGCTAAAGCATGGAAATGTAATGAAGCATTCCCTCCTGTATAGATTGGTGGTGTAAGCCCATATGAGCTGTGCCTTGCTCTGCATGATGGGTGAATAGAAACCTTTTATTATACTATCCTCTAAACTTTCCAATCATTTACCTCAGAACAGAGCAGCACAGTTCCAGCTGCAGTTTTAATCATTTACCCTTTGCTCTGGAATGCGAGTTAGTTACTCATTGAAAAAATGTCAAGGTTAATGAAACTTCTTCGGATAACGTGATTCAAAAAAGGTCTGTAAGAATCAACTCTGCTCGTTCATGGAGTTTCTGCTTCATCACGGGCAAACCTGGACGCTTTTAAGTCATTGCCCTCAGCATTGGAAGAAAAATTCTGCAAGAGTTGTTTCAGGCTGGATTCATCCGCACCAGAGCTGCACCGCTGTATTTTTAGCAGAGCACAGGCCGTAATCATCTTACTCCTTTGGGTGTAGAGCTCGCGACTTTCTGGTCACCAAGTTCTTTTTGGTGAGTTTCCACGGAAACCAGACGAATGAGTCATTCAACAAGTTCAGCCAATTCAGCTCTTCAGTTTGGATTTCCATCTTACTCTCTCTCTCCCCACGCAACTGGGCTGGAAAATGAAAATGGGGAGAGAAAACGGTGGCTGGATGGTGGCACACTGCCCAGTTCTGTTCTTACTTAATCTGCCCTCTGCTCCTTCTCTGCCTCCTCCACATCTCTGCTCTCCCACACTCCAGTTTTCCCGTCTTTTCCTTTATCACTTGCTTTCAATTTCTCCCTCACATTTTTCTTCTCCACTGCCCTCAAACTCTGAAACTATTAACTGGCAGTTTAAAATAGTGGCGAGACTTCCAGTAACTGTTTAAAAAAAATCGTCTGTTCCCAGAAGTCATTTAAGGTGACATTAGTTTGTTTACCGCTCTGCCTTGTCTGGGCTGTTGTTAGAGGCCAGAGATCTCATTTTGGTGAGTCAAGATGTCAGTGAGCAGAGCATTTACTCGCCACTGTTTGGATTTTGATTGCAGCTTTTGATCTCGAACACTTCCTTTGGGCAGTCTGTTACGTGTATCCAGCCACAGAGTGTTTATTCTGCCAATTAGAGTGAATCTACTGCAGCTTTCATCAATTATTTGTTTTTCCACCAGTGTACTTCCTTTGTCCTGTCACTGCTTCCATTGCTCTCCCTCTTACTTTCCCATTACTTTACCCCGCCCCTCAGTCTTGCTGTCCTCATGTCTCCCTGAACTTGTCCTGTGACACAAACACACAGAGACACACACCACACCCTTCTCCTTCCACCACCGGTCCCTCACTTTTCCCCCTCTTTTGCTCCCACTGGGAGGAGGCCCAGCGTGTTGGGAGCACTGGCTGACTCACACCCTGACACACCCAGCAGATGTGTGGGATTGAGGGGAAACATCAAGAATGTGCGTTTTTTTTTTGTGTGACAGGGAGAGTGAGAGATGATTCATGGTTTATCTATGTTAAGCCTGTTAACTGTTTTACAAGAGAAAAGGGGAGAAAGAGATGAAACAGTGGCCTTTGTGACTCATGCACCGCTTGGAGAAGGTTCTGAATGAACTCCTGAGTTCCAGCTAAGTGTTTATCCCAACCCATGATAGCTGCTGATAACCCTTTACAGGCCTCTTCTTGTTAACTTTGAAGAACAGGATCTATATTTCTGTCAAAGGAAAAAGGAGGCAGTTCATGAATTACTACACTCCGGGTGATGCAATGTGCTTGCAACACTCGGTATGTGGAGTTCATATTTAACATGTCAAATGTATTCACATTTTTGGGGGATTGCAACATTTATCTGAGACTTGGCTGAAGACACCCAGGGACAAACACATGGGCGGCACATGAAGAGTCACATGTCACCACCCTCACAGATTATGAGATTACTGTCCTTTTTAATAGGAGATTTGGGATCGGTTTGGGATTTTTTTTTTGTCTTTTGGTGAGAACTTTTAATGATAAAGTTCATTTTTAGACACGATTATGGATTTTGTCCCCCATCTTTTACAGTGTAGCCCTCACAGGAAGGGATCACTTCAGGACAAGTATAGAGAGGAGGAACAACTGCATTATTATACATTTTAACATATAGTAAGTGAAGCTATTGTATTGCATTTAGTGAACTATCACCTAGAGGTAGATGGGTTATAGAACAGAATATCATAAGAGATTAGAAATACAATTAAAGGTGCCGTACGTTACTCTGGTGAAGTTGATTGTTGGGTCGTAAGATGTTTGGGTTGGTGGTCGGACTAAACTACCAACCCAAAGTGTCAGTATTTGACACAATGTGCAATAGGGTTGCTACGAATTCACTCTGTCATGGTATTGTAGAGACTTTTTGAGCAGGAAATTTTATTCAATATGATAAAACTATTCTACACATTCCACAGAGCTGACATCTTCAAAGGCTTTTTTTTTATAATTGCATTCACACCGCCATTACAACCTGGCGTCACTCCCATCTCGTCAAATACTGATGCTTGGTCAGTAGCCTGCTGCGTCAGATGCCGACACACTGAGGCACCCTTTAGTGGCGATACGAAACAAACTGGGCAGTGGAATATTTTGAAGCTCCGGGCAAGCATCGCAATATATAGAGCGAGAATGTCTGCATAGGCTGCGCAGTACAGGTGGTAGATGGGGCCAGACTTTCACCCAGGAGCCAACTGTTCATGTCCCATGTGAATCCAAAAGTAATTTAACTTACTCCAATAACAGCGTAGTGTGCTAGTATGTGTAGCTTGCCAGTGAAGTCATGTAACTTTAACAAATGTAGTTATTTTAAGCCAAACTATAATGTTTTCTTCTGAACTTAACCAAGTACTTTTGTGCCTAAACCCAAGGAAATAATCCTAAAAACCAAGTGTTTCACCTAAACTCTATTTTTTGTTTTGAAAAAGACTGTATGCATTAACAAGTCGATACTGTACACTTTGAAAGTTTATTAAAAGCATGCATAAATTTACACACTGTCCTTGTGAGTCCAAAAGTGACGCGGGGGAGAACCTATGGCATCATATTTTTATGCATCGGGCCACTGACCGAGCGTCAATATTTGAGGGGTGAGAATGTGTTGGCTAATAATAATGCTAAAGTGACATAAGTTGTTCTACACGTATCAAAGTCGTTATGTATTTCTTTTACCCTGACAATTAAAAAAAAAAGGCTCTCCAATGTAAAAAAAAGAACATGAACAGAGTTGTGAGGGACGGCTAAGACATGCCAAGTCACTCTTTCTTGCTGCTAAAGAGAGGAGGAGGGGGTCTCGGTTGGCGATGAACCCCTGCCACCATACGTCACCTGCCACCAGCAATATTCAATTGCAATAGTTTCAACCAGTAGAGAACAGTTGTTATGTGTATTCACAACACAGTATGTAGAATTCACATACTCAAGTGCTGGGATCTGGACCTTGGTCGATCATGAACACTACTACCCATACACATTGGTTCTCAGTGTCCAGGAGATTGCTTGTATGTTGAATGAATGCGAAGCTCGGCTGTCAAAAATAGAGGAAGCCCTTACTTAGGTTACTCAGATTTTTTGGTGATAACTAACTATGAGAATCCTCAGAGGGCCTCCTCTCTCCATGCAAAGAGAAAGATATTGTTCTGCCTGCTATCCGTGGGGCCTAGGAATTACAAGCATGCAGCAAAGACATGCACTTGTGTCCTTCATTCCCCATATCTATCCCCCATCGTTCTTCTATGTCTGTCAGTCCCACCACCCCTTCTTTTTTTCCAAGCTTTCTATAATCTCCTGTCCCTCTGGTCTGTCTGCTCGGCTTCTGTCAGCGAGTCCAGTATACAACAGTTCCGGCTGCAGAGGGTGGCAGAAACCAGCTGCAACAAAGACTCTGAGTGTGAGGGAGGACAGCTTAACAACTCCACCCACGACAACAGATAGCTAGACTGGCACGAGGACACAGCAGACGCACTGTCACACACACACTTTACACAATAACAGCTGTAGGGCATACAAAATTGCACTGGAAACTGGCACAAATTAGGAAACTATTGCTTGTTGTCAGATGGAGTTGGGAAACTAGTCTTGATTTGAATTTGGCTGATTGATAAATGGTGCCGCCTGTTGAATGTTGCAACTGAAATGTTTCCGAAAAACACGACATTGTGATGATGAATAGTGGATTGATTGGTGAAAGTTCAAGTTGTATAATCATCCCCAACTGTCCAAAAATGTCCCAGCCAATTACCCAAATCTGCTGCTCCCCACATCTGTATTAACAACACATGTAAGGCCTATTAACATTAAGTTATGCAATGATTCAGCTGAGACCGACAGAGGTCAGCTTGTATCAGTGAGCACACAGGAATAAGACTGACTAATGTGTAAATAAACAGAAAGCAGAGATGCAGGGCTGCTTGAACATGGCATGGGAATAGGGGCCCTCTGCCTATTATGGGACAAGGCTAAAGAGCTGCAGGTCAGGATGTGAATTTCTCAGAAGCTGGAAGAATTTCCCGCACACACAGCAGACATGGGTGTGTGGGGGGGAGTGATGGCAGGGGGCCAGACAGCTATCAGTGTCTATGTGCGTAACAGAGCAGTCGGTATGTGGACGTTTCAGAATGATATATGATCGTTTTCTGCCTTTTTATTTCTATGTTTTGTATTCAGATTCTATCCAGATTTAAGGAGTGTTATATTTGGAAATCATTTCCCAGCAGCAGCTGGTTAGCATAGCTTAGCATAAAGACTGGCAGCAGGAGACACAACTAGCTTTTTACACAGTGTTACGTTTCTTAATTTTCCCCGGGGTCTTGTGAGATAGCCAGGCAACTTGCAAAGGCTCAAAAGTCCAGCACATAACTTTTTTAACACAATTGATGTTTTACCCTTTGTTATTTACACAACACGTTGTTTCCCTGTTTCCAGTATTATGCCTGGTAAATGGACTTGCATTTTTATAGCACCCTTCTGGTCTTCCAACTTCTCAGAGTGACATTAAACTATGTCACCCTCACGCATTCACACACATTCATAAGGTGGTGGCTGGGGCTACCGTACAAGGTTCCACCTTTAACGCATACACTCACACACCTATGACACAGCCATTGGGAGCAATTTGGCGTTCAGTATCTTGCCCAGGGATACTTCAGCATTTGGACAGAAGGAGCCGGGGAGCGAACCGCCCATGCTGTGATTAGTGGATGACCTGGTCTAACTCCTGGGCCACAGCTGCCCCAAAGCTAAGCTAATTGCCTGTAGCTCCATATCTTATGTAGAGTGGTATGAATCCTCTCATCTAACTTTCAAAAAGGAAGAAAATAAGCGTGTTTGCCAAAAATACAGACCAGGCTATGCTCCTGTTGATGATCTAAAGAGCCCAGTCTGTCGGATTATTGGCATCTAGCAGTAAGGTGTGCTAAGCATATAAGAGAACTACGGAGGCGAATGCAAAATGCGAATGGCCCTATCTAGAGCAAGTGTTTGGTTTGTCTGTTCTGGCTACTGTAGAAACAGCAGGGCGGACTCTGTGGGAGAGGATATTTACATATGAGTGGCTGATTCTAAGGTAACGAAAACACAGTGAGAAGGTGATTATAACCTCATGAAAACATGGCTATGATTAGTATAGGACCATTTGTGCTAATAGATGCCCTTAAACCCTACACACTGGACTTTTCAGTGCATAATATATGTCTAATAATCAGCAGATAGGCTATAAACGCATAACTGCACTTGTAATGATTCACTGACTCCTTAACACAAAGCTGAAAAAATAAGTCACAGACATGATGGTACACTTTTTGTTGTTCATTTTATTTTTGTTACAAAGGGTTTTTCCTGCCCCTGGTTTTTAATGAATAGCCAGTTTTTCACTGGATTTGATGTCCTTGCTCTCTGACACCACTTTCCCATCCACCAGAGTCTGAGTGACTGTCACCACTTTGGTCTGGACCTTCTTTGGATCAACTGCATCCTCTAGTCTGGAAAAAAGAAAAAAAAAAGAGAAAACACAAGGTTAATATGAGTCAGACTTAAGTTAGTCCTTTACACTATATTGTGTCTTGAAGTGATCTGGTAACTACATGCTGAAGTCAGCAGTTGAAATGAAAGTGATGAAGAGTACTGTATTGACACAGGCGTGCTACTTTTACTTTCCATATCAATGTCACGTCATGTTTGCATGAAGCTAATTTGAATCAAATTTGCAAAAGCCTGAGATGAACAAAGCTGTGATATCAGTCAGCTCACAATGCAGAGCTTTGAATGTCTGGCGCTCAGCATGCTGCATTTTACAAGCAGTTTTTTAGCGTTTTACCTAAACCTCCTGGCCTCCTCTCCTCATACTCACTTTAAGTCTGACCCTCCGTCCAGCAGCCTCCTGTACTCGGCGATCTCGGCCTCCAGTTTCACCTTGATGTTGAGCAGGTGCTCGTACTCTCTTGTGTTGTGCTGGATGTCGGTGCGGATCTGACTGAGCTCCTCCTGCAGCCTCAGGATGACCGCGTTGTACTTCTCCATCTCCATGTTGTAACGCATCTCGATGTCACGGAGGGTTGCCTCCAGGGACGCTTTCTGCAAAGAGCCGAAGAAAGAGTTTGTTTACGTATGTGATTGATGCAGTAGAGCAACTGAAAAGGTTGTCATGTCTGTAAATGTGAAGCTATAGCTAGTATAGTGTAGAGGACACTGATAAAGGCTTCAATCTGACACCAGCTGTTGACAGTGAGAGTTGCACTACTGTAAAGCAGCACAAATGTTCTTACCAGACTTAACGCAGACTGCAGTTCAATGTCCAGTTGCTGATATCTCCTCCTAGTTTCGGACACCACAGTCGTGGCTTCCTTCAGAGCTGTTGTGTTCTCTGTCACCTGGACCTGCACCTCTGTGATCTGGATACAAGAAAAAAATATATATAGATAAGGTACTTAAGAAACACAGCTAGTCAACCCACAAATGTGTTTGACGAGTACTGACACTGACGAATTACCTGAGATTCGTGCCATGCTTTGAGCTCCTCCTGGTTCTTCAGTGCTATCTTCTCATACTTAGCCCTCATCTCCTCCATGATCCTGGCCAGGTCTTGTCCTTTAGGAGCATCAACATCCACATGGACACCAAACTGACTGATCTGGGCACGCAACTCAGCAACATCCTGTTGAGGGGGAAATAGAAAGGGAGTGATTTCCTGAGCTAGGTTAGTGGGGTTATCCTGTGCAAAGAGGTTAAGGGATAGCTGATTGCCTATGATGTTGAGTATTTACAGTAGTCTTGCTATTGCTGAATAGGTTTTTCTCTTTGAATTGCTATCCCATCCATTCAACTGTCAAGAAAGTTTTAAGCAAACTTTTGAAATGTTGCAAGGAAGAAATGAGAATTAGGCGCAAATCCATCAACTGGCTTAGACTGAATAAACTGGCCTCTCCAAAGCGTAGTTTGATCAGAGGTTGGTGGTGAGGCTATGCTGTATGCATGGCTGCTTTATTGAATTTTCCCATTTCCATACAGCTTAGAATTGGGCCTAATTTTCTAAGTAGTGTCTCTCACCGTCTGATGGTTCTTCTTCAGGTTGATCAACTCTTCCTTTAGAGACTCGATGTCGCTCTCCATGTGCAAGCGAATTACGTTGGTGTCATCCAGAAGCTTCCTCAGTCCGGCCACATCAGCCTCCACCGTCTGACGCATGGACATCTCATATTCCATCCTAATGAGACACACTTTTTGTCAGATATGTTCATATGGACAAGAGAGCCTACTGCATCTCGTATACAATGACGAACACTCACTTGACTCTGAAGTCATCTGAAGCCAGTCTTGCATTGTCAAGCTGGATAGCAAGCTGTGCATTGCCCTTGTGCATGTCAAATATCTGAAAGGAATTAAATCATTTCTGTCATTTTCAGTGTGTAAAATACAGACTGTATATGGCAGTCGGTGAATTTGATGGACTGCAGAGTGTAATTTCCACTTTGATATATTTTGCAGATAAAAGAACTGCCTTTGATAACACGCTGTAGGTCATAAAAAACAGAGCAGGTTATCTTTCAAAGCCCTGACATAGAGTTAAAGATAAGAATCAGACTGCAGGTAATAAACGAGAGAGATACATAACCACTTTGCCTCAGCTTGGAATGACTTTTGCCCCACCACTATGTGACGTTTACAAGGGAAGAAAAGTGGACTGAGATCTTGGTCAAGAGTTCTTTTAAGATACTACAATTAAAGACATTTTTGAGCAGTAGTTTGTAACTGCTACCTTATCCAGTACCGTATCAGAAAAATATTTTGTGCACCAGTGTGAAACCTTATATTCATGCTATATGACAATTTCCTTTACATGGAGAAACTGCAAAGTCTACAAAACCAGAGCATGGAGGGAGACCCGGATTTATCACTCTGCCGTCTTCTTTATGTGCTTCCTTTTCCTGTTTTGGCATTAAGTTGTAAAATATTACAATGTAAAGAAATCTTTCTGCTTCCTTTTTTTGTTTTCCATTAAGTGACAAGACTAAACAAGAGACATCAAGTATGTTTAAGACTCATTGATTGATTGACTCACCTTGGCCCTCAGATCCGCGATGATGGCCTCGAACTTGCTGTAGTCCTTTCCCTCCAAGGGGCCTCTCTTTTCAATGGCCTCTCTGATCTTGATCTCCAGATGGCCGTTGGCCTTCTCCAGATTTCTCACAGTCTCCAGGTAGCTAGCCAGGCGGTCATTCAGGTGCTGCATGGTTGTCTTCTCATTTGTGATGGCAAGGGACCCAGAAGTGGACCCAGAGGACAGGGAGTGGTAGTCATACCCACCCCCGAAGCCGCTGCCAACCCGCACGCCGTAGGCCGTTGAGATCCTGGTCCCATGGCCACCTGCCCCTCCGCTGACACTGTGGGCATAGGCCCTATCCATCTGTAGAGGTCTGTGAATTGGTGTTGAATGGCCACCAAGAATTTGAGAACTCTGGCGTCTAATCAGGGGCTCCATTGCTGAAAGAAGTGTGCTGATCAATCAGAGGTAGAAGCGGTGCGTCCTGGCACAGAAGGGGTCGGCAGCTGAGAGTGGAGAATGGAGAAGAGTCCTTGGGTCTTATATATCACTCTGAAAGATGATATTCCTTCCTGCCACTCCTCTCATATCTATGTTACATTTTTACCTTTAACCGTCTTGGTTAGACTTTGTCCCCAGAACACCCACTATGAACAAAAAGGTATGCTGACATTTTTATATTGATAGTGTGTAGTAATGAGCTGTATCTATGGCAACCGTGGTATCAGCAGAAGCGTAATGATTAAGCCAATCATGTTCTATATTTCTCAAACTAAGAAAAAAGAAAAATGAGCCTGTTAACAAGTATTGTCTTCTTGAGCTCCATTGTTGTCCAAATACTATACTCATTATACTGACTGGCATTATTTATTGATTTATTTATTTTCCACAATTTTGAGTCAGCACACACACCATCCTGATGCTGTCAAGACTCACCAGAGCACTAAATGTGAATTAACCCGCAGCTGAAAATAGTCCCCAACAAATGCACCATTTACTCGGATTTGAGGAAAGTTTACTGAAAAATTCAGTGCCCAGGTAAAGCTGCATAACTGACTCATTTCTGTAACATTTATGTCTTGGAACCAACAAGCTGAGAGCAACAGGCGGGTTAGGGGACGTCAGAGAGTATTGAGTGCCAGACTGGTTTTGTCTTCTTTTTTTTTGCTGTGGAATTTGTTGGCAGTAAAGAGAAATATAGAATTACACCAGCCTTATCCTTTAACTGGGTGTTGACACAAAAATGCAAGAGGAAGGGGCGTGTTGCTTCAGGTAGGCTACCCCCGTGAGACTGACATGATCCAGTGACAGGAGTAATATATAGGGCCTATCAGACACTAAAATATTTCAGTGGTTTATTATAGTATGAAGAAGTATGGAAAGTTATCAAGGCATCATTTTATCTGTAATCTCTACAAGTGCAAGGTAAACAGTAGACTTACCCTGTTCAGATTGCAAAGTAATCTACCAGGAATGTGCATGTGCATGTAGTTGGCTGGTCTACACATTGATTCTCCTCAAGATAATGGTGTTAGCTCAGATTCACAGAGGCGTAGCCGTAGCTGTCGCTATTTTAGTGTGTTTTCAGTTCATGAAAGTAAACTGCAGTGTTTTGGTTGCCCAGAAAAGTCTTGTTCAGCATTTGATTGTACTAAAAGACCCTCTAAGGAGTCAGATATTCCACTTTTCCCATAATGGTTTTAAGCCTCTTTTTGCTAGCAAATTAGCATTAGCATTTGTATTGTCACAATTAAACATAGCTCTAAATGCACAGTAGTAACCAAGCTAGCAGCTAGCATTAGGGCAACGGCTGTTTGCCAGACTTCGAGGCCTCAAAACGAGAGTTCAGAAACCAGTGGGTAATATCATGGTAGCTACATGTTTTAATTTATACAGTCTCTAATTGATACATCAACTCTGCCAAAGTGGTGGTCTCATTGGAATGAATGAGGGGGCTACATTTTTGCACAGGGTGTTAATGTTGGCCTAAACTGTGCAGTAACGTACCCTTCCAGGTTTTTGGGACCCTACAGTTAACAAACAGGTGGCAGTGTACCTTTCAAAGTTAAA
This sequence comes from Cephalopholis sonnerati, assembly GCA_019142605.1. Taxonomy (NCBI): domain Eukaryota; kingdom Metazoa; phylum Chordata; class Actinopteri; order Perciformes; family Serranidae; genus Cephalopholis; species Cephalopholis sonnerati. The sequence continues at coordinate 31,577,067 of JAGQAX010000011.1, forward strand.
CGGTAGAGGACCGCAACCTAAAGCTTTCAATTTAAGAATGAAGGATGCTAATACTCATGGTTCGTGAATTCTGAGGCCTAATTTAGTCACAGGGTTAAGTGTTCCTGTTGTAAATAGTCTCAGTGTGTCATGAATTCTAGTATTCTCAAGAATACATATTTTGCTGTTCGGAGTAAAAGCATTCATTATTTATAACTTGCTGTCATAATGTGCTTGATGTATTCTTTCATTCATTTTATTCCTCCTTTGTCATATCATGATGACATAATCTAACATATCACAAAAAAACCTTCATAGTTTGAAAGAAAACACCACATTTACACCATGATGGATTTCTCAAATGGACTTTATTGAAATATCTGAACATCACAGCGCAGCAGGCAGACTAAACTGGCCAGAAAGAAAAACTGAACATGATGAAATATATTTAAAAAAATTTGGGACTCTTTTATCACTTTGAAATATCCAATGTCTTCAGTGAGTTTGTCTCTGAACTAAGCTCACAGTTCCCCACTTCTGAACTTTTGTAAACATCTGCAGGTCAACATACGAACACATAAATAAACCATGATGAAATAAATAAAAGATGATTTAGTTTTTCCTTCTGATCCAGTTTATGTTTCTTTAGCCTGTGGAACAGCTATATACCCAGGAAGTCAAACTACTTGGAGCGTCAGCTGATACTCAGATGGTTAGTGCTGTATGACTAAGCAGAAAGGGGAACCCACAGGGGGGAGAAAAGACTGATTCTTGCCAATCATGTGTTAGTTTTACGATGCAGTGACAGTGATTGTTGGGAGTGTCAAATGGCTGCTTCTTGTGTTCAAAGGTTCTTGGTTGCTGTGCTGGAGGAAACCACCTTGCCGTCCACCAGGGTCTGTGTGACAGTCATCACTTTGGTCTTCACTGTTTTCTGGTCTTCCAGAGCGCTCTGGAGCCTGAGCAGAGATATCAAGAACAGATTAACCCACAGGTAGTTTATATGAACAGATTTAATAATGAACTTTGCAGGTTTGACAACTCAGTCATTACAGAATCATAAATCTACACACGTGAAATCTTCCCCGTCCAGCAGGCGTCTGTACTGGGCGATCTCGGCCTCCAGCTTCATCTTTGTGTTGAGCAGTGCCTCGTACTCCTGCGTCTGCACCTGGATGTTGTTACGCAGCTGTGTGAGCTCTGCCTCCAGACTCAGGATGATGCTGTTGAGAGACTCGATCTCCATGTTGTAGCGCAATTCTGTGTCCCTCAGTGTGCCCTCCAGCGAGGCTTTCTGTGAGCACAAGACAAACAATGGGAGAGAAAAGAACGGGTTAAAATTTTACAGTGAACCCGGCTCGCTGATGACGGCTCCATAGCAAGGGGTCACCGGAGTGTAAAGCTTGTGTCAACAAAGTAAATGCGAGAGACTTGAAGTGAGAGTGCTGAGTTAGGCACTGCAGCGTGTGTTGAAGTAAATGAAGTGTGCGCTGACTGAGTGCTTCTCACCAGGCTCTTCTGTGACTCCAGCTCGATCTCCAGGGTTTGTAACTGTCTGCGCAGGTCGTTCATTTCTGTCTGGGCGCCCTTCAGGCCCTCTTGGCTCTGGGTGACCTGTGTCTGCACTTCTGTAATCTGAAATGAGGATTAAAAGTTAAAATAGGCCAATTTGATTTTATTTACCCAAGGCTTTGCAGATTATACCTTCTTGTTAATCCTTTACCTGTGATTCGTGCCATGCTTTGAGTTCTTGCTGGTTCTTCAGTGCCATCTTCTCGTACTTGGCCCTAATTTCCGCCATGATCTGAGCCAGGTCCTGTCCTTTAGGAGCGTCGACATCCACGTGGACTCCTGACTGGGCAATCTGGTTGCGGAGCTCCATAACTTCCTGAAGAAATGACAATAAATAGGAGAGTTAACAGATGTAATCACAAATCTAATATTTTATTTCCTCGTCTGACTGAGAACTAATGTGAGAAGGAGCCTTTGTGCAGATTCTGATGCACTTCAGTCAAACAATCGGATAAAGAAGAGCTTCCATCTTATGTTTTACTGAGCTGTGACCTGCTCTGACTCCCAGCTTCTTCCAACCATAATCACGTCATGGTCACCTAAATATACACGGGTTGCATCTTAACCTTTATCCGGGGATCTAAACACTTAATTCCTTCAGTAAACAAATGGTTGTGTTTTGGCTTCTGCATTTAAATGATAGTCATTTGAATTCTTTGGTGTCGCCAAATATGAATGGGAACCAGTTTTAACGATGAGGCTTCCCACAAAATTCACATGCAGATATTTCAGATTTCTTAACAAACCTCCCTCTCCCCACTGAAGTTTTCTCAAGCGTGCTTTTAAAAAACGCCCTGCAGCCTGACAGGATGTGTCGGCTGCAGTCGTGGCTTAGCGTGTAACGTACATATGTGGGTGATGATGTTGGAGGAGATTATGGAGAGTCAAGTCAATATTACCTTAGGTCTTTTAAAGGTGTGGCTGTTTGCACAAATAATGTCCAGAGGTCTTTTGAATGTGGCTTTGTTTGAAATTCATTAGAGTTTGTTGAGAGTGGCATTAAAAATGTCAACACAGACGCAGAGCTGACAGAACTGATCTTTGATTTTCAGGAAAAATTGACAAAACTAGAGCTTAAGCTTATGTCAAAGGCCCTGACAGCCTTTTTTCTGAATCAGGTTCCTAATGCTGAAAGAGTTTTGGTTATTTTACATAAGAGATTTCTTTTCTTTTCCCCTTGATTTTTGAAGTAGTGAAAAAATGTGATGTTACCATGTGCCAATTAGTTTAACATGTGAATCAACATGTGATGATGTGGCGTTGTAGCACCATCGGTCAAATGTGATTAAACCACGCAGTCCTGACAAAGCAGATTAGCTTTAATTTTGAAAGTGAAACTCTTCGTGAGTCATACCACAAGATGTTTTTTCTTCTAAACTTTAACATGAGTTGTAACTTATTTGGTCATTAATGTTTAATATTCTATTCTATTTAAAGTTGAGAGTTGGATTTGAACGCAATCTCACTCACATTTTCGTGGTTCTTCTTGAGATGGATGAGCTCCTCTTTCAGGGATTCGATCTCGCTTTCCAGGTTCATGCGGCTCATGTTGGTGTCGTCGATAAGCTTCCTCAGACCGACGATGTCTGCCTCCACGGACTGGCGGATTGCCAGCTCGGACTCGTACCTACACAGCACAGGGCAGCGCGGTCAGAATAAAGCGTGGTACAGTACAGCTGCTCACAATCATTTATGTAATCTACTCGTCAGGACTTGTTCAAACTGAATATCTCAATGAGTAAAGTTCCCAACAATCTTTTTTTAAGGTGTCTTTCCTTTAGGTTTAAATATACATGGTCAGTATTAGGTCAGCTTACAATATTCTACTCTTTATTTGCCAGCTGTGTTTGCTATGACATTAACTTTACGGCCCTGCTGAAACGTCTCCACCGGCTATGATGCAAAGGTGCTGATTTATGAGTACAAGACAGCTCATGACACTGTGTGTTCATCGTGCAACCCATTCAGCAATAAAACAGGGTGTGCCCGCAGCTGTCCGGTTTAGTGTTTTACACTCTCAACAGGACAGCGGGTGGAACTTACTTCACTCTGAAGTCATCGGCTGCCAGACGAGCGTTGTCAATGTTCAGAACCAGGCGGGCATTGTCGGTGGTGGCATCGAACACCTTAAACAGATTGACAAGAGAAAAAGGTTATTCAGATTGCAAACTAAGGATGGGTAATAAAACATTTATACTGACGGGCTGAAAAAAATGTTGAACTATTCCTTTAATGAAGGTCTGCTAGTCGCTAAAAAAAAAAAGTGAGACTTCTACATAACAAATGATATTCCAACTGGCCACTGTTTGAAGAAAATTTTAATGTTCTGACTTGATTAAACATATTTTTAAGTACACACACAGTGTACTGACACACATGAATATAATGTGTGTTTATTACAGTGAGATGAGCAGTAAAAGTTTTACTGTCGGAGTGAAAGTGTCAATGTCTTTATGTGTAAGTGAGGACAGTGCCAGCGGGTGCTTCAAAAAAGACGGTTGCAGTATTTGCTTTAGCAGTCACGGTAGGGTAGATAAGGGCAGGGATAGGTGGCAGGGAAGGCATCCAGGTGGCAAAGTCCACGAGCCAATCAGTGGCTGCCAGGCAGCAACTGTCCTGTTGCTGCTGAGGAACAGGAATGATCCTGTCAGCAGGGCCGAGGCAGGTGATTTGCATGAGGATGGTGGTTGTGGTGGTTGTGTGAGTGCGCGTGCATGTGTGCGTTTGCATGGGTAGTTGACTGTGCGGGCTTTACTGGATCGGGCTGTTTTAACGTTTGCCTGAGAGTCTGTGTTTTCTCAGATGGGGGGGTTTAGGCGGACAGCGTCATTTGAGTGATTTTTGCATCACGCCAGAAGAAAAACGAGGCTGCTTTGACCCTGGGCTGTTTGGATGAACTCAGGCCCTCAGCTGTTAGTAGAGTAAACAAAACCTCATTTCAAAGAGTTTTTGTATAATTTCTTACATAATGTTTGGAAAACGATAAGATTTTGGGAAATAGATGGTAATCTTCTTCTTCCTCTCTGTCTGCCTCCCCTTTTGCCCCTTTCATTTCTGTCATCATTTCAAAGGAGGGTAAGCTGACATTGATGCTGATATCTGCGCAGCTCCCACAAAAAAAATATATATATTTTAAAAAAAAAACATGCTCTTTGCGGCCACTTTCCCACAATTACCACATGCAAAAATAACAGTTTTCTAATGTTGAACCGCTACAGTAGACACACAGTATTTGAGTGTTTATCCATTTGCTCCATTGGGCCCAACTGGAATGTTCCACTTGGAAACTGCACTGGACTTAATTATCTGAAAAGAAAAATGTAGCCTTGAATGAAGAATGGCAGCAGGGTGAGGGTTACACAGTCCACTTCTCTTCCAGTCAGCTCTGTCCTTTTTGTTTTTTGTCCTTGCCATTCAGTAGGGCATAACCTGGAGTGAATGATTTACAAAATCTTCCTGGTTGTGTAATGTCTCCATTTACTTTCAATTCTAAAATCTTCCTGCACCAGTTGACTGTGCTGGATGTATTTGTAAAGGGTTAATCAGGAAAGTGTGAAATTAATTGCGTTATCAAATTAATTGCTTAAAAAGTGAAGAACATAAAGAACCAATAAGCTCCACCTTGACAGATCCTATTCACATTAAGTGAGTTTTCTCTCCGTTTTCCTCCTTCGCTTCCTTATCAGCTTCTGTTTTATGTATACACAGTGGTAATGACTGTACTGTGGGTTCAGTCCCATTGTCCTGCTAACAACACACTGTTTGTGTTACACTAAACAAAAAGGAAAAAGGCAGTTAAAGTAATGATGTGTGGACCTGTAAGTTCAGCCTGTAAAGTCCCTGGACTATTGTTTTTTGTTTTTTTCTGTGCTTTCCTGTCTCTCTGACCCCCGATGCTCCAACATTCCTCCACCATACTGTTTCCGGTCCGGCCCAGGGCCCCCTGAATGGCAGCAGACACTGCCACGCAAGAACCGTTAGTACTGATGGGATTTCCTTTAGGTCAGGGGGTACAGATTAAATTGCTTTGAAGACAGCGTTCAGGATATATTGTGCCTTAGTCTGTCTTGAACATATTTCTTGCTAGTCACACTTACATCACATTTTCTCAAAACATGTATCATTTCATAACTCTGGGTTTCATCTGTCATCCACATTACCTCCCTCCCTCCATTCAACTTCCCCCAACACATGCACATTTCCCCATCCGCCCCCACCATCCTCCTCCCAGCCCTCTCCTCACCTTCTTTCTCAGGTCGTCCAGGATGGCCTGGTACTTGCTGTAGTCTCTGAAGTCAGGTCCGCTCTTCTCCAGGGCCTCCTTGATCTTAATCTCCAGCTTGTGGTTGGCCTGCTCCAGGTTCCTCACTGTCTCCAGGTAGTTTGCCAGGCGGTCGTTCAGGTTCTGCATGGCAAACTTCTCATTGCCCATGATGTCGGCGCCTTTCCCGCTCACCTGGACGCTGCTGCTGAAGCCACCTGCTCCAGAGCCGATCCCCATACCAGCTCCAAAACTACCTCGGGCGTTGGAGACGCTGATTCTGTACCCATCGACCCCACCGTGGATAGTGGGGGCCTTGTAGACAGGAACAGAGGTACGACTGACTGATACAACAGGAACTCTGGTGCTAGTGGAGGATTGCATTTTGTATGATTGCCTGACGCTCATTGTGGCTGGAGAGAGTAAGGCTCAGTGAGAGAGACTGTGAGTAAGAGAGACCGACACAGGCTGGGCAGGCAAATTTAGGAGCTCACAGACACAAGGCAGGACGAGAAGGGAAGCTGCTAAACTATATAAACCTTGTGGGCCCTCAGGTCCGCCCCTCAAACCACTCCCCCTCTCACTGAGTCACCTCCTTCTTTTCCACAGGCCGAAACCACAGGACTGCTCACAGCATGCCTTTGTCCTTCACAACCTTCCTAAGTTGGTAAATTCTGCGGGCTGGGTGGAATTCAATAACTTGGAGATTTGCAGAATTTGGAAAATAAAAGCAGACATTTTTATTAGACATGAGTAATATTGAATATTACCAGGACTTTACTGTAAAATCCACGAAAATCATTTTATTTTTCTTTATTTCAACAATTCCCCCAGAGACATTAAAAAAACCCATTTTCTCCTCTATGTGTTTTGATAGTTTTTGAACAACAGTGGAGCCGTGTGCCGCTGTAGCATTAATTATATTTAGCTACACAGATGATAATTGTTGGTGGGATAAATTCATTGTTAGTTTTCATCTCTTCTAGGAAATTGTTTTATAATAAAAGAGAAAAAAGAGAGCTATAATCTTTCAGGATTGTTTCCTGGACATGAAGCTATACTGTGAGAATAAATTTTTTGGTCACAGATGGGCGAGGTATCAATCCCAATAACGTCCAACAAAATTAAGTTGCATAAACAAATATTTGTTTTGTCACATCACATTATACTCATCGTAGGACATTACGTTGCGTCTCACTCCCCATCCCTAAACATTGTGACATCTCAGTGAGACATCATCAGCTTTCGAGAAGGTCTCGGGTTAGAATCAGTCAGTTTACTCAAATTGTTTCATCATTGTCTTTAGTCAGTTTGGGTGGGTGAGATCAGGGTCAGGCCGTGTCACAAGTGGAGAAGCAAGATGTCTCATTTCACTGTCGTCAGTTGATGAATGAATTAGTTGCATCATCAGCATACTGTATTCCGGTAGTCTGCTGGTGGAGGTTGTAACAGGAATTTCAACCTATATGTGCGTCACATATGGCCAAAATACTCTGAAGACAAACTTTGTATGAAGAAGAAACATCTGAACTCAAGGATAATAGTTTTTATGGGCAATAATGAGTGTTTACATATTTTAACCAAGGCATTGTACAACATGAAAATGTGTCTAGAGATGAATGGAAACTAATGGCTTCCTGGGATTGTAGGAAAAGTACATCTAAAGATCTAAAACAATAAGCACGTACAGTGGAAACCTCTTAGAGTGATCTGACCCAGACATCTGTCTGGGTCAAGTTGATCACTGTAAGGAGAGGATTTATTTATTTGTTTATTTCTTTATTTCTCATGCAGAGTATGATCTTACAATCTAACTGATATGTGTATGTTTTTCACATGTATATAAAGTAATGACACAGACAGCTTTGTGATTAATTGAATTATATGAACTGTGTCAAAATAAAGTACAGCTGTTTCAAATGCTTTTCAAATTACTGTGCAGCTTATATTACTGTACTGCGTATAATTCAAAGACACTATAATACAGTACAGTACTGTAAATAAAAAAGCTTACTGTAGTTCAAATATCCCTCGCTAAGGGCTGCTTATGTATCAATTGACCCAGCATTTTCAGTCCACTTAGTGAGGATGGCTTTAAGCACAGATGCTTTCCCTGTGCATGACTGTTTCTCGTTCTTTTTTGTCATAAGCTTCTTTTTCATTGAGAGACAAAGACTTTCTTTTTCCCGTCATGATTTCAATGTGCACGTAGCATGGATGTATAAAGAGAACCGGAGAAGGCGTGTGAGGCGGGGCCCTGTTCAGTCCTATGAAATTTATTCAGTGGCACTGGAGACTTGGCTGACTAATCGGATAACTTCCAGTTTAGCCCTGCGCTAATTTGAAGGGGTATAAAATGATTTACTAGGGCAGCTCTTCTAGATGTTTAAAATGTTATCAGACTAAATGGATCTAATTCTGATAGTGAAATGACTCATTTTAAGTGGGTTGTTACGCTCATAATTGTATCGTGATGGACCCTTGAAATTGTATTTACACGGTTTGGCCACTATGTCAAATTAAATTCAATGTCAGTCGCACTTCCTTGGGACTTGGCACGCAGCACCAGCCTCAGGTAGCTAGTCGAAAGTGGATGGGTTGCCATTAAGCAAGGGATCATGTAAAAGAAAAGAAAAAGACACAGAATTAAAGTAGTTTTTTTTATATACAGTATATACTGTCACGTATGAAAATATCTAAAATTAACACTGTAAGTAAACTACCTGATAACCACTCTATAACACAATTATTTATGCATTTAGGAATGATTCTGTCTCAAGCCTTGTTATCAATGTAAGCAGTTCATCATTGTAACCCTGATCACTTAAAGCCATCTGCAAGGTATTCAAAAGATTGGCAAACACGTAAGGTGCATGATTTGTAGTTAGGGAGATAAACCCGAACCAAGCATAGAGTTAAATCAGATAAAGGTATTTAAAGTGTTATGTAGTTCCAGATGTTATGTGCTGTACAGTATGTTATCTATCCTACGTAGCCGGATGTGTGTCTGATTGTCCCACTCCCATAAAGGATATGGTCAAACAAAGGAACAATTCCAGTCTCCTTAGTAGATCTGTAGGAACAATAAACCATCCGAACCAGTAAACATATTCCAGAAGCCCCCCTGCAGGTTTTTTACACAAGCACATTCCACAAACGGTACCTCTTAACTTTAAAGGTGGAATAGGGCCAATAACAAGAAGCTTTAGAGTCTAAAACTACTTGTTATTGGCTTATTACAAGGACAGAAAATCCACCTTTTCTTTTCCTTTGGTTTCTTTGTGGTTTAATGTTTTCTTTTGTTCGTCATTTAAAGTTAAGAAACGGCATGAAAACTTGTCTGTCACTAAAGCTTACAGTTGTGTTTTCCAGGGGGCAAACCATTAAGCAATAACAATTAAATCCCATTTACAAATCTTATTTTATCTTCCCACCCACAGTTGTCTGTATCAGCCCTGACTTGTTTGTAGATACAATTCTTGGGTATCTATTTATCTGAAATCATGTTCAGTCTCATCTTCACTCCAGGCTCTTTGTTTGTTTTTCAGGAAGGAACATGCAACAGGATATTAAAGTATAAAGAGCTCCTGATGTAAAAACAACTCGTCTACTGTCACTGAGCTGGCAAACAAAAGGGATTCCTGCTAATCATAGCAATAAAGTGGCTTCATAAGAGGTTGCCTCAAAACATGTGTTTATGTATGTATTGGCTGGACTGCCAATTATTAAATCTAAACCAATTTGCAAGTTCTTATTTTATATCCATATGGCAGCTCTCTTATCTGCGTTTATCTAGACAGAGAAAAAGTGATAGGGTAGGAGGAGACATAAATCAAGAAAAACAGAGATAAAACTCATGATGGAGTGACAGACAGAACGCAGAAAGTATTTTGACTGCATTTAAAAGGAGATAAAAATCAAACATCCTGAGTATTTTTCCAAAAGTGAGTAATCCCAAATATAGACAAAAACAGCTCTGCAAACACAGGGCCTTTTTATGGTCGGCCAGTTGTAGGGTTTTAGTTTGTCTAGCAGCTGTAGTGATGACTGGTGTGTTTTGACTGACTCTGGTCCTGATGGCTGCCACGCCTGGCAGAGAAAACAAGGATTAAGGAACAGAGATGATAGCCGTATAGATAAAGGTTTCGAGTTTAAAACTTACGCAAGATAAATGATGGTGATTACTGCGGGCTACAGTCTAAGCGCTTTTCCATGCTTTCCCAACAGCAAAGAATGAGGGCCCTATTTAAACAATCCATAGGTCTAAAGTGAATGGCGCCAGTACATTTAGGGTGTATCCAACCACTTTTGCAAGTTTAACGGCACATTATCTTGCCGCAAATTAAGGCGCAAGGAACAAAGAGCTTGTATTTAGTTCCTTAATTAATCATAGGTGTGTTTTGGGTGTAACTTGAATTCAAGTAATCATAGTGTCATCTCCCATTCCCTTTAAAAGCCTACGAGCAGCAATGCTCTACTCTCTGTTCACATTTTAGAGAATGTGATCAATACTTTCCTCATTAGTAGTGTATTTTTTCACCCACCCGTCACCCATCTGCATGTTACTGAATGAGTGTACGCGAGTTGTGAACCTGCCTCTGCAGGCGTATCTTACCATCTGAACAATTAATAATTAATAGCGGAAATATTCTGCGCCATTCTGACTTTAGACCAGGTGTTTGTTGGTCAATGGTGTTGTCACTTTTTGCAGCCTCAAAATAGCAATGCGGCGACAATGTATCTGACCACACCTCATTTTAAGACTTACACGCTAAAGGATGCAAGTAAGGTAGCCACTTTCATAACATAGCCACTGGCCATGAAATCGCAACTGCGGTGGTCTGAAACTAGCAATGACAGTTGCGCTGTGTTTGCGCTGGTTGTTTTTTTTAATGCTAACACAGGGTTAGTTTTAATGGAAGTGATTATTCTGAAGGAACAGTTCATGATTTTGTGAAACAACACTCTTATGTCCCGTGTCAAGTAGTCGGCTGGAGCAGGAACATTGCTAGCCTAGCTTAGTTTAGCGCTAAGACTTGGGGCTGGTAGTAAAAGCTAGCCTGGCTCCCTCCAATGTGAAACAACATTTCTATATGTTGTAACAGTAGGGCTGCCAGGTATGATGACATCATGCCTGTACAGAGTCCTGTACTTAAGCCTGAGCTCACTAAATTCTTTTGGAAACCAGCTGTTCTTATTAGTGGGCTTTAGCTGTGTTGTCAAGCGCATTATTAAACTTTGGATAAAGTCACGCTAGCTGTTTCCCCCAGTTTCCAGTCAGTTGCTGCTAAATGCTAAGCTAACCATGTTCCCACTCCTGCTCAGTGATATAAGAGGTATTTCACTGTTGGGAATATGGCCTTTTTTAACAAAACAGGGCTGTCTATGAAGTAGAAAGATGCAAATACTTTTGAAATTGCTGCTGCATGACCAGAGAAAACAGAAGAAAATGGCTGTGGCATTCCCTTTGGCTGATGAACTAGAAAACCTACAGCTACCAGAATGCACTGTGCCATGCCGGACCAATAAATGCTCTCGTTAGGGGGTGACATAATGCGAGTTGCTTGTCCAAAAACAATATGGTTGTGGTGTTAACAAACATCTTGTATTAAGCAGTACGCTAACATTTTTTTTTTACCTTTCTGTCTGAGTGTGACTCTTTTTAACCACTCCTACACTCTATGTCCATGGTGGTGAAGGGCAAACAAGAAAATCAGGAAGAAATCTACAGTTCAAGCAACAGCCCTAGAGCTAGCGAACGAGAAGAGAGGTCTGGGTGCTGCAGATGAAGGGAAGGGAAGGGAAAACAGCAGAATATCCCTTTAATGCACAGATTTGCGATCCGTAATTATTATTTCAATAAAGTAGATAGAGAAAAAGTAAAATGTAATTAGTTCAAGGACCAGTCCTTTGATCCACTCGGTGTGATAACATCATGAACACCTTTGATCCAGGTGTGTGAAATATAATAATGTTTTCCCTCTTTGTTCGTCAGATGTCAGTGAAGCGTTCATTCCACTGAAAACCAACATGGTCACAGTGTTGAGAAAACCACCCCTGTTATGACAAGTGCGGACTAAGATGAACGGGTCTGTTTCATAACCGTCTGTTTTTAACTTGAATTTTAATTGCATAATAGTACTGAATGGTACCATGAGATACAAATGGTTGCAGCTGACTACCATAACCTCTAAACTGGAGATCTTTGCACTAACTCTTGACTTCCTTTTAGTTTAAACTCCATATTTCGGGAATGATTTTTAAATACAAAAGGGAGAAATGCCTGTTTTTGTAGATATCCGAATGAACTGTTTGATGTAAAACTGTCCTTTGTCACAAGTTTTGGCAAGCTGCAGTGCCACCTAAGACTTACCTCAAAGGTTCTGGCCCAATATCAAGAATTTTTGTCTGTCATTACTGTGATAGTCATCACCCACCATGAATGTTTCCCCCTCCCAGCTACAGTCTAATCTCTAATCTTTCAGGGGAAAAACACGGCTTGTTCCCGTACGTATTAACAAAGTACGGATGACTTCTAATTCAATTAAAGTGTTTTAAATTTCTTATTATCAATGTGTGGTTTATTTTGAATTTAAAAAACTAGATTATGAGAATACTGTACCCAACCCCTCTATTGTCTTTTTTTTTTTTTAATTCTTTGAGGGACTTTTGGGAATAATCAACAATTTTTATTTTCTCTTTCGTTTACTGCAAACATTTTGTCAGCTGTCTTCACTTCATTTTCTGTAAACTGTAATGAACAACAGGAAATGCAACTTGTAGCAGAAAAAATCAACCAATGTCAGGTGTTAGGGGAGATCAAATCTGTGCGAACTGAAAAATATGGTCATTTTTTAAATTAAAATCAGAAAAGACTGTAACTTTGAGTCTTAAGTGTTTACAAAAACAAATGAAACCAAGTTATAATTGAGGGCATGGTTGAAAAAATATCACAAACTATAAATGTTTAATTAAACATCCGTATTGTAGATACGGGGATTTCCATATGGAAGTGAACCTTTAACTTTGATAAAAACCTCTTAATGTGTGCCAGCCTGTGTGTGCGCTGCTGGGCATGGGAGGGGCAGTGCTAAGCCTCTGTTTACTCCACCACTCTTATCGGCCTCATGTAATAAGGCCATTGACCGTAATATACACTGAGTCTGGGAAGTCACATGACAGTCACACCTGCAGTATGACAAACGTCTGTCAGGCCATACTCTCACTTCTGGTCGATATGTGGGGAGGTTAAAGGGTCAAATGTCAATGTCTATATATGGTATTTATGCCGTCAGTGTGAAACTCTCCTAAAAAGTCCTTATCTTTCTGTTTGGTCAGTGCTTTGTTTGGTTTCAAGGGTTGTATTTGTTGTTAATGCTGAATTGAATCACTCATGAGTTTGACTCATGATCATCTGATTACGTGATGAAACTCTTCTTTACTGGGATAAAGAGCTTAACTTTGGCTGGCTGGAGCTGTTCACTGAGACTGTGGAGTTCTTGTTCGGCCGGACCATCCTTGCTCTGTTCTGACCTCAAAGGTCAGAACACCCACAGAAAGTACTAAATCAGAGCCTCCCTGACAGAAGCAGAGGACGACCACTGAGAAGTCCCATTTACGGGCCTGACCATGGGATCATCCAGTATCTGACCTCGGGTCAGTTATTGACCAAGCCCTTGGCTATTTATCAGTCATTCAGTAGGCGGACAAACCACCAAAGATGATTTCAATGGAGCTCCCATTAAAACTCCCTGCTAATACAAGGGCCTCCAGTCACAACTTACTCACACATTACTCTCAGTGTAAAGATATCTGATAGCAATCCATCTATGTGGCATCTCTGACTGAATGTGAGAATATGCAGCACTGTCCGTACTGTCTCACAATGCCATTGTGAAACTGTAACATCAGAGGCTCACAATGAGTCACTGGGGGCACACAGATGGAAAACACTTGCGTGCAGACAATTTACAGGTGTGTGGAACATTCCTGCCAGGTGCAGTGGCCCATTGCAGACACTGCTGAATCACAGATCTAATGTGAGGAAATGTGATATCGGGAAATGTCAGGGCTCCAGTGTAAGTGTGAGAAAATGACAAGAGCAGACGTAATATCAGAGGGTGTTTTCTTATGTCTCTGTTAAACCAAAACAATGTGCAGTGAGTGTGCTCATGATTAAAGGAATGACTCTTGCTGATTCCAGGAAGCCAGACATGTAATTGTTCAGGTCTGCAGGGGGCGGATAAGGCAGCAGATGGTCAAGATGAGGCAGAAGAACGTTTACAGGGTTTTAATCAAAGGTATACAGAGAGGCTGCAAATAAAACGAGACGTACATATGTTTTTGTGGATTAAAATACGAGTTAAATATAACAGTAAAACCAAACTGGTGAATTTGTACCACAGGTAGGGGTGGGGCAGAAGTCGGACATGCACAACAACTACAAAGAAATGCAAAACATGCACAAAGACATGCAAAACAACAATAAAGACAATCAAAACAACTACAAATAAATGCAAAACATCCACAAAGAGACATGTTACAACTACAAAGAGATGCAAAATGAGCATAAATCAACGCAAACCAATCACAAAGACAAACAAAACACCCATATAGTGATTAAAGCTAACCAAAAAGAGATGCAAAATAGCCACAGAGACAAACAAAGCACCTACAAAGAGATGCAAAACAACCAAAAAGACACATAAAACAACCACAAAGAAATGCAAAGCATTTACAAAGACATGCAAAACAACTATAAAGACAATCAAAGCAACAACAGAGAGATGCAAAACAACTACAAATACACACAAAACTACCACAAAGAGATGCATAACAACTACAAAGACACGCAAAACTACTACAAAGACATAAAAACACCCACAAAGACACAAAAAACAACCACAAAGAGATGCAAAACAACAACAGAGAGATGCAAAACTAACACAAAGACACACAAAGCACCCACAAAGGCATGGAAAACAACCACAAAAGAAAAATAAACAACCACATGAACGCAAAACAGCTACAAAGAGACATAAAACAACCACAAGAAGATGCAACCACACAGATGCAAAACAACTACAAAGACACATAGTAACTGAAGAGTAGATGCAAAACAACGAAAAAGAGATGCAAAATCATTACTAAGAGTGGTCAGTCAGGTTGTCAGTATGTAGGATATTATTATATTGTAGAATATTTTAAAATTAAAATGTTTACTTGGCGTTACTTCAACACATCAAGTAAACAATGTTACTAACAGTAATGCACAGTTTTTTATTGTAGAGAATAAATGTGTTGAAATATTTTTGCTCATTTAGAAATGTTCCCCTCCAAACTTACTCCCACATTGAAACGTTTCTAATAGTCACAGGTCACATCAGGCAGTCATCACCACTGACAGGCTCTAGGTTTACTGGATGGGAGGGGTGGATAGTTGTGCTGATGGAAGGTGAGGCCAGAGGTCACAGGCCTGGGTGGAGTGAGATCAGATATTGGGTATATGGTATCCAGGGTGGAGCACTGGAAAAAATAACATATGGAAGGTTCAAATTGTCATATGTTGTGTGTAACAGGGTTATAGCTGAGCCGAATGTTGCAACAAGAAAATAAAGAAAGAATAAAATGTAGAGCATAAACAAACCTTTAACATCTGAAATGTGAACAGATAAACAGTTGAAGCTAAATTACAGACTGAATGTTTTGACTCTGAATGAAGACTTGGCATCAGAAAGGGACACTCCATCAGGAAGAGTGTTATAAAAATGTATCCCTTGTGTTTTTCAACCGTCTGAAGAGGAAGTACAACTTGTCCAAAAGCATTTTGTTTTCTGCAACTCAGATCCTATGATAGAGAAACACCCTGTGACCTGACTTCACCTGACAGGGAAGTTCTACATGCAGATTTATTTCAAGAATGTACCCTTTACTGATGGAAGTCAGACAAAAGCCAGGCTTGTGTACTATAAGAGGAGATTACAATCATACGTTAATGTCACAACTGACGCATAACTTTGGTCTAAGAGTTGAGCCAGTTTGTCAGGTACTGACGACAGGTGCCCACTGATTCATTACAGTTTTGCCATCGGTTTTATCATACTACAAAGTTCCCAACATGCTAAACTGAACTATAAGACATTTTGTAAATGACTTTTGTCTCCTAAATATTAATACCAAGCAAGCTGGAGACATGAGTTCTGCGTCCCATAGGTTAAATCAACAAAAGCATTTAGACTATGGATCATGAAGACCATGGTTCAACAAGGTCTCACTCCGAAGTTGTTTAAAACTGGCGCTTGTTCAATGACTTCTGGTGTCAGACACCAACGAAAAAAGCTGTGTTTTAATGTCGGCACGAGACACGAGATGGAACGAGACACGAGTGTACAACGAACTGGCGACAAAACACAGAGACATAAGGTTAAATACAAGAGGTAATGGGAGTGATTAGACACAGCTGGGGGAAATCACCCACACAGGGACAGGTGTGTGCAGACGGGGGAGGGGCGTGACACAGACATGAAACAGAGACCAGGGTGAATGATCAGGAAATGCAAGACATAAAATGTGCTGAGAAAATAAAAGCAACTTAACAGACAGTGGACGTGACAGGCGGGACAACAACAAAGGTTAAGGGGACGAAAAGTTTGAGTAAAGTGGGTAGGAGGAGTGGACTTTCACCCTGGGAGACTGGTGTTTGCTTCCTGTTTTTAAAGCTAAACCAAGTTCTTTTTTTCCTAAACCCAACCACGTGCTTTTGTTGTCAAAGGAAAAACATCAATTTGCGGTGTTGTGAAAGAGACTGTATGCAAATGGTACATTTCCTGTGAAAACGGTAGTGTGGTTTGAAAGCAGACAATGCATGTAACAGGCAAAAGTTGACACGGCGTCCCAGCAGGTCAATAACCAACGCACTCAGGGTACCTCGCACGTCACACGTCAACGTGAAAAGTCCATGACCAAACATCGATATGTGATGAGGTCAGAGTGAGAATGTGTTGCATAGTTTTGTTAATTTGAAAGAGCAGACACCTCCTGTCTGAACTTTAAGCCAGCGCTGATTCTCTAAATACCTTAAATTATTATTTTCGGCCAAGTGCTTCACGTTATGTAACATAACTATAAACATGTTACTGTGATTTAGTTCCTGTGAGCAGTTATTGTAGGAAAACAAATTAAATACGCTGTAAATGAACTTTTTTTTTCAAGTGAACACACTTTGCGGATACGTTCAAAACTGGGAGTCATAATGTTTCTTGCACATGAACATAATGTTCAGGAAACAAGTTACAAAGTGAGCTTTGTCTTTCAGGAAATTCTTCAGCTGCATGTACATATTTCTGTGTATGCGTGCGTGCTTTCTATTAAACCAGAAATTTCCCATTTTTCATAAATGACCGTAAATTTAAGTCGGCAGGGAGGACACACGGTATATTATATCTCTAATGAATCAAGGTGGAGAGTCGGGGTTGTACAGTGTATTAGAAGGTTAGCAGAGTTCAGAGTAGACACCGGGTGGAGAGCAGTGATTAAGACGTCAAAGATGGGAGTGTGTTGAGCAGCTGGGAAGACGTTCTACAGAGGAAGACTGATTCATGTGGAGGATACTGGGTGGAGAGGGGAAAGGTTAATTTATGTAACTGTAAGGGAGGAAGGGTTCTGAATAGGAAATTTATCTTTTCCTTGGGCCGATCGTTTCCTTTCCTAGAAATAGTTCCTTCAAGTTGATTTATGTAATGTAAATGTAAATATTAATGTATCGTACCTTAAGAGTTTTTATCCTGTTTGCTAAATACAGTTTCATTGTCTGTTTAGCTCTGTTATAGCACATGTTTGACAGCTAGTGCCGCCTGCCCCACTGACCTTCTCTTCAGTCCATTACTTAGTCATAATTTATACGTTTATATTAATGAAGATAAAAAATATTCATTTTGATGCATTGAATCAGCATCCCACTTGTATGTAGGTAGACTATGGTCTCTGATTAACAATCTGTTGTTATTAGAGGGGAAGAAGCTGACATCCGAGTTACCCCGGTGCTGCATTCATATGCTGTCAGAATTATCTGAAAAATGAGTTCACAATCACATTTCATGGCTCACCTCAGCTCTGTCCTTTGCTCTTCATTAACAATGTGCTGTTTATACATGGCAGCAAGAGGGTTCCTGGTTCAATCCCAGGTGCGGGAGCCCCTCTGTTCGGAGTTTGCACGTTCTCCCAGTGTCACCATGGGTTTTCTCTGGGTACTCCGGCTTCCTCCCACAGTCCAAAGACTGTAGATTGGGATAGGTTAATTGGTGACTCTAAATTTCCCATAGGTGTGAATGGTCTGTCTCTATATGTCAGCCCTGAGATAGTCTGGCGACCTGTCCAGGGTGTACCCTGCCTCTCGCCCAATGTCAGCTGGGATAGGC
The DNA here is from genome assembly GCA_019142605.1 of Cephalopholis sonnerati. Classification (NCBI taxonomy): domain Eukaryota; kingdom Metazoa; phylum Chordata; class Actinopteri; order Perciformes; family Serranidae; genus Cephalopholis; species Cephalopholis sonnerati. The sequence continues at coordinate 31,595,295 of JAGQAX010000011.1, forward strand.
TCCAGCCCCCCCGCGATCCTCAAGAGGATACGCGGTTGGAAAATGGATGGATGGATGTTTCTACACTCTCAGGCAGAGAGAGTGCAACACATCTTCTTTGTAGAGTCCATGTTGTTTCCACACTCCAACTTAAAGCTCATGAACACACCAAAGTCTAAAAAATGACCATCCAAGGAGCATGTGAGTGCACGATTGACCTTGGCTGGCAGAGGTCTCGAACTATATTCCGATTTAATAGGTCCTCGTTCACTCACCGCAGCTGGCAGCCTGAGCAGTACTCTACATTAAGTGAGAGGGCGAGGAGGAAAATCCTGGAAAGGAGTCATTCAAAAAAATGTATTGATTCATTTTTGCCCATCACCATTTCCTTGCAGAGTTCCGACCGTGTGGTAAAAGGACTTGCAAGGATGCTGCATAAAAGGGCTGTAGGCATTGTGACAGTGGGCCCCTGGGCACAGATATGCAGCAAGGCACACAGACTTTGTGGTAGTTTTGACTCTTTTTTTTATTGCTTTGTGTCGCGTTATGTGGCTTTTGATGTCATTGCACGTCTCTTTGAGGCAATTCTATATCTTCTTTTGCTCATGTTGTGTCTCTTTGTGGTTGTTTTGCCTGGTTTTGCAGTTATTTTGTGTCTCTCTGCAGTTCCTTGGCATCTCTTTGTGGTCATTTTGAGTCTACCCCTGGTAGGTATGTGTTAATCTCAGTGACATTTGCAGGTGAAGGCCAGAGTGGCCCCTGACACTTTGGGCCCCTTGGCCTGTACCCAGTAGGCCCTTTCAGTAATCTATCCATGGCTGTAGGTTGGAAGTAAGTTCAGTAAAGATGATCATTATACTGTATGAGTAAGTTTCAAAATAAGGCAGTTCCACAATCTGATTTTGATTTTATGATATGAAACTTACAGTAAATGCAATCTCTTGCTTTCTATCTGATATGCACACACACACACAGTAGTGAGTACACACACTGTCTGAATCATTTCTTTTTCACTCCCTCCGCTCCTTTTTTTCACACACTCAGACATTCTTAGCCGCTGTGTCTCCTCCTCTTCCCCATCCCAACCCACGATCCCGCTCAGTAATTGCTCCCAGAATCCCTCCCTCTGACGCAGAGCGCTGTGAGGGAAAGAAAGTTCCAAAGCGGGCATTTACCACGTTACCATGGCGACGGAAAACAAATTTGCAGACTTCATTTTGGGAAACTGCTACGCTCAGGCCGTTATTTTATGGCCCCTGCTGGGCACGCATGGTGGGCCTGAATAGAAGCTTCTTGGCAAATCCCTGGTGGAGTCGACACACCACATTTCACAAGCGTGTGCAAGAACACAGTGCAGTAGCCAGGGTCCAGTTTTTCAGAGCTGTTCCCCGCTCCCCTCTGTGTCTGAGCTGCTGTGCTGGATGTTTTCAGACACAATGGGCTCATTTGAGTGGACAGGCACAGTGTGAAAAAAGTTCTCCAAAGCGGTCTCAGTCCCAGTCAAGGATAAAAAGAATGAGAAGAAGGGGGAGTGAAAGAATGACCACTGTCTGGTCTCAAAGAATGTAAGAACTGGCCAAGTTTGACTCTTAGAAGAATCAGCCATTGATTGAGATGTGTGTGTGTGAGAATCAAGTGTTCCTGTTCACAGCACAGGCCTTTAATGTGAAGCCAATTACATGCTTTTATCCATGTAGGACAACCAGGGGTTATCCTGAAAGTGATAGTGAGATTATGTTACTTTTCTAACAAGGAATAACACATTTTTCCTTTAACAGTTGAATTTATAGGCAACAAAATGCACCTGAGTCGAACCTGTTCTTCCTGTCCCGACCCTACCAAACTGACCTGTGATTGCCACTTGTGGTGCAAATGGTTACTTTCAGCAAAAGTTACACAAGCTCCTTTCAAAGAGACCACAGGTGGTAATTATGGGACAATAGTGAATGCAAAAACCAAGATTATCAGTAGCTGCAGTACAGGAAAGTCATGAAATCAGCAGAATGACTCCGTAATATTGTTTATACAGCAATATCTAGCTACTGGACCGAGACAGATGTCTTGAACGAGTGAATGCTTTAATGGTTATGAATTTAACTTTTAATTCAGGAGGAACAGAATGTGCTACATCTTCTGTAACAGTTACTATATAAGTTATAAAGCCTTTCTTTTGCTAGAAATTGATTAACTGAAATATTATTGCTCACAGTCAATATGAGCAGCTGTCTGACATTATTACAGCAGGTGTGGACTCGAGTCACATGACTTGGACTGAGTCAGGCTCAAGACACAAATTTGACTCTAAACTCAACAAAATCAAAAAAGACTTGCAACCCGACTTGGACTTAAACACCAATGACTGAATTTTACACTAACTTAATGACAGCGGGATGCCAGTAAGTTACTGTAAAAGATTTTACAGTATTATTAATGTATTTTAATTCACAGTGTCATCACTGTATTTTCATTTACTGTATTTTTATTTACAATATCAATGCAATATTTGAATTTACAGTACTTAGACTTTTTTTTTTTTTTAAAGTACAGTGTTATTACTTTTTTAATATTTACAATTGTTTCATCAACTTTTAACAAATTTACAGCACATAACTCAAATCTCAATTTCTACTGAGAAATGAATACTAACAATATGTCCCTGTAAAATTAAATAAAATAAAATAAAGAGAAAAAAACAACAACAACAACTGCAACACTAACACCAACTTATTTTTTTTACCCCCCCTACATGTCTCAATATTACATAAAATGAAATAATATACTTACGGGTTTTTGTAGAGGTAGGTTGACACTTCTTTGTTTCCCTGTTACCACTGCTTCTTCATTAAAACAGTTAAAAAAAACATGACATCAAATTGTCTTTGCCATGGATATTTTTCCCAGCAGTCCTTTTTACTTGTCCTAGTAGCAAAAGCACGGGTCAAATAAGTAACATTAACGATGGCTCATTTCCATTGAATTTCCTAGTAAGCTACTGTAGTACCCAGCCAGCATTTGTATGTGGGGCCCATGTGGGAAGTAGATGGGTTGAAAAATGGGCCCCATATGGGATTGTCCATGGGTGCCATATTGGCCCCATGCCAGTTGCCCACATCAGTGGCTTTACCCAAATGGGCCCCACATGGTTATGCCAGGGCTACCTGTGTACCAAGTGGATATGGGTCCAAAATGGACATCTTATCTTGGGTAAATCCACACATGTGGCTTTTCCTACTGTTACTTACTTGAAATATCTGCTGTGAGAAAGGTCTACTAGGCAGGCATACTATTGTAAATTTAGATTTAGATTTATTTTTGCACAGTTTTAAAAGACACAAATTTAAAAAATGGCAGTAAAAAAATAACATTTGGAGCCGCCACCCAAAAATAACATTAAAATTTCAGTGTTATAAGAAACACAGTAGTGACTGATTCTTTTCCCATTGTGTTTTGCTATATACAGTAACACACTGTATGCACAGTGTCTTACTGTACATATTACAGTAAAATACTGTTCAGAATACAAAATATGGTTACAGTGCATTGAATGCCCCTGATCCACATTATCTGAACCAATAAGACAGCATCCAATCAAGTTGCATCCAGGAGATAACCATGAACATTACATTACTGAGCACCAGTTGGAAAAACGATGCCAAACATAATTTCATTTGCGTACAAAAACTACACGGTGGTCAACAAAAAATCAACATTCAACATTTAAAGTTGCATAAAGAACAGTGAAGTTGAGGGTAATGTCAACATAGTTAGCAAGCTAATGCTAAGCTAATGTTATTATTTTGTTTATAAAATGGTATGACACTTAGTAAAGAGCAAATTATGACTTGTTTGGGACTTGAAACTCAAAGTTATGGACTTGGGACTTGATAGGGGACTAGAGTGCAATGCCTTACAGCTAACTTGTGACCTCTGATGAAACTATTCTGTATAGACAGAGTCGGTTTTGAGAAACAGATCGATTCTATCCCCTTATATCCTTTAAAACAGAGACTCAGGGACATCACTAGATCTATCCATATTTTTCCCTTTCTTTTTGGCTCTCAAAGCCTGCAGCTACATCTGTCCCATCTGTTAACATCGTTTTTCAAGCTGTGTCTATTTCAGGTACAGTAGCTGACTCATTCCTCCCGTGTAATTACCTCCTGGCTGACCAGCTGCCGCCTTGTTGATTGTACAGTAAATGGAACTTGCAGTGAGGGAGGCCACTTCAGGGAAATCCCTCTTAAAAGGGGGTATCCCCATACCAAGGAAACCCTCTACATCCCCTCCTCCCCTTCCTCCTCCTCCTCTTCCTCCTCCCCCTTTAACGACCATAATGAAACCATACCATTTTCCTACAGCTTTCCACTCCCTTTCTGTCAGTCTTTCCATCCTTTTTTTTCCCCATGCCACGCCACTGTGGTCACGTATGGTTTCAATTCACTCCAAACGGCGGGAAAAGTATCGCTCTCCTCTCCCCCACTGTTTCTCTTGCTGTGGCCTTTGTCACCTCTGTAATTTGCAGGCAAACACATTCAAGTGCACGTACACAGGCTTACTCACACTTAGACACACACATAGATAGACAGCGAGAGGAAAAGAGGGGGCAGCGGAAAGAAACAAAGCAGGAGTGAAAGAGAGGAAGAGCCAGTTTGGGGAGCTGAAAAATTTTGCATATGTTCACTAGCTGCAGCATGTGAGTATGAAAATGCAGGATGACAATCTGCAGCCACCTCAACGCCCCTTGGGTGGTGCTAATGTCTGGTCTGAGAGGAATTTGTCTGTCTGGCAGCCATATGTTGGCATGTTGGGAAGTCAGCCAGGAGGCCAGTCACTGACCTTTAGAGTCGCCCCTCCCCGCTCGCTCAATAAGACGTGATGTCATCATTGAATGCTGAATATTTAATGTGAAGGCGATGCTTTACACATAATTTTCATTAAAGTTGAACTTCAGTCTTAGTGAAGAAAAAGCACAGTGGCTCCACTATATTCAAGTGTCCCACTGAGAGTGACAGTCAGTCAGCATGCACAGTACCAGAATCCTCAGCTATCATTAATTTCATTGTACACCTCTGCTTTTCCCACTGTGACATGTCAAACTGTCCTCTGTAAAAAAAGGCCTATTGTGCATATTTTTCCATTATTCAGAGGATGAAACGATGCCTTGACTTAGAAGAAGCAGCGTCTGAGCTTCAAGCACATGTGTGGGTGTTTCCCATGGCAGTGGCTTCCAGACTTTTGACTGCAGAAGATCACAACCCTGTGGCCTACGAATGTTGATGCAAAATGTTTTTCCCACATAATGTTGGTCATGTGCTCTCAGTAATTTAGGATGTATGTCCTGTCATAACATTTAACATTTGGAAAAACCCGTGGAGCCCATAGTCATTTGGAAAGTGGAAACTAGTTTGCTTAACTTGCAAACATTAGCATCAATGACTTCCAGTAACACAATATTTATTAATGCACGACAGTCACATGATTACAGTCTGAAATTTAGGCATGACATTACAATTATTAATCCCAGTAGTGCTTCGTTAGACATTTTTTGAGGTTGGTTTGTTCACCTCCACAGCTTTATTACAATTCCAACATGTCAGGACGCTGTGTAAAACATCAATAAAAACAGCATGCAATGATTTGTAAATCCTTTTTGACGTACGTTTAATTAATTACATAGTCCAAAGACAAGATACTTAATGTTGAAACTGATAGACTTTATTGTTTTTTGTAAATATACACTCATTCTGAAATTGATGCCTGCAACATTTTTAGAAAAGCTGTGACAGGGGCATTTTTACTACTGTGTGACATCAACTTATCCTTCATCAATGCTGAGTCAGCATATGTGAACTGAGGACACTATTGTTGAAGTTATAAATATGAAATTCTCTCCCATTCTTGCTTGATATACGACTGTAGCTGTCCAGTGTCTCAGTTGCCGTATTTCGGGGTTCATAATGTGCCGCAGATTTTCAGTGGACAGGTCTGGATTTCAGGCAGGCCAGTCTAGGACCCACACTCTTTTCTTACTAAGCCATGCTGGCGTAACACGTGCAGAATGTGTCTTGGCGTGTCCCTGAAAAAATGTTGTCTTGTCCCTAAAAAGACGTTGTCTGGATGGCAGCGTATGTTGGTCCAAAACCTTGATGTATCTTTTAGCACTTATGGTGCCTTCACACATCCATCATTTCCAAAAAACAATTTGAAATATGGACTCGTCAGGTTATACTACTCTTTTCCACTTTGTGTCAGTCCATCTCAGATGAGCTCAGGCCCAGAAAAGTGTCTGGTGATTCTAGATGTTGTTGCTACATGGCTCTCACTTTGCATGGTCTTAACCAAGTCTTAACCTGTATTTGTGGATGCAATGGCAACCTATGTTAACTGAAAAAGGTGCTCCATGTCCTTTATACAATCACGTTTCATAATGCAGCCTGAGGAGTCAAAGGTCACGGCCCTTTAATGTTGGGTTTCAGCCTCGTCCCTTGCTGAGATTTCTCCAGATTTTCTGAATCTTTTGATGATAATAGGATTGTACATGGTGAAATCTGTTTATTCCTTGCATTTGTTAATTGAGAAACGTTGTTCTCAAACTGTTGGACTGTTTGCCCACGCAGTGTTTTCACATAGTAACCATCGTTGCTTATGAACAGCCGAGCCTTTGGAGGATGCCTCTTTTAAACCCAGTCATGATCATGTAATCTCTTACCAATTAACCTGTTTACCTGTAAAATGTTCCAAACAGGTGTTGTTCGAGCGTTCCACAGCTTCCCCAGTCTTTTGTTGTCTCCAGCCCAACTTTTTAGGAACATGTTGCAAGAATCAAGGTCAGAATAAGTGTTGACTTACAAAAAACAACAAAGTTTAGCAATCCAAACAATTTGTACTGTATTCAGTTGGATATAGGTAAAAAACAAAAACAATTTGCAAATCATTGCATTCTGTTTTTATTTACATTTTATCCAACATCCCAGCTTTGTTAGAATTAGTTTTGTATGTATTTATCTATTTATTACCAGCTGCGATGATGTTGCAATGGCTGGCATTAATTTCACCTTGTGAGTCTGAGTGTGTGTGTGTGTTTGTGTGTGTCGTCATGGCAAAATGTGGTCCAGGTGACAACAATAGCTTCCACAGAAGCCGTTTGGATTATTTTGCCAGGTGTTTTTACGCTTGGCTGTGGACAGAGTTTGTCAACACGATAGCGCCACAACAATGCAAGATGCAGTCAGAAAACATGTCAGGTGTTTAGTTGGGATCAAAATGAAGGTAGAGTTTGAGAATGGGTGTGGTCTGAGCATGGGGCTGAAAGTGGGGGGGTAGAAGGTAAGAAAGGGCCCATTGGCTGGCCTACTTTCATCTTAAGGCTGCTTGAGTTGGCTCTGGTTTGATTTTTCCTCTATCCATGACTGGCACATTTGGGTGATGCCATCAAGTGCGTGTTGGCATGCTAGGTGTTTTTGTTTTCGCATCACCTACAACCATGGAGCAATATCCCCTTCTAAGGCAAATTTATACCTACACATGTGGCCTACGCCATTGTTAGCATTTTATCTTGTGCTGCAGTCTGCCTGTGTCGCTCTGCAGTTACACCTCTGATACACTAGTTGGCAGTGGGGTTTCTGTGATGTGCTGTAAAGGTCAGTTAATTCAAACACACCCAAAACACACATTAAACACACATTAAACATGGCTTAATAGCAACAATTTCAAACACAAGTACACAAATCAGCTTCACTATAACTCACAGCATTCACAGACAAAACACTTTGCTGGACACATTTTACCCACAAATACAACATGCTAATGTTTTTAGCACAAGCCTATGGCATTTTACATTGTATAAATTAGCCTAGTGGCTAGCAGACTTTTCCTTTATTCATTTAAAGCCAGGGACAACAGCAACATTTAGCAAAGGTAACGTTACAAAATTAGGCTCCATTACCTACAAAACAACTGTCTTATACTAGACACATTTCCCAAACAAATATAACATGCTAATGTTATTAGCACAAGCCTGTGGCATTTTACATTGAATAAATTAGCCTGGCGAGTAGCGGAGATTTCCTCTACATATGAAGCCAGGATAAATCACACACAAGACTTGAAATGTTATTTTTGTGGAGGCTTTATTGTCCTCACAATTTATTTTTTCTTATGTGTGAAGTTAAAGTAAATAAAAGCTTCATTTCCGCTGAGGGAAATGGTTTTCAGCTTACAAAAATAGACAGAAGGTCTGTGTTGCCACGACGTTTAGTTACATTTCTGGGGAGGTGCACGTCAGGCTACGGCGTAGGTTTGGTGTTGGTTCGACGCAGAAGTGCAAGTCTGCTTTATACACAACTCTTTCTCTAGTGCTGCGGTAGCTGACCGGCACACTGGGAACCTACAGATGGGTCTTCTAGTTCTGGCCTATTTATTTGTGTTTGTCATAGTAACTGACTTGCACGCCAATTGACTTTTGTTGTGCTAACCTCAACATTTGTCTATTGTGTCTCATATAATAGGCCTCCAAATATTTATCCATAACACATCATTTATTAGTGTGATCCTTTGTCTGCCTGCCCGTCCCTGTGTCCAAGGCTTTTTGTTTATTTAAAAAGGGCTATTTAATTGTTCTCTGCCATCACACTATTGTTAATAAAGGAGGGTGAATTTGATACAAAGTAGTAGGCACAGCATGTGAACATATAACCTGGGCTCTGAATAGGGGCCTTCACCAGGCTGTACAATATCTCCCACCCATAGAAATAAACCACTGCAGGCTTTGAAATGACCTGCAATAAACTTAAGCTTTCTGTGCTTTGATTACCTGCTGTAAAACTACATTAGCCTTATCCATTTCGTAATGCCTAGTGATACCTGTGAGTTTGTGGTGGTGAAAACAACGCAAAAGTAGTGTAATAAGTAACACATTACTCTACACAGTTATATTGTAGGACTGCAGTAATGATATAATAAGTAAGTAACTTGCCCAACACTGTGGAGTAAACTGTACAGGTGTCTCCTTGGGCTGGGTGCTTGTGAGTTAACTACTGCGTGTTCATGTGTAAGTTGCTGTCATCGTGCATTGCATTCATGTTTGCATGGGTGCATCCTTTTCGTTCATTTTTGTGTATGTGTGCGTTCCTCTTACTGATTGTATGTGTAGCTTCAGGGTGTGGAGTTTATGTCAATTTGTCTTGTCTCTTGACCTTTGACCTGGGTGTGGCAGATGATGACCAGAGACTACGTGGAAGAATGCAGAAGTTACTAGACTTGGGCCTCCCTCCTCCCTTTCCCTCCTGAAACTGTCTCACTTCCCTCGTGCTTGAAAGTTTCTTTTTTTCTGAAAGGATCTTTTTTTTCAGTTGTTGTACTGCTGTGTCTTTTCCTGTATCGAGCCTGTCATCTTATTTGTGTCCTCTTTCATCTGCTAGTTGTAATTCTGGTCTCTTCTCCGTCCTTGGCCTCAGTTGCTTCCGACCTACAATCTCCTGTCTGCAAAGTTTTTCTCCTTCTCTCCCATTAGGGTATCTACAGATTACAATTTGCTGTTGTATTCTGTCTCTCCTCCTTTTTTCTTCCCAGGGCCATCTATCTTTTAACCACCCTGTCTGTTACTCCCACTCTTCCACCCCCCCTTCATCCCAGCCAGATCTTGTGTGCAGTATTGTGAGTCCTCTAATCACTTTCTGGCTTTTACTGTTTTCTTTTTCTCTCTCCTGCCATCTCCTCCTGACCCTCCAGCTGCAGAGCTGTGCTCCGATCCGGCTCTGCACGCCCTGTCTCCCCCACAGGAATGTGCTGTTTGTACATAAACATAACAAGAGGACTGATAAGAACGTGTCTGCACAAGGACAACTCTCTGACCAGTAACACAAAACTATCAGGGGAGTTGTTGGAGGAAGGAAGGCAAGATTAGTCATTAAATTCTAGGTTTGAGTTCAGCAGGGGGGAATTCCTGATTATTTAATGATGCACTCAGTGAGCAGGCCCCAAACATAGGGGTTTAAATTATCATCATGTGGTTACTATTTCAAGAAGAACTGATTCACAAAACTCAGTGAAGTATCTGTCTTGTGATTGTTCAAAGCTGTTTTTAAATTCAATTTAGCATAAGAAATTTAAATAGTGTTTGAGGTGCTTTTGTAGACTAAAATCACTGACTCAAGATGACACGAACGCCATGCTGGGTTAACATAACCAAGCATCAAGTTTTATCTAAAGTTATGACAAAGTTAAGTCTCTTTACTGAGACTGATCTGCACATGGCTCTCTAGATGGAGATGGCTGAGCCGGTAGCTATCAGTTAACGGTGCTAACAGCAAGGTGGCTGCTATGCTTTTGCGCGGCTGCTGTCCTGATAACAGCCGTATGAGGACAGTGCAGAGCTTTGGCAATATGGTAACCATTGTGACACACACACAGGGACTCACATGCACTATCATGCATTTGCAACCGCATAGAAAAGATAAAGAGATACAACACAGACAACGATAACATGACTTCATTTTCGGCTCAGGCTCCACTACATCTTTACATGGCAAATAGTGTTTTGCTGCTATAGTAATGCTCTGAATGTCACATACTGCTTCTTTGAAAAAACAGGTGCATTTTAATGCAGCGCTTTTTATGCGCATTTTCAATTTGTGCAGAAACAAATGTGAGCCGAAACGAGAGTTCGGACAAATATCCACATATCACAAAAACGCTTTGACGTTTGGCCAATATGCGAAAGTTGGTGTGTCGATAAAAGCAAAATGCACAACACATTCTCACTCTGACCTCGTCACATATTGACACTTGGTCATGGACTTCCATGTCCAGATGTGACGTGAGAGGTACCCTGGGTGCGTTGGTTGTTGACGTTCTGGGATGCCGTGTCAAGTTCTGCTTGTTGCATGTGTTGTTCTCTTTCAAAATACACTTAGTTCTAACAGGAAATTTAATGTTTACATACAGTCTCTTTCAAAATAAACGCACTGCGTCAGTACAACTACGCAAAGTGACGTTTTTCTTTCTTCAACACCTAACACAGGTGGTTAGGTTCAGGAAAAAAAAACAGAGTTTGGCTTTATAATCTAACGGGATGCGAACACCGCTATCCCGGGTGAAAATGGTTGTTGGACACATCAACCACCCCCTCAACCGACTCTACTCTGGTTTTCGCCACCTTAACTTTTGTCCTCGTCCCGCCGTGTATTCCTCTGACCCCACTGAGCACGGTTAAACTATAATGGCGACGTTAAAGGACAGCTTTTTTCGTCAGACATGTCACTACCCAAGCATCCGATTTTTACAGCTTTAGAGTGAGACCGTTGCAAAAAAAAACAAAAACAAAAAACATACTCCATTTGACTGGTGCTCTTTTAATCGCACCATTTCATCACGCCCTTTCCTCTGCAGGGGTTTAAGAGCTGGACTTGCCAACTTTTTACCTTGATGAACCGACTCCTAATATTCACATAACAGTAAAAACAGGCAATAAGTAGCATTCTCCTTTGCATAAACCTGACTACTGTCACACACACTATGTGTTGTTAATTGTACAAAGTGATGTGCATTTGAAATTTAACCTGCAAAGGACACACTTATGTTTAACAAACTGTAACAAATAATAATGTAACTTTAAAAAGAGCTAGAGTGTATTATAACAGTTCACAACCATACTGTATTTTAGTTTGGGTAAACTACCAGAGAGTAATATCAAAAGAAACACCTTGTCATGTGATCTACTCATGAGTATTGGGTAAAGCTAACCCACTCTTGCACTGATGTCATACTTACCCAATGTGGGTCAAAATAGCAAATTGGGTCGATGCTGACCCACTGATTTTTGGTATGTAGCTGTTTAGTTTGTGGATAATTATTGCAAGACCACTGTACAAACTTCAAGCAGGCTTCCCTACAATGATGTCAGTCATATGACGGACATTTGTTTGCTTTGTCTGCACTCTGCGGAGACAACACACAACCCTGACTCCCCTATTATTGACCAATGGTTTACTGAATAACGAACAGAGAGACTCTGGGTCAGAGAGAGCAGCAGCCTGGATGTAACTACTTAGTCATGGATGCCTGCGTCAATCTTCCGTGAAACGACAGGTGGGGACGCACCAGTCTCCATGGAAACAGGACGTAGCAGCTGACTCATTGACCAAAATGGGTAATCCTTCAACTTCCCTTCAAAATAGGAAATGTCCCTCATTGCTGTAAACATCCAGCCTATTCTCTTGTTGATAGACTTAACATCCCCAGGATCTTGTTCCCCTGATGCACAGATCTCCCAAGCAAGGCATTACATAACGGTGTCAGGTTACGTGCAAACACATGCAGCCGGACCACACAATGGCCGTGTTTTCTTTTGCTGCTCCGCTGAGCAGACAGCTGGTCATTACCCTACCATGAAATAATGGAAGAACAGCAGTTTTTACTTTTGATATCTGCATCATTTAACTGAAACCAGCGCAACATTTTTGTTCAGAATGCAACTGTGCTGGTTCACTGAAAGTTTTTCTTGACAATAGCCTCAGAGTTCCTCAGCTCCCTGTTTCATGAGACCAGCTGCAGCAGAAGGGGGCAGTATAGCGCAGGTGTTTGGTGCACAGGTAGAGGCTGCAGGTTAAGTGTCAGGTGAGGGACATGATTATCTGCCTCAGACCTTTGCACTCGTCCCCGCAGTATAGGTTTGACCAGTTGCTGTCCTTTATTGTGTAATGTTCCGCTCCACTTGTAGTGCCTGTGTGGGGTTATCTGATGTGGGTTAGTTTTGGGTGATTGAATCTGTTTGTGTGTGTGTGTGTGTGTGTGTGTGTGTGTGTGTGGGGGAGAGAGAGAGAGAGACATCCAGTGGAGGACGGAAAGTACGTCTGTGAGAATTTGAAAGCGTGGGCGTGGGTGTGTGGGGGTGTATGTGTGTGTGTGTGAGCGCTCTCGGAATCAGTTCTTATCAGCGGCAGGGGAGCCAGCAACATTAAAGGTGTTGTGACTGGTTTCCAAAACAATGCCTTACAGAGAAAATAAACCCTGCGTGAACAAAAAGTGTCCAACTGTTATCTCAACACAGCATACTGAGTGGGTAGGAAATAACAGGTCTGCACACTGCGCCCCTCCCTGCAGCAGCAGACGTTTAGCTTCCCCTAACTTTGCCCTGAGTCGTTTTATTTTACACCTTTACATCTCTTTCTCTCCCTTTGGCTTGACTTTATTGTTTTTCTTTGTCAAGAGGAAGTAACAGTCTTTTGTATGTAATTACGAGTGGGAGATTCCTCCCCCTCTGATCTCAAGGTATTCTCCCTGAGGACACAACCCCCATTGTTAAACCTGTCTACCTGCTTTACGTTTCCTCCAAACGTAAAGCAGGTCGACGCCGCTCTTAGCTGCTGCAGCATGTCGCTGTCACCAGCTAATGTTTGCAGTTTTGGTGACAGGAGGTGCAGTCCTGGAGCAGCTGGGTACAATGGGGAAAAGGGGGTCAAAGCAGGATAAATATACTGTTCAACAGAGACTGCATCAGTAGGTGGAGTCAGCGGAGGTGGAGTTAATATGGGCGAATCACATCATCGTCTTCAAGAGCTGCAGCAAGCGAAATGGGCTGTTGAGGTTTATTTCTTTGAAGGGAAAACTGTAAGAGCAAAGTCACAAACACAAACACATAATATGATGAATATTAAAGTACTATGTGTCATATATACAGGATGTGTAAAGTGAAAATAGTTCCTTTTTACTTAAATTAACATTTTAGAGAACACTGAAAATCCTATATATAATCATTTCCCATATACTTTAATATACACAAATCATTTATGACCATAACGTTGAGGACACTCACAACATTCTTATATAATATTTCATGTTATTCATGTCTTTACCATAGACAGCAAGCATGGATCCCTGCACTGCTTGGCTTGCTTCACAGTCCCAGTCTTCACTGCTTTCTTTGCAATATCTGAGGAAAGCTGGAAAGATAAAGTAAAGAAAGAAACCCACAAATGTTAAGTAACACCACAGCCCTGCCTCTGTTTGGCAAACACCAGCATGGGACTGCTAACAAAGATAACTAGATATAGTTACAGTGGGAGGCTGGACATGTAAACTATGTCTGCTTTGCTGTACAAAAGCAAACTGAGAAAAAAAAAAGTACTCTTAGCATGAAGTCTAATAAGCCTAACGTCTAGCAGCTAGCATTAGCTAATATTAGCTGGGTGCAAAACCACTCCCTTTTTATCATATAGTGCACTATTTACTGTCTGAACTGTGAGACTTACATTAATCTACTTCCACGTGAAAATAATTCAAAACTAATTGGAAGCCTTTGTGCTGTTGTTTTTAAACTTAAGAGGACTTGTTCCCAGTAAATGTTTCGTTTCTTACAATCAGTGTCCTCCTCCAAATTAAAGATGTATATTTGTCTTTTAAAGGAAAAAGACCACCAGCACGTTTGAAGAACAATAAACCATCTCACACATGTATGTACAGATACATAAAACATTAAAATAGGATTGTTAGGGAGCTCAAAATGTTTTCTGTACTGTTATTAGTCTATTCTTCATATTGACTATTGCTAGTCTTCAACTAGCCTATTCTTTAACAGCATAAGCGAATTTCTGATATTCAGTTGTGACTTTTGGTTTTGGTGTGCCAGCCCAAGATTTTCAGGGGCCTCATGTGGTCACCCAGTAAAAAAATACTCAGGGGCGCCACTGTACATAAAGAGTACACTACTGCATGCACTGGATATAAGTCGTGAGCTGTGGAATCATCCACCATGGACGTGACGCCCAGGACACTGGGCTGTGAAAAATCGCCCTTTGCATGTGTATTTGAGATTAAAAACCTGGTGGAATAGCAGGCTGATGTCATGCCAATATTAGTACAAACATTGCACTGTGCCAAATGATTTTCATAAACACTGCAGCTGCTCCCAGTCAGGGCCACTAAATAACAAAAGAGATAACATGTGTCCAGCTATTGCACTGTGACTGCACTACAGAGCTATCAGCACTGGTGATAGCATTAGCTTCACACTGATATGACAATGTACACAATGAATCTTTCCAAATACTGCAACAGCAGCAGCATCTGCAGAACTCTGATGAATGAGAAAACTAAACTGAAAAGCGTCCTTGTGTAAAGTCACAATTCCGCTGAACTCTGTTGCACCACTCAGGTTCTTTATCCAGGGTGTGTACTTCATCTCAACAAACCCTCAAACTTTAAAAGATAAGGATGAAATGCAAAGTTGCGAAATGCACTTTTATGTGTTCTGGGCTGGGTGTGAGGGCGTGAACGCAGTGACCAGGTGTAGACCCGTATCAATAATTGACACTGTCAGTAGAGGGACCACAAAAGGTGTTGAAGTATCAGCAGCAGTCATGTGATAGTTTACACAGTACACTCTCTCACGAAAGTGTGCATGCGCACAGGCATGCAAAGTCTCATTCAACCACCAAACACACACAGTGCTCAATCCACTTGATTAACTATCACTGCTGAGGCCTTGTTATTGTCACAGAACACAGCATTATTTATGTAAATGATTTAAAATAAAATTCATGCAAATCTGAAGTCAAATCAGCTGCTCAGCAGGTTTCCTTTAAATACTCTTACTTGATGAACATTTTCAGGTTATAAAGGCAGAGTGGCCTCTTGAGCTGCCTCACTTTAAAAACCCCAAAACATGATACATGTCCCTTTTGGAAATGAACCCAGCATCAACAAATCTGACCCTGTGGAAAGAGCAAATGTTGAGCTCGTCTTGTCTTGTATGTCAGTTGTCTAAACACTCTTCAAGTCATCTGATCAACAAAGAGAATATCTCTGAATGTCAACAGGAAACTGATCCTGGATGTTAAACTTTTACCTTTGACACACACTCACGCAAGCGCACACACACACACACTCTTCAGGTGCTAATTCAATGTTGACCCAATTCAGACATCTGGTTTAACCTGTTGGTTGAACTGTTGGTTGACTTGTATAACATCTGTCATCATCCACTGCCACGGGATAGTCCTTTGTGTGTGGGTGTTTTTCATTTATACCTGTGTGACCGGATGTGACAGGTTGCACAAACAAACACATGCACATAGGAGCACACACACACACACTGGGAGACACAAATGGACTAATGGTGCATTCCATTTGCACTGGAAAGTCGGAATTTCTAAGTTCCCAGCCTGAAACTTGAACTTGAACTTCACTGATCCTGACCTCAAAATCCAGGATGGCTGCTCTGCGTCTCAACAGCAGTGAGAGCTGTGTTAATACACAGTTTATTAGTACTTTAGTCTCATTTGTGTCTCATTGAATCAGTTGTACACTCAGTACTGTCTAACTATGGACATGTTGTACAGTGTTTGTATGTGCAACGTGCAGCGTCATGCATTGTTTTGAACTAGTATTGCTAACAATGACTAACGTGGCTAGAACTGGTATTGCTACTGGTTTTAGTATTCCAACTTCTCCTGGAATGCGGTAAACTTGGGCGTGAACTCATTCCCAGATCCGACTTCTGAGGTTAATGGAACGCAGCATAACAGGCAGGAAGAGTGGAGTGGTCAAACTGCCTGTCTACGTTTGACTAGTTTAGTGAAGTGCTATTGTTTTGTGTTTTGTGTCTGCATATTTTGTGCCTGCATGCTTGAGTATGAGTTTGCACGTGTGTTCACATGTGGTTTTGGGTGCCACAGAAGTTAAAACAATGGGGCAGACTTCAAAGACGATTCGCCTGTTCTAACAAATAGATTAGGTAATACCCATAGTGCAGCGCAGCATGTTTCCCCTCTGAATGCCCCCTGGACCCACACACACACACACACACACACACACACACACACACACACACGCACACACACACGCACACACGCACACACACACACACACACACAGACCACTCCCTGATAGACCCTCTCCTTGTGGGTCAGGTCACTCCTAATTCACTCCAAATGTCTGAGTGAATTGTTGAAGCGGGTGTGGTAGTTCACTGGAAACAAGCAGTTATGTAATAACTGATAATACAAAATACAAAAGAAAAGTATAGAACAATAATATGAAGGTATTTAACTGGTATCTGACTTTAATATTACAAAACAAATGACTAAAAGTAAGAAAATAGCCTTTTTTGACTCACCCATCTTATTTTAAGTATCGTAAACCAAGACCAGATTTCACAAAGCGTCCCAGGACAGAACATTTTATCCTTGGCCAACATAGATGTGAATGCCGTCCAGCGGCACAGACCTTTACCAGCCAACACATGCATCCAGAATTGACTCAACATCCACCTTTTTACTTGTCCTTTTCCTTTATTCAAAGTCACCTGTGGCTTTGACCCTGAAGATGAAAGGTCAAAGAGCAAGCAAGTCTGCTTAGTTAAAACACCTTCCTTTTTGTCAGCGTCACAGAGTAGGATTATGGGTTGTGGATAGAAGACAAGTGAGGAATTGGACACCTCACATTCTTCCCTGAAACCCATAAATCTGGCTCTCCCTCCACACTGAAGCTCTTGTTTGGCTCGGACTCTCTTTTTTTTTTTTTTATTGCACTCTCACTTCATTCCACTCCCACTGCTTATCCCATAATCCGTGCTTGTATTTCCAACCTTATTGTTTGCAGGAGAGACAGTTTGTGAGGTTATGACGGCTCTTTTTCTTTCTTTCTTCTCTCTCTCTCTTTCTCTCTCTTTTCTGTCTGTTGCCTTGCACTTTTTTCTTGCGCTCTGTAGCACCCCCTATTGCCTGTGATTCATTGCTGCTATTGTGCTAAAGCCTCTATTCTCTAACAGAATAAACTGACATTTTAGGAGATATGCTTATTTCCTTTTTACCGCAAGACAGATAAGAATATCACAAAAGTCATCCAACCTATATGACTACATAGATCGTTTATGCCTACGAGGCCCAAAGCAAGAGCACCAGGTTTTGGAGCCAATTTTCCTAGTGGTCAAACAGTGTAATTACACCTGTCAGTGAATACTTTTTCCCATAGACTTCTATGGTAAAAGAGAAGTCTGTACGGAAGTGGATACATTGTTTTGAGCATAACGACTTGTTTCATCATAATGGATTGATACATTTGGTCCAATAACATTTGGAAAGTCTAAAAGAACCACAGGATTGAGTCATTTTATCTCTATAAAGTTAGCAGTGTGCTAAATCAGAAGTAGTTGCCTTGGCTGGTGGACGTCTCTAGTGTGCTTGTTCTTTGGGCCACACAGTACGAGAGCAGTGTCAATCATCCAGGTAATGTTATACCCAGCTGTTGAATGGGGCCCTGCCTCCAACATTGCATCCAGTTCACTTTATACATCCATAGTTCCTACACTTTAATACAACGCACAAGAGTGTTTCCTACAGTTTTGGAAAAATAATCATGGTTTGTGTTAAAATAAGTACGTCTGTTACGTAACTACTATATAACGCCACGTTGTCACGTTATGTTCTTACTGTAATGTGATGGTATGACATTACATAAGTAGGTAAGGTGAAGTAACTTTGGCGGATGTTGTCGCACTTCATACTAGATCACCTGACTTCCTCCCTGCTCCCGTCATATTTACTATCGCCACCTGAGGCCTCAACCAAACAATAAATGTCAATATGGGCTGTACATGGCTGCTCGTACAAACCAAGCCCTGAGGAAGAGTGCCAAGCTTTGGAGCCGATTTTACATAATGGCCAATAGTGGAATTACACCGTCCAGGTCTGTCACATGATGCCACGGGGCCCATAAAGATTTTTTCTCCCCATAGATTTACATTGGGAAAGAGCCAAATGTAAATCAGTGGATAAATGTTTTTGAGCGTCACAACTAAATGACTATCAGGATTTTATTCACTCTGTCTGATAACATTTCGGAAGTCTAGACGAGCCGCGCGGTTACAACATTTTATCCCCATTTGAGTAAACCGGAAGTTAGCCATTCAGCTTGCGGAAGTTAGCCGCTCGGCTGCAGGTGACCACGCTCAGCCGCCATATGTCTCTAGTGCGCCTGCTCTGTGGGCCCCATAAAGCGGAAGATCCAGGTAATTTCAAATCACTGGAATAGAGCTTTTGTGGCTTCATGTGCCACTGAGCAACTTTCATAGGGATGAACTGGGCCCCATGGCCAATCTTTATCCAGGTCTCTTAATACATCTTTGCAACAAACAACCTATGGTGTCGTTATTGGAAGGAGGACAGCCTCAAAAATTGATACCACTCTCATATCTGTCCAATAAATATAAAGCTACAGCTAAGAGACTGTTAGATTAGCTCAGCATAAAGACTGAAAGCAGGGGGAAACAATTAGCCTGGCTCTGTCCCAAAGTGAAAAGGCATGAGTAAAACCACAATTTCTCCTTTTTACACACTGCTTTTACACGTGAGATTAACGACAGTCGGAGCCAGGCTAGCTTCTGTCCCCCTCCTAACAGTCTTTATGCAAAGCTGCTTGTTTCCTGGCTACATTTTCACATATAACAGATAAATACGAGAGTATCTTCTTACAGGAGTTGTGGTGTCAGCTTAAGAAAACTTTTGAGATCCCCTAAAACCACTCCTGTGACACAATGTTACCTGCAAAGAATGCAAATAACCGTCTTTGCCCCAAGGCTAACAGAAACATGCTGATTTAAATGTACTTGTAATGCATGTAAAATCATTGGAAAACCACTGTTTTTTTTAAAGTCCTTTCATCAAACAGGATTTTTGTTCAGCTTCTGCACTTTTACAGCCCTCCTCCAGGCTTACCTATCACCGCCTGTCTTGTTGCAGTGCCTCTCTCTGCTGTTCAGCCTGCAAACCCCCTTTCCTTCCCTATCTGCACGCCTCCACACTCCTACAGTCACTCCCTTCCATCTCTAATGACTTTTGCTCCCGTTTCTTGTCTTCCTCTGCCCATTTTGGGGCATTCCAATCCTCTGCCATCATACCTGTTTTTCAAACAGGCCCTGCAGTCCTCTCTGCAGTAAACCAAAATCTGGACAAAGACTCTTTGGTGTTACTCTGGACTCTTTGCCCAGTGTTCTCAGCTACTGAACACAGAGAAAAGCATAAAAAGTGGACAAATTTGCCAGTAAACTTGGTTTATTTGTGCATTTAGCAGAGTTTTTGAGCATGCTCATTCATCCCATCATGTGTACTCTATTGCTTGAGATTGTTTCGCTTGTGGGCACATTTTCATGGATGTGACCGGTGCCAAAGTCTGCAAACTGTGGTGCAGGGAGCAGGCACATCCTTGTCCGCTCCACATATAACAGCCCTTTATGACTCACTCGTGGTCTGGACAGGAAGCACAGATCCAGATTTGAGGCTTCGATTTTGAGATGTTCCGATGATTTTTTTTGTGCCACTTCTTTTTTCTCTTCCTCACCGAGGAGTAGCCATGAGGGAGTGAGTCACGTCAGCTTTATTTCCCTTTTCGTGAGTGCCTGCTGTTTGGCTTCACCATTGTGTTTCACTTTTATTGTTCTCCTCTCATCGTGCCAATGTACAATTTTGCTTACTTTGGAAGGTGTTAAAAGCCTAATTGCATAACCACATTTCAAGTTATGTTTTTGAGGATAAGGGCAGCCTTTGAGATGCCAACATCCAGGTTTTTTATGCTTGGGAAAGTGGTAACTTTTTGCAAATACAGGCTGATTTGTGTTGTTTGAACAACCAAGCCTTTGACCAAACAGGAATCAGAAAGAGCGGAAAGTGCTTAAACACTTCACAGTGAACACCTCAAAGGCCAAATACTGGCCATTTGATACAGCTAGTGTTCCATCGACCACAAAAAAATACAGGTTATCAGTGTAACGTATCTTACTGTGGCGGTGCCAAAGTGACACACCTAGTAGGAGTACAATAACAGTCAGTTTAACCCCTCTGTTTATGTTAATTCTCTGATCTCCTTTGTCACACCAGATGGCATATATAATGTATCACAAAGTGAAACTCAATCACCTGTTTCAAAAGAACCACAGGGAATTCAGCTCAGATCGTGATGTTCCAATTTTCAAAACTTTCATTATACATGTGTTTGCAACACAAGCACGATAAATTCCGCACGCTGCAGTATATAAACACAACCATCCTAAAAGTGATGTAACGGCTATGTTTGGTTTAAATAGTCCAGTGCATGCTGCTGCTGACTTTGAAGCACACGTCCACAATAAAGTCTTCCTCTCTTGTCTCTTGTTCCCCTCGCTGCATTTCCAAAGTGGAGCTTTGTGCTTTTATGGTGAACAGACTGGGAGCTCTGCTTGACCTTTCTGGCATTTTTCTCATAGCTCTGTTATCCTCTCTCTCAGAGAGGAGGATTTGTAAGAAAGTATGCCTCTGCAACCCAATACACAACCTTTATAGCTTTAGGGGAGGACACACATAATCTTTATATCCATTTCGTCACAGTGGAATATATTACCAGTTTGTGTTCTCTCCATACTCCTTTCTGTGTTTCGTGGCTCAACATACTGTACAGTAGGAAAATATATGCAAAATATGAATGTAGTTCCAGCAGCCTGTCAGCTCAGCTCAATGACTGGAGGCAGTGGGAAGTAGCTAGCCTGACTCTGTTCAAAGTAAAAACAAAAACCTGCCTACCAGCAACTCTTAAACTCACTAATTAACATGTTGTATCTTGTTTGGAGTCTTGTCACCACCATAACGTTGCCACACAACCAGCCGGGTCTCCAAGGAGTCACTGCTCTGAGCCAAGAAATTTGTGCATGTAAACCCCCATAAAACCCCAACTTTTTGTTTTTACACTTAGTTTATGCACAGATTAAAAAGCTAAGATATAACATGCTAATTAATGAGCTTTAGTGGTGCTGGGTGACAATTTTTTTTAAAGAAAGCAGAGCTGGCTGATCCCCAAAGCAAAGCTAAGCCAGCTGTAATTTCAAAAGCTTCAAAATAAGCTTTATATTTGCATGTTTTTCCCTTTGTTTTCAACCAACATGTTTGAAACACGGGATTTTTCAAGTAGCCACAGTAATGATATCCACTGTCCTTTAGATTTACTACAAACCACTTTGCTCACTACTACAACACATACTCAATACCACAATACAAAGTACAACAGATAAGATATGGCTGTATTTGTTATGTAATTCTGTTCTCGCCCATGCCACCCGCATTAAGTGGCCTCTATTTTGTCTTTAAACCCAAATTACCCCACATTACACCAACATGAGGAGGGCTTCACTCAGCAGTCAAACATTTGTGTAGGCCCAACTTAAACACTGCAATCAGGCTTTGTGTACCGTACGCTTTTGTGTGAGTTTAAACATGGACACACCCAGCTACATATGAAGGCCAAAGCAAGCAAGAGCCAAGCTGAGACATGGATATATACACATATATACTGTGGGTCACTATAGAGAGAGAAGAGAAGAGAGGAGAAGAGATTACATGTTTTCGTATGTGTGTTTTAGTTCACCCACTAATACAGCCCACCTGTGACAGACCCACCCAGCTCTTAAAGATCACACAGTGATAAAAACTGTGAAAACATGCTGTAGAAACTGAGATTGCACACGGCTCCTACACTCTACACAGTACTAATCTACTGTCTGCTAGTTGAAGGCTGTCTGCGGTATAATGTTACATAAAAACACCTCACTGTTAGTGGCATATCCTCGACTCATACAACTTGTTCTGATGCTAATCCCTTTATTTGTACCGTACACGCTGTTTATTCTTGAATGGCATATTGCATTACAAAGGTTCAATAAGGCTACAACCTGAATACCAGTTCACAAGAGGGATGGATTTAAACATAAATCTCATAGACCTCAGTGAGTCGTATTTCAAAGTGAAACACGCTGACGTCCTTAGTAGTAATATGGGCAGGCCATGTGTGAGGCAGGAGGTGAGACACCTTGTAAGTTACACGAGGAGGTGGAGCCGCAGCAGAGAGAGTTGGAGGCATGTCACTTCTTGTGTTTGAATATCCAAAGATTTGATCTCCATAGCAACACACTGTACATGCACTTTGCTTTTTATCTGTGTCTTGGCTGCAGCAGATAGTGACCAAAGCACGTGGTGTCCTGGGGGAAAGCTGTAGCACGCCACAGACTAATAAATCTTTCTGTTAAACACTTGATTAGTGAATGTTTTTATGAATGCCTTGAAGGTCAGCTCAAAGAAAGTGATTTAGAGTCAACATCTATATGATGCCTAAAGGTGTATGTTCAGCTTGTCCTGCTGTTTAAAAGAGTGTTAGCTTGTGTTTGACAGTCTCGGTGAATATGGATGAGTATGCATGTTTTGAAATCCTGATGGCAGCAGCATGAAGATCGTACAGCCCCGATTCCAAATAAGTTGGGACAGGGGCAATGAAAGATTGGGAAAGGCTCAGCTGTTCACAAGCACGGAGGACACAAGGTTCATCACTGCATGGGCAAATAGTCCATCAGTTTAAGAACAACGTTTCTCAAAGCACAAGGAATGGCAAGGAATTTAGAAATTTCACCATCTACAATACATAATATCTTTGAAAGAATCAGATAATCCAGAAGGGGCAAGGCTAAAAAAAACCCATTAAATGGCTGTGACCTTTGACCCCTTAAGTGGCAGTGCATTAACTGTATGAAGGATATTACTACATGGGCTCGGCAACACTTTGGAAAACCTTTGTCAGTAAACACAGTTCATCACTGCATCTACAAATGCAAGTTAAGACTCTCCCATGCAAAGGAAAAGCTTTTATCAACAACATTCAATAACAGCGCCGACGTGTCTGGGCCTGAGCTCACCTCAGATGGACTGACACAAAGTGGGAAAGTATGTTGTGGTCTGGCAAGTCAACATTTAAGTTGTTTTTGGAAGTCATAGATGTTGTGGCCTTCGAACTGAAGAGGAAAAGCAAAAGTAAAACCAAAGTTCAAAAGCCAGCATCTGTGATGGTACGGAGGTGTGTTAGTGCCCATGGCATCATGGGTAGCTTGCACATCTGTGAAGACACCATGAATACTGAAAGGTACATACAGGTTTTGGAGCAACATATGCTGCCATCCAGACGACATTCTTTTTCAGGGATGTCCCCGTTTCTTCCAGCAAGACAACAACAAGCCACATTTTGCACATCTTACAACACGATTTTGTAGTAAAAGAGAGCAATACTAGACCAGCCTGCCTTCAGTCCAAACCTGCCTCCCTCCGAAAATGTGTGGCATGTTAATTAGTGCAAAATACGACAATTAGTGTCCTAAGTTCTGAAACACTTACTGAGTGTTGTTAAAAGAAAAGGTGATGTAACACAATGGTAAACAATGGTCATCAGTTTCACATTAAATATCTTGTCTTCGTAAGGTGTTACAAATAGTTGTATTCTGTTTTTTGCACAGCATCCAGAGTTCTTTTGGAATTGAGATTATATAATAGGTAAATGGTACAAAATTTTGTTGTTGTTGTTTCTGTTGTTTTGAAAGGAAAATCAAGCCGTGTTCCAGTATGAGAATCCACTTCGAATTTTTAGCAATGCTAGCAGTGTCGCTCAAGGGATGGCAGTGTTGGCCGTTTGACCAATCTACCACTTTGGCTAAGACTGAAATATCCGAACAACTAATGAATGACTGGCCATGAATCTTTATACTGACCTTAATTTTCCCCAGAGGATGAAACCTACTGACTTTAACCCATTATACTTCCTCCATTGCCACCATGAGGTTGACATTTTTTATTTTTAGCCATAGTAGCAGCCAAGACAGCAAACTGTGCATCTAATGACAGTCCTGTAAGCCTCGTCTGTACTTCATGTTTAGTGCTACTTAACAAATGTTAGCATGCTAAAGTGCTAACTAAGACAGTGAACGTGGTAAATATTGTACTTCAGCATGTTAGCAATGTCACTGTGAGCATGTCAGCATGCTAATATTAGCATTTAGCTCACAGCACTGTTGCCCGAGTACAGCCTCACACAACCACCAGCTTGGCTGTAGACTCCCAGTGTGGTAACTTTTTAACCAAGAACAGAGTTTTCTAGGACAATCTGCTAGCTAACCAAATTCTTAAATACTTGCAACACTGTACTGTATCAATTAGATTGCATGGGGGGCATGGGTAGGAGTACGTTCTGTGCTTTTGTGAATTGCATCAATTTTGTCTTTTTAGTCTTTAGAACAAGTTTGTAATTAATGACAGATGTCTGAATTTAATTCAAACCAGACTGTAATCTGGTTTGCAGCAGAGCTGATGACATGTAAGATTGTGTTGTCAGCATAAAATTAGAGTACTCAGTTGGGAAATGAACCTTGTGGAACACCTTTGTCAATGATCTAGGGCTATGACAGCTTGAGATTTACAAGATATGATTCGAAAAAGCCATGAGCAGAATTCACATGCCTGTGCTCCTAATGTTACCAATGCTGCTGTTGCTCAATGTTGCTGTGACAAGAATGTAAGTGTAGTGTAGTGTGTATGCATAGGTGAACATAAGGACTGAGTGGATTGAAAAATCAGATATATCATATTTTGCTGATGGGCAGAAGCCCCGGGTGTTACTAGAATGAAGCCAAAGGCAGCCTTTTGTGTTGTATCTTGACACAGAAGGAGTAAGACAGGGTTAACAGTTAGGTTTAGGCAACAAAACTACTTGTTTATGGTTAGAAACAGATTGCAGATGTGACTCAAAACCACCCGGCTTTGAGAGGCACAAACACAGCGATGAGAAGGGAACGGCAGTTAGGTTTAGGCAACAAAACTACTTGGTTATGGGTAGGAAAAGATCACGGTTGATGTTAGTCAAATGAGGCTCATACAAGCATGGCCAGAAAGGCAGCAGTGTGTCGCCTAAAAGACAACAGTTTTTGAGTGTCACAAAAGCTGCAACCAAAGTTTCTGTTTGTTCTCCTGGGTCAAAGTCTGGAGCGAACTTGTATGCTCCTAATACTTTATCTGGGATCTGAGTGTCTAATAATGAGATGGGTTTACATCAGAGTTGGTTAAAAGCCCCGTGCATATTATACAGACACTCAACAGTGCTCCCAGCATTGCCATAATGATGCTTGGGCCCTGCCCAAGAGGCGAATTTTGATGTTGTGGGACCAGGCTGGCATGGGAGAGCCAACTTTTAGCAACTAAAAAAGAAACCTAAAAGTGCCCGTGTCTGTGTCTTTAGTCTCGACCGTGTCTAGAGTCCAACTAGATTATGGTTTGTCTCCTCAGTGCACAAAAAGCCTCAACATATTTTATCTACATATATGTCAGTGTAGGTAGACATTACCACCATAAAGACAGGATAAGGGCTGTTTTAATGAATGACTCTCTCACACATATTAGTCAACAGCATTCTTGGGGCATGAATCATACACACTATAGTGGGAACAGTTGAACCAGTTACAAGAATATATGTTTTGCATTTTAAAGCTTGAACCTGACACATGTAATTACAGATATTCAAACAGATCATTTGTAAAGACACTTGGAGAAGAAGTAAAAAGAAGACACACTATTCTCATTAAACAACATATTATACTGTATACCCCTGGCCCAAAGGCCAACATCACCACTCTTTCCTCCATATGTTTCACCAAACCTCTAAAACATTTAGTCATTCAGCTATGACACGAGGATGAGCTAAAGTTAGGATTTTATCAGTGTGGTAAATACCTCTTGTTGAGGTAAGTGTCACTTATCCCCACTAGGTTCTAAAATCCTTCCTGACATTCCCAGTGTAACCCAAAACACCCTCCTTTCCAGGCTTGACTCCAAAGTTTTTCCTGTTACTTTTCTTTTCCGTGCTCTTTCTCACCACCACCGAGCCCTTTGGATGTAAAGCGCTGGCATTTAAAACACACTGTTGTTATTGTTCTGGGGCTCCATGGGGATGGCCACATCTCAGTTTATGATGCTTAGGAGAGTTGCACTTTTACTACTTTAGTTTAACATATGTAGGATTTACAATGAAGTGGAGAGCAAGAGGGAGAGACGGGTTTCTTGTTTCTAGACTCCATGTATTTATTATCGTGTAAAGTTATATTTTTAGAAATACAAGATTTGTTATTTGAACAAGCAACAAAAGTGTTATACAGTTATATTTACATTTAAGTATTTTCACAAAATATATTGTACTTATACATTCGATAGGGTTTTGACGATGAAGACAAACAGTTGAAATCAGAAAACTCAGGTAAATTTCCTTAATTCTAATAACAAGTGGAGCTACTAATGTTATAGACATTTAACAACTGGGACTCTTTTTAACTTGGGCACTGTATCCTCATACAACGGTTTGTATGATAGCGTACGAAAATGTACATACGTGTACATACATGTACATGTACATGTACATACATGATGACATGTGATATACGCAAAGTGTGGTGCATTACTTTTTGTAAGTGTGTGTGAATGAGAACAGCCTGACTCAAAGTAATGCTAGATTCCCAATTAACTGGGCAAGCAAATTCCTTAATACAAATCTTCATTCATTTTCCATAACCTGTTAGGGGATCGCGGGGGGTTGGGGCCTATCCCAGCTGACGTTGGACGAAAGATGGGGTACACCCTGGACAGGTCACCAGACTATCACAGGGCTGACACATAGAGACAGACAACCATTCACACCTACGGACAATTTAGAGTCACCAATTAACCTGCATGTCTTTGGACTGTGGGAGGAAGCTGGAGTACCCAGAAAAAAGCCACGGTGACGCAGGGAGAACATGCAAACTTTATACACATATGCAATGAGTTTAAGATGAAGCATGGAGAAGAATCTTGTGGCATTTGCTTTCATGTGTTTATTGTTGGAAAGGCTGATATCAGAGTGATTTTGGTGATTTGCAGAAGAAAACACTGTCATGGTGGTGCCATGGTCAGTTTTTGTTTTCCCCTCTGTGTTTTGCTTTGTCCCCTGTCTGTCTCTGTGTTCTGTGTGTCTGGGCGTGGCTACTGCTCTTGCTCTACCACCTGCACACCTGTTCATCATCTCCTGATCTACCTGCTGCTGGCACAGCTGCTCATCATCATCTCATCAACTCTGCAGTATATCAAGCCCGGCTCTCCTCCCAGTCTTTGCCAGATCGTTCAGTCACCCTCAGTGGTATTGTCAGTCTCAGGCCAATTTTTCCCTGTGTCAGTGGCTTCATCTACCTGCCTGCCCAGTCACCACCATCTTCTCCAGCTCAACTCCAGTCTGCTCTGCCATCAGTCCATCCACCTGCTGCTTCACTCTGCTCAGCCTGCCCTCAGCCTCTAGTACCACCAGCCTCCGTTCCACCTGTTTTGCCAGCTTTCAATAAACCCCCTTTAAACCTACCTCAGTGTGCTGCGTTTGGGTTCACTTGTTGCCATCACCGTAACAAACACTGCTGTTAGAAAGTGAAATCTTTTATGCCAAAAAAGCTTAATTGAAATTAATTAAATCTGACTGAGTGAGCAAAAAGTAAGAAAACAATACCAGACTAACAATATATATCACATGACAAATCTTGTTAATTTTAAATTTGATTGCTCAAGGTCAGAAGTTCATGATTTTTATGCAGAGGTTGAGTTTTAAGATTTGATCTAAGTGTAGGTAAACATAAGTCTAAAAACTGCCTCTACTAAGCCCCATTGAAGAGTGAGTTCATACTGTATAAAACATTAGTCAGCCCTTTGCTGAGTTGCATAACACTCAACTATCCCTTCCTTTGTATATTTAAGGCATTTCTGTTTTCACTTAAATGTGAAGAGAAACCATCATACACACAAACCACATGTCCAGACAGCTACCACCTGGAGTGTTGCATTCTGTCTTGCTGAAAAGTTACAGCCTCAGGGAGGCAACAGAATGGCTTTTGACCATTGTCTGACATGGTACAAAAGACAGATTATTCGCTGATGTCCTTTTTAATCAGTGGAAATCTTAATGTTTGACCTACAAGTCTATTAATCACATTTGAGTAATTAGAGGCCACGCACAAGCTGAAACAAGGGAGGCTATTGTAAGGAACACTTTGATTGGAAACAGGCTCGACACACACAATTTGTGCTTGCACTCCAGTGAAAAAAAAAAAGGACGAAATTGGCACAAACCGTCACAAATTCACAGACTTCCTTTTTCCGTTTAAAGCCTCTGCCAACGTTTATTTGTCTTTGCATTGTTCTACAGCCTGGAGGGACTGTTTAGGTTATCACGCAGTTATTACGCCCCAGAAGAAGTGTCAAGGGAACACTCAGGCTTTGAGTATGAGCCTCAGTGCATTAACATGAATCTGTTTTAGATGAGGACTACGTCTGTGAATGAGTCTCCCTGTCCGGTCTCTTGCCAGGAAGACAGGCGACTTCGAATCTCCAGTGACACACGCATGCGGCAGTGTTTCCACACATTACTACACTCCATACAGTGCATGGTTACGCACTGTATGGTTCCATGTATCTCCGTATCCATGGCAACCACACTCAAAACTATTTCCATAGCAGTCACATATGCATCTGGCAAAGTCATCATTGCTCTGTGGTAAACCCCGTTGCCATGGCGACCGTGGGTGTGGCGAGGGGGTAGGGTGTCATGGGCGGTGGGCGGAGGAAGTACTGTTACAGAGGGATCATACAGGGACACACACAGAGACACATAAGGGGAACATATGGTGTGTGTATGTGTGTGTTGTGTGTGTATGCGTTGATAGAAACAGAAAGATGAACAAAATGCGTATGAGATTAATCTAAATAAGGGGAAAAGGTTCCCTCATACTCTAACACACACACACACGTGCTACACATAAAGTCTTTGTTTCATAAATCAGGAAATGCCGTGTTCAGAAAGAGAGGAAGGAGAGAGCAGGAGACAGAAATTCAAATAAGGAACCCAACTTTTTGTGGGCACTGGTAAACTGGGCGCTAGGCCACTGAGCTGAGTAGGACCAGGTTTTTCCATGGAACATGTTCGTTTTCTTTCTGCCTCATCTTTTCCCTCCATGTTTTTCTATCCATGCTTTATGTTATTTGTTCAAAGTGCTGTGAGAGAGTTATAAATATCAGGAGTTGGTGCTGTAGTAGTAAAAGGAACATCGTGCTTGGTCGATCATTCTGTAGCACTGGTGTGCAAAATGATCATCTAAAATAGTAATAAAACATGAAATATTAGGTAAATAGTAGCAGTAGAATATGAATCAGATTTTTTAAAACCTTAAGTTTAAAGGACAAGACAGTTTTCAAATGAAACATTACAAGAGAAAAGACTTTTAGGATGAGGAACCAATCATTTTGGTAGTAGTAGGTAGTGGGTGCATGTCAATTCACTTCTGTTTAAACTGATTTTCAATTTAGCACCAAAAAAAAAGTCTGAGTGGAAATATGGAAAAATGTGGAAATTCAAATATTCAAAAAATATCACAAACAGGTTATTGCTTGGAGGAGCTGGTGTATCAATAAGGGGTAAATGCCACTAAAGGCCAAAACACACCAGCGGTGAATGCCATGCATTAAAAAATACACCCCTGTTATTTCCATTGTACAACCCCACACCAGCAGCGGCTAGATGCACACCGGTGCTTCTGCATGCACCGCGCCACGGCACTTTATGTTACTGTCCTATATCCAGCCTCACCGACCCCAAAATTAAAAGCATTTTTTTCTCCCATTTGCTCTCTGCTTGCACATACTAGCCCCTTTTACACTGCCAGATTTTCCGCAAATGTTGGGCCATTTTGCCGGCAAGCTGCGAGCGTTTAGACACACAGAGCCGGATTGGCGAGTTGATCCGAGGTGCCCAATTTTCCGCCTCGTAGGGTAGTCATATTGGCAGAATGGTTTTGGTCTAAACAGAGCAAGGCGGCTTTCTGCCTCCAGGAAACAGCTGATAGCAGGAATTAGTATCTAGCAGCACTAAGGAGACGCAAAGCAGAAGATGAGCAACTGGGAAGATAAAGAATTGCGCGCCCTCCTTGCCCTCGCTAAGGAGAAGGCCATTAACTGTCAGATGATGGGAACCGTGAAGGACGGGCCAATGTATGACAAAATCGACTGACCAGCTACGGCTTTCCTCGGTACATCACTGTTTACGTCACACACTGAGCTACACGTTTTGTTACTAGCTCACGCCCCCCATTGCCTTGAAAAAGGCACATTCTGTATAAACAAAAGTAGGCAGGCGGCATTTTGCTGCACTCCCTGATTTTGTTTTTATACTGCCAATGCTGAAAGAAGAGGGATTGGGCTTTCCTGCAAATTTGCACAATTCCTATGTAAAAAGGGCTACTATCTTCCATAGCAGCTCTTTTTCTCTGCTCCTATGGCAGCTCGACTCCTCTCCTCACCTTTGATGTAAAAAGACAGCCCTGTAGCTGTTGCTGTGTCTTGTGTGTGCAGAAAAAAGGATGAGGAGCGACTCATTGAGGTCGAGTAACACCCCGAGCGACCCACAATCACGTCATTATAAAGACAGTGGCCAAAACGATATTGCCCAGCAAGTCACAGCTCTGGAGACTGGCCCTTCAGGTGTTTAATTAAGGGCTCTCCACACATGATTTTAAGCTAATGCAGAGATGGAGGAAGTACATATCTTTCAGTAACAGAAGTACGTAATAACTTTGCGTGGTTGTCTGTTGACAAGCTGCAGCGCGATGTGTGCCAGTGTGTGCTAGGGGCGGCACTTTCCACCTGTCACATGACGCACCGGTGTGTTTTCAACTTTAGTTCAGTGGAAACAGATAGCTTTTAACTTGCTTTTGTATGCCCACAGGACTGTTACCAGAACTCCTCCATGAGCACAGAGCTATAATATTAGTTGTTAAATGTAGTGCGCTAGTTACCTAGACATGCTGATAGTTACCACCTAAGGAAACAAACACCGTGTCATCCATTCCTTACACTGACACTTTTTGTTTCCAAAAGAGTGCCCTTAAAAGTATACCAGGTATCACTCTTACTACAGCCCCATGCACCACTTCTCCAGAGGTGCTAGTGATTACCTGGCTGACAGTTAGTGTAGGTAATCACATATCTGTCATGTAGAGGCGATGCTGTAAGCAGAACTCGATGTACAGTACATTCTAGTGCTGGGGTAGGAATGATTGGCATGTCTGAAATAACAGGTCAGAGTCTGGTGCAAAGGATGATTCTGGAGAGTAGACCTGTTTACTGCTGGAGAACAAACTGGGGCCAGTGTTGCATCTGTTCACACTGCTTACAGTCTTCTTATAAACTGATTGTTCTTTATTCTACCATACCATAAACTGACGCTAATTTTCATTAGTCATCCTCAAGAGTCCAATCATTGCCATTGATTAAAGCACTGGATTTTACGCATATTATGATTCTTTAGTCGCATCTGTCAGACAGGACACCTCACGCCTCCTTCATTTACACTGGGTGCACTCCAAAAGCTGACTGTCAGGGTGGGCGTGCCAACTTGAATAGCTGGCTCTGTGTGGCAAATAACAAACTACCACGTGTATCAACAGCACTGTAAACAACACAGACGTGTTAAATGTAGCTTGAGGACCACACATGCTCACTGTAGCTCCACCCTCCTTCAACCTGTGCAGCAGCCTAATCAGCTTAAGTGAGAACACCTGTGTTGATGTGTGTGGGAACCCGGAATGCATCCCTTTATTCCTGTTCAGTGCAGTGAATATCTGATGTATAACAACATAGTGAACTTTTAAAAAAACACGTAGGCTATCACAGCTTAACGTACACTTCTAAATCTTGAGATCTAAGCACTATTTAAAGTATTGTTTTTTCTGACAGTTGTTTTCATAGTAAAAGTTGCTTCTTACTTTTTAGTTGAATAAAAAAAATCTTATACTTTTCCTCAGTTTATTTGGTGTATTGTTCTGGCTTCAGAGGTGTAAATATAGACAGCGCAGACCGTGTGGTTGCACTGAGACCCATAAGGTAGGGGGGCACATAGAGAGAGTGGGCCCTTCAACAAGGTGTTGGGTGGAGAACAGGCCCTTATGAATGATGACCTTGGAGATATGCCTGTTTAAAAAAAAAAAAATAGCAGCAAAGTTACATCCTTATTCTAAATAAACTACAATAAACTATTAAAACAGTTAAATGAAAAATTCCTCATTGTCTGTTATATTTTTTGTGATGTACAGCTAAGATATATGTTGATGTTATCCAGTGTCAAGTCTAAACATGTGACGAGTTTATGGATGGACCATAGCGTACACTATCGGGCCCATCATAGTAGCATGCACCGGGACCCGTCGTAACTACCTTGCACCACTGCCTGGCTTAATCAGTATGGTAATACTAATTGCATTCTTATGTGAGTCAGCAGCAAGTTGACATTTCCATCTTACACTGGCTGCTACTCCCTACTGGATGACGAACACAGGGATTGCATAGCATAAATGCTATGTTTGTTGTCATTACATTACTGGGAAGGAAACTGCTTTCTCACATCTTCCATAGAACTAATCTCATATACTGAAAATCCTATGACTTGTGGAAATGCCCTTTTTTTTCTTATGGGAGAGGTTCATTTCAGCAGGCAGTCTCTAAATTCTTGTATGCTTAAGACACCCAAAATGCTGCAGTTCCCTGCCACAACCTCTATCAACACAAGCGGTCATCCACTTACAGTGCATACTCTTCAAGGCTCTCTTCATACTCTTCAATCAGATCTAAATAATAATAGTACGAAATAATAGTGGGCATGGCGTTGCAGTGGTTAGCATTGTTGCCTCACAACAAGAGGGTTGCTGGTTCAAACCTTAGGTGGGGGAGAGTTTGCATGTTCTCCCTGTCAGTGTGGGTTCTGTCCAGGTCCTAATTTGGCCATAGGTGTGAATGTGAGCACGAAGGGTTGTCTGTCTCTATGTGTCAGCCCTGTACAGTCTGGCAACCTGTCCATAGTGTACCCCACCTCTCGGCCAATGTCAGCTGGGATAGGGTAACTATGTGGCTCCAATTGTGCCCCTATACAGAAAACATGTACACTAGGTTAAGAAGGTTGACTGTTATCATTTTTATTTTGTTAAAATAAGTTCGTACTACAAATAATATCATGGAAATGCTTTACCAATGCAATGTTTATAAATTGTAGATTTTATTAGCTTGATGAAAAATGTTAAAATTTAATTAAACATACAACTTGACATTGCAAATTGTTAATTAAATGGTTAAAATAAACTTTTAGGAGTTACAGATTGTTTGATTGATTGACCTTAAAGTAACACTTAATTGTCTTTTAACCCCATTTTAAGGGATTGGTTCGCATTTTTTCCAATGCTTTCTGAAAACCATTCTCACATGCCCAAATGTAAGCAGTTTTTGGTCGCTGTAATTTTCCCTTCCGTTCATACTGGCCTCATAACGTGACTCTTATGTAAGAGAGATTGGAGACAGTATCTACAGTCTTTGATCTGTTTCCTAAAGTTCAGCTCAATTAAGCCTCATTTGAGCTTCAGCTGACCTTTAGTGCGAATTTTTAGTCAGTACAAAGATGGATATTCTGTCCTCCATCACTTGCATTGGAGCTGGATCACAAAGGGAGAGTTTGGAAACGGGGAATGTTTGCAGAAAGTGATAATTATTTCAATATACACACGGGCATGTGAATGTTGTTTGAGACATGAAAAATGTGAACATTTACTTTAAATGAAATGTCTTTACCTTCAAAAAAGCTGAACATGTGCCAGGGAAAGCAAAGGCAGTTTTACGATTAGATTATTTTGTTACACATGCTGACAGAAATATTGTAAATGACATATTGATGAAGGGCAAAAGATAAAGCTGATTGAAAGGATGGAATAAGAGTTAGCATCTGGGAAATTTCCATAGATTTTAAAAATGTATATTTCTTGCCTATCTGATTATCATTTGACATTTCAGTATCATTATCATTTGTCTTGACGCAACAGTGCAAAATTAAAATGGTTCAGTCTACAAGATGGTATAATTGTGTTCACCTGCCTCATGCCAGGCTGGCTACTTTCTAATCTAATATTTATCCAGAAAATCCCACAGAACCTGTTGTTCCTGAGGGAAGCAAAGTAAACATGACTGTCTATCTGAAGCCATTTACTCATACCAACCTTGGAAAATGTTTGGAAAATCACATTTTGGACATTTTCTGGAGTTGCCTCTCCATACACGTAGGACAAAACAGAAGGTTGTTTGAGTCAGACGCGCTCTCACCTACTTAAATTACTCTGTTTGGTTTAGGCGAGGGGTGGCAACTGGGTAGAGCATGTGGATGGCAGGACATGATGCAAAAAGTATTCTGTGGAACTTGCATTGTTTTGTTGACGTGGCTGGTTTGCAATTTGGTCATAAAAAATGCATCTCTTGCCGCTCCTTGAAATTTGTCTGGTGATTTCGGCCATGGCCTGTAGCAAAAGTTCCTGGATCTGTCGTCTCTTCAGTTAGACATTTTCGTCTGTATCTTACTGTAAGTGACCCCTATTTCTTCTCCCTTGGATCATTGTATTCTTCTGGTTTTGTGTCAGCCCCATGGCAAAATCTCATCAGCATGCCCAATTGCTTGCTGTGAATTCTCTGGACAATGACTTGCTCTATTTACACGTGGGCTCAATCGGATATTGCGCGGACTTCATACATACATGGAAACTGGCAGGGTAAAGTCAGTTTAATGTCCGGTCCAACTCATTCGGACATTTATCTTCTCACATACAGTTTCTCCAGGGTAATGTCTGGATAAGTTAGGGGTTGCATTGCATGTGGTAAAGGGGCTTAAGAGAGAGGGTAGCCTTGCACTATTAAGTGGTATAGAAGGCTCAACTGCAAAACAATAGACATAAAGGGTTGTTCAATGTGCAGGGTCATTGTACTGTATCCTGCCAGGAAGGGCTGCTGGAGAGCTTGAAGTTACTGATGAACTTAAGACACACTACAGCGAAACCACCCAGTTACAAAAACATCAGATCCAGTGATGACAAATTTGATTCCTGATACTTGTGTCAACCCAACACAGCTCATGACAATGACACATTCTAGCGGAGGGTTACGACGAGTTCACCCTCCAAATCACACAATTTTGACAACTCTTGAATGACGATTAATGCAAGGAACATTCCTCCGCCCTGTGTGTCTTCTACGGTTGAGTGGAGCACAGGGGTGAGGGAGAGTCACACACTTCAACACACACCCTCAGTGCCTGCCCACACACACACACACCACAGTAGCCGTGACACACTCCGACACGCCTTGTGACAGCTTTGTGCAGAGCTGACAGCAATAGGTCCTCTGAGATGTTTATAGAGTATTACAGCACACACAGAGTAAAGGTCCATCTCTTTATCCTGCTGTAAAACCCTGATCAGGCCCAGTCACACAAGAAATATCAGCGGCCTGCTTAGCGTGTGATTTGCTAGCAGATACAGTGACAACTAAAAGCTTTAGATGTTGTAATGACAGATAGCATCAATCACTTCAAGCATGCAACTGGTCCTGATAAAATTCTCTTTATCATTGATTGAGGTGACTGGAATGAATGGCAGGCGTACCCTGATACCACCCTGTGTAGAGTAAATGACTGAGACTAAATAAAAGACTTAGGTTGACCTCTTCACAGACACAGAAAACCCAGGTTAAGAGTCCACATATGATTGGAAGCCACTATAATGAGAAGCTCAATGAATTGAGTCCATCTGGACTCACTTAATGCTAGTTGTGTGTTTGCTGTAATGATTGTTTGTACGGTATTGAGTGGCAGCTGAGCTGAACAGGTTTGGTAGTTTAGAATCTGATACCTCACATGCACATTTATCTCCCAAGCACAGTCAGACTACACAAATGTCAATGGGACAAATCACATTAATGATTGATTGTTATTGAAAACTGTTTTTTTTCAGGTGTCATGTGATGCTTTCTTGACCTTAAAAGCGGTTATGAAACCATGATCTGTATTTATCAAACTTTAAAGAGTTACCCTTTAATGTTCTAAAACAGGGGTCTTCAACGTTTTTCAGGTCAAGGACCCCTTAGCTGAAAATGTGACAGCACAGGGGCCCTCCACTGCATATTTGGTATAAAACTGAGTTTCATTTGAGATAATTCTAATATTTTTGGATCTTTTCTGATTTGCACTTGCATGTAGCTTCAAAGTTAGCAGCAGTTGTAGCATGGCTATGTGCATCACCCTTTGCACTTTTGCCTGTGGTTTCTGAGATGGACGGTGTGTCAGAGTCTCTCACTTAAAAGTTACAAAACGATCCTTTGTGACTCACAAGAGTGTCCATGCACTTGGAGTAATGATACAGCTAATTGCCCAATATGTTTCAATAGTTCAAAACTGTTAGCTTACTAGTTGACCTCTCAGTTATGGATAGGTGCTGCTCAATGAAAAAAAAAAGGTGCCACACAGCGATTTAGCGTTAGCTAGCTCACATGATTGCACAAGGATTCATGGGTAACAGTTAGCCTATCATTAATGTTGTGTGCTGTAAATTAAAGCTACTACTTTACTAAATTAAAATTAAACTACAAGAAGAACAGAACACATTTATTTACTCCATACTCAAAACAAGCTGCAGCGGTATCATTTATGCCCTGTTTCCATGTAGCTGTGTGTACTTATGAGTCAATTGGAAGTCCATTCATTCCTATGAGAACATCTGTGATCTCTGATGTGTTTGTAAAACTCCTTCTTCCATTTTTTTCCAGTCTGGAATTCGGAGTACTTATGACGAAAGTTTTGAACTCTTGCAGCACTGTACGAACAGGCCAGATGCACTGTGCCAGAAGAAGCTAGCATAAAAACAAATTAGCTAAAAGACTGATGAATGTAATTCAGCTGTTTTAATATCTTTTTATGTGCAAGGTTTGATGAAATGTTTAGCAAGCTAACATTGGCAACATACTAGTTATGTAACATAAAGAGTGCATGTACAGTGGATCAAATCTGGCTGCAAACCTGACAGGCCAACCTCCTTGCTTATTTGTCGCCATAAATGATTGGTCCTGTTTTAGTTTCTGTACTGCTCCATGCACGTAGTTCATGAGAATGGATGTTTAAAAACACACAAACTTTTCTGCCATCTCTGCTGAGGCATTTTTATCCATCCACAAAGAGATGCATTCCATTGCCCAAAACACTAAGAGTGTACTCCGTATACAGAATTACAGGCGCAAAACAAAACTGTGTGGAAACCAAGCATTGAGATCAGCTCTCAAGTGATCACATGGATGCTTTGAGCAGGAATAGCCAGTCATCATCATCATCTGCCATCTTGTTCATTCTGTAAATTTTTTTTTACTTAAGTGATAAATGTTATTCTGAAAAATATAAGTATTTACTTGTAAAATTAATGGCAATCTAAATATATAAATAAATAAAAAGGGATACAATAAAAGGAAACTGGCTGCAATGGAAAACAAAAAAAGCCCCACAAACTGGAGCAGCAAGAAATTCTTCTGCTGATAAATGAGGTGCATTAGAGAAAACATTAATATTGGAACATGTGGTAGCACACTGTCCAGTTCGGAAAAATTATTGCAAGCTAAATCTGTGTGTGCTTTACTCTTGTTGTTTGCAGCCCTGATAAATGCAAAAACTGTGGCGTAACATAACTTGATTAGTTTGTTAACAGACATTTAGCTCAATTAGAGTCATATGATCAACCAAAGCATGTTTCATAATTCACATGGTGAAATCACTGAAATTCAGTTAACTTTGAAACGCTCTGAGAGATCTGCTTTTGTTTCTGTGGGTTTTAAATTAACATCCCACATGATTTGAAACCAGGTGACGATATACTGTATGGTCGCCATGGTTTCAACGCACTTATGCATTTCACAAGCAGTGCGGTGGAGTTCCCCTTTGGCACTGTTTATTTTTGTACTAACTCAATTTTTCCTATGTGGTGAAAGCTCAGAGCTCAGATTCACAATATCATATCAATATTGCCACATGTTCTTTATTCGTTTGAGTCAGTCCCTCTGCGCTTTGCAACTCTGTGCACTGGCAGCCGCATATGCCCCGCTCTTGGGCGGGCATCCATTTTGGCTGGAAGATGATGGGAGTCTTTTATTTTGGTGTGTTTCCATGATGATAATGAGGCCAAGAGTCACTGGCGGGAAAGGAAGACGGTTGGAGAAGATGGAGGAGAGAGGATATGGTGGAGGGTGGTTGGATTGGTAATGCCAAGACTCATGACTCATTGTGGCGAGGGACTGGAGGAGGAAATGAATGAGGGAGGAAAAGAATGCAGGGCCGGTATTGGTGGAAGGACAGTTGAAGGTTGAGCCGCCATGTTTGCTGCTGCTGTAGTTTCACACTGCAGCATGGTGGGAAACATGGTTAAGTTCCAGTGCAGACGGGAATAGTGGCTCTGTTATCAGTGTGGTGTAAGAATTCTTTACCGATGTTTACACAGTGAGTAGTTCCCTCTGGAATAGGCATCAGTTATGAATTATGGAGAGGTGTTTGTAGAGACTAATAATGCATCACAGCTCTGTTATCTGAGGTGCAGGGCATGTAGACAGATAGACACTCACACATCAGCACACAGTTGTATATAAGTTAAAATAAACTTTGACATGTGTTTTTAAAGGCCTCAGGCTCAATGGCGTTGACCTATTACACCTCTTGTTTGACTGAATGAGAGCCAGCTGGTTAGAGCAGTTCACCTGGTTTGCAGATACAAGCATATAAAACAGTGCATGTGGAACGTGTTACATTCAGAGCAAGACTAGGGGTTGTAGTTGCCTGCAGCAAGAAGAATTTTGAGCCTTAAAGCATCCAAAACTGCTAACCCTCATACAAAATGTCTTACTGCTGTGAAACATCTGTTTTAAGGGCACTTGAATATTGAAATATATGCATGTTAACTGTTAGATTCCCCAAGTGCTTCTCAGCATCATAATCTGTATTATAGTGGTGTTTTAGGAGAGGAAACAGAGCTCTGTGCTCCAATAACCGTTGAGCCGGCTACCTGGCAGATGCTCCGTCAACTTGCCCTTTCCTGTATTGCTTAGTATACTTTATGTTAGGTTCGTCTATATGGACCAAATGAAGATGATTAAAAGATGTGGCAGGGGTTACTCCACACATTATGTTGTACATAGTCACATCTTAAGTTACCTAATGTTAGCAAATTGCTAACTAACTAGCTAGCTGATGTCAGGCAACATCAAGAGGAGTTAGCATGGTCAGATCCTTATAGATATTAAGAAAGAAAGATATTAAGAAAAGGACAGATGGGTTGGCTACTGACATATTTTAAGATCACATGAAGATCAAGGCTAACAATCCTTTTTTTAATATTATCTCTGTAAGGCTAGGTGACACCTCAAAGTAACTTTTGGTGTTTTATATTTAGATATCCTACACACAGGGGCGGATTGTTGGAAAATTAGCCCCTGGGCACAGATATGCAAAAGCACACACATCGGAGCGAGACACTCTACACACTCTATAGTTGTTTAGCCTCTTTTCGTGTCGTCTTTTGCATCCTATTATAGTAGTGCATCTTTTTATGGTTTTGTTTCTCTTTGCGGCTGTTTTGTGTCTCTGTGCAGTTCCTTTGCAACTCTTTGAAGTAATTTTGAATCTCTTCCTGATCAGCACGTGCTAATTTGAGGTACATTTTGTACTGTGAGGGGGCTTCGCTTATACTCTGGGCCCCAGGGCCTTTGTCTGTTCAGTAATTTTCATGGCCACACAACTTTAAGCATCCCATCCTGACTACATAGCCTTCCATCGCATATGTAGTCCTTGCTGTCAGCTTCTTGAAGCTGTAGAAACTATCTAGCCTATCTAATGCACACACACTGTGCCACTTGATCACCATCACCATGCCTCTTTTTGTCAACTTGTCCAACCCTGCAACAGTAACTCAAGGGTCAGGACCTAGGATCAGTCAGTTGACTCTGATAGTGCATGTTAGCACGATCAGCTAAAGGACCCATCATTTGTTATATCGCATCCAGCTTCTTTTCCACACAGTATTTATGAACACTTAAATGCTCTGGATTAAAGCAGCAGTTTCACGGTTGGGAAATACGCTCATTTGCGCGCTTGCCAAGAGTTAGATGAGAAGATCGATACCATTGAAGGTAGGCCTTCACAACGTAGGATTGTTGGTTACTGTTTTTAAACACACTTATCAGCAAAAGTTTAAGTAAAAGCCATACTCAGATTCAATCTTGCCCGGCGTTTCGCCTTACTGTATTTGTATTTTGTCTGTGCTGTGTCTATTGGTTGCCTGCACTTGGTCTGGCACTTTGTCGCTGACCTCACCTGAGCGCTGTGGGGGTACACGCCCATAAACGTCTCGAACACAGCAGATGAGAAAAAAATAAGAAAATACAAGCAGAGGACAGAATCTCTACAGATAAATACAACCCCACACACTTCTAGTGGGTCATAAGTAGGCTAATAATTGAGAAGGATTGTGTGTGTATGAATCCATACATCGTTTTTTAGAAAAATCCCGCAGGGTATATAGTTAAGTATGAAGCAGCAGCCGGCAGCCGGTGAGCTAAACTTGGCATAAAGACTGGTGACAGGTAAGAAAGTATTAAAAAAATACATCATGCTACCAACACCTTTAAAGCTCGCTAATGAACAAGTTATATTGACCCAAAGTTATTAATCCATGATAATTTAGAAATTCTGACAGATGTTGTAAATGGCAATTTGTCTTGTTTTTTTTTTACCCTGTGTTGTGCTGACTTCCTGTCTGTTTCAATATGTCAGCTGAGGGATAAGAGGGAAATGAAATTCTTAGATCTCAGGTTCCCTCCAGCAATGATTATACAAATATGTAAGAAAAAAAATCCCGTCAATAAAATCTTATAAAAAATGTAAGACATAAAATAGTGCAGCAGCGAAAATGTAGAAAAAGGCATAATATAATGTACAATGTAAAATAAAATAGAATGCAGTGCAGTTGTAGACAGGAGTACAGTAAAATAAAATGTATAAACTGAAATGTAAACAGGTCGTGCAGCAATGTGGTACACGTAACGTGAATTAAGTGTTGGTGAAAACTCCTCAGACCAGTAGAAACGATGGTGAGGGGAAGGAAATAGGAGCCGAATGGATCTAAAGTGTTGCCAAATTTACTTTAATTGCTGGTTGTTCCAAAAGAGAATCAGCACTCCCTCCTTACACACACAAACACACACATACCTTACAACTGAATTATTAACATGCCTAAATTTACAGATATAAACTAGCATTGATGTGTAAGAGCTACCGAATTCTTATCAACCACCCATCAACCAACCTGCCCCCGCACAAACACACACACACACACACACAAACACGCACTGCAGTTTTCCCAACACATAGCTGCTGCTGGATATAAATGAAATGGTCTTTTTTTCTTAATTTAACCAGAAATCCAGATCTCACATGTTGAATCAGCTGTGGTGTGTTTAAGTAGTTTTACCTGCAGAGTTACACACACATCGAAGCTCAGAAATGTAACCACTCGACAATCCCCTCAAAAGTTTTCTCTAACAACACAGAAAAGCCTGTTGAGAGACCAGGTAATGGTTTTGAGTGACTGGACAATGTGTCATAGGAGTGTAATGTTACAGCCCTGCCTCCCTATCTCACCCAGACCTGCAGCCAATGGCAGCTCACCACAGTCCCCTCCCACAGCCACGGGCTTTAAAACTCCTCAGTAGATTCCTGTCTTTTCTATCCACTCTGGTCTCTCCCCTCTGCCTGCCAGCCTGCCTCACCATCCGAGCCATTTGCTCTGACCTGACCAGACTTCATTCATCAACAGAGAAAAAAAACTTAAGATTTCAGAATGTCTCTTATAAGAGCAGCACTTACTCTTCTATCAGGAGTACCCAAGCCCCACGGAGCTTCACCAGCACTTCCCTCGGTGGACAAGGCTCCCAAAAGCGCTACAGCGTCAAGAGTTCCTATACAGGACCCATCAGGGGCTATGGAGGAATCACCAGCACCTCTTCCTTTGTCCTGAGCTCAAGCATGGGTGGCGCAAGCGGAGGCATGGGCTATGGTGGTCAGTTTGGTGGTGGCATTCACACCCCTATCACCCCCGTGAGTGTGAACAAGAGCCTGCTGGCCCCACTGAACCTTGAGATTGACCCCACTATTCAAGCTGTCCGCACCCAGGAGAAGGAGCAGATCAAGACCCTCAACAACCGCTTTGCTTCCTTCATTGACAAGGTAAGAGCTAGTAACAGACTCACTGTGTGTGTGTGTGTGTGTGGTGTGTGTGTGTGTGTGTGTGTGTGTGTGTGTGTGTGCGTGTGTGTGTGTGTGTGTGAAAAAATATCAGGTTGCCAAGACACTGATCTTTACCTTATGCTTCTTTTCAATCAGACAGAAACTGCATTAGGTGCATGGAAAGCTCTGTCACAGTGTAGTCAAAAAGCTTTACAGTGCTGTGACATTATTATGCAATATATGATATAGAGCTCCATATGTTTGCCACATGTCCTGTAATGCTGATTTCCTCACTTTTGCTGTGTGGTGAAAGTTGATTTATTCCCTTCTCTGCTTTCGTCACCTCCCACGAATGCGCTCAAGCAGAAAAAAAATGTG
Source organism: Cephalopholis sonnerati (assembly GCA_019142605.1). NCBI lineage: Eukaryota > Metazoa > Chordata > Actinopteri > Perciformes > Serranidae > Cephalopholis > Cephalopholis sonnerati. The sequence continues at coordinate 31,638,654 of JAGQAX010000011.1, forward strand.
CTGTAGCTCAAAGTTAGGGTTAGGCTCTCTATCTTTTGGCTCAGGCTGCCCATTTATAGTGATGAAAAACAGACTTGCAGAAAGGAGAGACTGAGAAAGACAAAGAGAGAGAAAGAGAGAGAGAGAAAGCTAAGGGTGTGTCCAGGCAGAGCTCAGGGCTTGTGATACGAGTTACCTTGGGAATGGGCCCTCCCTTAGCTGGGGTGTGGCTCTTTCTGCTGCCCTGGTGGCCCCCACCCCTCTCAAACACACACACATACACACACAGTCAGTGCTGAGTGCTATTGTTACCTTAATGACAAAACCTCCTTTCACTGTGACACATTTTAAAAGGAGTGTCCATTGGGAGTGTGTTGACTTTTAATCATTCAAATCAGCATTTAAGTCCAGTGTGTAATACTCAGGAGTGTATCTGTCCTCTGGGGCCTCAGCAGTGGGTTAATATTTAAAAAGGCCAGTAGGTTTCATGTTCTGGTCAATGCCAGCTGATTGGCTACGTGTCAACTCTCGTCCTGGCACAATGATTAAAAGAAGATAAAGTGCCGTTTGCATGCTTTAACACGAAGCAGATAAACTTTCAGCCCATCATCTGCTATCTTGTGATGGCAGTCCATTTGAAGGCACTTTATCAACTGTGTTTACTCCAGTTCAAATGAAGACCAGAAAAGGTTAGGTCTCACCTGCAGAGTGGAGTTTATCAGAGCAAGGTCCATTGAGTCACATAGCTGCTTTCACAACCTTGCTTTTACTGTTCACAAATATGCAAAACCCCCCACCTTTTCATCATCCACCTACACTTCTGGGATCCTCCTCTCTTCAGCTGATACATCACCCTCACCTCCCCCCTCCAGCTCCATTCTACTCCCTGCTCTCCCCTCATCACATCTATATCACAGTTAAATATTTACCTTTCTGCGTCAGGCTGCGGATGCAACTTCGCTTCACCCCCTTCTCTCCCTGCATTTGTCCTCTCTGGAACCTTGCCATACAAAAACAGGAAGAGGGTTAACTAACCCCATTCCTCCATCCCTGGCTTTTTTTCCAACCTAGTCTTGTTCTCACTCCCCTCTACCTCCTGTCAGGATGTACGTATGTCAGGCCTTCCTTTGGAAAAGCCCGGCCAGTCTGGAAACACTGCCAACAGCAGCTAACAAAGCTCCAAAGTTAGATAAGAACAACAAAGAGTGTAGACGGTGAATAGGACGCATGGCGGTGGTGATTCAGATGATTGAGTATTAGGATGTTGTTTTGTTTGTGCAGAGCAGACTTTTAAAGGGAATTTCATTAGAATTCACAACTGATAACAACGAATCTGTCTTCAAATATTCATTGCAGTAAACAAGCATGTAAGTTGCTGATTCTCTGCAAAGGTTTCTCGATTAGTTGCTATGAAATAACACCACTTAATCCTCTTTCTTTCTGCGTCTTTTCTACACATTAGGTCCGCTTCCTGGAGCAGCAGAACAAAATGCTGGAGACCAAGTGGAACCTGCTGCAGGGACAGACCACCACCCGTTCTAACATCGACGCCATGTTCGAGGCCTACATCTCCAACCTGCGCAGACAGCTCGACAGCCTGGGCAATGACAAGATGAAGCTGGAGGCTGACCTGCACAACATGCAGGGCCTGGTGGAAGACTTTAAGAACAAGTGAGTGTTGGAGGGGGCAATGAGAGCTAACAATGTTCTGCCACATAAAGAGGTGTATTAGTCACCAAGCGTTCATCTTTCTCCTTTAGGTTGCACTGGATACTTCCAAATGCATAAAAACTTCATTCACAAATGAAATACAGCTGAATTTAAGAGTTCAAATCTGAATTGTGCTTCAAGTCTAGCCTTGCAGCGCACTGAGTTAATCTTTTTGTGGACTACTCCCTGCATCTGTCCATTCTCTTGCGTCATACAGAATCTAGGGAATTACAGCACTGAGGAAGCATGTTCAGAACACCCATTACATTACATATGACTGGAGGTAAAAGCCGTTTTACAGAGCTGACTGTCTATGGCTTTACGTAAGAGGGCATGGGCCCTAATGTGCGCATGCTGACGTACACATCTATAACAATAACAGGCACAATAGTGGCACACATATGTGTCAGTTGTCTACAGACAGATGAAACATGTCAACTGAGTTCAGAGGAGCCCCAAGGGAGAAATATCAGTAACAGCTTTCACATTTGGCCCAGAGTCAACAGACTTAGTGTGAGGAAAATGTCCTGTAGGAGTTCAAGAGTTAGGGATGGACTACTAGCGCCTCCCAGTGTTATGTTAATGCATAAACTCTCAAAACTGAACAGGGTCATGAGATGAGACTCTTTATGAATATTCAAAACCATGAACTGTGTGTATTTTTCCTTTCAGGTACGAAGATGAGATCAACAAGCGCACAGAGTGTGAGAATGACTTTGTCCTCATCAAGAAGGTCAGCATTATCATTCACTCAGCTTGTCTCTGAGTTGCAATAATTAGATAACCTCTTTTGATTTGAATGTTAGTTTTTGTGATGTCTCATTCTTGCAAATATCTTCTAATGGTTCCAGGATGTCGATGAGGCCTACATGAACAAGGTTGAGCTGGAGGCCAAGCTGGAGAGTCTGACAGATGAGATCAACTTCCTCAGGTCGATCTATGAGGAGGTACGACACAAAATCAGCTCAGTGGCTATCTTTGTTTTCCTACTTTTTTTTAGAATCTGTTCAGCATCTTGCCCTTTGTGCCATGCCTGGAAGGACATTAGCTGTATGGGTGTCCTTTGTGAGATGGGGCTTACTAACCTCTCTCCTTTTTTGTCTTTTTTTTTGTTCTTCTTCAGGAACTGCGTGAGCTCCAGAGCCAGATCAAGGACACCTCAGTTATTGTGGAGATGGACAACAGCCGCAACCTGGACATGGACGCCATTGTGGCCGAAGTCAAGGCTCAGTATGAAGACATCGCCAACCGCAGCCGCGCCGAGGCAGAGACATGGTACAAGACCAAGGTGTGTGAGAACTCCTTTTGAATTTTTGTCATTTCTTTCTTTAGAAAGGTAAATAGGGTGTGTGTTGCCAACCGTACTTGCCATGAGTATTGTTTGAATTTCTTTTAAAAGAGATGTGCAAACAGCGTATGTAATGTTCTGCTCAAGAGGGGCTCCAGTTTGTAATGTCTTGTATTGTTGATGTTTATTTAGTATGAGGAGATGCAGACATCTGCCAGCAGATACGGAGATGACCTGAGGGCTACCAGGACAGAGATCGCAGACCTTAACCGCATGATCAGAGGCTGACATCAGAGATTGATGCTGTCAAGGGACAGGTATGGATAAACGTGTTTTGGCACCGTGTGACACCATTCCAAGCCATCATGTAGTTGGTGTGTCGTTTAACAATCAGTATCCTCCTAGCGTGCCAACCTGGAGGCTCAGATCGCTGAGGCTGAGGAGCGCGGTGAGATGGCAGTGAAGGACGCCAAGGCCCGCATTAGGGATCTCGAAGAAGCCCTGCAGAGAGCTAAACAGGACATGGCCCGCCAGATCAGAGAATACCAGGACCTGATGAACGTCAAGCTGGCTCTAGACATTGAGATTGCCACCTACAGAAAACTGCTGGAGGGAGAGGAGGACAGGCTGGCGTCTGGCATCAAGGCTATCAACATCTCCCAGCAGAGCAGTAAGTCATCTTCATCACCCTCACCTTCAGTGTCTTTGTATTGACTGAAGTCATAACAAAACATCTTCATTGGCTGGATTTCTTTTGAGATGTTTTTAGCTTGAACAGATCCCCACTTATCCTCATTTAACTGTTTTCTCCAATCTGTCTTCTCTTAACAGCAAGCTACGGTGGTTTTCCCGTGGATAACATTAAGAGCAGCTACTCCGCCGGTGTAAGCAGCACATATGGTGGTGGATATGGTGGATATCCCAGCGGATTTTCCAGTGCCAGCTATGGCAGCAGCAGTGGCAGCCAAATCTCTACCCACACCAAGAAGAACGTTGTTATCAAGATGATTGAGACCAAGGATGGCAGAGTGGTGTCTGAGTCTTCTGAGATTGTTGAGGATTGAGCTGTCTAGTTTAGAGGTGTAGCAACCTGTCTGCTATGATCTTCTCTGCCTCTCTGGTAGTTTTATACTTACTGTTCACCCCCCCCTCCCCAAATATGAAGTAAAATGCTTGCCAGCACTCTCCAATAGAACCTAAACATGTTTTTCATGAAGCAATAAATGATCCTAACACTACCAAAGATCTGAAAGGGACCAAAGAATTTATTATGTATGTTTGATGTTGACTGTCTGTACTAAAAAAGGAGTTTTGTCTCAGAAAGTGAGATAAAAACTGGGCAAATTGCAACTACAGAAAAAAAAAACATATATATATATATGTAACACTCCCTTGAAATCTCTGCAACAGCTATTCCATACATGAAGGGCTATTTCCTCCAAATGGCGTTGCATAGACAGCGGTGTTGTCAAAGGAATGTGAATGTACTGAAACAGTGCTTCAGCGTTGTTGGTCAACTAATGTCTTAAAATTGCCTGCTACAGTAGGTAGTGCATGTCTTCCCTATGCGTGTCCTGTAACTGAAACTGTTCGACCCCTTAGGAGGCTGCCCACATCATACTGTTGTCCTGAGGTGCTGTTTTTGCTACCAAACCAAATAAAAAGGTGTTTACTGAAAGAAAATGATGTATTTGTTTTATTTTTTTGTCAATGACTCAAAGAAATACATAAATGTGGTTGTAGTAGTAAATTCCAATAAATCTGATAGGAATAATTCAAAGTACTTAAGGAGTAACTAAACCCCTAAAGTACTTTTTTCATTTCTGAATTCTACATATTGTGTCATAAATGTGCAGCCTGTTCTCATTCCCAGGGCGTCAAATACTGATGCTCTGTCATGCCCCTCGGAGTGTGATATCAGCGCCGAAGGCACCCTTTAGCTTCTTTATGGGACGCACCAGACTCTGTAACTGTCGTGGTATAAACAGCGAAAAATAGAAAGGTGGTATAAAGTTTGGTTTGACAGGTAGGAGCAGAGATAGAACACTCAAACAAAACACAACTTCAACCCAGGAGGCTGTAGTCTGTGTCCCGTGTGAATGTTGTTTTAAAGTAATGTTATGTCACTCACCTACACACCTACACTTCTAATTTACATATGGTCATCACTCGAGTGACATATTAACATCATGTTACATTATTGTTACGTAACAGTAGTGCTTATTTTAACCCAAACTTTCTTTTTTCTAAATCTAACCTAGTATTTTTTTTCCTTAAATCTAACCGCAACACATTATTAACCACGTGTTACAATGTGTGCCAGCTGTGCGTCACCAAGGGACACTAAAGGGAGGCCTATGTGTCCCCATGAGATGTTGAGGGGCGTGACAAAGCATTGGTATTTGGCCTGGGAATGAGAAAGGCTCGAAATATGCATAGAGACTGCCCTCTTCTGGTTGAAACCTGGCTATTGCAATTTTATTTTGCTGCTGATGTCCTGGCAGGTGACATACTGTACGTGCCGGCAGCTTTTGATACCGACCGAGCCCCCTCCTGTTCCCAGAGTAGAATCTGTAATCAAGGACTGTTCTTAGGCTGTCTTTTTGATTGCAAGGAAAATCAAAAATTACATTTACACAGCATTGATCTATATGTTTAAAAATATACCTGTAATGAAGTCAAATTTGTGTCTGTATCAATGGCCGATCAGGATTATGGTGAGAGTGAGGTGAGGATCTGTCATAAGTCGTACATCATAGTGGTAAAATAATTAAATAACACTTCACTGATCATGTTTAGATACGTTGCTTTTAAAACATACAGTACTGTACACGAAACGATGTGAGCAGTGGTCATAGTGACTTTCTCCAAGTAGGCCTACTTACAAGACAACTAAAATAGTAACTTTGTAGATACATACCGTAAAACTTCAATTAATAGCCCAGGCTATTCAAGGCTAATCAAGGAATGAACACATAATTTGAAGTAGCCCCCAACGTGCTTTTACACCCCTAGAACTTGTGTTAAAAGAACTTGTTGGCAACCAGACCAGGCGTCTAATTGAGACAGGTATTTATTTGTCAAAATGTGTGGCAATGCTGGGGCTTGTAAAAGGGTCCTAATGTGGGACACCTGGGCGTTGCGTCTGATGTTTTATTGACAGGTCATTAGCCTGATTAGCTAGTTAACAGCTTGTTGAAAACTGAGAGCGCAGACTTGTTGACCTCTGTATATAGATGAACAATGAAAGACCTTTTAACCTGACACTTACAGGAACTGTTAATTTCTTCTAAATGAACTGTAAAATGGCTGCAGTACCGCTTTTGTAACTTGCACATATTTTGCTTTTACAGCAGTGGTTGTAGACATGCTAGGTTAAATTACTTTAAAATATCATTATTCAGAGGTCTTCAATGTTTTTCAGGCCGCTTAACTCAAAGAGAGACAGAGCAGGGACCCCCTACTACATATATTGTATAAAACTGAGTTGCACTTGGGACATTTTGGGATTTCGGGTCTTCCCTTGTTGGCCTGTAGCTGCTAAGTCAGCAGCAGTTGTAGCATGGCTAGGTGCGTTAGCCTCCCCTCTGCACTTTCAACAGTGGTTTCCAAGGTGGACGGTGTGTCAGAGGCTGGTAGAAAGTTATAAAACAATCCATTGAGGCTCACAGGAATGTCTGTAACCTCGACATAGTAATACAGTTAATTTGCTAACACGCCAAAAAAAGGGACAAACAGGTGCTGCACAGTGATGTAGCGTTAACTAGCTCATATGATTGCACAAGGATTGATAGGTAACAGTCAACCTACTGCTAACTAAATAGGTTTTATGAATAGGCTGATTTATCTTTGCTAATAATTTATTAGATTTACATTAATGTGGATTTTCAGGCACATTTTACTTATTAAAACTTTAATTAATTAATTAAATTATTTAGAAGTCATTTTGTGGCCCCCCTGCAGTGACTCTGAGGACCCCCTAGGGGCCACGGACCCCCTGTTGAAGACCCAGGTCATTATTTATTTCTGGCCACTTGAGAGCAACAGATTAAGGGGAAAACATCTGACATATTATCACCGTATTAAATTGTTACAGGTGATAGCCAAAAAGCACAATTAGCTACATTTTAGGTTAGCAGAGATGGAGCAACAATGGCATTCATTTAAAGTTGGTTGTGTTAACTTTGAAAATAAGTTAAGTCCAGTATTTAGGTAAAAATGTAAAGTTAAACTCTCGGGGCATAATGTGCTATGTGCTTCCTCTATATAGTACATATCTACACATAGTGGCAGTATAGTATTGCTGGCATTATTAGCCAGCTAGCTACCAATTATTAGCACTGGTGGCTATCTAGAACTAGCTAACATTTCTTAGCAAGCTTGCTGGAGAACGACACCCTGAAATAACAACTATTAACCTGAGGAGAAGGCTAAAATGCTTCTAGATAATTCATTAGTGTGTTTAGTTTGTTTTGAGCTTCATGAGATTTTTCTTTTTTGCTATTATTAAAAAAAAGAAAGTAAATGGCTACTCTGCCAATTTATTTCACCCCACATTGTGGTAATAAAGGATCACGCAGCATCATTGTACACATGCTAAACTCATATCCAAATTGACTTTATTCCACAAAACGGGGTGCGTTCCCCCAACCTATGCTGGCGTAAAATGGCTGGGCTTGGGTTTTAATTATGAGGCAATCTCTCTCACACACAATTAACATTCCTCTATTATCATTACATTTTGTATTGCCACAGAAACCACGGCTTTATGGCTTTGTGGTTTGAGGATTTAAGGCGGCCTGCATTGTTTCTCTTATTTCTGTTGTTTATTTGTGTCTCATAGAAAGATCCTGGTCACGTCCTGGTATCTGGATTTGTACAAGAGAAGTCAGTTTAACTCAATTAAATTTTTTTATTACATGAACTCATAAAAATAATTTCAGGAAAATGAATAGCTGTCAGTTCCTTCAGTTTAGTAGTAATAAATAAATGTTGGTGTCAGTGTCAATAAGGCAGGGTCATGATTCAGTATCCTTGTGGCCTGCGGGTAGACGCTCCTCCTGAGCCTCTCAGTGCTGGACTACTGTATCAGGTACATTCTTCCTGACCTCAGCAGGGTGAAAAGGCAAGTATCTGGGTGGATATCAGAATTAACTTTTTTTGTGAAGGGTGAACTGAAGGGGCTGTTCCTGAACCTTAATGTTGACAGCTTGGAATGAATTGCCAACAAGATGTATCCTGGTAAAATGTTGTTATTTCTACCTAAAATGTGTTATAGCTTACGTGTATGTGCAGCTAATTTCATTTTATAGAGGAAGAGGTCTTCATAAATGGGCAAAAAATGTCTAGTCTCTCATGATTTGTATTTATTATCGATCAGCGATCTCATATTTATGAACATTTCTGCCATCCTTCAACTAATAAACTATGCTGGTGTTATTTGTTGGTAGGCCATGGTGGGCAGCTACAGAGCGTATGAACGGCATGGTTTAAGAAACACTTGATGAATTGATAAGGGAGCAGTGAAACACACAGGCCAAAAATAAATGTTTCCCTTTTTTTTTGGTCAGTAATTCACCACGAGAGGGCAGCATCTTACCTCTACAACTGAGTATGTGACCCTTCAGGTCAGGTTGAGCCTTGTCACAGGAGCACACCCTGTATGAGTATCTGAGTGTGTGTGTGTGTGTGTGTGTGTGTGTGTGTGTGTGTGTGGGGGGGGTCCATAGGTGAAATTTTATATATTTCTGGTGTGCAACAGAAACTGAGGTGCTCCTCCAAACATGGAAAACAACAAAAAGCCTTCTTGGGTTTTGTAGGCTGTTATGTAAAGTTCTTATTTGGGTTTTATTCTTAAAATTGTAAAGACACAGCAAACATGTTTATCTTCAACAAATTCAGCCAAATGATAGTTTTAACATTGTGGAATGAAACAGGATCTAATTTGTATCTGTTTGGCATGCAGCAAAGAAAAGGCTTAAGAATTGAACGGCACGTAATTACATTACATTAAAGCGATCCCAAACCATGTAGATCAGACTCCATGCATGCCACTGCAGTGAGACATCATGACCACAAAGTGTTTGCGTGTATGCATACCAGTGTGTGTGTGTGTGAGTGTGTGTGTTAGCTTACTTGGCATACTGGCTCACTGCTCAGTGTCCCACCTGCAGCCTCTCAGAAAGCAAGTCCTTATCCACAGTTGATATAGTGTACAAATGAAAAAGAGGAATCTTTGCCTCACATCAGTGGTCTACAAATTTAATTTCATAATACGACATCAACAAAAATGATCACCCTTTAATGAAAAATACCAAGGAGGGTGGAGCAGTGCATTGTATTTTAGCATGTAGCAACCTGTGGCATCAATTTTATTCTTTCCCACAAGGAAGCAGTGTTGTGTTAATCTCACCGGCACTCTGGACAACATGATCCTTTTTCCTCTTGTAGGAGCAATGCCTTTACAATTTGGTGAATTGTTGCTGTTACAGTATTAATAACAGACTTCAACAGTTTAAAATAGTATTTAATAGTTCTTATAGCGCTGTACTGTATCACTTTCTCTCATTCTCTCTGAGTGCATGTGTCATTGCTTATGAGGTGTGCATCGGATGCGGCAGTTCCACCCAAAGTCTCATCCCTTCATGCCAGAAAAGTCTGATTCATAATCTTTTACGGGCACAAAGCGTGGGCGAGGTATGAAAAGGGAGGAGAAAGTGTTTCATAGCGTCTTTGAACATGAACAGATTTGCAGATATTTGCACAACACTTGTAACACACGCACTAGGGGACAGGACTCCCTAGAGAGGTTTTGCAGGATGCAGCAGTGCACGCTTCAGCAAGCTCAGTGACTGTGCTTTGAGTGCACGTTCAGTTGATAACCTACAGTCACCTTTGTAACTAGTATGCTAATCAAAATCCTGAATGATTTTGGTTTGATGAAAATGAGAAGTCGGACTGAGTGGAAAAGTATGGGCTAGTTTTAGCTCTAAAACTGCTGCTCTTTCCAGGCAAGTCTCACAATAATTTGTCAGGGATGCATCTGTGAGCACCGTGACATAGGTCACCCATGCCAGCAATGTTACCTGCAACAGGTGTTATATATATATATATATATCCCCATACATACTGTAGGGTTTGCACGATTTGGGTATGCATGTGGGTGATTATAGGAGTTGTGCCAAAGAATCCGGTCCAGGGTGGAGCCTGTGTGATATAGAATGTTACTGAAAAAAGGTACCAAATAATTCTGTTCTTGTACAAAACTTACACGGTGTTCACAGAAAAACAAATTACAGCTATAAAACCTGCAGGTTGAATATTGCTGAGAGAGATGCAACAATTTGTAACCTCATTTGATAAGTATGGAAGTCAAGTCAAGGCTGATATGAACATAGTTAGCAAGCTAATGCTTAGCTAACAAACAACAAACTGTTTACATGCACTGTTTGTGCATTTTCCTACGATAAGTAATGCACCAAAATTCGTACATATCCCATGTAATCATGAGCCAGTAATTCATGCATTACCCACGGATTTTTGAAGGCTGCAATCACGTGATGGATGGGTCAAAAAACACAGGACTTTCCTCTAGCAGACAGGTGCTCACTACCGCTTGTACCCTTTGAGTCATTTTAAGGTACATCCTCACAGTGTTTCTTCTCCCTAAACTTAACCACAGTAACTTTACTTGCCTAAACCTAAAGACGCCCAACCATGGTTCTTTTTCTATATCTAACCAAAGTAACTTAACTTTCATAAACATAATCTATGTACCCTTACATTAATTATGTAACTTTATGTTAAAGACCTAACGTTATTCATGGAGTGCTGCTTCATTCAATATCATACAGACTGTTGTGTGCGCATTTTAAAAGGATATCATATGAGCCATTGTATGGGGATACATTGAAAAGCTAGGTAATTGTCTTAACAAACTTGTTGACAAATGAATACAAAATGATTTTTGTAAATGTAACATATTACTCTGTTGCTGTTGGCATTACATTTGGTCAAGAGTGCATTATCAGAAGACTGAAATCAAAGTTTAGGACTTGGGATTTGACTTGTCAGTCTCGACTTTGGACTTCATTTGGGACTTGCCTTACTTGACTTGGGACCTGACTTGGCACTTTGGGTTAATAAGATTTAATTTATTATTGGCTCATCTTGAGATATTTTCAAAGGGTTACAAAATCGACAAACAATACAGCTCCTTTCTGTTATTTGTATAATTACTCTAACAGTTCACAGCTGAAGTTATCAAGTCAAGTCATAATAGTCGACCTGCAGTCTGTAGGGTGCTTGACTTTATGACACATTCTAGTTATGTGTAATGATTAGAACCCATGACATAGTTCCTGCATATATACTTTTTGTTCTCCATACAGTATTTCAGAGCCATTTGTCTGCTCTTTGTGCAGACTGTGTGACCGTTTGTCTAGATGCGCTTTTGGGTGTGTCAACTTCATTGACTGACTAAATACAAGTACCCAGTCATCTCTGACAGGTGAAAAGTCTCAGACTTGATGTGGATGAGGGCGTGGGCCTTATAATGTCCACCATTAAAAAAAAAAAGACCATGCAACTTTTACAACCTCTGATGTCTTTCATAGCATGCATAGTAAAACCTCTCATGCTTGACTTTTATGTTTTCTTAACACCTCCCTGTTTCACTACTAATTTTCAGACTAGAGTATTTCTCACGCGCTTGAGCAGTGCTGACGATTTGCACGCTCACTCACAGAAACTGGGGTAGCAGCCAAGACGTTACCTCGATGTGCTTAGGTATGTCTGAAAAGCAAATAGGTGAGAGAAGCAGGTTCTATTCACTTCACATGGTGTTATGACAGTCAGTGACAGATGTTATTTCATGCATCAGCTGACTGTTCCAACAACAGCAATCCAACAGCTTCAGCTTTCACTAATTGTATTGTATTAGGATATTTCTTGTGCCTCTTTTTTGTTTGTTTGTTTTGGCTTACAGCAGTGGTGGAGAGAGTCCTCAGATCCTTTACATGAGTAAAGGAAGTAGTAAAGAAGTGTAAAAATGCTCCATAACAAATAAAAGTCCGGCATTCCAAATACCATTGAAGTAAAAATGCAGTTATCAGGTAAATAGCAAAATGTACTTAATCAAAAGTAAAACAACAATTTATTGTTTGCATTTTTTGCATATTTGGATTGTTAACACTGATGTATAAAGATATAAGCAGGATTTTAATGCTGTAGTTGGCAGACGGAGAGACTAATGACTTCATATTTTTGGACGAGGTTGAATATTGGGAAAACCAGGAACTGTCCTGTGGGATCCATCCATTTTCTAACCGCTTATTCTCTTGAGGGCTGCGGGGGGGGCTGGAGCCTATCCCAGCTGACATTGGGCGAGAGGCAGGGTTCACCCTGGACAGGTCACCAGACTATCACAGGGCTGACACATAGAGACAGACAACCATTCACACTCACATTCACACCTACGGACAATTTAGAGTCACCAATTAACCTGCATGTCTTTGGACTGTGGGAGGAAGCTGGAGTACCCAGAGAGAACCCACACTGACACGGGGAGAACATGCAAACTCTGCACAGAAGTGCTCCCGCACCCGGTAATGAACCAGGAACCCTCTTGCTGTGAGGCGACAGTGCTAACCACCAAACCGCCGTGCCACCAAAAATGTCATGCACAAATCAGCAATAACAGTGCAACGTTAGCTAGCTAACTAGTTAGCTACTGAGACATCGGCGTGCAAGTGATTCCTTGTGCTATGCTTGCTTTAAAGAAAAAGAGCACAATTTACTCAAACAACACTGAACTATGACGAGGTGATGGTTATCATACTATCAAATCTTTATTAGCAAAGAAAATACTATGGTGGGTTTCAGTTTTTGCTTTTACAGCCATTTTGCTGATGATTGCTCATAACAATCGGACACCCTACCCCTTGACGTGAATGCACAAATAAGATGGATGAGGGTTAAGTGGTAAGGGGCAAGGGGTTTATTGGGATTGGGCCTTAATGTTAATTTACACTGTGCTCACACAGAATCAGGTTGTACTCCAGTGTAGGAGTACCGGTTAGCCCCTAGGTGTAATGTAGGGTTAGGGCCCTTGGTTAGCCATGCAAGCCCTGCTGCTGGGTTATTGTAGCCCATAAAAACGCATCATATTTTATAGAAAAAATGTAAAATGTGGATCTGCAATGTAGCTGTCAGATAAATGTAAATGTACAATATTGAACAGTTTAGTAGAAGTATAAAGAGATATCATGTAAAAACTTAAGTAAAATACAAGGATCTCAAATTCTACGCAAAGGTTTCATCAGCAGAAATGGAAAATAATATTTATAACTATGTTTCCCTTAGTGTACAATCACCTGAAGCTAAGGATCGTTGTGTTTTCGTTACAGTAGAATAAGCCGTTTATATCTACATACAGAGCAGGTCCTTTTCCAAGCTTTCGGCCATTTTGTTTCTACAGTAGCTCAGAATGAACAAACCAAACACTGGCTCTAGACAGGGCCGTTCATGTTGTCATGTTTCTACATTGGTCCTTCTAGATGTTTGGCACACCAGGGGAAGTTTCATTTGGGGATGTTGCAATGAAGGAATTTTCCCTGCAGTGATTTAGGGTGGCTCGAAAGCGCAATATGCAGTATTACCACCATTTTTGTGGGGGTTGTTTGTTATGTTGATTTTAGTACTTTGTGAATAAGCTTTATTGTTAGGCTTATATCAGCTATACTGTCGCTTTTTAAATAACAAAGATGACTCAGTTAAAAAAAATTAAATACCTGTTCAACAAGGCACAATAAAAGGGCCAGTGTTTTATCAGCTGTGGTTGTCCCTGTTTGCTATGAAACAGATTATCTGCGGAAGTAAAAACGCTGGCATAAGGTCGAGAAACTACTTGCTCTGGATGAAGGGAAGGCTGAAGCATGTAGGGAGAGAGGACAGACCCGCCGGTCTTAGTATTCATTTCACCTTTATTCAGCACGTTTACATGCATGCAGTAGTCGAGCTAAGGTCATAGCTCGGCTAATCAGTCAAGTCGGACTTCTCCTCTTAGTATACATACAGAAGAGTAAATCGAATTTCTGACCAAGTATGTCTGACTCCACCTCAATAGTTGGCGCTGTATCCCTTTTAATATAGTGCATATTGAACTAGTTCTGGTTGACCCGAAGAGGAAGCTAATGACAAAGCTGGTGGAGCATGAATGTAGTTTCCTCGTACGTCCAGAAGTGCGTCTTCTGCTTCTCTGTTGCCATGGTGTTTGTTTGTTTGTTTTTTTGCGCAGCCGCAGGGCTTTAGACAAAGTTGAACATTTGTCAACTCTCAGTCACAGAGGCTGTTAGCGTGCAGCATTCAGCACCTCACGCTGAAAAAACATGACCTTTACGTACAGTAATTGAGTAAACTGAGTAACAGCTGGCCTACATGTAGTCAGGACTACACTTGTAAGACAACCTGTCCCCTTACCTACCTGAAAAAATGTCATTGGGCTGATATACATTATTTTACTCTTGAATCCCTCCAACCCACCACTATCATCTTGTGTCCAAAAAATTGGGTGCAAGAACTAGAGAAAAAAATGGCCATGAGAAGCTTCATGTGAATTAAGGGGCCTGCCAAGTGATTTTTGGAAGACAGTATAAAGCATCTCAGTGCTCTCATTGTCATTTTTTAAACTGACTCACCCAACACAGTTATTACAGCTTGTGCTCTTTTCTTATTGGTGCCTGTAGGCAAGGCTTGTTTTTGCCACTGCCAGCAGAAAGCAGGTTCAGGCAAGGTATCAACAACTTGCCAAGCATGAAACCAAGCCGATCTGACTCCCAATGACAAAAAGGGAAAGTATCTCTGAAAAGAATTATGGGTAGATTTAATACTTGTCAGAGCCTGTCTTCATGCAGAGGCTGTGAGGGAGGAGTCATGCAAGAAACAAAAGATGATCAAAGACTGATCCTCATAAAAAAGTAATCAATGAAAATCTCACCTGATCAGCAAACAGCAGTGAATACTAGCACACACAAAGCCATCTTAAGTCAGCATTTATAGTCTTTTATAGAGTTTTTTTTTCAGTCAAAGAAGAAGAGATCACGCAGAGTAGTCTGAGCGTGTAGTGCTGGCACATGCTGGTGGGGGTGTGTAAGGGTGTGAAAAGGTGTGGAGGCATAAATCATGAAGAGGAGATGCTCATTCCCAGAAACACAGACTGTGTAGTAAAGTACAGTAACTCAAACAGGTTGTGCAGAGACACAAGCTACCAAAGGAACTTCATTCAAAGCTGACAGCAACCTTGCGTTACTGTCACAGTGGAATTCTCAGGTATCCAGCCAGATGTAAAAAAAAAAAAAAGTCACCTGATTAATCAAGCTGTCGCGACAGCTGGTAGGCCTATTGTTTTCACTGCGTGAGTCAGTGGGTGTTTGTGCCGTGTGTCCTCAGGGTGAAATGTGGTCATGGTGACACCTATTGTAACGGGAAACACCGCAGATTTTGCAAGGTGTTTATATGTCTGTCTGTCTGTGGACAGGATTTATCAACGCAATAGCGTCACAACCGTTCAAGATGCAGTCATAAATTTACAGGTGTGGAGTTGAGATCAAAATGAAGGCAGAGTTGGAAGATGGGTGTGGTCAGAGCAACTGCATAGGTAGAAAGTACGGGGCTATTGCCTACTTTTGCTCTTTGCCCACATGAGATCCAATCATGTTATCCTATCACAAGACGCTCTCAAATATTTGCCCCCATGAGCTTTTGTAGATATTTACAAACTGACGAAATTATGACTGTGTGTAATATTTGATGTTTAAATAGAGTTAAAGCTGATGTGCCTCCTAACTGGTCTTCCAGGTGGCCACATTATAAATATCAATCTGCATTTTTTTTTTTTTTTTCCAGTGCGAAATTTTTCCCCAACAGCCTAACCAACGCTGGCTGTACATGTGCAGTTTAATTACACAATCCTTTAAATAAATCGTTCTGTGTATGCAATTATAAAGGAGGGGACCACAGCAGCTTGTTTATTTTGTGATAATGGAAAGCAGTGGCATTAAGATTCACAAGGGGCTGCGAGATTGTAAACGACAAATCATGTTCTTCGATGAAGGAGCATACGCGTACTTTCTGGTTGACAACACGATCTGTCATCGACGCCGGTATGTCAGCAGCGACTGCAGCTCCCAGTAAACACGTTACGGCTTTATGACTGGGGTCTAATTCATGCCGTGAGGACCTTCTTGCTGCTTGTTGCATACATCAATTTACGTGAGCACAATGTGCAGAAACACACACCCGGTCCCCTTAATTTTTTGCACCAGCTTTCCGTCTATGCCTATCTCTTCTACCCACACCAAACACCATATATTTTTGAGTCCTTTATCGACTATCTGGACGTTTCCCCCGGGTTTCATTAACTTACTTTCCATCTTGATGAGAGTGTCTACGGCATGGGCTCCACTAGAATCTGAAGTTGGCTCTGAACCAAGTTTGTTCCTCCCCGCAAGACCCACCTCCGCTCTACTTCTGATTGGCTAGTAGCCTAACTTTGGTCTGGTTGGGAGCGAAAGCACGGTGCCGGATTCCCATCACCCCTGAGATAAGGAAAAACTCCCCAAAAAATGTCTTTTTATGTCTCATTAAATCATTCATACACACACAGTGGGCGGCACAGTAGTGCAGTCCTTAGCATTGCCACCTCACAGCAAGAGGATCCCTGGTTTGAACCCAGGGTGGAGGGTTCGTATCCTGGGGTGGGGGAGCCCTTCTGTGTGGAGTTTGCTCATTCTCCATGTCAGTGTGGGTTTTCTCTGGGTACTCCAGCTTCCTCCCACAGTCCAAAGACATGCAGGTTAATTGGTGACTCTAAATTGTCCGTAGGTGTGAATGTGAGTGTGAATGGTTGTCTGTCTCTATGTGTCAGCCCTGTGATAGTCTGGTGACCTGTCCAGGGTGTACCCTGCCTCTCACCCAATGTCAGCCGAGATAGGCTCCAGCCCCCTTGTGACTCCTAACAGGATAAGTGGTGACGGAAAATGAATGAATGAATACACATACTGTCCAATTTCTGTCCATGGACATGTTGCTACAGTGGTTGAAAGCTCTAAGTTAAGGGTAATGCTAACAATGGCTAACCTGGATAGAACTGGTATTGCTAACAATATCCTGGTTTTCTGACTTGTCGTAATGGCCAACAGTCAACTCAGGTGTGATGTCATTCCCAGCTCAGACTTGTGAGGTCAATGGAACGCTGCAATAATGCCCACTATTTTTAGATCTTATTCTTCTTCTAACTCATTTTATTTGTCATGTCATGCCTAAGCTGTTGTGTTCTGTGTTGTATAGGAAAAATGGAATAAATGTATTTCCATCAATGATAAAAGAAAAAAATGTCACATGATGAGATGCTTTGAAAGAGCATTTCATGCACCTGTACCTCCTGGCTGTTAAAGAATATCTTACATCTTATCTTATAATCTTTGTTGTAGTGTGTACCATTTTATTTTCCCAGGTATTGTCTGTGACACACTTAAAATCACAGCTGTGTAAAAAAACATCAGCGTCCTATGACTAACACCAAACTGTGAGATGCCAAAGACATGAGCGACTGTTGAGAGCTGCTGACTGTAAGGTATTAGTAGTGTTTAGTTCCCATGAGAGGGATTGTAAGAACAAGGAGGAGACCTGCTCTGCATCCTTCACAAAATCTATGAGTACCAACCGCCCCGACCACGGTTCAGTTCATCATCACTGTGGGTTAAACCCAGCGCAGCAGCATAATCTGAAAATGTACACAGCACAACAGAGTTTGAGTGTGATCTTGAGTCATTTGAGAGGCATGATAAGGATTAAGGGAGAACAACCTCCGTGGTGCCAGTCCTGACTTGTGCTCATTCATTCTGCCTGGCAAGATTTAAGACAAGAGTCCTGCAGTCATTCCAGACTCCAGCCTTTTATTTCAGAGTTTCCAAATTCCATGAATCCATATGAAGTTACACACTACATCATAGGATTCCTTATCTGATGCAATCATGCCATGTGAAAACTGTATTTGGAGCGTATTTGGCATGGTATGTTACATTTGTGCTTTTCATATGTATCAGGTTAACATTTCTAAAGTGATGAGGATCAGATCACATGACCCTGAGCTTCTTTTCATTAGGATTAGGGGACAGTGGATAGTGTGAGACCTTGGTGCGATGGCTGCTAAGCAGCAGACAGCAGCAGACAACTATTGGAGACCAACAAACAACAAAAGCAGGTGCTTTTTAACAAGAGGTCCGGACATTTCCAGCTGTGTTTGCAGTGACCAGACTGGGTATTTTGTGCCTTAACCCTAACCACGTGTTAACCACAGCATTGTCACAACATGAAATTACAATGTAAAATGTAATGCAACATTACATTTAAACATATCTGAGAAATATAAAATGTACAAATTTAACATAGCTGTGGCTTGCAGAAAACTACAAAGCATGTTTATTCTGGCGTTTGGGCTGCATTTCAGACATACAGTAAGCATAATAGCTGACAGAAAAGAGCTGCTCACTCTGTGAAAGTGACTCCAGTGGCATGCAGTTAATTGCGCACTACCTGTAGTTAAATCTTTTTAACCTTTTGTGATATGTCAAAGGCGGAATGAGTTATGATTGGAGGGTACACAGAGAGAGAGAAAAAATCTGATGCACTCATTTCAGACATGCATATACTGTAGGTGTGGTTTTACCTGGAGGTGGTTGGCATTCTTTTCTGTTAGAGCTGGCCCATTAGTTCCCCCTGGAAACCAAGCCTTAACATAGAGGTGGGGTGGAGATAGCAGATATCAAAACTAACCATCAATCAGTCAGCCAGCCCCATTCGACGCGCACGGTGAAGTAAATGCCAAAGTGAAAGATGATGAGATGACAACTCATAAAAAAAGAGTGAGATATAGCGTGTATGACGGGACAGGACCAGTTTGGAGTTGGTTTATGTTTGACAAGTTTCATTGCTTAAAACAACCTGCAGCATATATACCTACAGCGTTATGTCTTTTCCAAAGGAGTCATAAAATCAATCCAAACCTGTCCTTAATACTCCATGCAACATTAATCATAAAACTGCATAGTTTCGTCTTTCAGTCATAATATCCAATTTTGCAGTAGAGACGTTTGTGTTGATGTAGAAATGTGGGGAGAGATGTGAGAACAAAACTGACATGCAGAATATACTGTAATGTGCTGACATTATTAGACTGCGCCTGATGTTTTTCTTAAAGCTCTTAAGTCACAGTTTATCCCCATTTATGAAATTTCTGGTGTACAATGCAAAGAGTAAATATGCCCTCGATTCAGAGGTAAGCCTGAGAGATTGTTCACTGAGATAATCCCCACTGAGGTGAATAACCATGGGAAAAGAAGAAATAATGAGTGTGATGCATCTCAGGGGAAGACTGCAGGGTGAGATCCCAGGGGGTGTGGGCCAGGGTGTGGGCCAGGGCGAGGCGTAGGGCCAGGAAAGGTGCTTAGCGTACATGCCACCATGGCTAAAAAAGAGCACTCTCAGCAGTTAGAGCATTCGCACTGTTTATTGTATCTTTCTGAACTGAACTCAACTGTTTGCCAGCATCAACAATCAGAAGGATGAAGAGTCACAAACAATCTGTCAGTATGAAGCAACTAAAAGCTAATGACATCACTTCATAAAAGAAGCGTTGTATTGAATGTTTGTGTACTTGTCTCTTAAGCAACCGTAAAGAAAATCATCTAGAGAGCACTCTCTGTGCACAGCATGATACCACTGATATTCCACCAGCAAATCCTTTTTTAAAAACTGTCACAGCTGTCACAGACACACTGAGCAGGACATTTTACAGTGTAAGCTCTGGAGGACAGACACTGAAATGGGGACTCTGTTTCTAAGGTTATGTTGAGACTGCTGGCAAATCAGATTTGTTTCTCAAATCAGATCTTTATGACAGACTGTCTGCGCTGTGATTTGCAAGTAATAAGAGCAGATTTGTGTGTCCAGATATCACCAATCTGTATAGGTCGCTGATGTAGTCATGTAGACGTCAGTAGCTACCAGTCCCTCCAACAAATAACGCAAATTCAGCTAATCCCTGCTCTGCGTGACCTTGCAGTTTTATCCAAATAATGCAGCTTTAACACAACTTTGACTATTTAAAACGGGTAAAATCTCATTTTGATGAACAGCTGTACACGGCATATTGATTTACTCAGCCCTCACTGTCGCTCTCTGCTTATCATGAAACCACTGCCGCAGGACTGATGCTCTGTGCCTGGGACAGAGTCACACTCACACAGTGACAGTGCTAACTGTTAGCATCACATGGCTAATTTCTCCCATCATTGCATTCTCTAAATTGTGTGCTCTGCAGAACTGAAACCACAACACATTTTTAAGCTATAACAACTGTAGTGAAGCCATTAGTAGAGTCTGTACTTGCTTGTTTGGAGGCATATTAATTATATTTTATGTTTTGGAACTGCTGCATGATTTGGTATATGCATGATGAATAGTTTTCATTGTATCTTTACCTCTTTACTGCGCCTTGCATTTTCCTTTCTGCACAATATGATACATTCTTGAAGTGATAAAATATGTATATCCATAGTTTTTTTCCTGGCTTTTTAAAGTATTATCTGCATGTGATTCCATAGTAGTATACAGAAATTAATTTGGTCTGGGAAGTGGGCAGTGCCAGTGTTCGGGGGCTGGGAATGGATGGGTAGGGGAGAATAGCTCGGATCAGCTCATTTAAAAAACAAAAAAAGAACAATGGAAGAAAGTAACTCAAAGAAGTTTATTTTTTGGTACGATGAACTGAACTGTGAGTAAGCTCTTGTAAAATATGAACTTGAACAACACCAGATGATTCTCTGCGGCCTGTGGTCTGCAGTGTTTTAGCTTCACCTCCAGCTAGCTGGGAACATTGACGAAGGTGGTGCCAGAAAAAGTGCTACCCAGAATTGTTGATAATTGAAAACCAAAAAATAACAATACAAGCCATACCGTACCATGTAGTGGAAATGTGGATCCAGATTTCAAGCGTGCTGTTACGAAACAAACTAGCGTGCTTTAATTAAAAACAAGTATGCCATCCAACCACATTCATTCAAATTGGACTACATAAGTGCTTTACCTTTGAGGATGTCACTTTAATTACCTTAAGCTATTTCAGTGAATGACAAATTGACAGCGTGGAATCCCAAAATAACCCACTGCGACGCAGCTATAACTCAATCAAGCATTGCAGAGAATGCCTTATAACTTACTGATACCGAAACATCGCAGATATGATCTGTGCCAGGTAACAGAGTGAGTGGACCTGCACAGAAAACATCACTTCTCTCTCCTGGGTGAAGCGCAGCCCCAGGCCGGCCTGCTCTATACATTTAATTATGCAGCTGCCAATGATGAGAAAAGGTGTTATATAACAGCTGAACTGTAGCAAGCTGCCTCATGCACGCAGAGTGAGCAGGTAGAATACACAGAAGATGAGTCCCTCTCTAACTCATCTCTGAAATGTCACTCATACATGCACGCCATCATTAAAACGAATACTTTAATAAATGATCTCCATCTGCACTGTTCTTCATTTTGAAGTTCATGCAGTGTCAGCATGTATGCAGTTTGATTTATGATGTGGAACATACTTTCTCAGAACGCCCGAGGTGGTTTATAGTTATATAAGCTTGTGAAGTCTGGTGCAGTCCTGCAAGTTTGCGCTCCTGTCCAACCCTTCATGACAGTTTGTAAGAGTCTGTGGATCTAAATCTGCTCTTTCCTGCATCTTATAGGAACCTTTCAATCTCCATCTAACAACTGCAGTTAGAGGTAATCATTAAACAATCTGAGACACTGCCCTTCAGTTCCAGCAGGTCCTCAGTCAATTATTTTATGTCTCCAGGACCATAGTGCTTGACACTGGGGCCCGATGAATGGTCCGTCACTTTGGTCAACACTTTCAAGGACATCTTGATGACCTTAAAAAGCTTTGTAAATATTTATGGCACCCAAAGCATTGCTCCTGTTGGCAGCGCTATGATGTATCAGGTCGGGCTGTTCTCATGCATTTGTATGTTTTCCAAGGAAAAGTAACGCACCAAAATTCATATGTATCTCACATAATCATAAGCCAGGCATCTGTGTACAAACCATGTATTTGGGAAGGGCGTGATGATGTGACCAATGTGCTGACAGGAGTAAAGACGGAAGTGGTCTCTGTGACGAGGCAGGTCAGGGTGCTGGATGTGTCCGTCACTAAACACATGCTCTTTGATTAGCTTTCCCGCCCATGATTTCTTGTTTTTGATTCGCTTTTACTGCTCTCATAGGGTAATTTTTTGCTGTAGCAGGAAGCAAATAAGTTAAAAATACCACACTGCACATTACTTCCTCAACTCTTGAATAAATTGTCATGACATCATGTACCGACATTCATGCTCTCCAGGGGATTAATCTTGCTGGATTTAGCAGTCCTCTGACCTTGCTAGTTTAACCAGTTTTGATTTTTTTTCCAGTGACATGTCTTAACATTGAGATTTTAGATTTGGCATAACATTTTGCACAGGCATTCACGGCTCCCTGAGGATGTATACCAAAAATTCAGTGTACACTATCTGCTCAGCAGCAGACACAGTTAGACACTAGCAGGTCAAATGTTGGTGCATTTAGCAGCTGAAGAGATACAGAATTCTCCTCAGGAGTTGGTTGAGACCAAAAAACAGAGCTAAAAGAAGAGAGAAGACTGGTTGTACATTCATTACCTGATCAAGAACATGACTCCAAATGAATGCTAACTTTGCTAACAACTTCAGAATCGCAATTTAAAAGTCAATCTCGGAACCCACTAGGTAACGTCTGACAATGATAAAGCCTCTGTGGGGCTATGGCTAATGATGACTTCCTCTTCCATGAGCCACTCATCAGCTAATCTCTATAAACAAATATCTGCATCTAGATAAATAGGAAGTAGCTAATTAAAAGCTAAACCGTCGTAAGATAGCCGACGGGCTTTGACATTGAATTGAAGCCAATGTATTCTGCCTCTTTTGCTCTCCACAGGGACTGTTTACCTGCAGGCCAGCAAAGCCTGCTCAAAGTTGTGGTACTGGTTAATGATACTACATGCTACGTGCCATGTCAGCAGTTTTAACAAACTTGTTTTAAGAGATAAATACAGGTAAAAAAACAAGATTGTTTGTAACTGTTATATATCATTACTTTGTTGCAAAAGTGGTATTACGTTTACTAAAAAGCGCATTATGACTTGTTTCGGACTTGAAGTTTAGGACTTGGGATGGTATAGTTTGACTTTTGACGTGACTCTGGATTTTCCTGTCTTGACTTGGGACTTGACTTGTGACTGAGCGCAAAGATGTGAGAGTTGTGACCTGCAAAACAGTGACTTCAGCCAACATCTGGGTTCCAAGGTTGCATTTCGGCCAATGTGTTTTACCTCCCTACAAAGACTTTTTACCTGCCATTCAAACTTGATTGGTCAATAGTATTCAGACTACAAATGGAAACTAGAACGCTTCCGATATCGAAATCTTGTCCCGTTGCCTAAATATTCTGCCTTAATATGCAGATATCTGTTTATTAAGATTACTTAAAAGTAGGGCTGGGACTTTAACGCATTAATTTCGATTAATTAATTACGGGAAAAATGACGCATTTAATCGCACCTTTCTTAGTTCCCTAATTTCGGGCACACTGCAAACGGTCTAGCCAGCCCATAATAGAGCACGGCTCGAGCTGCATTTTCCTGACCGAACCTGACCTCAGTCCGAGACAGTTATAACCGAGCCCGGCCTGAAACCAACAGCCTTTCTGACTTTTAAGTCTGAACCCGACCCGAGCCTGACACAGTTTGTTACCTGACATAGTTATTGTTACCATGATTACAGCTTGTCTGTTTACCATGATCACACATGGACAGTGTGTAAATGACCATCAAAAGGCTGCTGTTATGCACAGTCAAACAGCGGAGCCTGTGTTGCGATCAGGCGTTGTCATGTAAATAACAAATTCCAGCAGTTAAATAGGCCATAGCACAACACAGCAGCATGAGTTGGCCGAACCCGAGCAAAATTTCTGATTTGTTATTCAAACCCGACCCGACCCGTCGCGTTCCACTGGGTCCCGTCGGGCTCGGGTCAGGTATCCACACTCTGGCCCACAATAGACCAGATGACGAGGTTCAGAGCCAAAATAAGTAAGTCAATTATCAAACTCTCGAAAAATTAAAAATGAAAAATAAACATTTTTGTTGTCTGAATTTATCTGAACTGAAAAACATTCTTACTGTGTCAAATATTGCTATTTGATAAAAATGCGATTAATCGCGATTAATAAATTAAAAATTTTTTAATCGCGCCCCACCACTACTTAAAAGGTAATGATTATGTCAATGTTGTTCACATCTCTTGTGACTATTAAAATAATAAATAAAACAGTTTTGTAATTGCTAATGGACTTTATCCATTTATCCATTACTCCAGACGGACACTAACTTACTGTTCCATGAGTTCACAACACTCACAGAAACAAACAGTACACTGGGGAGTGACTGTTGCAGTGCTTGCTTATTTTCTTAACCTGTGTTCATTCAGGATGCAGGTACTGTTGCTGGGTGTGGTTCTTCTTTCTCAGCTCTCATTAACAGTCACTGGTTTGATGCTGGTCTCACGCATTAATCATTCACACAGACACATCCAAACACACAATATGGCGACTGTTCAGGACACAAACAGACGTGATTCAAAAAAAAAAATGCACACTCAGAATTTGTGTTTGTGTGCAAACACACACATACACACACACATATCTGCCCTCATTTTACTTGTCGATGAAGGCAGCAAACAAATATGTGAGGCTCTTGTTCAACACTGCCATCTTCAAGTTCAGCTTTGCCTCCACTGTTCCAGTTTGCCCTCTGGCTATTGTAGTACTGGGTGTGGTTGCAAAAGATTAGAGCTGTAGAGAGGTGTACTCCAGTGAATGACACACTGTCAGAATGCTGACAGATGCAGCTTGTGCCATCATGGGCCATCTGCACCATGTATTTCTGTCTGTAGGTTGCAAGACAGGGTGGCACGGCTGTGTGTGTCGCCTCACAGCAAGAGGGTTCTTGGTTTGATCCTGGGTGCGGGAGCCCTTCTGTGCAGAGTTTGCATGTTCTCCCTGTGTCAGCGTGGGTTTTCTCCGGGTACTCCAGCTTCCTCCCACAGTCCAAAGACATGCAGGTTAACTGGTGACTCTAAATTGTCCGTAGGTGTAATTGTGAGTGTGAATGGTTGTCTGTCTCTATGTGTCAGCCCTGCGATACTCTGATGACCTGTCCAGGGTGTACCCTGCCTCTCGCCCAATGTCAGCTGGGAAAGGCTCCAGCCCCCCCGCAACCCTCAAGAGGATAAGCAGTTAGAAAATGAATGGATGGTTGCAAGATAGTGACACATTTTAATGGCTCTGCTATGTGTTTATTGGTTATAAAGTGAAACAATGGACTACAATCAAGTTTTAGCTTTAGTTAGAAGTTGTTTGCATCCATGTCAGATGTTCAGGAGGTGTTTTATGCCTAGTCCCCCGGCATAGGACCCTTTAAATACACCTTTAAATAAAGCAGTGTCTTTATATCGAAGTTACAGTTGGGTCCTGTGTAGTCACTGATTATCTTCCTGCCCTCAGTTCAGGTATTTAGCAAGTGAAATGTATGCTCACTTAGACTAAGATCAGTACACAAACATGACCACTGGTTGCTTGGGCTGTACATATGGGTCACTGATCACTACCTGCTACATTGCTGTAAAATTGAATAAGAGGGACAAAGAGTCCTACACAGAGGGAACATTGTCCTCATGGTAGTTAACCTCACACCGAATCCTCCCAGTTCATCCAAGGGTGTGGCAACCATCGTAATCTTCCTTTAATACAGTCTAGTAGAATTCCCCTCTGGCTTGATGGACCCGGTCCACTAACACTCCCTTGTAGTGACATTTGTAAAACAAGATAATTCTGGTTGTGTGTATGTGAAAGAAGGAGGGAGTAGGAGAACTGTGTGCAGATGTAGTGAGCACCACACCCTGATCATATAATTATATATTCACTGTAGCACTACCTGACTGACTATCAGGAGCTCAGCTTTAAAAATGAACACTGCTCAAACTGTGTTAACATGTAAAGCAAGAGGTAAATGAAAAGAATGACACATTGAAAAGACAAAAAGTATATTATTATTAGAAAGCATTTGTCATTGAATCTATGCTTTATTTAGAATCAATGTGCATTAGGGATGACAGGCATAGACGTGGTGCAGATAATGATCGTCGAAATTTGAAATTAAACTTTTCCTGGGACTAACATACATGGCGTGTATGCAGTGTTACAACATGTCACACACTTCAGCAGCTGCTGCAAACCATGTTCAGTGGTTTAACCTTTACAGCATTGCCTAGAAGAGATTTATACAGACAAACAATCTGACCTTTATAAGATAACGTGTCCCTACAGGGAAAAATTGTACCCAGCAACAATGGTACTACATAAATGAACAATTAGGAGAATGAGCGATTCTATCCTCAGTATTTTGCCTCAGCAGATGTCTTCTGAACTCAGGTGGCACCAATTACATACACCGAGACAAGTCAAAACATGTACAGCTGCTATAGCAGCATAAAAATATTCATTCACATTGAGCACGCTCTTGTGTTCACTAAACATTTCGAAGGCATACAAGTCCATTCACTCACTTCACACTAACAATGAATCAGGGTGGTTTTGTTACCTCTAAGTAGCCTGTCTGTAGGAGTTTTGTTGGATATGAAACAGAGTTGTGCTCAGTGTGGTCCCTACTCTAGTTATAAATTAGGTAATTTACAAGGCACTGGCTGTGAACATATTTGAGCTTTGGTTCTGCCAAATAAAATGAGTATGTTCACTATCCCGAGACGGACACATCCATTTGAGCACATACAATACATAGTCTGCTTCTTGCATCTGCAGACCCTGTCAGAGCTTAGGTGTGAAATGGATTTGGACTATATTGTACACGATCACGAGTTCAAATCTTGTGTTGGGTACAAAACCACGCTGATGAGATGCATTCTAAACTAGGCTGTTTTTAGCCGATTCCTCCAAAAGGCTAATGCTGCTAGCACTCAGGGCATGTCTCCAGGTGAAACGAAATAGCTGCCATTAAACCACTTACAAGGCTCAAAGTAGCCCCACACTTCGTTGGTAGTATAACGAGGGTCCTTTCATTTAAAACGAGGCGTTCACGACTTTGTAAGTGCAGAGATAGTTTATTAAAAATGACTGTTTACAAAGACAGTACCTTGAGGTAGTTTTCCAGTTGCCGCCATTTTGAATTTAAGTCAAAACAAGTCGATTGCTGAACGTGAATCTCAAGCACACAGAAAGCGTTTTAGCAGCTGGAGGGGCCTTTTTGTAACTGTTTTAATGAGAATAAAGCTTTTTGCTCGTGGTTTCTGCTTTGCCACACATCTGGCGTTTTTTGTTGGAGCGCTCTGAACTCCTCGAGTTCTTCAACTTCAACTCAGAGTGGAAAAATGCCACACATTATCTCTTTTATCTTTTACCAAGCTAAGATCCTGTGGGACTTCCAGATCCAGACTGACAAACTGGTGATGGCTAACCAACTGGACATCATGTTGATTGATGGACAGCAAAAGAAGGCAGTGGTGACAGATGTAGCAATCCCAAGCGAAAGCAACATCAAAAATACCAACGGCTGAAAGAAGAGTCAGAAAGGATTTGGGGAGTAAAGACAACAGTGATGTCAGTGGAAATCAGAGCAGCAGATTCCAGGTGAGGTCTCTGGAACACATGGTTGAGTTTAGGAAAGAAAGAACAGGGTTTCTTACGGGACGTGAACACTGCTCTCCGAGGTGAAAGTTGTTGTTTGTTGGACCCATCCACCACCCCTCACCCCTCCTGCCTGCCCCACTCAGACTTTTGCTGTCTTAACTTTCATTCTTGTCCAACCGTATTTTCCACTGATGCTGCTGAGTGCCATTAAAATATAACATCGATCGGCCACGTATCACATCAACATTAAAGGACAGCTGTTTTCATTGGTGTCTGATGCCGTCAGTCAGTGCCCAAGGGCCTGATTTGTACGACTTCGGAGTGAGACTGGGTTGTTTTTGTCGAAGGGACCCTGGCAGTGTTAAAGGAGAAGTCCAGTATTTTGCACCTTGAGCCCCATTCCTGGTTGTTTATGATGAAATAGAGTGGTTAAGACCAAAACCAAACCACAGTTTGCTACGATTTTTATGTGGGAACATCAACGAACACCACTGACCACTGGGTGAGTTTCATGGCTTTGAAAACCAACGTTTAAGGTGGTTTTAGGACAGATTTACACATGGCCATAGACAGCATTGTTAAGCCAGGCAGGGGAAAGACAAATTCTCTCAAACTGTCAGAGAAGGAGCACTCATCAAGATTTTGGTCGTAACCACTCTATTTCAACCAGGAATGGGGCTCAAAGTGCAAAATACTGGACTTCTCCTTTAACTTCCATGTTGGCCTACATATAAAAGTTTTCCCTGCCGGACATATGCTATAAGAGTTTTCTATCCTTTCAAAAAGGGGCGAGGCCTTGACATTTTGTGCAGTACCTGAATGTCCAGTCTATCTTGAATTATTTATTTATTTATTTATTTTAAGAATAACTGTATTGCAAGGTAAACTTGTGGTGATTTAGGTATCCAAAAAAACAAATCAACAGAATATCTATCAGATCAAATGCAACATTCATGTCGCTTAAATAAGCCCCCCTTCTTAGCAACAGATTGTTCATGTGTCCCACCTCCTTAGCACTCAATCTTCTCAGTAGTAGAGTAATCATGCCTCTCCATACAGATGGAGTTTATTGTTGTTGACCCTTATTAATGCACCTCCCTTGCCTCTATTTTGGCAATATGGCAGTTGCTTGAGGATATTCATCTACAGGCTATGTACTTTAAAATGAGCTTTGGCTTACATTAACAAGCCCTGGTGCACTTGTGTAGATCTAAACAAAGAAAATACAATACAGGTGCAATTTTTTCCCAATAGATGATTTCACACAGCATCCTAAACCAAATCAGACCATTACTTGTGTTTAAGAGGTGACATTGTTCTTCTCCATGGGCTTGACTCAGCTGATATGACCACTAAGGTGTGGCACACAGTGCATGACTATGTCACTATGTCTTTGTCCTGGCAAAGACAAACAGCAAAATAATTTGCAATTTTTTCCACAGCACTAGAGGTTGCAGATAAAGTAAAGCATCAAATTACAAAATTATACAATACCAGTGCTGTTTTAATTGCCACTAAAGAACAGCGAGTTTTGTGCGTCAGATTCAATTCATTCTCATTCAATTAGTCTGTCTTTGTAGCAGTTTCTCCTGCCAAGTTTCAGGAGAGTAAACTTGCATCTCAGGGTTGGTTCTCACAGAGAAAATGAGCTCGTGAAAATTCCTCTGCATGCACTGACTAGAAAGTCTGAAATGTCACCTGTCATATCATGTGAGATCAAATACAATCTTGTACTAGATCTGTGTTTGCCACGGTCTTTACCGAAAGGTTAAAGCTTCCCTTTCATAATTCAGTGACATTCAGTGAAAAGTAATGACACACTGTACACTGTTATTGTCAGTTTTTCTGAAAAGGTTAATTATGTCATAGGGTAGGGCCCTCATTTTGACACGTCAATAATTGTTTTTGCAGCAGGGATCTGCTCCTCATATAGTACAGCTACATTTTACGGAGCAAACATGTGCATATACATGTTTTATAGCTTTCGATACAGATAATTATATTGTTTACACTCCTACATTCAATACTTTGTGCTTCTAGTTGAGGACACAAATCTTTTGTTATATTGCAGGAGTGTTGCACAACAGCTTTAACATGACTGTTGTTCAAGACTTCTATGTAAGATGAGGTAGCCATGTTATGGGTTATTTCCATTTTTAGCAAAAGGTTAAACTGTCAACCATACTTCAGTTTTTACTCGCCCACTGTCCACCTCATACTGTTTCCACACCTAGGGCCATTTTACCCAAATTGTTCACTATTTTTTGGTAATGAATGAAAACTTGTGTGGTCTTAGATCCACCTCATAAAAGTGATCTGAGGTTCACTTCTTGCAGGCTGTGGTGCCCTGGAATCAGCGCCAAATGTGGTAACCAGCCACTCCCCAAACAAAAGGTTGAATAACAGAAGATTGCCATCACCCGTCAGTACCATGTATCAGTTTAGGCCTAGTGTAACCTCCCTTTAAGATTTACAAAGCATGAAGATCTCTTTGCCTTTTCTATGGTGGAAACAAGAAGAAACGTGCCACAGTGGCCCAAAACATAACACACATAAAAACACATTAAAAAAGTGAAAACAAATGCAACACCGGAAACACTCTGCAAATGTAAAACATGTTCTGCAAAGCCAAAACAAATACATGAACAGCAAAGATGCTGCAACTATAGAAATGATGCAAAGTTTAAAAAAAAAAAAAAAAAAAAAAAAACAAGGACCTGAAAACAAATGGAACAAAATATGCAGCATATCCAGTGTGCTAACATGCTAGGCTACTGATGTATCATTACATTAGAAACATTAGGCGGCATGGTGGTGTGGTGGTTAGCATTCTCGCCTCACAGCAAGAGTGTTCCTGGTTTGATCCTGGCTGCGGGAGTTTGCATGTTCTCCCCGTGTCAGTGTGGGTTTTCTCCCTCCGGCTTCCTCCCACAGTCCAAAAACATGCAGATGGGGACTCTAAATTGTCCGTAGGTGTGAATGGTTGTCTGTCTCTATGTGTCAGCCCTGTGATAGTCTGGTGACCTGTCCAGGGTGTACCCTGCCTCTCGCCCAATGTCAGCTGGGATAGTCTCCAGCCCCCCCGTGACCCCTAAGAGGATAAGCGGTTAGAAAATGGATGGACATTAGAAACAGCCATACTTGTTTTTTTGTTTTTTTTCTAAACCTATCCACATGCTTTTGTTGCCTAAACTTAAAAGTAAAGTAAATCTGAAAATCAAAGTGTCTGTAAATTTATTTAGAGAAAGAAAGAGAAAGATGCATGCAACAAGCAGAAACTGTACATTTCCTGTGAAAATGGAGGTTTATTTTGAAAGACACAATGCATGTAACATGCTGAAAGGGGGGTGGGGGGGCTGGGCTTATATGTTCCACTTTAAAAACAAGCACACTGTCTCAACTGTCTTTCACTCCAAGGTTAAAAATCAAGCTAGAGGCCTGGAGAACTTCCATTGTGTTAATTAGTTATGCAGCGTTTTTCTGTTGCCCCTGGTTTCAGGGTTTGTGTGTTTTTGCCTTTACATTGTTTCTGTAATTGCCGCGCATTTGCTGTTAGTGTATTTGTTTTGGCTTTCTGCAGTACATATTTGTTTTAAAATTTCCACGTGTGTTAAGTTGCCATCATTTCAGCAGCTGCAGCAGCTTTCTCCTAATAGAAGTGTTTTGGGCTGTCATAGCATGTTTGTCCTTGGGAGCAAAAGCAAGAAAGTTCTCAAATCAAAGCATGCCAAGTGCTCTGTAGTTATAAAAAAAATAACTGTTGTTGTGTTGCACAATCAATTTATATTTTGGATAGATTCTTGTGTATGAAATGAATCCAGGGTGGTAACCTGCCCTCCCAATTAACGGACACAAACCGGCCCTGCAAGGTCCGCAAACACCGTCACTGTGCTCAGTGCAACACATGCAGGCCTGCCACAGCTGTCCTGTTAATCATGATGATGGTTTGTGCTCAAAGTGGGCAGTGCGCTGTGGCAGGAGACCAGTCAGATGCACCTGCACAGATATGAACGTATTTCAAAACTTCATTTCCCCCAAAAATAAGGTAAAGAAACATGATGATACAGTATGGTGCACATGAAGAGAGAGAACGTTAAAAGTAAGAGTGAAGCGCTGGCATTTTATTCTGGGGTGTGACTCAGCAATGCCCTGCAGCTCATTTGGGTGCTTCTTCAGTACAGAGACTGGGAAGCCAACACCTATATCAGAGCAGGTATCAACAGGTATCAACTGTTCCGATTCTCAGTCAGAATGAGGAGTCTCGTCGTCTTTTAACCCCTGATGTTCTTTAAGCTGCAAGCTGACATTAGTGCAAGAGAGATCCAAGTTGAAAAGGACCTTTTGAAAGTTGAAACATTTATATATGTGTGATAAACGCTCATAATGTGTGTGTGATCACAGCAAACTATCAAAAGACATAGAGTGGTATGAGTAATGAAGATAGTATGAACAGAGCCCTCAGCACTAACAAACTGCAGGCCTGAACACATAAATAACCGGATGATGGATTTAATCAAATACCTCTGGAATTTGAGACTATTTTCTTAGTATAGTTCTTTACCTACTTATCCTTAGATCACTTTATTTTTCTCCTCCACTCACCTGAAGACGCATTTGTGCTCTTCTTGAAATTAGCATTCTGTTTCACTGTATGAGCTCTACTCTGTGCAAAGAGTACAGTTAGTACCTTGCTGCCTGCAGGGAACCTCCTGCAAAACCAGTTTCTTCTCGGTTATCAAGTCTTGTATGCACTTGATGTCACGACTAAATCAAAATCTACTTAGACTGTTGATGCTATTGTTTTAAGAAATTTTGCTTTTTCCATCGTTCCCTGTTCTTTTGAAATGAAACGTGCCTCGTCTACCATCTCTCTGTCACTCTAACAGCATAAACAGTCCCAGTTGACATTCACCAAACATGCTGTTATGCCCCATATGTTCTGTTCTCTGCAAGGTCAGTGGTGGGGACACATGTTAGGCAGGGGGTCAGGGGAAATTTTGAGCATCCAACACTTCATTTCGCAGCACTCTGAAGTTGTATGCACCAGTTTATGGTGAAAATGTGTTTCTTTCAGTTATTTTGGGGACTTTTTGCCTTTATTATAGGACAACTTGAGAATGAGGGAGCATGACATGAAAATGTTTTTTTTTATGTAAAGAAAAACACAAAATTCAGGCACCATGATGACAGTAGAAATATAATGAAATATAACGCAGCAAGGCTCACAGGCATTCTGTATTTCATTCAAATATTTTTCTTCTGCTGATCAAATTTTGTCATTTAATGTTATCTCTGCAAAGTCAACTCACATGTAGGCACAGTTTACTTCTCCAGTCTTCGCTGTGTCTTTTGTTAAAGGAAGTTACCTCTTTAAATGTGCATGTGGCATCTATACACATCAATGATACTGAAGGGTCCGGAGGGTCACGGGTTCAAGTCCCAGCCCGGACCAAAAATATGGAACGTGGACTGGTAGCTGGAGAGGTGCCAGTTCACCTCCTGGGCACTGCCGAAGTTGCCCTTGAGCAAGGCACCAAACCCCCCCAGCTGCTCGGGGCGCCTGTCCATGGGCAGCCCCTCACTCTGACATCTCTCCATTTAATGCATGTGTAGGTCCCGTTTGTGCATGTGTGTGTATTTGGACCTGTGTGTATGTGTACAACAGAGTGTAAACCTTGAATTTCCCCTTGCGGGATTAATAGAGCATATAAAATAAAATAAAATAAATAAATTCATTCATTTAAATGCATTCATAAAGCCCTGAACTTTAATACCTCTGCTCAGCAAGATTTCTGCTCATGCTGAAAACTGTCTGAACATTCAAACCTTATCCTACATGTGTTCTCTGAGAGGTCCAGATTGATTATACTTTGAGAAAATAGTTGTGATATTATGAAAACAAAGTTAGGTCATGAGAATTCATAATGAAGTCATAATGATGCTGCGCACTGCTCTCCATGTGCGGTATTTTCGTGCACAGTGAGAATGAGGACAATGCCAATGAGTTTGCTCAAGAATTGTTAGGGACAGAGTCGATTTAATGTTTAATGTTTTCCTGCTTATTGGCATATGTATCTAAGAGAACATGACAAAATACAACAACAACAATTTGGGAAGTTGGTTTAAGCCTTTAATTATTAATTGGCGTAGTGCAAACTGTCATGTCTTTCGGAATCTATGCACAAATGCATACATACAGAGTCAACTTTAACAACGGCTGGTCAGAATGTGTTTTGAAGCTCTAAATATTTTGTTTTATTTTTCTTGCAAGATGATGAAAAACAAGAAATAGTGTATCAGTTAGTACACAGGTCCCCAACTCATCCTCATACTCATCCAACCACCCACGCCCCTCAAAGAGCCCCCAGCTAATTAGGAAAAAATACCTTTGCCAACATGTTTTTTCCTCCCCTCTCTCTCCTGGCTCTGATGCCATTCCTTTGCGATCACCTGGGTGTGTCGAGCCCTGATCACTTTACAGGGGTGGCACTGTTACCTGTCTGACAGGCTGAGCTGCTCCAAGCCAATCTACTTGACTGCATGCGCACCTTCCAGGATCCAGGTAATTGGAGGAGGGTTGAGGAGGAGGTGTAGAGGAGGTGGAGCGAGCTGGGACCACCTCCACAGATGTAGGCACATAAAAGCCATCACAGACAGACGGAAGATACTTAGAGGGACTTGGCTCTCCTCTTAGTGGGGTCTACTTCTCTGCCAAACCTCTCTTTCTCTCTGCTCATCCTTTTTCCTTCCCTTTCAGAGGAAACATGTCGCAAAGACAGACATCATCGGTGACCGTCAGGTCCATTGGAAGCTCGGGTGGTTATAGTGGTGGTGCTGGTGGTCTTGGTAACAGACAATTTGGCGCTAAATCTATGATTGCAGGGGGGCTATCCAGGGCTAGGTTGAGCATGGCTGGAGGTCAGCAATTTGGTGGAGGTAACTATGCTATGAGTGGATATGCTCTCGGTGGACGTGGTGGAGGTGGAGGTGGAAATAGCAGTTTCAGTTACAGCTATGGTGGAAGTAGAGCTGGAGGTGGAGGTGCTGGTGGAGGTGCTGGTGGTGCTGGTCTTGGTATCGTCTTTGGTGGATTTGCTGGTGGACAGGGTGGTGGTATTGGTGGCGGACCTTTCGTGCCCACCATCCAACAAGTAACTTGCAACCAGAACCTATTGACCCCCGTGGATGTTACCATCGACCCCACCATCCAGGTCGTCCGTACCCAAGAGAAAGAACAGATCAAGACTCTAAACAACCGCTTCGCCTCCTTCATTGACAAGGTGAGTTGCCTTTATCTATACTCATGTCTCACACCATTTCAGTATGTGAGTGCTTCATATATGTTGTTGTGTATGTTATATATGTTATCTTTCGTTTGGTAAAGCAATAGACGGTTAATGAGCTAGGGATGCACTGCACACAGTAGAGTTTATTTGTTTGTGTAAGCATGAAGTAAGCAGAAATATTACACAAACTGATCTAAACCTGGATAATGTGTACACCTTTAGCATAGCTAGAGCTCACTCTGAAAACAAATACAACCAAGCACGATGTTATTAGTATGAATATGATATAGTTGGTAGTCCAAAGCGGCTGTGTAGGCAATTCTCATCTCAAACAGTGTTCCCAAAGCAATACTACGCATCGGCTTGCTTTTGCACTGTAGCTCAAAGCAGACCACCGCTCCTTAAACTTCTCTTTGACCATAACTGGCCCCTTGCCAGCAGGTCTCTGTGTAGAGTGAGAGGAAACACTAGAGTGGTCATATCCAATGACTGGTGGCTCTCAGTATGAGCAAAAGAAGGGATCAGGTTATCACCTATTCCCATGACAGCGGGGACTCACAAGCTTTCAGTGGTGCTGCGGAAAGTGGACATCTTCAGTATATGCAATGTGCTGCATAATAGAAAAATCTTTGCACCAGCTATTGTCATTGATTTGATACGATGAGGGACAATGCAGTAACTGAGTTTTTTAATTCACCCATCTACACTTTCATGAATAAATGAAGACCTCTAAAGGAGATGGGAGATCTTTTTACTCAGGCAGAAAGGGAAAACAAGTTAACCACACCCTGCAGGAGAAAATGCACCATTAGCTTTTTTCTTCATACCTGATCCCATTCTGTTTATTCAAAGTGGACCTATCATGAAATCAAACGTTCAAACTACTGCAAAGTAGTTTCCCATTGTGGAACATTTGAATTTAATGTTTTTATGAAATAGAATAATTACAGAATTGTGTATCTTTAAAGCATCTGCACGCAATGGATGCCACAGGTAATAGATTCAGGCATGCAGTATTAATTAGTGGGGGCTGTGGCAGACAAGTTCACTCAGCGAAGGTATGCATCCTAGAGGTGAGGGAGTGGTAATGTCAGGCGTTTAAGAGGAGGGGCTAGGCTGAGGTGTGGCACCGTACACCTTACCTGGCCTTTGGAAAGAAAAAAAAAAAGCTTAGAGGGATAGGTACACACCCAAAATGGAGGGATGGGCTCGAGGGTTCATGAGCTCTGTACTCTGTGCCACGCATGCATCCTCTGTCTCTTAGTAACAGGCTTTGAAATATATTTCTCTGTATCATGTCCTCAAATGTACGAGTACAGTTCAACTATACTGTGCAGAGGGACTCCACAGTGGTTTATGTCAAGACCATCCCTGCCCTGAGGGGTGTTTTAATATGGCATGAACTTTTTGCGTGGTAAAGTCACACACAGGTGTGGCTTGATGAATCACCTGAGGAAAGTAAAACAAAGAAGACAAACATATGCATTACTTCAGAATAAGCATGGCTTATCATAAAGACAAGGGACAGTACATCAAGTCTATTTTATTTATAGTATGCTGAAAGTGACAAAATGAACACAGACATTGACATGCACACAAATCTATAGATGTGTACTGTATCCAGTGTATTGAGTAGTCCTAAGTCCTAGGTTTTGTAGTCATATGCAGTGAAATAAATTTCTCCAAAGTGAGACTAGTTCTAAACATGTTGAATGGTTTTACCGTTTAGGTCCGCTTCCTGGAGCAGCAGAACAAAATGCTGGAGACCAAGTGGACCCTGCTGCAGGACCAGACCACCAGCCGCTCCAACATCGACGCCATGTTTGAGGCCTACATCGCCAACCTGCGCAGACAGCTGGATGGGCTCGGCAATGAGAAGGTCAAGCTGGAGGGGGAGCTGAGGAACATGCAGGCACTTGTGGAGGACTTCAAGAACAAGTGAGTTAAGACGAGCGCAGGCAACCAAGCGTGTCACATCTTTGAACGCTACAGCTGAACTACAGTAGTTGATGCCCACAGTAATTTTCTATCAACTAATTTTTCCACTGTTTGTGTGTAAGGTATGAGGATGAAATCAACAAACGTGCTAGTGTGGAGAATGATTTCGTGCTCCTGAAGAAGGTGAGAGTTGATTTGCAGTTTTACAGTGACAGGCTGTCACTCCACCACTTCATTGTCAATACTGGCATGAACTGTCATTTTTTTCTCTGAGCCATCACCAACGCAGACCGTTTTCTTCTTATCTGCTCGCAGGATGTAGATGGCGCCTACATGAACAAGGTTGAGCTGGAGGCCAAGGTCGATGCCCTCCAGGATGAGATTAACTTCCTCAGAGCTGTCTATGAGGCAGTAAGAAAACTTAACCATACTTTTCTTTTCTGTCATTTCCAGGGAAACACTTCTTAAGTAAACTAACCTTAAAGGGGGCCTGACGTGGGACTGATGGCCACAGATACAGATTAGGAAAAAGATATTGTATTGCCTTTACTCCCTAATTTTCTTTTTATTTCATTTTTTAAAAACATCTCTTTTGCAGGAACTGCGTGAGCTCCAGAGCCAGATCAAGGACACCTCAGTCATTGTGGAGATGAACAACTCCCGCAACCTGGACATGGATTCCATTGTGGCTGAAGTCAAGGCTCAGTATGAGGACATGGCCAACCGCAGCCGTGCTGAAACTGAATCATGGTACCAAACCAGGGTAGGAAGAGAAAGAAAGCAAATCTAAACAACAACTCCAATATAAAATACACATCCCGCAGTATCAAATAAAAGTAGAGAGGTTGGTCTGTGGAATCTGCAATAACAATTATTTTTAAATTCTATTCCTTCAGTACCAGGAGATGCAAAGTAGTGCAGGCTCGGCTGGAGATGAACTTCGCAACACCAAGTCTGAGATTGCTGAACTCAACCGCATGATTAGCCGCCTCCAGAATGAGATTGAGGCAGTCAAGGCACAGGTAAGCTCACAGTTAGGTTTATATATATATATATATATACATATATATATATATATATACAGTTACATGGTTATATGTGTTAACTTTTGAATGACAAATATCACTTCTGAAGCATCTGCTAAATTTCCAACCTCCCAGCGTGGCGTCCTGGAGGCCCAGATCGCTGAGGCTGAGGAGCGCGGTGAGCTAGCTGTGAAGGATGCCAAGGCTCGCATTAAGGACCTGGAGGACGCCTTGCAGAGAGCCAAACAGGACATGGCCCGCCAGGTCCGCGAGTACCAGGAGCTCATGAACGTCAAGCTGGCTCTGGACATTGAGATCGCCACCTACAGGAAACTGCTGGAGGGAGAGGAATTCAGGTAAACACTAAGCTACGTTAGGTTTGCAAGATGTTTGATTCTACAAAACATTAAGGGAGTGCATTGAATCACGTTGTGTGGGCAGCAACATCAGCAGCTAAAATGGCTCATTTATGTACCTCTTTGCAGACTGGCGACCGGCGGACCAGCTGCAACCGTCCACATACAGACCGCCGGTATGTATGGACATATATCTCTACCATCCAAGTTACAGCTTAGCCAGTTTATTAAAATACAAAAGTAAAATTGAGAAAACTTTCAGCAAAGCTATCAGTTTGGTTGATAAGTTTTACTGGAAACCCAGATTCTTGCCATCTCATCTGAAAATTCTTATTCTCATCACCAGGTGGAGCCAGCGGTGGAGGTGGAGGTGGTGGAGGTGGTACAGGCGGTGGAGGCTTTGGCAGCGGCGGCTACAGCTACAGTGGCAGCAGCATAAGCGGCGGCGGCGGCGGCGGCAGCGGCGGCGGCGGCATGTTCGGCATCGGTGGCGGCCAAAGCGTGGGCTACAGCTTAAACATCGGCGGCAGCACCAGTGGCGGCAGTATGAGACAGAGCAGAAACAGCTCTGGCATGACCATGTCTTACCGTTGATAAAAACAGCAGCTGTCCTTCTCTCCATCCCTCTTCTTCTCTCATTTTGTTCTCCTCCATTTGTCCCTCCCCTCTTCATGACAACAACTAAAAGCTTCAGTAAAACCCTTCACCCCACTCCCTGGAGACACAGCAGCCTCAGAAACATTTGCATTTGACAATTAACAGCTGGCTGATCCATGTAATGGAACAGCTTTATTTGGCATTTAGTCACTGCTGCTGCTCCCAAACACATACCTGCAGAGAGTGAGAGATTACATCATCATACAGGCAGAGGCAGAGAAATTATTAGACAAGAAACAAAGAACAGCAGAGATATGAGTCAGTCCTCTCTTCATTTGATCAGTCAGCCCGGCTGTCTTTTGGTTGCTGGATCTGCTGTCACGCAGACGAGAGGATTCTTGTAGTGTCATGGCAGAGAATCCACACAAGGCAACAATCATTGCACACAAAATGCAAACAGCGGTTCTTAGATTTGCACAGAAGGGGGTGCGAAAGCTGTGGTTGTTCTTGACTTCATAAAGCAAACATGGCAAAACTCCTCTTTTCTGCAATGTCTCCCCTGCTGTCTCACAGCTGTCATTTTGTTGTGCTTTTTGACACCATCAAAAGCAGCCACATGTAACACTTTCAAATATGATCTTTAATCCTCTTTTTGAGCTGTCCACTACAGTATATAAATGGTGTTTTGATCCTGCTTTACTTCC
This sequence comes from Cephalopholis sonnerati, assembly GCA_019142605.1. NCBI lineage: Eukaryota > Metazoa > Chordata > Actinopteri > Perciformes > Serranidae > Cephalopholis > Cephalopholis sonnerati. The sequence goes on from JAGQAX010000011.1 coordinate 31,678,371, forward strand.
ATTTCCACTCTGAATAAAAAACAAACATGGATAAGGCTGACCTGAGCAACCAGATTTATTGTGAATTTGTACCACCGAAACATCTGGAATAAATCTGATTTCATATTCATTTTTGGCAGTTCTGTTTCCTCTTATTGATTTATGGTGTACTCCAACTTTGAACAATGAACAATGCAAGTAATTTGGGTTTATAATTGATGGCTTGCTAAGCCCCACCACTCATAATTACTGTTACTATGACTGTGACTATGATTTCCACTCTGGCACAGCGCATGTTGCAGCTTACAAAGATTACAATGGCAGAGTTACTATCGAAATTCAATTCAGCTTTTGAAACAGAAGGATTTTCATTCATTCACTTAAACTCAATGAGCTGGTTAAAAAGAGACTTTTTAATGTTTCAGGCTCCAAGAACCAGTTAATATGCACTTGATGGCTCCATACATGACATACACTTAGCATGTAGTGCTGAATGTTTGAGGCTAGTACATGTGCCAGGCAAAAAGTCAGCATCCTCATGGCTGATGATCGATGTACATGAAAATAAAGAAACAGCATTGTCCTTGTATTGCAGAGTGGAATCAGTTAGCTCCAAGCGGCATCCTCCAGGGCTGAAAAATGAAGCCAACACGGAAGTGCCAAAAACTGCAGTTCCTTGAATGACCACTTGAAGCTGGCTTCAGAAACCAGTCAACCCCCATAGACCCATAGCAGAAATAAACATTTTACAGCCTGGTACAAAAAAAAGTTTTGTCTCAATAGCTGATTTCAATATTCATGACAACTGTAAGAAGGGTGAATTTTTATATAACTCATCTATTTGCACTTTATTAATGTTTAAAGCTACTCATAATTAAGGGCAGCCCGCTTCCTAAGGTGTCCTTGGCTTCTAAGTCAGATCCACCCTTTGCTCCTGCACAGCGCCAGCCTCTCGCCCAAATATGGTCACTTCTGGCTCCGAAAAACCAAGATGGCAACAGCTGGAATGCCAAACTGGAGGCTTCAAAATGGGAGTCCACGAACCAATAGGTGACGTCATGGTAGCTGTATGTCCATTATTTTTACTATGGTTTATGGTTAGCGCTAGCATTATAGTTTAGTATTTCAAATAAAAATGTACTTGTTATGTTTTTGTTCTACCAAAAGCTCTAAAAAAGGATGCAGGGATAAGGTTTAAGTGATGTGCTCCAAGTAAGCAGCAGAGTAGCTAACGATACTAAACTCTTGAAACTGTAAGTTTGATAATCGGGCATGCTAACAGCTACAGCTCACTTTAAAGCAGATACACAGTTTATCCATTTGCTACACTCTTGCTCTGTGTTTTGGGCATTTTAAGGCTAAAACCCCTTCAAAATCTTACGATCCAAACTACACTACTACTCTTTCAGCATGTGTAAAATTGGAAAATTTGCTGTTTCTAGTTACAGTTGCTGAACCAGGACTGGGGCAGTGATCAAGTGTATTCTTTGTAGTCTCCACAAATACAAATTAATACAAATAAATAAATACTAAACCCTTCCCATGATAAAAAAAAAACAACTTCCTCTTACATGAAGTTGCACCAATCCGTGACAGACTCAAGGAAAAAGTAATCTGATTACTTGAAGTCCATTTTCTCTCAAAAATCTGTTTCGCTTTTTGTTACTTGCATGTTTGAGCTCCACTGCAGAATGAGGTACGTGCACAAGTCTGACACTCGTATGTTGTGTTCACCTTCATCTCCTGAAGAGGGAGGGTTTTTCTGGATCTCTTTAAAGTGACCACGTGCATGTATGAGCGGGATATTGTGTCATTACAACCGGAAGCCAATCATGGTCCAATATGCAGCTTACACTGTGATAAGGAAAATTAAAGCCTCCAGTGCACATACAAAGAGAATGAATTTTTTAGTACAGTGGGGAAAAAATGTTGTGTAGCAGTTAAACAAAAAAGCTCTGGCTCAGGAGACTCGTCTGTTTAACTCATGAAATTTTCAGACAACATGACGGTCATCAGCCTCATCCGTTGCGGTGACGAGTCTGCATACAAACGGGAGGTTGATCAGCTGGCCCTCTGGCATGGCCAGAACAACCTGGAGGTGGACCAGGCCTACAGGAAAGCCACTCAGCACTGCAGCAAATTTTTCCCAGTCACCACTCGCAGTGTAAAAAAAAAAATCCCCTGCAGCTCAAAAAGCATTTTCACCATAGACCACCATTTAAAAGAGACGTCTGTAAAACAGATGACAGTGCACCTCAAACTGGCCTCAAACCCCAAGTGGTTTAGATGCCATTAACTCAGCTTGTCTGCCTGTTGGTGTGCATTATCTAGAAACACAAGTGTGGTTTCAACTCCTCAACATTTTGACCCGACAAAGGTCCGAGCAGGACTGGAACAATGTCTTGATTAAACTTTTGTGGCATGGAGTTAGTGTACACACTTTGCTTTTTCTTTTATGTACATAGTTTTTGATAGCCTTGTACCTGCGTGATGCACGTTGAATTATTCTCCCCCAGCTTACTTTTTACTTTTTACTTTTTGAGGAATAAACTAAGGATTTAGCTGGGCTCACACTACACATTTTTGTCTGTTCCGACAGTCACGACGTCAGATTAGGTGATTATGGAGTCATAAAATTGTGCCGTGACTTAGCCAACAAACATGAGAGACTACACGATGGTCCACACCAAACAACATGCGTGATGTCATTGGGTTATTCTTGTCCTATTTTTATCATTATTACTATTATTTCAGTCACTATGGCTGTTTGCGTGCCAGCCTAATTGTTACTGTAGTTACATAAAAAGTGCCACCAGATCGCATGCAAACTGTGCAAGTCACTGAGTCCTCCATCACAAGTTCCTGCAAATGTTTCACAATAAAAGCCTGTTTTAAAAATGAAGGAAATTTCTCAACCAAAATTATAACGGGCTTTTAATTTTAAAATGATACAGGAAGTGTTGAGTTTGGAATGACGGTGTAATGCATGAAATGTATCAAGGCAAGCAGGAGCGGATTAAAAGTAAAGATAAAGAAAGACGGAGAAAAATAAATAATGGCCTGTTTCTAATGTAGTCTGTTTCAAATGAAGCTGGTACCCTCTGCAGTTGTGGTGAGTAAAAGCCCTGCCACTAATTTTTTTTAAATTACTTTATATCCTCCGCTATGAAGAGATAACATTGTTTGCTAGCCCGATCCTTTTCTGCTCTGTCGTGGTAACATCCCTAGAGGAAATGAAAAGGCTGGGGTCTTGTTGCCGTGCAGTTATCCACGGCAGCTGTCGTACGACGCTGTGTCAGGCTGTAATTGGGCTGATACTGTGTAGTGTGTACCCGGCGCTGTAGGCTTTTGCAGGTAATCCACGGTGCGGTGCCACTGGTATATAATCAAAATGTACAAATGTTAGGAATGATTCGAGAAATATACTAAAGCTACTGAGCAAAAATGTGTTCTTTACAACAGGAGATACCACAAACATGAAACACCTTGTGGAACCTCTACTTTGACAATAGAAACAATGATGTGGATACATTTAGTACAGAGGAATGATTTCATTGGGGGATCAGATCATTTTAAAGGATCTAAAAATACGAAAAAATATGAGGATGAATATCTTCTCTCACAGCTTGACAGATCAAATCCTCTCCTGCAATGAGCGTGACGAGAGATGAATGCAACATGTCCATGCAGGAACATGAAACAATAGAGGTCACAGGAGGATACTGGAGTAGTGAATGGGTGGGATTCTTCCATTTGCAGGATGCAGACTGACTTAGAAGTGTAAATCCATTTTTTTTTTTTTTTTTTATGATTTTCTGTTTGTGTGGGGGTTTTTTTGTAATTATGAGCAATCATTCATATTTAGTAGGCTTCTTTTTTTGACCAATATTAGCTCTTTGGTTGTTTTAACTGCATACTTCTCTAATGCAGAACGAGGCTGTTTGGCAGAGTGTGAGTATAACTTGTGATCAGGTCTTCACTGTGCCCTTATCTTGTGAGAATTTTTTGAGTTTATATCTTGAATAATAATCAAAACTTTAAAAATGACATTTTTTTTTAGTTTTCTCCACAGAAATGCTGAGATAAAGGCCTACTGTATATACTTAAAATAAATAAAAAAAGCTGCCTTACACACCTTAAAATCAAGAAGGCCTCCTCACCTCCTGTGAATTTCTGGTGACCCCTAGTGGTGGTTGTGGACCCCAGGTTGGGAACCAGTACCCTAGTGCATTCAAGTAACTAGTTATAAACACCCACACTCAACAGATTTTGCACCTAAACTAGCTACCACATGTCATCTTGTCACATGATCAAATAGAGACTTGACATTGGACATTAACACACATTACCAATCAATCATCATTGCATATTTATTTATAGAAAATACCAAAGAAAATTACCAATTTGCTCCTATTTGGAGCAAATGTATATCTCAGATACTAAAATACTCCACTCATATACACTCACTGGTCACTTTATTAGGTACACTTGTTCAACTGCTTGGTTACACAAATAGCTTATTAGCCAATCATTTAGGCATGTGGACATGGTCAAGACGACCTGCTGAAGTTCAAACTGAGCATCAGATTGGGGAAGAAAGGTGATTTAAGTAACTTTGAACATGGTATGCCTGTTGGTGCCAGACGGGCTGGTCTGTCAGAAACTGCTGATCTACTGGGTTAACAGAGGATGGTCCAAAAAAGGGAAAATATCTAGTGAGGTCAGAGGAGAATGGCCAGACTGGTTCAAGATGATAGAAAGGCAACAGTAACTCAAATAACCACTGGTTACAACCAAGGTCTGCAGAAGACCATCTCTGAACCAACAACACGTCCAACCTTGAAGCAGACGGGCTACAGCAGCAGAAGACCACACCAGGTGCCACAGGAAACTGAGGCTACAGTTCACACAGGCTCACCAAAACTGGACAATAGAAGATTGGAAAAACGTTGCCTGGTCTGATGAGTCTGGATTTCTGCTGCCACATTCAGATGGTAGGGTCAGAATTTGGCGTAAACAACATGAAAGCATGGATCCATCCTGCCTTGTATCAACGGTTCAGGCTGGTGGTGGTGGTGTAATGGTGTGGGGGAGATTTTCTTAGTACCAACTGAGCATGGTTTAAACACCACAGCCCTACCTGAGTATTGTTGCTGACCGTGTCCATCCCTTTATGACCACAGTGTACCCATCTTCTGATGGCTACTTCCAGCAGGATAACGCACCATGTCACAAAGCTCAGATCATCTCAAACTGGTTTCTTGAACATGACAATGAGTTCACTGTACTCCAATGGCCTCCACAGTCACCAGATCTCAGTCCAATAGAGCACCTTTGGGATGTGGTGGAACAGGAGAGTCACATCATGGATGTGCAGCTGACAAATCTGCAGCAACTGTGTGATGCTATCATGTCAATATGGACCAAAGTCTTTGAGGAATGTTTCCAGTATCTTGCTGAATCTATGACACGAAGAGTTAAGGCAGTCCTGAAGGCATAAGGGGTTCTTCCTGGTACTAGCAAGGTGTACCTAATAAACTGGCTGGTGAGTGTACAAAACTTGGGAGCAAATAACATCAAGCTGATGTTCTGAATAGTCTTTGGAACCTAAAGTATTTTTATCCTGTACATCTACATTGTACCATTATTTAATATGCTAAAATACTCTTTGTTTTCCTGCTTTCCTATCAAGAACCATCAACCCATCTTCTTCTTCCTCCCCAAAGAATCTCTGCTATGATATAATGCTGCCCTCCAGTGGTTGATCTTTCTATGACACTTTGTGCCTGTTGCATTTTTTTATAGTATCCATATTGCTAAGCAGCCCGGACCCTATTGTAATCGGAAGAATTCTTTCTTTCTTTCTTCTTCCGAGGAAATCATACTTCCCATGGGCAAAAACTCACCAAACTTTACAGAAATGTCCGACCCCATGCCAGATTTACTCAACTCCAAGGACATGTGCCACCCCCTCCTGGGGGGGGGGCACAATAAACGTTTAAATTTCAAAACTTTAAAAATTCCTACCAAACCAACGATACATGCTACACTTTTGAAACTTCACCACAATGTAGCCCCAGTACTGCAAAAACTTTTGTCCATTTAGACTCATTACAAATTATGAAGTCCATCACTCTGTTTTTTTCAAAAACTGTAAAACTTATAAAACATATCTCCTCCCACAATTTTTGCTCAATTGTCACCAAACTTGCTAGAGAGCATCTCCAGACTGTCCTCCACAAAACTTGTTTCTCGGATTTTTGATTGATCAAAAATTGAGCCTGCAGTGCATGAAAATGTTTGACTGTAAACACTACTGTAAACATATACCATCCAATTCTTGCTAAATACATTTTCGATCTTCCTGAAAAAAATTGACAATATTTTGGAGTCATGGTTGATGAAGTTTGGCAAATATCAGAATTTTATCTCCAAAACTGAATTTTCTAGAACATTTTGAATTCTGCTCTCATGGGAACAACTGGAGTCAATGTAAAAGTGGCATTTTTAAACATTACATTTTCTCTTTACTTTTACATTTTCTCACTTAGATCTTTTGTAGACATTTGTAAAGTGCATTTTAAAGTCTTGCTGGGCCACTGATGGAACAGAATCTGGGTCCAGCAGTCCAAGTTGAGAGGATGCAAGGGACCAGTTCCCCTCAGTATTTAGAACATGTTCATTTATCCCCTCCAATAAAGACCTGACAGCAGCAGGGAAGTTTTACATCGACAAAATTTAGGAGATTTACACCATAAATTAAGAAAAATAATAACGTTACATGTAATCTGTTAAGCTATGAGCCGAGGAAGCATGTCATTCATTTATGGGGGATTCCTTCCTTTCCCTCTCTGATCTCTGCTGCTTGTATCATAGCACAAATGGTATGTTCACAAAGCTAAATCTAATCCCGTTTGACAGCTGATCCGTTTTAAACAGCTGCTCACATGGTAAAAGATTAATACAACAAACACTCACAAATATGAATAAGTGCAATGAAACAGTACAATATTTATTTTTCATATCTGTGATGCATGAAACAAAACAAAAATAATGGAAAGAAAGCTGCTGCAGGTCGGCTGGTGCTGGAACACACGCTCCTGTAGCTCCTCGGTCTGATTCTGGCGGCCCTCTCACTGTCAGTTGTTTCCCAGTCGAGACGCAGGGCGATGTTTTAAAGGACAGCCGCTGTTCTTCAGTGCTATATCATTGGTAACTGGACTGGACTTGCGACTGAGGTCGCATGTGAGCTCTGAGTTTCAGTGTCGTTAAAGTCACATATGAGTTGTTGACCCATCTGGCCAACATGTGCGTCATTAGAGTGAGATGGGTCCAGGTGTGAATGGGTGTTAAGTCGTCTGGGGAGGGATCTCGAGACTGCATTGTAAGTGGGTGATGAGAGGAGTCATCGGTCACCTCCTCTGGTCGTTCCAGTTTGACATAAATTGGCCCCTATCACGCTTCTTTTAAACCATCTGTCTTCCATGGCAAAGATGTGCACATTGCTGTCCTCAGAGGAGTGTCCCTTCTCCTTTAGCTGTAAATGGAACGATGAGTCTTGACCCGAGGAGCTGGCTCTCCTGTGCTGTGCCATGCACGTGTAGAGTGGTTGTTTAGTTTCCCCAGTGTACAAATCTCTGCATTCCAGGCTGCACTGAACTGCACCTACTACATTACTAACTTTTGTCTGGGTGTTTTCTCCTTAGGGTGGACGAGCTTCTGTCTGGCACAGGGACCACAACCCTGAGACAGAAGCTTGTCCACCCTAAGGAGAAAACACCCAGACAAATGCAGAGCAATGTGATGTATGCAGTTAAATGCAGCCTGGAATGCACAGATTTGTACACTGGGGAAACTAAACAACCACTCTACAAGTGCATGGCACAGCACAGGAGAGCCAGCTCCTCAGGTCAAGACTCAGCAGTCCATTTAGATCTAAAGGAGAAGGGACACTCCTGTGAGGACAGCAATGTGCACATCTTTGCCATGGAAGACAGATGGCTTGAAAGAAGCACGATAGAAGCCATGTACGTCAAACTGGAACGACCAGAGGAGGTGGCCGACGACACCACGTGTCACCCACTTACAATGCAGTCTTGAGATCCCTCCACAGACGACTGAACACCCCTTCACACCTGGACCCACCTCACCCAAACAACACACATGATGGCCAGGTGGGTCAACGACTCACGTGACCTTAACGACCCTGAAACTCAGAGCTCACATGCGCCTCTGGAAGGGCTCACACCCACACAGGGTTCAAAGCCTGCGACTCCGCACCAGTCCGTTACAACTGAAGAAGCCTCTTGGATGAGAGGTGAAACATCTTCAAGAGACTCAAACAAGGCCAGCTGCCTACGATATAGCACTGAAGAACGGCGGCTGTCCTTTAAAACATCGCCCTGCATCTCCACTGAAAAACAACTGACCGAGGTGCGACAGGAACATGTGTGAAACATCTTCAAGAAACAGCAGCAGATCCAGTTGCCTTCAAAACAGCACTGAAGATATTCTCTGGATGAGGGACTGGGTGGGACAGGACAATTCCAGAGTAACACTCCACACGGGAGGAGTGTCAGTTTGATGCAGGGGAGACAACTCAAGAGACTGATGGTGGACATTGGCGTTGATTGGTGGCTTGAGGTTACAGTTGATGTGAGAGGCTCTTGATGAGGCTGTGAGGAGGTGCTGGGGGACCGTCACATGACCGAGGAGTGCGAGGGAGGCTTTTGTTCATGTTGATCTCAACTGGAAAGAGTCGGACAGTGGGAGAAAGACTTGCTCAAAGGAAGCTTTACCCTCTGTCCTGCACAGGTCACTGAGACAGTACACAGTGGTGAGCACCTTACAAACCACCCTAACAGCAACCGTAGAAACCAGCCCAAATGCTGGAGCAAACCAGGGCAACCAACAAGGGGCTTTTGCTCCGTCAGCTTGGGCACATACACCAGTACAGTCTAGTTACTTAAAGTGTTAGCATATAAATATTTTGAGACCAAAATGTAGTTAGTTTTTGACCAGATTGTGAAAATTTTGAGAGAGCAGTGTGTATAATAATTGAACATTCCCCATATAAATGACCTCTTGTAACGAGGTATTAGCGACCACCTAACGATGCTCTGGCAACCACCTGAAGCACCCTAAAAATTTCACAACGTCGAGGTTACTTTTGCTTTGACACATTACATTTCTGGTGAAGTGTAAGGGAGTTTTCAGATGACTTTACCATATAAAAGGCAGCATATTGGCGTGTTGGAGTGCATGTGCTGATCATTTTTGTCCTACCATTAGTCAGTGTTAATGTCTCTTTTTCCTGACTGTAACCTTTCCCTAACCTTAACCAAGATGATTTCAAAGGAAGTTCCTCTAACCCCATTCATGCTCCCACTCTGAGGGGAGCATTAGTCCCTGAAGGTATATTAGAGGTCAGTGATAGGGCGTCTCTCACAGTCCCAGGTATCAATAATCATGCACCATTCAAGCTCAAAGCACATTCAACATCCTCCTCAAAATGTCACCATCTTAAATCTAATATGCCAGATTTATCAAGTCACGTGTTCTTGTGTAAGAACATGTGACACAGTGTTGCACACTGTCCTGCACACAGTGGCAACAAGGCCAAGTAATCGTGGCTGTGCCTGCCTTAGGTTGTCCCGAGTTCTGCAGGGGGATCTTACCCGTCATGGGCGAACCAGTCTTCCATACTTGCCTATTTTGAATTTATCTCCTAATCTACTTCTTTATCTTCTATCACATTGTGTTCCGTGTTTTTCCACGTTATACAAAAACACACGTCACAGCATTCCCGCTCACTGCCTCTGCTCACAGTGGGGTCGAGGTCAAGTAATCGTGGCTGGCACCTGTCTTAGGTTGTCCCAAGGTTTGGCAGAGAGGATCTTACCCGTCATAGGTTAACCAGTCTTCCATACTTGACCCTTTCTTATGTGTGATATGACCTTTTTTTGTCGTCATATCAACACCAGTGAAGCTTAAAGAGAATCTGCCTCACCTGATTGGTGCACATCAATACCCATGGGACTCAGGATTCTCCCTGGTGACCGCATTTACTCTCTTCAGAGCAAATATGTGTCAGAAACAAGGGTTAGAGCTACTAACCTTGGATACATCAGGTTAGGTTAGGGTCAGGTGGTGTTAGGTTAGGACACCACACAATTCACTTAACTGAATTAGAGCCAGCATGCAGGGTGCTATCAGGTGGTTACAGAGTATTTTTAGGTGGTTGCTAGTGTTTTTTCTTTTTTAGATATCTAAATTTTAATTAGTTTTGTCATATTTAAAATGTTTATCTCCCTCAATTACTTTCCTCTATTTATTCCCATGTTTTAAACTGCTCTCCTTTCTGTTTGTAAGGCCTATACATGTCTCTGTGACCTATACATTGGGCTGTAGTTTACAGGGTAGCTCCAGTTTCCCTCAGCACAGTCATGCTCCCACGCCCACTTCTTGTTCCTCTTCTTTGCCTCTGGGTTGCAGCCACCTGAAACAAACAGCATATAAAAGGTTAAGTCTGGAGTCCAGTTGTACGCCTGCACACCTCCTGACAAGAAAGAGTCAACAGACCCCATTTATGATATTTGTTATGTTGCAGGTTGGCCTGGCGCCGTATCACACAGTGACATTAATGGGTTAGCCAGCTATCTTTGAGCTTAACTGAGTGGAATCAATGTGTTCTCTGTGATGATGATTTCAGTCATAGGAGGTATTTATGTGCCCACTCTAAGATTAAAACACGGCCTCTAAAACACACTAACAGACCAATAAATGACGGAGTATTTTCATTGCTCTAAGTTTGCTAAATTCCTGACAGGATTCCTGACAGTGCTGACCAACACATTCTCACTCCGACCTCATCACATATTGGCGTTTGGTCATGTCCACATACAACATGCAAGCTACTCTGGGTGCGACACCTTGTCAAGTTCTGCTTGTTAAATGAATTGTCCTCTTTCAAATTACATTTCTGTCTTCACAGGAAATTTAACATTTACATACAGTCTTTCAAAATAAATGCACTACGTCGATAAAACACTGTAAATTGACATTTCTTTCCTTCAACAACAAACACACGTGGTTGGATTTAGGCAACAAAAACGTGGTTAGGTGTAGGAAAAAAGAACAGGGTTTGGCTTTATAATCATCCGACACAAACACCGCTCTCTAGGTTGAGAGCCACTTTACCTAACTGTACATAAAATAGTTAAAACCAGCTAAAACAATGAAATGAAGCCTTACGTTGATGCATCAGTGATAATAACGTCATTTATTACAATCTAACATATCAGTCGAAGGACTCATGTTCTGCAAATAAGTACTTTGACTTTTGTAGGACTTTAAATGCAGGACTTTTCCTGTAATGGCATATTTTTACATTATGGTATTGGTGCTTTTCCTTCAGTAAATAATCTTAATACTTGCAGTGATTGTGTGTCTAAAGGAGGCAATGAATTCTTACCTTCACGTTGGAGGCGGCCCTCCTGGTTCAAGACATCAACTCTTCTGTCGGCCTTGCGCAACCAAATGTTCAGTCTTGGACACAGACCAACGTTTCTCCTCTCCTCCTGATTCTCTCCCTCCGTTCTCTCCTTTTTCTCTTCTTTCTTGGTCTCATTCTCTTGTCTTTTTCTGTCCTTCTTGTCCACCTTGTTTGTTTGTCTCTCCTTCTTCTCGCTCCTCTGTCTCTCTTTCTCCTCTTTCTTTTGCCTTTCTTTCTCCTTCTTCTCCATCTTCTGTCTCTCTTTCTCCTCCTTCTTCTGTCTTTCTTTCTCCTTCTTCTCCATCTTCTGTCTCTCTTTCTCCTTCTTCTGTCTTTCTTTCTCCTTCTTCTGTCTCTCCTTCTTCTCGCTCCTCTGTCTCTCTTTCTCCTCTTTCTTTTGCCTTTCTTTCTCCTTCTTCTCCATCTTCTGTCTCTCTTTCTCCTCCTTCTTCTGTCTTTCTTTCTCCTTCTTCTCCATCTTCTGTCTCTCTTTCTCCTCCTTCTTCTGTCTTTCTTTCTCCTTCTTCTCCATCTTCTGTCTCTCTTTCTCCTTCTTCTGTCTTTCTTTCTCCTTCTTCTGTCTCTCCTTCTTCTCGCTCCTCTGTCTCTCTTTCTCCTCTTTCTTTTGCCTTTCTTTCTCCTTCTTCTCCATCTTCTGTCTCTCTTTCTCCTCCTTCTTCTGTCTTTCTTTCTCCTTCTTCTCCATCTTCTGTCTCTCTTTCTCCTCCTTCCTCTGTCTTTCTCTCTCCTTCTTCTCCATCTTCTGTCTCTCTTTCTCCTCCTTCTTCTCTGCCTTTTGTCTCACTTTCTCCTCCTTCTTCTGACTTTTCTCCTCAGCGGGTGCCCTCTCAAAACTCTCTTCGAGCTCCCTTTCATATCTTTCTCTGTCCTCCTTCTTCTGTCCATTCTCTCCTTCTGTCCTAATCTCTCTTAGTATTTTCTGCCGCAGCTCGTCTCTCTCCTTTATCATCCTTGCTGTGATCTCTCTCTCCTTCTTCTCTTGCATTTCTCTCACAAATATTTTCTTCGCCAAAACCATGTAAGGTTTCATCATCTTTCTTATATTCTCCATCTCGCTGTCCTCTTCGCTGTCCAGCCTCCAGGTGATCGGAGGCTTGTCTTCTGCAGAGGACGAAGGTCTCTCACCCCTTCGTCCCCACTGCCTCCAGGTGGTCAGAGGCTCGTTGTCTGCGGAGGACGAAGGTCTCTCACCCCTCCGTCCCTGCTGCCTCCAGGTGGTCTGAGGCTTGTCTTCTGAAAAGGACGAAGGTCTCTCACCCCTTCGTCCCTGCTGCCTCCAGGTGGTCAGAGGCTCGTTGTCTGCGGAGGACAAAGGGCTCTCACCCCTTTGTCCCTGCTGCCTCCAGGTGGTCGAAGGCTTGTCTTCTGTAGAGGACGAAGGTCTCTCACCACTTCGTCCCCGCTGCCTCCAGGTGGTCAGAGGCTCGTTGTCTGCGGAGGACAAAGGGCTCTCACCCCTTTGTCCCTGCTGCCTCCAGGTGGTCTGAGGCTTGTCTTCTGAAAAGGACGAAGGTCTCTCACCCCTTTGTCCCTGCTGCCTCCAGGTGGTCGAAGGCTTGTCTTCTGCAGAGGACGAAGGTCTCTCACCACTTCGTCCCCGCTGCCTCCAGGTGGTCAGAGGCTCGTTGTCTGCGGAGGACAAAGGGCTCTCACCCCTTTGTCCCTGCTGCCTCCAGGTGGTCTGAGGCTTGTCCTCTGTGGAGGACGAAGGTCTCTCACCCCTTTGTCCCTGCTGCCTCCAGGTGGTCTGAGGCTCGTTGTCTGCGGAGGACAAAGGGCTCTCACCCCTTTGTCCCTGCTGCCTCCAGGTGGTCTGAGGCTTGTCTTCTGCAGAGGACGAAGGTCTCTCACCCCTTTGTCCCTGCTGCCTCCAGGTGGTCGATGGCTTGTCTTCTGCAGAGGACGAAGGTCTCTCACCACTTCGTCCCCGCTGCCTCCAGGTGGTCAGAGGCTCGTTGTCTGCGGAGGACAAAGGGCTCTCACCCCTTTGTCCCTGCTGCCTCCAGGTGGTCTGAGGCTTGTCCTCTGTGGAGGACGAAGGTCTCTCACCCCTCCGTCCCTGCTGCCTCCAGGTGGTCAGAGGCTCATTGTCTGCGGAGGACAAAGGGCTCTCACCCCTTTGTCCCTGCTGCCTCCAGGTGGTCTGAGGCTTGTCTTCTGAAAAGGACGAAGGTCTCTCACCCCTTTGTCCCTGCTGCCTCCAGGTGGTCGAAGGCTTGTCTTCTGCAGAGGACGAAGGTCTCTCACCACTTCGTCCCCGCTGCCTCCAGGTGGTGAGAGGCTCGTTGTCTGCAGAGGACAAAGGGCTCTCACCCCTTTGTCCCTGCTGCCTCCAGGTGGTCTGAGGCTTGTCCTCTGTGGAGGATGAAGGTCTCTCACCCCTTTGTCCCTGCTGCCTCCAGGTGGTCAGAGGCTCGTTGTCTGCGGAGGACAAAGGGCTCTCACCCCTTTGTCCCTGCTGCCTCCAGGTGGTCTGAGGCTTGTCTTCTGAAAAGGACGAAGGTCTCTCACCCCTTTGTCCCTGCTGCCTCCAGGTGGTCGAAGGCTTGTCTTCTGCAGAGGACGAAGGTCTCTCACCACTTCGTCCCCGCTGCCTCCAGGTGGTCAGAGGCTCGTTGTCTGCGGAGGACAAAGGGCTCTCACCCCTTTGTCCCTGCTGCCTCCAGGTGGTCTTAGGCTTGTCCTCTGTGGAGGACGAAGGTCTCTCACCCCTTTGTCCCTGCTGCCTCCAGGTGGTCGAAGGCTTGTCTTCTGCAGAGGACGAAGGACTCTCACCCCTTCGTCCGAGCTCTTCCATGATGTTATGAAAGTTGACGTCTTCAAGAGACGAAGGACTCTCACTCCTTCGTTCTTGCTCCTTCGTGGTTGAAGGGTTGGTGCCTCCACGAGACGAAAGTCTCTCACTCCTTCGTCCGTGCGCCCTCTGGATCTTGGGAGGGTCGAGGTCTCCAGGAGTCGAAGGTCTCTCACCCCTTCGTTTAAACGACTTCTCCTTCTTCGAAGAAGAAGCGTACTTAGCTCCTGAAGACCGAGGTCTTGCAAAGGGATTTCGAAAAATGATTTCGAACATTCTCTCTCTCTCGTAGTCTCGTACACTGGCGTTGGAAAACTGCAGACACAAACACAAACAGCAATTATTTCACTGATAATCAGACTATTCTTTTAAGCAGCACAATGAGCAAATTCTTGACTGACTCTCTAACTCCACTAAACTTCTACTGTAAATACATACAATGTAAGAAGCTTTTTAATGACCAGCAAACTGCACACAAGAATATCAAAAGGAGAAGCCATATTTAATAAAATGCCTGTTAAATAATGTCTGTTTTCATCCAGGAGCTCAGTTTATTTAAAGACTCCTTTAATGCAAAGAATTGCTACAAGTGCAGTCAATTTGTGCACAAGAAATTTAGTGAACAGGTGAAGCAAAGCTAAATTAAAATTGTGCTTTGCAAGGCCAAAGATGCATTTTAATCTCCTGATTACAGCATGTTACTGTAAAGATATGTTGACTGTAACTATGACAAATGTTTTTCACTTGACAGGAAAATGTTCAAAAAGTACATTTCTTGTACCCCAACAAAGTTGAACACAGAAATTTAACTTAAAATGTAGTTTTAGCTCTGCTGGAAAGCATGTCTTACCTGTCCAAGGGTCTGTGTAGGAATGAGACCGGAACTGTGTTTCCCCTTCTATTTAATAACTTCTGTTATCTAGCTGTTCCATGATGATGCAACAAAAAGCAGAATGGAACTTCAGTTTTAGTTCTACTGACAGTTCTAATGTTTTCATTTAAAAACAACCAGTGGTTGAATGTAACTAAGTATATTTACTGAAGTACTTGTGTTCACATTTGAGGCATCTGTACTTGAGTGTTTCCATTTTATGTTACTGTACACCACTCCACTGCATGTCACAGAAATTACCCATAATCAATATGATGCATTTTCATGGATTAAACCACACAACACTGTAAAGTGGTAAAAATTCATGCATTAATAAAAATCTATAATAAGCTTATTAAATAGATAATGTGACAATAAAACACACCCCAAACAGCAACATGTCCAAGCTAGTACTTTTATTTAAGACTTAAAGTACATTTATTTTGGATTACTTTTATACTCTCACCTCTGAATTCAGGATTTTTACTTGTAATGGAGTATTTTCATGTTTGACAGGAAGTCCTGCCAACTTCATCTGACCATTTGACCTTCTCATGACAGGACAGTGTCTCTGAACTCACAGCCAAATATTGTCCTTAAGGCCAAAGAACAAAGCTCCTAATGTCCAAGAGCATCCCACGATGCATGTGGGGCTGCGTTAGGTCACCACAGACCATCCAAAAATAAAACACAGCTCCCTATGCATTCATTTACAACTTTATTTACACGGAGCAGGTTTGCTGTGGATGTTGTTTTTAAAACAAAACACAGTAAAATGCACCATGCACCACCAACTAAAACTGAAAATACTGATTATATGGTTAATTGAATCTATAAAGACGCTTCATGATAAAATGTATTGTATATTTTCTTTCTAAAACCTTATTATAATATCGGCAAATATCGTATTGTTGTCCAAAGAAATGATTTAACACTGTGCACTCTGAGTCAATATCCATCTTCTGTATGAGTTAGCTGGCATTAACAGAAAGAATATCACCAGGAGAGTTTTTAAATCCACTTCCATTTTGTACTGTGAAAACACAGTGGCAGTGTAGGCCTGGTTAAGTTTTGTGTCAGCTAGTAGAGAGTAAAGATGATTATGATTGGTAAATCTGATATTGATATTTATCAGATCGACCAGACATTTAGGCAACAAGGCTACAACTAAAGCAGCATTTTATCAGTTCAAACAAACTGAAGGACTCAGAGACTCTTCATGCCTTTATCTCCAGCAGGGTGGACTGTCGTCAGGTCAGGGCCTCTTGTCTGGTCTCCCCTAAAAGTTCCAACCTCAGCACAATCACAACATTTACAGCATGAGTCCTGTTCTTAAATCTCTACATTGGCTTCCAGTTTGTTATAGAGTAGATTTTAGTCCTGACAATAAACGTTTAAATTTAAAAACTTTAAAAATTCCTACCAAACCAACGATACATGCTACAGTTTTGAAACTTCACCACAATGTAGCCCCAGTACTGCAGAAACTTTTGTCCATTTAGACTCATTACAAATTATGAAGTCCATCACTGTTTTTTTCAAAATCTGTAAAACTTATAAAACGTATCTCCTCCCACAATTTTTGCTCAATTGTCACCAAACTTGCTAGAGAGCATCTCCAGACTGCCCTCCACAAAACTTGTTTCTCGGATTTTTGATTTATCAAAAATTGAGCCTGCAGTGCATGAAAACGTTTGACTGTAAACACTACTGTAAACATATACCATCCAATTCTTGCTAAATACATTTTCAATCTTCCTGAAAAAAACATAATGCAATTTATGTATTGCCAGATTTTTGTTTAGATGATAGAATTTGTGACATTTTGACTATTTTTGAAATCTGCCACAACAACTGCAGCCCGGTCGGTGACTTCCTGAGTCTATTTGAGAAGCCACACACCAGGTCTTACTTCCAGACAATTAGTTCAGTGAGTTAGGAGCTGGATCACAGTGCCAAGGACTCTGGGTTCAAGACCCAACAAGGTGGATGAGTATGACACATCAAAACTACAAAGAGTCTTTGAGAAACAAATGTTCCACTGATACAAAAGTGTCCTTTGCAAATTTATTCCAATATTCAACCACTTTTACTTTTCAATTGCTGCAATACAATTTCCAGATGATGCAACCTGCAAAATGACTCAGCTGATGCTAAATGCAGATTGTAATATCAACTTCCTTGATGTCTTCCTATTCTTCTACTTGTTGCTCAGAATTGCCTAAAAACGCCCGGACCCGACCCATCGCTGCGCAGCAGCTATAATTCTATTAAATCATTCATTCTAACATCATTAAAAAAGCCAACAAGGAGCCATTTTCTACAATGTTTTATTTAAAAACAAGTGAGTATGTTCCAACTGTAAAAACAATGATCAAAAATAAAATCCCACATCTTTCCAAATGAGTCCAAATGTGATATTGCAGCATATACCATTTGCATACTCTTAGTATGTTACACAGAATCATACAAAATGAGAAGTGCACTCAGAGAGCGCAGACCTCCACCAAGGCCAAATGCCCTGTTTTGCAATCTTTAGGAAACTGAAAAATTAATTGTGTATCTGAAATTCAAATCCAATCCAAAATTTAATGGGTTCATCTCTGGCTCATGCTACACCCTGCCACCAAGATGAATGAAAATCAAGCCAGTAGTTGTTCCTTAATCCTGCAGATACACACAAACAAACTACACTAAAAACATAACCTCATTGGCGGAGGTTCTGAGACACACACAGTAAGATAAAATGTAACAAAGGATATCTTTCCTCTATGCTTTTGTATATTCTTTATAAGTCATGTAACAAACACACACCCACTTTTGAGTGTATGTCCTTGTTTATCTCAGCCACTTTTGTAATTTACTGATATTTTTACACATTTCCTTAATAAAATTGTAGAAGGTGGTAGAAGGTAGAAGGTTTTGTAGAAGGTGAAGTTAATCCTTGACTTTGGAAATATTTATTTTATGAAATAACCTCAACTCAGGGTCTGCATATAACTTTGTTCATATTCTTTAAACTCAACAGGGAAAAGGCTTCTAGATTCCTCACTGTGTTCTGTCACAGTCTTAATCACAGGATGGATCAAACATCTAACTTTTCACAGACAGAATGGTGAGATGAAACCATGAGATGCAGCCTACAGGAAGCCAGTATACTGACCTTGAGTTAAAGGTCCAGTTTGTAGACTTTATAGACATCGAGGGAATATAATATATATATATATATATATATATAAGTTATATATAAGTTTTTAATATAAGTTTTCACTAGTTTATAGTCACCTGAAACAAAGAATAATTGTGTTTTTGTGACCTTAGAATGAGCCATTTACACCGATCAGGCATAACATTCTGACCACTGACAGTTGAAGCGAATAACATTGATCATTTCATTACAATGCAGTGTTCTACAGGGACACCTTTGGTCCTGGCATTCATGTAGATGACAGTACAGACCAATACTCCCCCTCATGGCAACAACACTCCCTGCAGGAAATGCGCCCCCAGGCAGGACAATGCGCCATGCCACACCACAAAAACTGCTCAGGAATGGCCTGGGGTATGTGACTAAGAGCTTAAGGCATCAACCTGGCCTTCAGATTTCCCAGATCCCAATCCAATAGAACATTCACTGGGCATACCTTTCCTCACAACCCCTTGTATTTGAAGAATCCGTCAACAACGCCTTGGTGCCAGACAACACAAGACACCCCCAAAGGTCCTGTGTCCATGCCTCGACAGGTCAGAGGCTCCATCGTACATCAGACTTGGCTTTGACCCGTCGAGGCTTGGAGATGGACCTCTGGGGTACCAGTTTGTCCCGCAGATCACGTTCCTTGGGCTATTCCTGAGCAGTTTTTGCAGTGTGGCATGGTGCACTGCCTTGCTGAGGGGCTACTTCCATCAGGGGTACTGTTGCAATGAGTCGGGGGTACTTGGACTAGTAAAGGGGGGGGTGCGTAAAGGGGCATCCACATGAATGCCAGGACCAAAGGTGTCCCTGCAGAACACTGCATCATAACAAAATGATCAACTGTCAGTGGTCATAATGTTATGCCTGATCGGTGTATATCTACATACAAAGCGGGTCTCTTCTACGGAGGTCACAATGTTGTTTTTACAGTAGTGGGGAGAGCGCTAACCAAACACTGACTCTTGATTGGGCCATTCGTGGTTGGGGTCAGCCACCATGGTTCTCCTACATACTTGGCACATGGGAGAAGTTTCAGTTGGTTGCAATCTACAGCCTCACCACATGATGCCACTAAAGCTTACACATTAAGATTTTTCATCAGTACATTTTGTACTTTTTGAAAAGAGAAGACATCATTTTATAATCCACTGGTTTTGTGTTTTGGATAAAATTTTAGGTGAAGGCCAATTGCTCCTTCTATTCAAACTGTTGTCTAAATATTACAGAATAACAACCTGTACAGGCCATCTCACCAAGTTAAGCTGCCCTTTAATGAAATGCATTTTAATTGTAAGACATATCAGATGCCTTAAAAATATTCTGATGCTGTTTGGTTTCTAAGAGCTTGTTGTTGACCTTTACAGTTTGTATATGTATCACAACCCAACACTGGGAGGCATGACAGCGTCCTACATGGCTGTCTGTCTGGGATTGTCAGGGTTGAAGGTCATGATCTCCATGTGGATAAGACCTAATTGGATTACAAAAAAAAAACAAAGTCAGAAAACTCTCAGATTTAACCCTTGTAGTTTCACACCAAGTATTGATCTTTAATATACTGGGTATTGTCTGCATCATTAAACTTACTCTTCCACTCCCCAACAGCGAGCTCCAGGCTCTCGAAGGAGTCGTCATAAGGCTCAGAGTCTGGCTCGCACTCTGGATCATGAAACTCAGCCAGGAAAGGGTGCGACAGTCCCTGCTTAGCTGTCAGCCTTGTCTCTGGGTCCAGCACTAACATCCCCTCCAATATGTCTACAGCTGGAAGCATCATCATAGAAAACGCTTTGTTATTGTTCACCATTACTTGGCCATGACACTCAGGTATCTGGCTTTTTTACTCAAAGCTCATTTTCCAGTTAAATCTCACAATTCACTCAAGTCAGGAGGAATAACGAGGTGGGTAAACCTTTCATATACAAGACTTTTCAAGGCATAGTGGTAGAGAAAATGTTCCAAGGACATGCAAAGAGGAAAATTCAAAAGAAACTGTGATACATTTCAATGAAAAGAATGCAGTGAATTTCAGTTTCAAGTCAACAAGGAAAGACGGTTTAGCTCACCATTTTTACCCATGGACAGAAACACCTCCCTGAAGTTTTTCTTCCTTTGCGGAGGAAGACCCAGCACATACGACTGCGCCTGGAAAACAGTTTTGAGTGGTCACAGTCGAGAGCATGAGCTTACAATACAGACAAACACATGACACAAATAGCAAGGACAGACAAAATTAAACGTGTCATTTTCCACTTCTACTTAAATACCAAATATGAAAGCTACAAAGTGTTGATGTTAGGGAGCACAACAAGGCATGCAGATAAAACTTACATCTTTACTTTGCATCTTCTGGACCAGCGAGGAGTCTGGTGTTCCTGTCAGACGGAGGATCTTCTTCAGCTGATCAATACCTGAACAGGCTGGTTCAGGAAGCCTCTTGATGCACAGGATTGCATGGGTATTTTTTGTTCTCTAAACCTAACCAAACTGCAACTGTTTCGCAAAGAAACTGTCAGTGTCCACATTGCATTGGTATTATTTTCGTGTTGCCAGCATGTACTTTTACCCACATTTCTTATGTGAGACTGTGTTGATTTTAAACATCAAAAATGCCAGGGGCTACTATAACTAAGCATACACAGTTTTATTATAACACCGTGAGCTGAATGTGAGGATACTGTCATGTCCTCGGAAAAGCACTTGGCCAGTAATCATCTCAGCCAGGATACAGGCAGCTGACCACACATCCACTGTGAGGGAGAGAATTTTAATAATAAAAATGTCATGATTTGTCGTAGCATACGTCAATATTCTGTTATATTTGAAACAAACTGAAGTGACTCTTTTTATTAAAGGAAGGTAATATTATTACCTGTTTGACTGTAGTGCATCCAGTTGAATATGACCTCTGGTGCTCTGTACCAGCGCGTCACAACGTAACCAGTCATTTCACTCTCCGTCTGTCTTGCCAGGCCAAAATCCAGGATCTGAGAAGAGTTACCGTGAGGTTCACCAATAGGACGCTGAAGTGATGTCCATTATAGCCTTAATTGATCTTTCTTTTTTTTTGTTGCCTTCGCTTCAAGTCACTTGTGTTGACTGCTTCATGAATAAAAAAGTTAAGTGTCTAATATTTTCACACCTAAAACCAAAACCAATCATCATTTTGACCTGAACAATTTAATATACATCTATTTTTACACTTACCTTTAATTCACAGTTCTCATTTACAGCAAGGTTACCGGGCTTCAGGTCCTAAAATCCAACCACAAGAGCTTACTTTAGTAACACAAAGCTTATCATGGCTTGTAGTTAATACACTTTGAAATGGGTACAGCAATAGTTCATTTTAGGATACACACTTAATCACTTTCTTGTTGAGAGTTAGATGAAAAGACTGATACCGCTCTTCTGTATGGTAAATATGAGGCTACAGTCAGCAGCCAAGTGGCTTAGCTTAGCATAAAGAGTGGAACACAAGGGAGACCAGCTGGACAAGCTCTGTCAAAAGGCCACAAAATCATCTTCGCAGCACCACCAGCACTCACTAATTAAAACTCTAGAAGTTGTGTCCTCACAGGTTAGTCACAGGGTTCACACACCCTCCACCTCTGAACAAATCACAGGTGATTCCTGAATGTAGGCTATGTTAATTAGCCCGCTAAGAACACATTATGTAGCTATATATGACACTTGGAGTTACAGGGAGACACATTTCTCCTCTTTTGACACAGCCTTGCCACCTCCCACCAACTCCAATACGTCCCAGACCGGATTGTAAACTGAACGCACAGAGACTGTTAATTCATATTAAAAGTCCATCAAACTCCCAGAAAGACAGCAAACAGGTCAAACCCCAAAATGTTCCCGATAAGTATCAAGGCACTAGTACCTGCTAAATCATTACATAGTTTCAAAATGTAATCCTTTACACTTCTCATGACTGAAAAGCAGAGGTGTGGACTCGACGTGCCTAACTTGGACTTGCATCAGACTCAAGTCACAAATCTGATGACTTTAGACCCGACTTGACAAAGTCAAAAAAGACTCGCAACTTAGACTAACACTGATGGCTTGTGAATTTGCTTGGACTTAAAAACTTTGTTATTTCAAAAGTGGACCACAAATCAATTCATTTCCCTCCTTTTTCTAAATTAAGTAACATTAAGATGTTTAGTTGACACTTAATTCCACAGATGTTACTGAGTGCCAGTTGGAAAAAAATGACACTAAAAATCATTTTATTTGCATACAAACGTTATGTAGCGGCCATGAAAATCCCAAGTGCAGAATGCAAAAGGTAAAGGTCAAAAATTACACAACAACTTACCCTTGTGATCCAGAAAAAACTCTAGCAGGTGAAAGTCATTTGAAAATTCCAGCGAGTTGGCTGTCTTATACACATAATGTCTGACCTATCTTTATTAGATATATTGTACTGAGCTTTCAGAGATTCAGATGTTTTAAATCTCCCATTCTCAGTGAGGTCACACACTCTAGTTATGCCCACTCTGATTTTTGTAAATTTAATATTATTATTCTGTTAAACTGGCATTACATTTGGTGAAGAGTGCATCTGGCGTTGTGTAGGACTCGGAATTCAAAGTTTAGTACTTGGGACTTGACTTGGAGCTCGAGTGCAAAGACTTGAGACTTACTTGTGACTTGCAAAACAATAACTTGGTCCCACCTCTGCTGAAAAGAGCAATCGCCTTGCTTAGTATTCTGGGGAAATATGCTTGTTTGTTTAATCTGTACAAAACCAAAAGGTGAAGCTGACGTTATATGCGAGATGAAGGGCAGTCCAGGAAGGTTACTGTTTCCCCAAAATATATGCTAAGCTATGATAACTTGTTTTATATGTATATTATCTTAACTCTCATCAAGAAAGTGAGCACGTGTAATACTGAGTGTCAAAATGCTGAACTATTCCTTCAAGTGTACAATTCAAGTAAACAGACAGTGGTTATTAGTGAGACACAAAGGCTTCAGTAAGTGGTGTATTAAAGAAAACAAATTTAAATACCAACCCGATGAATGATCCCCGCAGAGTGAATATACTGGAAACAAGAAAACAATATTACGAACACAATATAAAACAGCACAAATGGACAAACTGTGCACACACAAAGTGCAGGAGCATGCAGGCCCACATGCTTATAGCTCTCTAAATGGCATGGTGTTGACTTGTGGATTTTAAAAATACACATTGCACATCACAAACTCTACCCGCAGCCGGTTGTGAGGGCTATGTTTTGTGTATTTTCCAGCCAACAGAGCAAATCCAGGCTGCTCTCACAGCACAGAGCAGCGCTTAAAGCACACACACACAGATAAGAAGGGGAAAACATCTCGGGATCAAAGAAGTTTGAGGCCTAATTCAAAGACAAAGGGGAATTTCCAAGAAGTTAGTCTGTTTTCCGGTATAAAACGTGCTTTCTCTTTCGTTTCCATTGAGCAATCTTGGTTACACATTGTCTAGCAATAAGTGGAGACGCATAAATGAGTGTGAAGTCTGTAAACTGAATATATTATACTCAAAATGCTGTTAAGGCATCTGACCTTGTGTAAAGGGAGAGCAGAGTACGATGAAAGATGAGAGGTCACTGCATTGCACTGCCAAGCTGCCTCCTTGTACTTCCTTTGATTATAAATTAATATAATGTAAAATTATGCATGCAGCACTTAATAATTATATAGCTTCCTCTGTGCTTAGAATAAATCTGTTGTTGTTGATCAAGCCTTATACAAGCCCCAAAGCCCGGAGAGATCCCAAAATAGCTTAATAAATAAGTTCTGAAGTGATCTTTTTTAAACACACTTAAAGCTCTTATTTAAACAATGCAACAAGCTGTAAATATGACATCGGTATATTATCCTCTCATTAGCACAAAGTTGGCAAACAAATGAATATTTACACATCAAGCAGATTAATTTGGAGTCGTGTTTGTGTCAAAGTATTAATGATGAAGTCAAACACTCATTCTCTTTTAGCTTTGTTTTGGTCTCCACCAACTCGTGAGGGAGATACCTGACTCTGAAGCTGCTACAGGCTCCACTGTTTTCACCCAGCCTGTTCTCATTCTGAAGTCATCAAATACTGTCGCTTTGTCAGTGATTTTGGCATCGGACATCTGATGCCAAAAGCCACCTTTTGAGACAGTATGATACTCTGACCTGTCGTATCCGCCTTCAACTCTTACTCTGACGCTGGCATTTCTACTGCTTTAAGTGGCTACACGTCAGCTGACAGTTCCATTGCTTTCATCTCTTACTGTTAACCTGAGAGTTCACCTGCTGTCGGCAGTCACACTTCAGCTGTCAGTGCCAGCTTAAATCACACTTTGATGATTTCTGCTCGTCTCAGTGCTTGAACTTCATTTACCTTAAGGACTTTCACTGCAAGTAATACCTTAACTTCACTCAATACTTATACTTAAACACTACAACTGTTTTCAGTGCTTACACTTAAACTGACACTTCAGCTTATTTCGCCACCTTCATTTTAACTTCCATTTCAATTCGTTTTTTGTTGCTAGCAAAATTAATTTTCTCCTAAAATGTTAAAACTATTGGTTTTACAATGCATATTGATATTTACAGTAAGTGTGTGTGTGTGTGTGTGTGTGTGTGTGTGTGTGTCAATCACCCAAACAAATACTACAATTACCTTGAGTCCTCTTAGAAGCTGGTAGAACAGGTATATGGTGATGCGTTCACTTAGTTGTCCCTTCTTCATAATGTGGCCCAGGTCCTGGGCTACGAATGGCATAACCATATAACTAGAGAGAGATAAACAGCGACAGAGAAGGACGGCACAGAAAGACAAAATCAACCAATAGGTAAGGGACATCAAGTGGTAAAAATACTATAAACCACGAGAGCTCATTGCTCTAGTGAGGACACACAACTACGCAAACCAACCAAAACAAACATGAATCAGCTCGCTCTCACACATCCTCGCTTGAACTCTCCATACACGCACACACATGCACTCAGAGTCTCAACGAGCTGCGACAACAAGCAGAGGAATGTGGATCCTGAATCCCAACTCACAAGGTTTGGAACTTTTCCAGTGTGTAGTCTGGTGTGAAGACGTCGAGGAGGCAGATCACCTTCAAGGAAAAACACGGTGAAGGCATTAACGTGTGTGTGAAGACACATGTCTATGAAATACTCGCACATATTTGACAAGAGGTCACATGCAGTGCAGAGTTAGTGCACTAAAAATACTTAAGTGTCATAGTCATTGCTGTCATGCTTATGTACTGCTTTTCTCAGAGATTGCTTCTTTGGAGTTTTAGTTTAGTTTAGTCAGAAACCGTTGATAAACTGAGATGGCCTGCTTTAGATTTATTTCCTGTATCTGTGTCACATGGGTTTCGCCACTGCCCCGCCCCTTTAGTACACAAGTACACAAGTAGCGGCCCATTCCAATGGTAAAAGTGAACCTAAGTATATGACCATTCCTTTCGCCCCGTTGTCACTTAAGTAAATACTGGACCCATTTTTCACAAGCCCCAACCCTTCTAGACATCCCGACACTGAAAAAGCATTTTTTCAGACAGACAAATGAGGAGAAAATTAACTTTGTTCGAGACATGTCTCTGTTTTTGCAACACACTCTGGTAAGATCTGGCAACAGCTGCAAAATAGCGGCAAAATAGGGCAGGGTATGCGGCACAGAGATGGCCACGCCCACTTAGGAGTGTCCATGTTGTACTATTTGAGCAACTTGTAGTGCGTTATCTTTTGTCATACAATTTCTTTAGTTTAGCTTAACTTGGCTAAGCTTAGTTTAGTTTAGTTTAGCTTAGCTTAGTTAAGTTAAGTTAAGTTAAGCTAAGTTAAGTTAAGTTTAGTTTAGTTTAGTTTAGCTGAGCTGAGCTTAGCTTAGATTAGTTTAACTTAGCTTAGTTTAGCTTAGCTCGATGCAGTTTAGATTGCTCATTTTCCATCCTATACAACTCAAATGCACAAAAGAAAAAAAAAAATAAGTAACAATAATAAGTCATTACTTTTTAACTATTGGCAAACCAAAGTAAATTTTGCTGACTGAAAAGATGTAGGCTAAAGCCTTAGCTTCATGTAGCCTACGTAATATTTTTACAAATTCTTTTGTACTGTTTTCTTTAGATTTATACAATGAAAATGAAAGCAGCAAGCAAAACAAATTAAATGTTGACAGTTGGGTCCTGATACTCATTCCTGTGTGCAATTCTTATGTTCACTTCTGTAGGTTATGTAAGTGTTCAAAGTTCCTCAGAGGTTTTTCAGCAAAAATACTGAATCATGTGGGTTCCAACAATACACAACACTGCCAGCTTGTCAGTGAGCACTGATGAGATTATGGGCTCTTGTTGAATGGTCAACAAAGTTTGCTTATCCTCAAAATCACCATTCTCTAGACTGACCTTCCTGGTGGAAGAAGGACTGAATTAATACACCAAGATAACAACTCATTGAATAACAGGAAGCCTGAACAAAGAGACTACCTTTGGCAGGCTGTTGTCCTGAAACGTATCACATTACGTTTATCATGTTATTGTGTCCACCCTCTAACTAAAAAGAAACTGCTCATTCCCAAACCATGCCCACTTTTTGTCAAGTTCCTACATTTTCATGCTGTATGTGGCGGAGCAGCCGGAGCTCCCTGTAGGCCCGCTTGGCATGGATGAGCGACTGGAAAGGACGATACAGCTTCTTGATGGCCACCTTCTCCTTGGTCTTCTGGTCAATGGCAGAGCTAAGTGGGAATAAAACACAGGGTAAAGGGCATGATGACACACTGTGGGACGATCACTGTGCATCTAAAATGACTCAAATCCAGGGCTTTAAGTAATGATTAGTTTAAATATTAAATATTCTTTGATTAACTGAATGAATTGATGAACTATTTCATCTATAAAACCTTGGAAAATAGTGCAAAATGCCTGTCACAAGCTCCAGGAGCCCAAGGTGATGTTTGCAGATTGCTTATTTTGTCTCAACAACAGTCCAAAACCCCAAATATTCAACATTTTGAATCATATAAACAGAAAAATCAGCAAATAATTGGCTGTTTTTCTCAGTAAATGACATAAATTATGGGTGCAATCGTTATTATTCTTCTGATGGCTGACTAATACATTGATTGACCCAATAGAGGATCTGCCTATAGGCAACATACAGTAGTAAATCCAGAAGAGGGGCACCAAAATCCCTCCCGCCTACCCATTGTATTCATATACTTTTTTATGTTTTGAATTTGAAATACATCGGACATAAGTGAAAAAAAATAGGGAGTGCATAAGAGTAAGAGAAAATTAAAAAAGACAAAAGCCATCCTGGTTGTAATGCCAAAAAAAAAAAAAGACAACAAAATTTGCAATTTTTTTTATATCTCTCGTTTTCTTATCATTACTGTTTGTTAGCTAAGTTCTTTAGCTCTTTTTTGTTGATTTCTCATCAGCTCTTTTTCTTGTTCAAACAATACAATGTATACACAGTCCCTCCAGGATCTTGTGGCAAAAAAAACCTTGAATTTGCAGCCAATTTTGTCAAAAATGGCGCTAAAAATTGCGGCATTTTTACGTGATTTTTTTGCGGGACATTGCGGCAAATTACAAAAATTGCGGCCAATGACAAAAATTGCAAGTCAGGAGAAAAAAAAAAAATTTTTTTTTAAACTACTGCCTCCAAAAAACAAGTCATGTAAACACAAAAATTGCAAGCCCCCGCAAATATTGCGGACTTTTGTTGAATTTGCATTAATTATTGTGATCGCAAGATTGCAATTTTCTGAAGGGACTGAATATAAAAGATAATAGTAGTAGTAATACAATTTCAGGGTGCTGGGGAAGCTTGCCTCAGGGCACCAAAAGTGCAAGGTCCAGCAATGGACTGACCAAGTATTTCAGGTCAACCTGTAATCCTGCAGAAACTGGTTTCCTTTCTTGCTTCCCATCAAGACTTTTGAAAACATCAGAAACTATTTGAATTTGATTTCTGAAGTTTCTGTTGAAGTTTGTAAGTTGAAAAAACCCATCTCACAGATGCTCTGATACATGTAACTGTACATGTTTTTAAAAAATGATGTCCCCTCTGTTATATACTGGCCAAACATGATGGTATCAGTAATAAGACCATGCCTGCCCCCAGCTTATCATCAGACAGAACTGTATCTGAGATCTGTTAGATTCCTGTAGGCTGGGTGTTTCTGTGTTGGTGGAGGAGATTCCTATCCTATCGAGGACCTGCATTGACTTGCTGACTTGCCTCAGGCAGACAATAGTGCTTCTGTTAGCAGATGTCAGAGTAATCTAGGCCTCTTGAGCTGCATGCAGTAAAGTCTTGGAAAGGAATGCAGACTTAAGGCTTACATAAATATAGAAAAATACTGATAGTGACCAACAAAGGCAAACACCTTTGATCATTTACAGAACAGTGTCACTATCAAACAGGATGTTTACCAGTGTTACTGCTGTAGGAATCATTTATGTATGTTGGAGGTGGCTGACTGTAATATTAACTGGCTTAATGTGCTTTGATGTGTAAAATAAAAACATTTGATTTTTCTTGTAAGTGACAGCTGTACCTCAGAATGGGATCCTTTGTCTGTTAAATTGGACAAATAACAACAAATGTTATGCCCAGAATTTTATAAGTACAAACCAGAACATGCAGGATTATCAGGCTATAACAGGATTACTGGACTAAACACCAAATACTTTGCACTTTTCTGTACTAAATACAAAGAGACTGACACAAACTCTGCAGCACTTCTCTCACCAGTGTGCCCGAAGTTGCGCGCCCTCTCCCCGGGTGAACTCACCAAACTGTCCCGTAAGCTCCGGAGCCGATCGAGCGCAGCGCCGTGTATCTCTCCGGGATGTCCCAGGTCGTTTCCTGGACCTCCAGTCTGTAAAAGCCCGATCTGACGGGGCAATCCCTCATCGGAGACTGCATGGTGCTGTTTCCTCTTAATTTTCAGTTGAGTTTTTAAGTCATAAAAAGTCTGTACAGCTTTGGAGTTTGAACCTGACAGGTGAGACCTTGCGGGAGAGGTGAGAGCAGCGCACGGAAACGCCCCCGTTCGCCACAGCCACACGTCACATGGGGGGAGCTGTCAGTCCTAGCACCCAACAATCTGCTGTCAAAAACATGTTGGCACATATCTGACCTGAGCTGTGATAGAATATACAGCCCACTCTGTGACACAAACTGTATGTGGGGACTGCATAATGCAATACTGATGAGCCAGAAAAAACCTTTTGCGTCATGGGAATGTGTCAGTGCCTACTGGACTGGATCATGTATGGACAGCATGACTTGAATTTAAGAATAGACTACATGTTAAATCTATCCCATAGATGCAATGACTGCAAAATCAGTTAATATTGAAATTCTTCACAACTTTTCTTCTGACCTTATTTAAAAAAAAATGGCCACACAGAAACACCACACACCAAATATTTGCTCCTTTTTTCATTCACAGACAGAGAAGTGTGCTTCATGTTATACCTACATGGTAGCATTACTTATACAGGGTCAGTTTACTCCCCTTTCGCCATCTTATAAACAAACTGTTTTTAATCCAGTGTCAGAAATCCAAATAAAATTAGGGGAGACCAGGTATGGTTGTAACACTTCCTGTCTCAGCACCTATAACTTGCTGAATGTTTGTGTTTGACCCACCCTTATTTGTTTATGTAACAGTGTTTCTAACTTCTCCAAGAGAATCCATTAATGGATGTCAAATACAAGGAGTTCATTTGTACAACCTGCCTCGCTACCAGGGTTGAGTTGTAACACAGCCCTATGTAAAGTGTAACAAGAAGAGTGAAGAATCAAAAATCACACAATTACAAAAAATACATGCAATAAAGTAATAACTTACACAAGAAATGTCATACTGGGCTAAGACTTTTGGACTACTGAAGCTAATCTCTTCATTAAATTGAACAGAATGCCAATAATACAATGAATACAACATAAAAGATCAATAATGAAATGAAGTGCAGGTGTTGATGTGCAAGAGGTGGCAATAAGGGAACTAAATTAGTTTAACTATGTTTGCGTAGTGAAATTATTGCACTTGGGAAGAAGCTGTTTGTGAATCTGGTGGTTCTGGATTTGATGGACGGAGAACGCCTACCAGAGGGTAACCGTTCAAACAGGTGTTGGCCAGGACGGGTATTGTCCTCGATGATGTTAGTGACTCTTGAGAGAGTGCGGCTGTTTGCAATGACTGACAGAGGGAAGGGGGCAACCATTGACTTTTTCTGCTGTCTTGATGATTCTCTGAAGAGCCTTTTTGACAAGCACCGGATCCATGAAGACCTTCACACCTATCTGGATGCCAGCTGTAGGTAATAGTCAGATGACAGACTGACGTATCTGCATCAGTTGTTTAACAACAATAATCTTAAGACATTCGAACAGTCGAAAAATGATTTTGATTTCCCCTGGACAGATTTCTTTAGATACTTGCAGCTAAGAACTTTTCTGCCAACACATCCACATCACATACATACATTATATGTTATTGTCTGTAGAGCAAATTTTGCACCTGTACTTTATCTGTGTGATTATAATGTGGAGTGGATAGTTATTACTATTATTTTTCATTCCTTTTTTTTTTATTTTTATTTTTTTCTATTTAAATGTAGCTTATTTAAATAATGGGTTAACATGTTGGAGTGGATGTATGTGCTGTTTTCCTTTTATGTTTATGTAATATCTGAATATAATGTGTACAAATGTTATATACAGCTGTGGCAGCAGTAGCTCAGTCCATAGGGACCTACATATAGCTTGGGAACTGGAGCTCTGGGGTTCAAGTCCCCATCCAGACCAAAAATGGAGTGTAGACTGGTAGCTTGAAAGCCACCATTTAAAAAAAACAAACAAACAAAAAAAACTAATAACCTATACTACTAAGGCCTAACGTAAGTAGAGGAAACACAGCATGATGAGCTCACGTCATCAGGATGGTCTCACCAGGCTGGCACAGTAGGCCTACTTCATTTGGAGAGAGTCCAAAGTACAAGCCTGCCACCTCAGTAACCAGTCAAGACTTCCTCTTGCTGCACATTTTGACTGTTGACATAGTGCACACAGCACAGTTGTGTTGACCCTCTTGCTTTTAGGTTTTGTAATTTCTTGCAGTTTCCACTCGTGTCACATGATCATGTATTCTTTGTGGATACACCTTACCTTACTTTCCATAACCTCAACTAATGTAGATTTTAGTACATATGCAAGCATATTCCTGTTGGTTTATCTCACCCACTCTCCTGGCATGCTGAAAAAAGGAGTGAGACAGATAAAGAAAATGTGTTCAGTTGTAATTAGGGTTAGATATAACAAATTTTAAATGGGTGTTACAACTGTCCCCGCCTCTATCGGCCAGTGTTCAGCTCGCTGCTTTGAAATAAACAAAGATGAAATGCCTCACATTTACCCAGAGACTAGTTACATAATTACACTATGACATTTTTTATGCAAGGCCTTGAAGGAAGTGGTTATATATTGAATTGATCTCGTGTCTCTCAGGTCATCCCTTCTTGGTGAAAATGTGCTGTTACAACTATCTCACTGTTACAACTGCACCCAGTCTCCCCTATTTGAGTTTTGAGAAGAGTAATGCTGCATAAGAAATACTTTCAACAATAATTACCAGTACATAGAGTACAGAAATCCACTGTATTTAACTACGCTTTACAGCTCAGGTCTCTGAGACTGTAAACAGAGGTAATGCATTGTTTTCCTAAAAGGACTGCTGAAACTGTCATCATTTCAAAATCACGTTCAAAAGAAATTCTCACCAAAGTAGGTGATAAAACAAATATATGTTTCTAAGCTGAGGACCACAAACAGATGGAATATACCGTACTTCACATGTTTTCTAAATCTCTGTCAGTGTTATAGGCCAGACTTCAACATTAAAGGACAATGTAAAGACAAGCACACTTCATACACAACTTTTGGGTGACAAAATCCACCATGAACCAACAGAGGGCAGTCACACCTCATTATAGTGGTCTAGACAAGGAGGACAGTCACAGCTCTGAAGTCATTGTTCATTTCCATCTCGAGGGATTTCAAAGCTGGAGTTAGTGATTCAAATTAAAAATATATTTATATATTTTTTAGCTGTTTTCCACAGCAGAAGAAGATGACTATTAACGTGAACAGATTGTTATCATACAGCTGTGCTGTGTGACGTTAAATCAATAGAATCTTTAGTTTGATTATAAAAATCAGAGTGATATCAGAATTTGCATGGTCAAACATACGCCACCATCCACACTGGGTGGGGAAAACATGTACTGTAAAATACTGCACAAACCTTTTCTCACTATGTGTTCGGGTTAGGGTCTGTATGCAAAGCACTGTAGGCTACACTGTGGACAATAACACAGATCCATGTTTATATTTCAATGAGTTTTAATCACATCCATGTTTGTACATTAAATTCAGAGTGCCAAATGCAAACTGAGGCTTTTTACTGTTAAAACTGGCCACACTGCGCAAAGCTGCAGCCCAGAGTGAAGCCAGCAGAGCCAGAGCAGCATGTCCGAGGAGCATTTTCAAAATAAAAGTCTCTTGATAGCGTTTCAAGTAATTGATAAAAATCAGTGAAGTCATAGTGTGCCAGAGCTCAGACTTACCTGACACTCCCTATCTTGTGTCAGTGTTGGGGGAAACCCTTAATTTGATGCTCAGTGAAAATATAATTTAGTTTAAATAAATAAATAAATGAAGAAAGCCTTTATTTGACAGATCTTTAATTTTGGTTCTTTACATGTGAGTAGTGACAGTTTTTGTTGTTGTTGTTGTCAGGGTATGACAGCTACTGTCAATGAGCAGGAGGTCTGGAGGAGGCACCCAGATCTTTTACTTTAGTAAAAGTGGCAGTACCATTACCACTACAATGCAGTCTGAACTTTTTAAGGTGGAAAAAAGCAAAAGTACTGAATCTGTAAAGTGGCTTGCCGACATTAGAAGTAGCCTACACTATATTATGTTATCAGAGTACCATCATCGATGTCTAAACAGAGAGACTTACTTCTTTAGCTTCCAGCTTTGAGAGAGAGGAGCTCACGTTCACAAATATTAATTGAACCATCCCACCCATACATCCATTTTCTAACCGCAGGTGAGACCTTGCAGGAGAGGTGAGAGCAAGGGGTACAATGCACCGTGGCACACCATAAAACTGCTAAGAAAGTGTCCTGAGGAATGTGACAAAGAGCTAAAGGAATCAACCTGGCCTCAAATTCTCCAGATCCCAAAGTGATCAAGCATTAATGGGACGTGCTGGTATTCCAGAGCTACCCCCGATCTACAGTGGGGTCTCCTTAGATTGGACTTGACTCTAAACTGTTGAGGCATGGAAACAGGACCTCTGGGGGTGTCCTTGGTGTCTCAAACCGTGGCGTTGGCAGTGGATTCTTTGAGACATGCTGGCTGTGAGATGGGGTGCCAGGATGTCCCACAGATGGAAATCAAGGCCATGTTTACACAAAAAGAATCCGCTGAAAACTGAATTGTCTCTTATTTTTGTTTTGAAAAAAGCTCCCCGTTCAGTCCACATGCCAGGTCAGTAGTTGGCAGAGTGACTTTGTAATGAAACAACACCCGCCTGCGCACAAGCGCTTCCTTCTACAGAGCAGTGATGTATGAACAAACAAAATGGCAACCGCGCGAATGTTTGTCTTGACCGACAATGAGGTGGAGTTGCTACAGTACATCTACACTTTGCTGGAGAAGCGTTGATAAATTCATCAGGGTGAGCAGCACAAACAGAGCTTGGGAGGCCGCCACAGTTGTCGTGATGGACGACTTCCTCATGCATACCTAGTGACTGGAACTGAGATGTGCATGTGCGAAAAGTCTCAGTTTTCAGAGGAACTGCATATTGCAAGTTTAGATGACAACGGAGACGGTGCTGTTTCAAAAAAATGAATGAGGGGGCATATTTGGTCTGCAACAGTGTTTGGGTGGTTGGAGCGTGCCAAATGGCATCCACATGAAAGCCAAGACCATTGCACTGTAACGAGATAATCAAAGTTACTCACTTTACCTGCCAGTGGGTACAATGTTTGGCTTTTATATTTGCGACACATGTTTTTTCTCTTATTTTGAAATCGACACACGACACTTCCTGTCCCGCCCTGCCTGACTCCGTGTATCTTGACTCAGCTGTCCGCTGCTCTGACTCTAGTTGAAGCCTCACAGATGAGGAGAGCTGAGAACAGAGACTGTCTCTGGCTCTGAGAGGACCTACACAGACTCCCACAGTGTGGACACGGAGTTTGTCCCTACTTTTACAACACTTATTGTCTCATAACTGCGCAGACTTTCGAGTTTAAACCAGCGGTATCGTGAAGTAAGCTGGACCTCATCCGGTACTTTGTGCTTGTTCGCGTGGATGCGTGGCTCTGTTTCACTCAACACCATGGACGGCTGATTCACACACTCCACTGACCTCACAGGTAAGTTTAAAGCTATTTTTAAAAATGAGATAAACATTTAAACAAAAAAAAAGTGGTTCACAGCAGGTGCTCGTGGACAAAACACTTTTCTTGTCTGATATTGGCTGGCTCAGCTCGACACATGCTTGTATGATGCATGTTGTTTCACTCACAGCAGTGACATCATGAAGTATTTTATTTGTCTGAAATGAAGGATAAGTTCTGCTTTGAGTGAGTACAGAAAACCTGAAAATACTTGCTTTGTTTTTGCACCCTAAACACACACTCAGACTAGACTGCTCACTACAATGGACATACAGTAGCTGTGGACTGTGGTGAGCACTGGGCTTCAGGCCACACACACACTCACACACACTCCCTTTTGTCAGCTGATGTAGGAATGTGTGTGAGCTGTGTGAGCCAAATGTCAAATGCCTTGTTCACCTGCTAGCATTCTGCTGGACACACACACAGCTGCCTGTTTACTGCTGCATTTAGGAGACAGAGAGCTGTGACGATGCTCATTGAACTTGACAAGAGTCCAGTTGCTTTCAGGTGTGTGGTTGCTTTCTGGATTTGATGGGTGATGAAGATGAAGTTGGACACTTTGCAGAGAGCAGTTGAAATGCTTCTGTCATCCTGTGTGTGTTGATATCAGCTGTTCAGAGACTAGGTGAGGCTCTGTCAGAGGATCCCCCTCAGTCTGTGAGCTGCACCTGATGAGTCTGCTGAATCCCAAGTCTCACAGCTCCTCAGTGTGGGGGTGTTCAGGATTTTGTTAAAACGGCCAAAATAGGGAGACGGCGTATACTTCGACAGCTGGTTCCTCTCCTCTATAATAGCTGCTGGATTTTAAAACAGCTTTCCAGTGTATTTTCCCTCTTACTGTGAATGTTTTCAGAGCACATTTTCATGTTCAGGCCTTTGTAAAGATTCTTGCGGCTGTATAGCCCAGTCTTGAACCTCCGTCTCCTCTTTTCTCTGGTTTTGCTCGGGGTCTCAGCATCCAGACATTTTTGAATAGCTGGCCATCTGCTTGCTAAGGGTCTGTTCCAGAAGCATGATATCACATTACACACACTTGACTGTGGGGGATGAATGGAAGTGTGAGTGGTTATGGTATTATCAGAGACTGTAATGTGTAGAAGAGTTCGATTGTTCTCAGACTTCAGTGCAATTTTCTCACTTAAAAACACAACTGAATATATCAATAAATAATACTGTTAGTTAAATAATTAAAATGGAACATAAAGCTGAAGTCTTCTTTCATTTAATCATTCATATTCTGTGCATACTGCTGTAGCTTCACTGCATAAACCTATGTACACAAGGTTAGCCAGCCGACACTGCTTCTACAGTCTTCTTCTATCTTCTAACATAATCTTCAAGTCTTTATCAAGGGCCACAATACGAATGACTGTGACCGAACTTTTAGCATAATTCGCAGGCTTAAATCATGAATGTATAACTAGATACTGGGTCCCCAAGATGGCGGCCAGTTTTGCACACCTTGCTCATATGCCAAACAAAGTTCTAGCTTCCGGGTTTACTTCCTGGGTATGTGGCCCACTGAATATGCACAGCAGTGTTTTTCCCACTGGTGCCACCCATGAGTTTCCTCTCGGCTCATGAAATTACATTGTGATGATGTCACATAGTTTTAAATCACTTTCCAGCTTAAGGAAAGTTTTTTTTAAATAAAATACATCCACGAATCAAAAAGTCAAAATTGACCTTGTTTGCAGTTTAACATGTGTGTCAACGGTTTTATAGACGTCTCTTTTATAATGATGATCTATGGGGAAAATGTTTTTTTGGCTGTGGGGTACCACGTGTGGCCACTGGAAAAAACTGAAAGCAAGGCTCAACAGCGTTGCTGGAATCAGGGGTGCTCAAAGTTTTGATGACTGGGTGCCACCTTCGGGAGCCAACAGCATATAATTAAGGGCCGAACAGGAAAAGTGCACACCTACATTAAATATCTTTTCTCACTTCCACTTTAAACTGCGGGTCGTGCAGTGAAATCAGTAACTTGAGCTAACAGCACTAGCATTGATGACAGAATGAAATTCCTGCGAGGTGCCACTAGTTGCCACGCAACCAGTAGCTTTCTACAAGTTGCCATCCCGAACCTGACAGACGCTTGTGAGGGGGGCACAGAATGACGCAGTTTTTGAAATGGATTATTAAAATGCATGCGTTTCACGCCATGTTCGGGGCCGCACCAAATGTTTCTGAGGGCTGCCATTGGCCCCCAGGCAGCACTTTGAAAAGCTTGACATAGATGATCAACATTACACCAACACACACACCTCGGACCAGTCACTACTTTGGACATACTGTACATTGGCACCAAGTGGCAGCCTTCATGTACGGGGGGGGGGGATTTCTGGCTCCAAAAAAACAAAATGGCAACAGCTGAAATGCAAACGAGAAGCTTCAAAACGGGAGTCCCCAAAACAATGGGTGCTGTCACGGTAGTTACGTCCATTATTCTTACAGTCTATGATTGGCACAGCCATCTTATTATTGTAAGCATTCAGAAAATCAGTCAGGAAAGTTTAACCCTTTGAAACCCGGACCAACATCAGTTTTCTTGTGCTGCATTCAGACGCCTTTTACAAGCAATGAAACCTGTTAAACCTGAGCAAATTGATTGTATTTTGTTTTGAAAACATGGGGAAAAAATGACAAGAAATTGGTTGAAACTGACAAGAAAATGGCCTAAAAATCAATTATGAAAAATAGAGAAAGACTGAATTTTTTTAGAATTTTTTTTTTTTAAAGGGAAAACCAGGACAAGTGGTTATGGGAAGTGAATGAATAAATCAATGTCCAGAAAACTGTAATTATGACTGTTAAAATTATATATTGAAACATGTTATGGAATACATATGTGTATGTATTTTTCTTTTTTTGCTAATTTTCAGGTAATTTTCTTGTAAATTTTTTGCAAATTTTGCTTCATTTTTTGTTGCGCATTGCCTTCGTCCCTTGTTTCTTGAAAATTAATAAATAAACAAATAAAGCATATTTGCTCAGGTTTGAAAGGGTTAAAAAGCCAATGAAAAATAAATAAAGGACTAAAATAAATCAAATTTAAATTTATTTTAACACAAGATTAAATTTTGATTTATTTTGCCAGCTGATTGGAGGTTATAGGGAAAGTATAAAGGTTTATATTTCTTCATAAAAGACAGTATTATTTGTTGATGTATTTACTCATATTTTAGACTCGTCCAATTATCGTGCACAACGTCAGTCAGTTTCAGGGCTCAAACAAGCCGTCAAATCCAAAACAATATTGCAGGACTGTTGCCATTTCTGCATGCAGCGCTTTTGAAATCCAACTGCGGGCTGATTATTCTCATTAGGTGGCATGCAGGAAGTGGTTAGGTTACCATCCAGACCTCAAACCTCTCAGACACACAGAGGGTGAATGGGTCGAAGGCCACTTCAGCTGCAGCTGGTCATTGAAAAGCGATGCTCTGCAGCTGAAACGACTATTTTCCAGCCCCGTCCATGAATCATAAAAGTAAGACTTCTGGGCACGTATGTGGCAAGGACAAGGTGTTGTGATTTATAGGTGTCAAGTGTGAGGCACACTGTAGGTTAAGTAGTTTGCCTTTCAACAGCGTGAGAACTGGAAATGAGTGGGGACATTAAAGGGAGAGGAGCGCTAATGCTTTTTGAAATCAGACGCCAAGTGAACTCTTCTCAGCAGGCTTTCCCGTCTGTTCATCTCAGGTGTCACATACTGTAGTAGGATGTTAGATATATTATTGGCACTTTTGTTCTACAGGCATTTCGTCAGCTGCGGTGGTGTATTGTCAGGATGGTGGGATTGACCTGCTGAGTTTCTGACTATGTTGGTGGCTTGGTGGATCAATCTGGTATGATTTAATTCTAATTATTAGCCGAACTTCCAGAACCAGCAGGAAGGCATCTGGAATGAAATCACAGAGTTTAAAGAGCCATGTTGATCTTAGATGAAAATGTACAAGAGATAGAGAGAGAATGTGCATGCCAGATTTTGATGATAGAAGTATTTAGGGCGTTCCCCATATCGCTCACTGCAACAGCTGGTGGTCCCTCGTGTTACATTCTTCTGTCTGTGTGTGTGTGAGAGTGTGTATGGGGTGAGTTTGTGCTGTAATGGGGTGTGGGAGTGGAGATTCTGCAGAGAACACTTGCTGTGGCACCACTGTGGCCACAGGCATCCCTGAGAGGATAAGCAAAATGAATGGCATTGTGTGAATCCTAAACCCATATTTTCCTCTGCTCTGTGTACCACACTGTGACTTCAAGCCACTTCTTTATCTCTTTGTTTTTCTTTTACGCATGGTGGAAATGCTTCACAAATGGTTGACCCCGGTTCAGATATGCCCGCTATCTGCTGGTTAGATTGGATCCCAGGCTGCAACAAGCCCTCGAGGGAGTTTGGCTGACGGGCAGATTGGCAGCTTAATAAATACTTCTTTTCATTAGCGACAAGCTTCTATCCACTGTACTTAAATGGAAATCCCATCCATCCTCTCATCCTATTAACTATGCACACTCTAAAATAGAGGTACAGGAGGAGTCGATTTTTGTGATGAGAAGTATACACAGAGGTATCATGACACATATGGGCCCTCATGAGACCAGATGCATGTCTTTGTACATAAGTACAAAGTAGTAGGGGCGAAAATAAGGAGTTTCATTAGGATACAATATTGTAAGGATTCTTTGGACAATGATACGATATTTGTTGACATCACAAAGTCTGTCATGACAGGATTTCGACTGAATTCAATTAGACGATTTCAGCAAATATCCTCATTTTCTTTTTCTTGGCTGCTTACCATTGTCTGCCTGACGCTGGGCCACTGGCACTATTTAAATGTTGAAGGAGGTGCGCTTGGATGAAAATGGTGACATGGAGGCGCTGTGGAAATTTCAAAATAAAGGTGTATATTAAAGATGACATCATGTATCAATGTTTTCACTTTGCATTGAGATAAGATTGTTGATCCTTAAAGTAATATCCAATCCAAATCAATGCATCGTTGCACCCCTACAGAGAAGATCCTCATAATTAATGGTGCAGATTTGTAGGAATTGAGTAGGGCTGGACATGAATATTCGAGCAGTCAGATATCTGTTTGTTAAGAAGGTTTTCAGTTGTCACTTTTGGAATTTGAATATTGTTCTTTTTTTTTTTTAAATGACAATAAAGAAATTATGAATAAATATAAATCTCACTGATTCCCACAAAGGCTTATTTGCATTGGCCTGCCACAGTGTAAACATTGACCAACACATTTTCTACTTCATTTTACCATTTAAAATTGGTCTTATTTCATTGTAAAGCTGTGCACAGCCTATTGATTTGCAGCTAGGCCTGTCACGATAGGGGCTGCAGCGGTATACCATGAAACTGTCTATCATGGTATGAAAATTGCCGGTTACCCTACTGTGCACATCTGCTTATCTATAGTATTAAAAAAGTGCAACCAGACGGTAGGGCTGCAACGATTAGTCGACTAATTGATGACTAATCAACTATTAAAATAATCGGTGACTATTTTAGTAGTCGACTAATCGGTTTGAGTCATTTTTCATAGAAAAGTACTATAAAAGTACCCCAAAATACTCTTGTTGCAGCTTCTTACGTTCAAATATTGGCAGCTTTACACACTCTCCCATGATGGTGAACTAAAACCCTTTGGTGTGAGTATGAAACAAGACATTTGCTAACATAATTTTGGGGTTTGGGAGAGACAGACCGACATTTTTCAACATTTTAACACATTTTTCGATAAAATGTCTAGTCAACTAATCGAAGAAATAATCGACAGATTAGTCGACAGTGAAAATAATCGTTAGTTGCAGCCCTACCAGATGGACAATCTCACTTTATCATCAACTGCCTGTCAGACTTTTTACACAAACTTTTGGTTTGTGTAAAAACCAAAAAAACGAACCAAAAAGGTTTCAAGTTTCAAGTTTATTCTTAAGGGTCATTGTACTGCTAATAATACTAATAATTGTATAATCTGAATTGGATTAGATTAGAGATGCACAATGTTGGATTTCTTGCTGCTATTCGATATGCCAATATTAAACAACTCATTTGACCGATAATCAATACCAATATCGATATATCTATTTTTGTCCTCACCTAGTTTTAGTGATCATCAGGTCTCTTCTGTAGTGGAATTGACATCATATTATGCATGTATACTCTTATCGTGATGGCCCAGCAGCAGATGGAGACTGAAATACAACCCTTTTCAGTGTATGTGATATTCATTCATTGTGTAAAATAAGAAAAAGCATGTTGGCTGATTCTTATAGTTCGTTTTAAAGCCAATATCGGCCGATACCGATGACGTGCCGATATTATCATGCATCCCTAGTTTAGATGGCGTTGAGCCATTTTGTGTGGGTGTGATTTTGTTGGGAAGGTTTAACGCTCGGTGCTGGTTGTTAGCCGCTGCTGCGTTGTTAGCTCCCGCCACCTGGGCATTGAACCTACGGTACATTGTGTCTAACCTGTGTTACAGAAACACATAAGTTATTAATATAAATCTAAGTTTTAAATTTGCCCCGCTGTTTTACAGCACTTAGTCAGGTGTTGTCTTAGCTTCGGAGCCTATGACTATAAGCATTTAGGTTACAGGTTCTAGAGAGGTAATACAGTAAGTTTACTTCACTGCTGTCTTTATACTTTACTTTGCTACTTACATCATGAGGGAAAAAAGTGTTTGCCTCATCATAGGCGCTGATGTTGCAGTGCAAAAAAAAGCAAATCCAGTTTGGATGTTGAAAGACAATACAGTCAACATTAACCCTCGCTAATGTAATCCTTTTTTAAAATCTAATCTGTTAGGTCAGAAGAAGTCATGTCGGAGGGTGTGGTTTTTTATTGTTGTGAAGCAGCCCTCAGCCCCGGCACAGTTGTGTGTGTGCCATGCCACCAGCCCCTGTCCCCTTACCCAGCTCCCTGGAGAGCCTGCAGCCTAGCCTCTAGACAAAACCTCACACCCCCAGCTGCCCTTTTCTTTATCACTGCCTCAGGCCCTGTCCACCATAGAATCAGAATATATAGACGTTCCTTTGTGTCATCAGGGTAATTGATTGCTATGCCCAAGATAGCTGGAATAAAATCTTGATCTTGTTCGTATGGAAGTTGCAGTGACTGACAAGTTTTAGTTCTCTGCAGATTTTACACTGAAAGTTAAGTGAAATGATGCTGCGGGAACTGGACGAATTCTTATGACAATCCTGAGTTTGACTGCAGGAGGGAATTCAAGAAGAAGATCACTGATGACCTTGCATTGTATGATTTAGTGGTGAATCTGTACTGCTCACCTAATGACTAACCATTAGTCAATTTGAATCGGAGTTCCCAGTCTGTCTGTTTCACTTCTGTGTACATCTGAGCCCTCGCTGCCTAGACTGCCAGACAGTCACATATGTGGACCCAGTTGCCTCTAGCCAGAAACATAAACCCTCTTCCCCCTAAGCTGTTGCCCCTGACATCCAGCCACGGGCCCCTGGACAGTTGCCTTTCAGCCCAGTAGAGCTATGCTAGCGATCCCAGTGCCTCACAGGTGGAGCATTCCCTTTCTTGAAGAAATGCCTCTGCATTTGTCTGCGGGGTTTCTGGTTTGAGCTGCGGCTTTGGTGGTACAGGCAACTGTCACTGACATGTAATCCTGAATGTGACACCATTTGTTTCATTGTTGGTTTTCAAGATCAGGCCTGAATGAATTAGTTCTTCTAATAAGGAATGAGAATTAACAGTGGTCAATGACTGATCAATATCATTTGCACAATTGTCAAGATAACATTCTGGAGGTTGATTGATCAAAAAAACCCGACTCAACTGCTTTACTTCGCTGTCAATCGAGCTAATGGATTTGGGATTTACTTGTTTGTACACACAGAAAGTAGGTCCGCAGGCTAATGCTAAGTCAGCTTTTCTTTTCTTATTGTCTGCAGGGGCTCGCTGTTGTACGGGGAGGGGGGCGCATTCTCAGGTTTATCAGCAGTGAAGGGGATTTTCAGAGTGTCAGTTAGATCCTGACAGACAGCGGATGGGTTAAATCCCCTTAGGCTACTCAAGAGAAGGGGATCTTTTCATGCACGGTCGCATCTGTCC
This sequence comes from Cephalopholis sonnerati, assembly GCA_019142605.1. Lineage (NCBI taxonomy): Eukaryota > Metazoa > Chordata > Actinopteri > Perciformes > Serranidae > Cephalopholis > Cephalopholis sonnerati. The sequence continues at coordinate 31,721,332 of JAGQAX010000011.1, forward strand.
GGCACTCTTGATTAGCCCATATCTGCAAACCACGTTGTCTACATTCACTCCGTCTGTGTTTTAATGCTGTTTTATGACCCGTTACAGTTTGGATTTTACAGTATAATTTAGTTTTGAGTCCTATTTTTGTCATTTGACATTGTATCAGCAAATGAAACAATCAAGCTTTACGTCTTCTTGTGCTGCATCTTTGCTAATGAAGTAAGCTCAGAGATATTAGCTGCAGCTCTATTACTTCCTGTAGGACATTATTTTCAGACGATCGCCCGACTTTAGTGAATTAATCTACTCTCCTCTTTCTCACTTCTCCAAAGATTTTTTGTTTTTTAAGAGGATTCTCAAGTTTACACTGTGAAATCAGCTCACTCGGCACTTCAGATTTTTATGTTGTGATGTTAGTGAAAGTAAAATCCTCTTAAGTCTCCCGCTGATTAATGAAAAGCTGAGGGAAAGTAATAAGGTTGAAGATTAAACCATAATACCTCCAGCGTGAGTCTGCCGGCCACCCAGTATGAAGTCCGCTCACTGTCTCGGGCAGATAAAGCCGGCTATTGGTTCATTTGAAAGCATTACAAGCAAACCCATGTGGAGGTAGTTTTTGTTATGTCAAAATGAATTCATTAGGATGCTGTTATCTGCATTTGTCCACTAACAAATTGTAGGATGCAACAACTAACAAAAAATGTTACCAAATATCTGAATGATTCAAGGATTTATCACCAATCAGCAGAGTACCAAAAAATAACACACAAATTTTGGGCCAGTTCCAATGTTTTAAATAGCAATTTGGCAACTTTTTTTTTTTTTTTTTTTTAAATATTATTTATTCCCTCTTTTGTGTCAGTGAAACAAAACAGTTGTAAAGTCATTCAGCCCTTCATTACACTGTCTTTCAATAAGCACAAAATCAATCACACTAATGAATGAAACAATCTTTAATTTAGTCGACTTTCACATGTAAAACTGATTTAAAAAAAAAACCTTGTTACTGCACGTAATATATTATAATTCTATATGTAATATCTGTTTGATATTGCTGTGAAAACATCAAGGAATTTGTCCTTCGAACAGCTGTATTTATTTGTTTCTCGCCCAGAACTACATTTTACAAGATTACATTTGAACACTTCATATATAGCCTTATAATGTGCTTTTACTCCATACTCATTTTTACTGAATAGCGCTTGAACGCATCATAACGTAACGTAACAGTGCAACCTCATTTAGCTGCTCTGGTGACCAGCTGCTAACAGTGTAAGGTAACTAGCTCTCTTTCTGTTGATTTCAACACAGATTTGTTGCTCACAGTGTAAAAATATCTGGGACAAAACAGGCTGTGTAACCAGAAACTTTCTAGCCTGCACAAATAGAGTGGTACAGAAATCCTAAAACCCAAAAATGAGTCAGCATTTTAGCACTCCCATTTTCCAGGTTTTGTTCTATGACATAAAATATGTCAGTAAATACACCACTTGTAAATTTTAAAGCCTTTATGTGTCTTTGAAAACGGCAGTTGCAAAACAAGTGGCTAAATGAGTGTCATCATGTTTTTTACTTAGCGTCAGCTAAGTTGGCTTTTTACTTCTGGCGACTGCATTTGTGCTTCAAAAATGATAAAATTGGCGTTCATTTGTGACGATTACCTTGCTGAAGAGAATATTTTGTATGACACAGAGCTCATTTTCTGCAATAAATGAAAATCCAATGGGGATATCCCATTGGCTCCCCATTGGGAACCATGGTGATGTTAACTTCCGCATTGGCCTACAAAAAGACACTGTACCTGTTGCACTACATTTGATGGGACACAACAGAAAAACACTGGTCACTGTCATTGATGAATATTATCTTATCTGCCGACAGGCCGATGGCAAACAACATGGTGAAAATCTTGCATCCCTTTAAAGTGCTGGATTGCTCCCAGTCTCGTCATTTTGGACTCTCTAGCTCTCCGTTCTCTCATAGGGTAGTGCTGTGAAGACTTATTGCTATTGTTCAATGGCCCAAGTTCACCGTAGTTGAGCTTGAATTAAAGCTTTTTGTAAATTTCCCCCTGCAAGTGAATCCACTAATTGTGCCAGTTCCATTGAAATGTGTTGATTTTGATGCAACATTTTGCAGTTTTCAATGCTGATGTGACCAGGTCTTTAAGGGGTGGGGAATAAATCAGTACAGTTAGAATCGCGATATTATTGTGTGGCAATATCGTATCATCACACAGTGCCAAGTATCGATTTTTTATTATATAAATTATTAATGTTAAAAATACAAATAAAAACTTAGCCTACTAGAGTAATATAATCAGTGGCTTTTTTTGCTCACTACATACATTTTGCTGCAAAAACAAAAACTTTATATGATTGGATAATACAGATGTTGACAAAGATTTTTTTGGCAACATAATTTACAGTTTAAAAGAGGTAATATATTGCAATACAATATATTTTATTGCTGTAGTCAGCATATAGCAACATGTTAAAAATTGCAATAGTATTGTATTGTGACTAAAGTATTGTGATCATTTCATATCATGGAGCTTCTAGTGATTCCCAGCCCCACCTTTAACAAGATGAGATTATGACCCATAGTCATTCTGTTAAAGTCCATAATTTGCCACTACATGATTGGCTGTCAGATACTGACCTCAGTGATTATTGACTTATTGTCAACACATTGACTGTTATACTTCACCTATAGGGTTTAAATTTCTGATGACCGCTGCAAAAACCCTGCAATGTAGGACGTAAACCAGGAAGCCATACTTGTTATTCTTTCTCTTTCTCTCAGTAGAGCCTATTGGAAGTAAGTGGCTCTATTTCTGCTTTTTCTTCTGATAAGAAACATCTGTGCGCTGACATGCGTATGGTTTTATATTGAAGTTGCTGTATTTAATGAGCAACAGTAATCTTGACAATAGTGAGCGATATAATTAGTCACAGCTAATCAACATAAAGCCAAGTCCTTCTTTCTTAACCATCTATAATGATGTTTATGGAATGATCCTGAGAGTCGTGATGCATTTTGTTGAGTTGCACTGTAAATGCTGGCATTCCTCTTACTGTTAAATAGTTGCTCAACGGGAAACGCTGATCTCATTCTATGTGATATTTCTCCGGAAGGTTGGTATTGAACCTGAAAAGTGGCTTTAAATTACCCTGTTCTCTGGCTCACGGGAACTGACTGATAGATACTTTTCTGCCAAACTGTTCCAAGCCTTTGTGAGTGGCTGCTCACTCACTATTTTATTAGATGAGGAGAGGAGAGCAGAGGAGAGGAGAGGGATACTGTTCTGTGCTGAACGGTATAATTTAGTAAAGGACCTTGGCCCGTAGGCAGGGTGTAGTAGAGAAAACCATGATTCTATGTGCGCTTGCTCCAAATGCAGCAGCTGCAGCAGAAAGAGGAGGAAATCATTTAGATGGTTTGTTTGACCGGTTTGACCACGGCAGTTGAAAAATCTGCCTCATTTCTGAGATCCAGTTGGCAGTGAGCCGCAACAAAAACATGCGTGCTTATTAACATAAAACCAAGATTATTGACATGAGTAACCTAGAACCCCTGTGGAAATTGTTTTTCTGCTGGATTTGTTCATGACTTCAGCAGGCCAGGACTGTAGTTATGTGCTGCACAAGCTACATATAATGAGCCATTTAGAATTGACTGAAAACGGCCTCTTGAATTCATTAGTGACAAGATTTTAGTGTCTAAAGCTGGTTCACCTACTTTTATTTTGGAAATATTGAACATCAGCAATAGGTTGGCTCCTTTATGAGTATAAAGAATAATTCATTTGCACAACCAGTCAATAGTATTGGCTTTTTTTGGGGGATGAAAACAAATGCGAATGAACTATGCATACAAGCATAAAAGAAACTACCACACAAATGTATCTGAGCAAACCCCCCTGGGTTCTAGTACTCAAGATTGGTCTTGTTCTCAATACCACTTTTTGAAGGTCTCAGTCTCATCTCAGACTTGCCCGCATTTTTAATTCTCTGTCTTGTCTCGGTCTCGGACAAAGAGGACTGTGGATTTAATTTTAAGACTGGTCAAGACCACAGCTGCAGGGGTACCTCTAAATAGTCTGTGCAAAAAAGGAGAGTTAAATAAAGATGGTTGAGTAGATTTCAGCTCCTTCCTGTTTCTTTGTATTTGCATGCTAATAGAAAACGAAGGAAAATGTCCACCTATTAAATTCACCTCTGCAAGACCTTCTGATTATGTTATCAAGACATGTCTCATTTAGACATACACACGTAGATATGGCCATAAATGAGATGCATGAAAGGGAATATTTATTTGTTTTCTGTGGGTATTTTATGGGAATGTGGATCTTTCAGATAAATTTGAGGAGTGACGGTTTGATTGTTCCACATTACATCATGAGTGTGTCATGCAGTGTGGGACTTGCACTGGTCTGGTCTTGGTCTTGACTTGTTCTCAGCCCCTCAAGTCTTTGTCTTGTCTCTGTCTTGATACACTGGCCATGACTTGAGCTGTTTTCTCAAATAAACTCTGGACAACATGTTGAGAATCAGATCATTTCCAGAGTTTCTCTTTCACACATGTAGCACACAACAGAAGATTGTTGGTGTCAGAAGTGTTCTCACCTACTGGAAATACTCTGTTTGGTTTAGGTGAGGGGTGGCGCCTGGGTGGAGCATGTAGGAGGCTGGACATGACACAGATTACACCGTGGTCATGTAGCCGGTTCATAATTTGGTCATAAACAAATGAGTCTCTTGCCGTTCCTTTAATAGGTCTGACGTTTTTGACTTTGACTTTGGAAGTTTCTGAATCTCGTCACACAGACATTTTCTTTGCCATCTCTGTGCAAATGACCTTTCCACTTCCCCTCAGATGTTTGGTTTGCACAAGCTGCATGATAGAAATGTCATCGACTCACCCACTGGCTAACTGTGAATTCTGCGGACAGTGACCTGCTGTATTCGCACATTGGCACAATTGGACAATACAGGTAATATTTACTGGGGAGCAGGCAGGGGTAAAGTCCATTTAATGTTTGATTCTGACATTTTGCGTTCTCACGCAAGGCTCCTTCTGGTAACGTCTAATAATTTTAGGTATGCATTGCATGTGTGAAATGGGCTTTGGGCTCGGTGTAGGTGGTCTTGAGTACAACACCAGAACCCCGTGCATGTCCACCTATTTGATCACATAAAGTGAATAGCCATTTGTAGAAGGACAGCAGGTGCTGGTTTGACTCAGCCCTTAATGGAACCAAAATTAAAAATGTTGTGTAGTGTGTAGCTACTTCGTGTAAAGTAAGATGACGAGCCTCTGGATTCAGATTTATTCATCAGTCATCAGCAATTGTTTTTCATGAATCACTTTTTAAAGCCACAAGTCTCAGCGGGTGGTTTAGACGTTGAGTAATGGCTAATGCATTGGTATAATCAACAGCTCCTTCACCTTCTAATGAAATATGCATTAGGTTCATTTTTTCGCTACAAGAAAGCAGACATCTTATTTCCTGTTTAATAATGACAGTAAGATAATAATGCCCAATGTTTTGTTTAGATTTTCTGGATGTAACACAAGGAGTGGTCCAGCAGTCTGGGGAGGGGGCTAACCAAACAGAGTACAGTGTGTCCGGCTGTAGAAGGGGAGTATAGCTTTTCATAGTGGTTACAGCACAGCTGACCACACAGTGAGAGAACAGGAGGAAATGACACAAACACAGTAACCTGATCTTTATAGTCCTCAATGTGCGACAGCTTGACAGTCTTCGTATGTCAATGGTATCAAGTCATTCAGTCTCACACAGTCAGCGTCTTCATACTATTTGACATTTTAAATATACTGTATAATTCTACTTTATTCCATTACAACTTCTTGTGTACTTCAGCACTGCAGTGGAACAACACATAATACCTGTATAAAGGAAATGCCACCAATTTCAGGAACCATCTGGAATCCAGTTAAAAGCAAGTGAAAGCTTTTTGTCAAATTGTTTTCACTTCTGTAAAAATAAGTTTCAATAGTACACTAAAATCACTTTTCAGTTTCTTTTCCATACAAAAACATTTCAGATATCACAGATTTATACCATACAATAGTTAAAATTCCTACCCAAGTCCACCTTTCCTTCAAAAGAAATGGGCAAGAACATTTTCATATTTTACCCCAAATCTCTTTTTCCTGCTTGTTTGTGAAAGTGTTCCAAATGTGATTCATCAGACCTTCTTGAGTGCACAAACAAAACATCATAAATTTCTTGTTTCAACTTGTTGAACTCCCAGAGCTTCAAGTCTCAGACAAAAATATAATAAATTTGGCAGCGTGAGTGAATGGTTTGACATGAAGTTAGATGCTAGAAAATGCTAAAGCAAAACAGCCCAGGCTCCGAAAATTGCCCTTTACATGTTTACTAGAGATAAAAAACCTGGTGGAATAGCAGCCTGATGTCATGCCAAAATTAGGACTAAAATTGCACTGCACCAAATAATGTTCACAAACACTGCAGCTGCTCTCCGTCAGAGCACCAAAATGACAAAGTAGGAGCGAACCCTAATAATGTGCGTCCAACTTTTACACTGTGACTGCACTACAGAGCTATCAGTACTGGTGATAGCATTAGCTTTGCACTGATGTGACAATGTTTAAAATGAATCTTTCCATATACTACAACAGCAGCAGCATTTGCAGTGCACTTAGATGGAGGTGGTCACGGAGATGGCACAGAGACAGAGATGAATGAGAGAATTTAATATAGAAGGCAGGGTCTGGTACTGGTACCTGGAATTCTGTACCAATATTCTGTATCAATACCCAATGGTACCTTTTTCTAGTTCTACACTCTCCCTGTAATAAAAAAAAAAAGTAATTAAAGTTGTAAAAAAGTCAGAACTTCTTAGGTTCAACATTGTTATTTATTCAGAACATTTGACACACCAGACAGGGTTACAGAGAGCGTTGTCTGTGTTGGACCTCTTTCCGCTCACCATTGCCCTAACCCCTGATATGAACAAGCTGCAGGGGGAGACGTAAAGTGAATGTGAATCACTACTTGGTAGTACTGCCATAATTCAGTCAGTACCATTAACAGTACCAAGTTCAGAACCCAACCCTGACAGAAGGTGATATTGGGTGCAACAGATTATGCTCCCTTGGACAGTGACCTGCATACAGACCCTGAGGAAGCTGTTAGAGAGAGAGAACTTTCCTAGGAACTACTGAACTCTAAGCTGTGAGCTGGCATGCCAAAACATGCCAGTAAAATTTGAATAAAAAAACCCAACATTATCAAAGCATTATCAAACCATGGTGCTGATATGGTGAAGGGAATGTTGTTTTTGTGTTAAATTATTTTCATTATTTCTTTTTAATTCAGTTGATGTTGGTAAAATATTAAAACTCCGAATTCACTCAGATTCTTAACCTCAAACAAGTTTTTTATGCCTCTGCGCTGGCGATAGCTATAGCCGTAAGCATTGCGTTTTTGGGTCATTCACCCGTCCATTGTACAGCTGTCCTTCCCATTCTCAAGAACGCCTTGAGGGAATTTCTTCAAGTGTGGCACAAACATCCCCTTGGACTTAATGATGAAGTGATTAGATTTTGGTGGTCATAGGTCAAAGTTCTTATTCTCGTTAACACGATATCTCACAACTGCCTTTAGGGAATTTCTACAGATTTGGCAGAAATGTTCACTGTGACTTAACAATTCACTGATTAGATTTTGATGGTCAAAGGTCAAGGTCATTGTGACCTTGCATCCGTCTCATTCTCATGAACACAATATCTCAAGAACAGCTTGAGGGAATTTCTTTAAATTTGACACAAACATTCACTTAGACTAAAGAATAAACTGATTAGAATTAAGTGGTCGAAAGGTCAAAGTTCAAGGTCAGTGTGATGTCAAAAAACATGTTTATGGCCATACCTCAAGAATTCTCACCCTAATTATAGCATTACTTTACACAAATGTCTAATAGGATAAAATGATAAAGTCATGACATTTCATATCCGAAAGGTCAAAGGTCAACTTCACTGTGACATCATATTATTCTGCATAAAACACTTTTCTGGCCATCACTTAACATCGTATCTGAGGAACAGAAGAGGCGACATTTGGTCAGATAGTCAGATACTAAATTGGTGACACTAATCTTGGGTGCCTCTTCTGTACTACCGGGGGGAAGATGTGTGTGACGCATCCATGCTTCCAAAGAAATGGATGTAAACTGTAAGAGAATCTTGACTGGAAGGGTAATTCTAAGTTTTACCTGGAAAAACTTGTTCATGACTCATTCGACAGGTCTAGACTAGTCATAAGTTTAGTTTGTACCAAGGAAAAATGAGTAATTGTGTCATGTTCTCTCAAAGGAAACATTCAACATTTTGAGAAATACTTTCTTGGCAATGGTTACGTACCACACCTCAGCCAGCTAGCTTAGCTTAGCATAAAGACTAGAAGCTTGGAAAACAGCTAGCCTGGCTTTGTCCAAAGGTAACAAAATCCGCCTGTCGGCACCTCTGAAGCTCACCACAGCAACGTGTTATTCTGTTCTTTGTTGGTATGAAGATGTTGTTACCTTTGGACAGAACCAGGCGAGCTGTTTCTCCCAAGTTCATTGTCGTTGAGGCATTTAGTTTACTGAACTTGACTACACAGTGGCCTCAGTTATAGACAGATGGTAGCTGCTCACTGTGCGTCCATCTCCAGGTGGCACCCACCCCACCTCCCCACCCCCTCTCTGTTGTTCTGGTTTTACACAAATGATACCTCCCACCAGGTTCAGCCCACAAGCTATGCACCATGCTTATTATTGTAATATCATGCTTTCACATGAAAGTGGCTGAATGCAATATGAGAAACAGACCAGAAGTTGTTGTTATTGCGTGTGTGTGTGTGTGTGTGTGTGTGTGTGTGTGTGTGTGTGTGTGTGTGTGTGTGTGCGCAGTCCATTAGTTGAACAGTAGTCGGATCAAGTCTGCTTGTCCAGCTGCTGAATCACCCCCTAGCAGGCTCAAACACACACACACAGGCACACACACACATTAACACTGGCTTTCATTCCTGATCCTAAACAAACTTTAACCCTCGACTAACCGGATTTAGAATCACTTTACAAAAATGTTCTTACTCTGAATGTCTAACTGGTTTTCACAAAGCGGGTTATTCTATACTCCCTCTACACACACACACACACACACTCACACACACACACCGTGGCCTTCAGGCTTTGTGTCCAATCTAAATGGATCTTCCTCTCCCCCTCTTCCTACAGAGGCATGTCTCGATAGTCCATGTCCGTCTGCCTCTCTCTCCTCCCTCTGTCCCTCCCTCCTGTCATTCTTTGCATCTTTTCTTTTGCCAGGGTCCACAGTTTGACCCCAGTTGCCCTTGACACAGGCATTTCTATAGCCTCAGCCAATCAATACAGACTCATGTGGCCCGGTGTCAGATGTTGGGTCCACTAATTGAAACCAACAACAACCCATGGTGAGCGAGAATGAGCATTTTTTTCTTTTTCTTTGCGTGCATATGTGTGTTGGATTGATGAATGAGGAGGATGGAGGATCTGCCACATTCACATGGTGATCACCCGGTCTTTCAGCTATTGTTGAGGCCTCGGTTTTTGCAAGATTAGCGAGAAAAATTGTACCGCAATCATGTCAGCTGTATGACAGCAAGACGAATGTGCAGTGAGAATTATGGATTAAAAAAAAAGAAAAAGAATATTCATAGCATCTTTGTTAAAGGACAAGGGTAGGGGCCATGTGTTCCTACTGAAAATGTTCATCTTAAAAATAGCTTTGCCATACAATTTCCTAAAACAGCAGGGCTCTGTGGTTTTTACATCAGTGTTTTAGACACATGGTTTGCGTTTGTGAGATAGTTGTTTTGCGTTGTTTTTGTTTTAATTTCTCTTTAATATCTGATAAAGTCTAAGTGTCAGGTGTAACCCAAACAGAGCATTTAGAATGATAGAATGAGAAAAGAGGCAACATATGAAAGTACAATAAAATGTGTCCCAAATAAAGCTGTACAAAGTCCAAAAAAGAAAAAGAATTCACATGATTTATATCATCATGCAGTTGGTTGAGTCAGTTTATCACCTTAAGTGATGTTATATGCTATTATTATTCATGAATATACAACACACTTCAATAAAAAATACAAGAGAACCCTTTCACCAAAAGGTCTTTAACACATGTTGGTTGTGCTGCATTAGCCAGCTGCACTTGTAAGCGAGTCCGTTGACAAAAGAGGATGCAAATGGGCGATAAAGAAGAAGCTCTTTTAGCTTTTAGCTTTTCTCTGTGTGACCAAGCAGGTGACAACAGCACGGTGCATCTGTTGCTCTGCCAAATGTGGAAAAAAACAAAACACAGGGCACGCTTTATAGTGTGGAGTATAAATTATTCACCCAGGCAGTAATGTCTGTTAGGGTGTCTTCAGCATCAAGACTTCTGCAAACCAGTTGCACACTTTAATCTTGAATGAGAGGAAAATATTGTTGGCTTGGTTTTGTTGAGCTAAAAAAAAAGGGGGGTGGGCTGCTTTCAAAGCTACTGTAATTAATCCCAAGCATCAGTCAGACTATTCTCATCAATAATGCATTTCTAAGCAGCAGTCCTGACATAGGGAGTGGATTCAAGTCTTTATTCAGAGATTCAGCAACAATGCCAGGCAACCCTCGGAGCCAATCTGCTTCACCCCAGAGCCAGCAAGCAAAAGACGTGTTTCACACTCAGCCATGTTTAGGGTTTGAAACAACAATGAGAACAGGTTTCATGGAAATTAAAATACCTTTAGCGGTAAATATATGGCAGTTAATGTTCTGTTTTCATGGTGAAGTATAAACCAATCAGAATCAAAAGAGCCAATGAGAAGGAAATTCATTGATGAAGAGTTATAGAAAGGTTAAGTTATTTCCTGAAATTGCACACAAAACTACTCCAATTTGCGAGGCTAAAATGCTGCCTTTCCTGTAATGGTACACTCACACAGTTTTACTCAGGTCTAGTGCTGTACCTATCTCACAATTATGTCAGTCTCTTTCCTTCTATATGGAGTTTGACTGTGGTTCGGAGGAACGTTGAGAGTCACATTTCCATTCTCGTAATGCAGTAAACAAGCCAGGTTAGCTCTTTGAGCTAATGCATGCTAACTATGTCAACAACGGATCAGAAATGTGCATCAGTTTTTTTTTCCCGACACTAGATATCAAACAAAATCCAGAGACTGTATCATATTAAGTTAATGAGAGCTGTAAATGTACAACTTCTACACAGAAGGAAGAAGATAATTATATCTCAGAACCTGACCAGGCAAAGCCTCTATTCCTTCGGGCAGCTACCTCCGACTTAGTCAGACTCACCCTAGGTCTGAGTCCACAGCTGCCTTTACTGAAGAGCCATGTGGAAGCAAGGAGCGTTACTGCACACTGATTGACCAAAACAACAACAAAAAAACACTGCTTGACTTGAAGAATCTCAGTTGACTGAGGGTTGCCCGACCGATGATTCATATCTTTAAATTTTATGTCTTTTTCTTCAGGTTCAAGTAAACCTGCCATGGAAAATAGTACAAACATTCTTGTAACACTAATGTACAGTCAGCTTTACAGCCAGGACTTGAACCATACCTTAGTTGTACCAATAGGACCTTCAGTGGTGGAAGGAGTTCTCAGCTCCAGTACTTTAGTAAAAGTAGCAATACAACAATAGTCGCGCGTCCATTACCCCTAGAAATGCGCAAAACCCTAATATCGCAATAAAAAACTGGTAATGGAAACACCTATATTTCGAAAATCCTCTCAAATATCGCTAAAACATTTTTACGCTCTCATGGGGTAGTTTTTCAGATGTGTTGATATAAAAGTGTATCGCAAAAGTGTAATGGAAACACTTTATTCGCATTTACACATCACCGGGGTCAACGGACATGACGTAGGGGGTCACGCAACCAGTTCATTTCGAGGAAGATGGCGTGGTATGTGTGGACAGAGGAGGAGACGGAGTTGTTATTGACAGTTATTCGTGATAAAAAAATAAATGACATAACGCTTTCGGCCATCTTCCTCAACGTGAAGCCTCGCGGGACGGATGAGAATTTACGAGAATTACGGCTAGTTCGCAAAACACCGTTCGATGGAAACACCTGCAAGTAGCATTTGAACTTCGTCGAAATTTCAGAAATATCGCTTTTATTTTGAGAACAACTGTAATGGAAATGCAACTAATGTAAAAATACTCAATTACAAATGAAAGGTTGCATTCAAAATATGAAGTATTATTAAGAAAATGTACTTGAAGTATCAGAATTAAAAGTATGGTTTTGCAGAGAATTGCCTCCCTTGACTGAGATGTTATGAAAAATTATATTGATAAAATGTTAACACTGTTGTAGTGTTGACAATGATATTGATTATAAATATTTGAGACGATTTCAATATTAAATTTCCGCATTATCGATACACTCTTATTGTAAATGTTCACTGCAACCATTTTGCTGTTCTCTACTACTAACCAAGAACATGCAAGTCATTTTTGTCATGTCATAGCCTTGTTATGTTTATCTATCAATAAAAAAAAAAAAAATACACTTTATGCCCTCAATGTCAGGTTTTTCCAGCCAAAATGATATGGAATATCTATATTTTTCAAGGTATTGCTCTGACGTTGGAATTTCCAGTACACTGTACTGATAACTCACACCGTAAAACACCGTACTGATGAATCAATACATCAGCAACATTTTACCTTTGTGGCTGGTCAGGGAGGGGCTAGTTTGAAATACTTAATATGTTGTTAGTTAATTAACTCCAGTGGCTCCCAAACTAGGTTTCTGGCTCCCTTCAAAGGGTGACAAGATGGATCTGGGAGGTCCAAGAAATTGGAGAGCTGAACCACTTTGGGTCTCACACAGTTATTCAAATTATTATGGTGGAACTGCTAACAACTCATAGACATCTGATTCGTGACAAGGGGCCCAAAGTAGACACTGTTTTTTTCACGACAGTCACAAGCCACAAAGGTTGGTTTATCTTTAATATATTGATGTATTTTATTTTATAAGCTTAGATGTAGTTAGCTTCCTGTTAACCAGTGGGAATCCTTTAACTTTCACCTTGTTTTGATTTTTGAGTTAACTTGATTAGTTTCGTGGCCACACTGGATGACAATGAAAGCTGTGTCTTGAGCTGCTGTGTCCACAGTCTCTACAAAGAGGCTGTTGCTATGACGAACAAGCAAGATGACAAAAGCATCTAAAATAGACTTTTGAAATATTTACAGATTGCAGATGTCACTGCGAGGGCACTGGTTTATGTGTATGTGTGAGTGTGTGTACCTAAGAATTATGTTCCAGTCCGTGTGGATCGGTTTGAGATTCTGTTTGTCTTTCGCTGGTCTGAGCACAGCCAAAACCATGTGGGCAGGCAGCAGGGTCTCTGTAGAGCTGCAGCGGTTTGGCTTTGATCGGGCTGTTTGCTTCCACAGCGGCCTCTCTTAGGTTTAGATACAGTGAACCGAATCTGGCTTTTTATGCAGCCTTTTGTTCAGCTGGGTTTTTGTTTCTCTTTGGTCAATTTTGATGTTTTTTTTCTGTCCATTTCTGTTCTCGCTGTTGTTCCAATTCGCTTCCCCTTCTCTCTTTTTCTCTCTCATTATCACACACAAACACACACATACACACACACACCCCTTTGTATTTCTTGCCCCCTCGGTCCTTGTTTTTTTTTTTTCACCCACTTCTCCCTTGGTTAAACCCTCGAGTTTGATCAATCATTGATGATCCCAGGTGTCCTGAGACCTCAGGGGAAATCCTGATTGGCTGCATCCCCACACCCACACCCACACCACCACACACACACCTTCTGCACCCCCCTGACAGCCCCTCCTTCCTTTTCAAGATCAGAGTTAAACCTTACTGGTTACCCTCTCCCCAGTCTCTCTTTCTCCCTTTTTTTTTTGCGGTTTCTTATCTCGCTCTCTCCTCTGCCTCCCCACTGGACATAGGAGAGCCGGCTTCAATTAAAGAAGCAGTGGGGTTCCCTAAGCCATTAGCCATATTAGTGTTGGGTCCATGCCCGTGCCCCTTCTCGAACAAAGACCTCTCGATGCTTCGTGGAGCCGTCCGGTTGGCATTTGTCTAGAATTGCTGATTCACAGCCTCACGCCCTCTTGAAGACACAGTCGGCGGTTGCAGCGTGGCCGTCTTATAATGTAGCACATTGTCTATGGTTAATTTAATTGAGCAGGACTTCCAGATGAATATTACTACGGCTAATTCCCACAACACACCAATGACATTGTTGGTTATTGATTGCAAAAGATGACAACTGACTGAAAAGATGGAGTTCATGTGATTAATGACATCCAGAATCCTCTCCCAGCCTTCCTGAGGGTTTTTATCGTATGCTTAACCTTTGGCAATGATTCCTTTGTCCCCAGATCACAATCACACACCTCAGACCTTCAACACAGCCAGGCTCCACTCATCAATCATCTTTGATTTTCTGCCAGGGATTCAGATACTGCGGTAATGTCTGCGAGCAGGGATACTGTGGGTGTGTGCGTTCACTGCGCGTACGTCCGACGCTCACGTGCGTGTTCCTGAGCAAGATGGAGAGAGCACAGTCTATTAAGCGTTTGACAATTGAAGACCTCCCACTCTAAAAGACCTGCTCAGATTGTCCTCTCTCCCAATCTCAGGAAGCTGAGGGGTGGGAGATGAGGGGGACAAAGGCGTGTCTCGGGGGGGCGTCCATTTTCTTTCTAATGAAGCTGTCCGTCACACGGCTTGTTGACAGAAGGCCAGGATATCACTCCCACCTGCCTGCACTCCAAAACCACCAGTTTGGGAGCTAAATGAGCTGAGGTCATTTTGAATCTGAAAAAGGAAGAGGAAATAGGAGTTGATCAAAATATTATGATTGGAGCATTTAACAGTCTTCATTCAGTCTCTGCAGCACACGTACTGGTCAATCTCCAGTGCTCCACTACAGTGCAACTACACCCTGCTACAAGCTTCATACTGAATAGTCTGAGTTAGATTTTTTTGCAGTTATTTGTCACATCAATTATCAGGGGAACATTTAATCTGATTTGATGCTTTTGTACTTTTGTTTTCTAGTAATGTTTACAAAATCAGTTTTACGACATTGCATAAAAAGCCCTGAAACAATCTGGTACATAGATGGTCGAAGTACATATGCTGTATGAGTAATTAATGAATTTTGTCATCGACATAAAGGTCTGAAAATTTAAATTTTCTAAGTCATGCAAATAGGGCTCGGCAAAATCATCATACCGACATCGTGACATGAAACTAGAAATAATCTTAGATTTTTGATTTTTCTTTGTTTTAATTGCTGCATTACAGTAAAGTGGTGTTATTTTCTGAACTTACCAGACTGTCCTAGCTGTATAGTTATTTGCCTTTACCCACTTTAAGGCTTTCACATTAGGGATTGAGGCCTGGATCCAAGTACACTCGACCCTAAAGTCCCGCTTGTTTGATAGTGTGAACAGTGTTCACCCTACCTGGGCTCAATTTGCCACTCTGTTTCCAGGTCCACTTGAAAAGGTGGTCTTGAGTATGGTTCATATGTACTCTCTACAATATGCATCAGGTGTAAACACCAACTGAACCAAAACACTGAAGTGGACCCCCTATGTAATAGGACTACAGTTTTTAACCGGTTATGAAACAGTCTCAGTTTGGTACTGTTGCCTCTGCATTAGATGGCAGCGCAGCCCGCCATAGACAGACCCAGATCCCGCTTTGCTGCCACCTTCGACATGCAGTCGGAGCTCTAACGGGAGGCAAAGAGCTCTGCACCTGATAGCAGTGGCTCCTCCTCCCGCCAGGAGCAGAGCTTAGCCTTGCTGCTCTGCTGGTCTTTGCTGATGATGAATGATCCCCAAGGCAGCAGTGTCCATCTGCGATGTTCTTTTAGCACAGCAAAAATGACGCATAGACGGTTAAGCAAGTGTGCGGAACAACATTATTAATGCATTATGTGAAAAATCCAAAAATCTCAGTGTGTAAATATTTTGTGAAAGCACCAATTGTCAAAGCTATGACATTGTTCCAGTACTGATATTGACGTTTTTGGTAAAAAGTGATGTTTGATTTTCTCTATATCGTCCAGCCCAATGCAAAATAGTATTGATACTGGAGTTTTTAGCCATGCTTGCAATGCAGCCTTAGGGACTGGCAGTGTTGGTTGGTCAGTGTGTTTGCTGATCCACCAAATCTGCCCAGACTAAAATATCTCAACTGTTAGATGGATTGTAATGAAATGTTGTAGAGACAGTCATTCATAAAGACAGGAGTTAAGAAAAGTTAGTCACAACTCCTTAAAAACATTTCTAAAGATAAATTGCTTATCAAAATAGTTGCTGATTATTTTTCTGTCGACCATCTTATCAGTTAATTGCCTTATTGTTTTAGCTTTACTGCTAACAAACTAATAGTGAACACTGTAAACATCATACCTGCCAACATCAACATATTGACACTGTGATTGTGAGCATGTTGGCACGCTTATATTAACATTTAGCTCAAAGCATTCTTGAGCTTAGCACAGCTTCAAAGAGACTCTTATTCATATTGGACTTTATTTTATATTGTTTGGTAGTGTGTGTACTGCTTTCTGCATCTGTTTTCTATTAGTTGGTGGTGACACAATAACAGTCTTTATCTCTTGTTAGTAAATCACTGTTATATTGCTATGACGAGTTCTGTCCTTCTAAATGTTATTTCATTTAGATATCAGTGAAGATCATCAGTGTAACATGACATCAGTGTTTCTAATTGTGGTGTTCCACTCCACGCAAATGTTCCTTGATCAGCACAGCTCAATTGATTTCGTAGATTTCTTTCTACTTACATAGCTGTTTCCAGCTGGCCCCTGTCAAAGTCTATGGAAGCATTATAAGTTTAAAGCTGTTTAAACAGCCTTTTCTACTTTATGTAAGGACCACACTGGGACCAGGAAGTACCCGCCAGTAGCTACCCAATGAGCAAAAAGCCTGTAGGACTGTAGAGTGCGATCTGGAATGAAATGTGAATTAGGAACGCCTGTCACTGGTCCCTTTTTAGGGATTCAGTGGGATTATGTCTGCATGGGTGCCCTGGCTGCAGATGAAACACGTCTGGGATGAAAGTAGGCAGTCTTTGCATGCATGCACACCGAGTTGACCAGCCGCGCCAGTGAGGTATTAAGGCCAAGCGTTGTTGTATTGTTTTTTCTTGTGGTTTAACAGTCAGGTAGCCCTCGGCAACCAAGGAGTAGAAACAAATACTGACAGAAACAGACAGTGCTTTTAGAAATGCCTCACTGCCTCTGAGAGATGCTAAACCAACAGCACAATTTAGATTCAGAAAGAGTCACCGTCATGTTTTATATTCATCCTAATGCATCCTAATAAAATATGTTATTGGAACATTATTTCAAGGCTGACCCACATACACAGGCACCTTAAAAGTTGCAGACGCCCACATTCGTATTTGATTTTTCACTAGACAGAAAGAACAGACAGTGTATTAGTAGAACTGACCTTACAACAGCTCCTTAATCAGGCTGCCAATAGGTAGCAAGTCACCACTCCCAACTGACTGCAAGCACCAATTATCAAAACTTAAATATACAAAATAAGAAATATACTTGTATCTCAATTTCCCATGGAGTATATTACAATCTGAAACATTTATCTACAGGCTACAGCTTCAACATATTTTAACAGACCAAAACCTTTGCTGATAATAGAACAGTTGCTCATCATACAGTCACGAAAAATGGTAAAATATGGACAGTAGCTACAGTATCATGATTGTTAACATCTGCTCACACATTTAACAGAGGAGAATTCCAATGTCAGTTTGGCTTTAAAGAGATACATGGTCAGGTCTAACCTCTCGGGTGCGTTTTACTACTGAAAGCAACTACAAGGAGCTTGTGATTTTGTGTTAACCTTGGTGGCCCTGTGGACAAAAGAAGTAGTGTTTTCTGGAATCAAGACTGCATTTACCATGAGCACCACCGCCTCTTATCTCAAAGATCTTGATCTAGCTAGTGTGGCTTTGTGAGATGATTAACTGTAATATGATGATGGGGAAACAAAGTCAGCTGTGTTTTAGAACCATTCATTCAAGTTGGGTACTGGACTTGGTACCAGAATTATGTCCGTACTAAAATGAGGACAGATTCACGTTAAATCCATCGGTGCCAAATGTTGGTGTTTAAGAGTCACTCTGGGTGAAAAAGCTGGGTTTAGATAAGTGGCGGAAATGCTGCAAAGTACTGTGACGCCTTAAAGCTAGGGTTGAAATGGTATGAGCTTTTCATGGTATGATAACTGTTGCAGTTTTACAGTGTCACTGGAATACAGTATTTATTTTATTAACAGGGTTTTTTTTGGTTTAACAAATGTTTTATAGCTACAATTGAAACGTGAAACCATTTTGTTGATGGAAGTATTTTGAAACTCTCCGCCTAGAAAATAATTGAAATAAAGGGGAAATTCTCCATCCCGTTGCATTTTTTGTCAATATCATAAATTTGCAACTGTATGCGCTATGATAACTGTTAAGTTTTATATCATGATATACATTAAAAAACAGTATATTTATTTGATGATGTTGGCATTGAAGCCCCGAGGAGCTGTCAGGTTCAAAATGAGATAGGAGGTGGAAGCACCTCAAAGCCAGAAAGCCGGCCACTACTTGATGGCTTCACAGTCAACCACAACTGTTGTTGCAGCACCGGTCTGCTGTGATAGTTTCGGCGTCTTGTCTATTTTCTTGTCTGTATTATGTATATAATAGCCTAGTGTCACTGCTAGACAAGCAGATGCACGCACATGTAAACACATGTACACATGTATGAACAGACAGACAGATGGTCAGCTCTGTGTGTGATTATAAAAAAGCAAAGGAGCAGAATTGGGTTTTAGTCTACTATGTCATCTCTACACCTTGTTTGAAAATTAAATTTTTGTTACGACAGAAAAAGTAAAGCTCCAAATAAAGGTATCATTGAGTACTGGGACAAATTCCAGGTACCAGAACCAGTACTGGTATTGGTTCAAATGTGAACGGTGCCAAACCCAAATCAAAATTCCCTGATGTCATGTCTTCATAATTATAGGCCATCAGCAAGATACAGCTTGTCAACAAGACCAACATAAAATGTTACATGGCATTATGTACCTGTCAAGGAGGAAAAGGGACATCTCTGCATTGGTTTGAATCCTTTCAACTCCTGTAGTTCTCCCAATCTGTTGAAACAACTGACCAAAGCTGACTTGTGTTTTTGCCCGTGCTCACTGTCTTTTCAAGCTTTTGTTTTGTTCTTCGGTCAGTTCTTCTTCTCTCTCTTTGCTGATCCTGCCCCAGCATTATTTAAAACCACAAAATATAACATCAAATGTAAAATTCTCTAAAGAAAAATCTTCTCATACTTCCTTTTATTTGGTTGACACACTACTCACTGTGAAACTTTGCCTGGGAAAATGTAAACATGTGCGCCATAAATCATTTTGTCTCATTTCAGGATGGGTGAATCAGACTCGCCGACAGCCATTAAGAATAACTATGTAGAAATCTTCTTGTTGATGGTCTTGTGTGCTTACATAGGCTACATAGAGGCATTAGCATTTAATTGAGACTGCTCTGTATGCAGTTTAAAACTCCCTGTAGCTGCTTTAAGTAATGATGTAATGATATAATGTTGCAGCGTTTATCACAACCAGGCATGCGGGGACAACAGCCGCACAGAATCCCTGACTAAACATTTAGAAAATGCATGGCATCCAGATAGGCGCCTGAGATACCAGGCACGATGGACAGAGGGGGAGAGAAGGAGAGACAGGCGAGAGGATTTGTCGAGAAGGGTGAGACAGAGGTGGACGACTGCCTCCACTTAGCATGCTATGAGTCAAAGGTTCGCCAGGGGTCATGAGCTGCAAACTCAGTCATGAATAAAACAAATCATGTTCTCCGATTCTTGTTCCAAACTCAAACATCCAGCAATAAGTTCCTCTGGGAATACATGGGGCTTTTTTTAAGGCTTATTCCAGGGCCTTGAGAAAGCATACCGCATGTTTCATAACCATGAAACTTATTAAAGTGGAGGATGGGCAGAAAGCAGACCAGATTTTCTGCCCCCAGTCCAAGAATATTAGCAATAATACTCTGGTTCACTATCGTCGGTCTTGGGGCTGGACATGGCATTTTTTTTTCATCATGGATGTGTAATTCAATAATAGAGCAGAAAATCAGGTTTGATGTTTCGCAGAGCTCTCTGAATTATAAAATGTGCTCACTCAAAAAAAAAAAAAAAAATGCTAAGAAGCATCTCTTGCTGCAACAAGGGACAGAGGAGAGCACAAGTGTTGTTAGACCACAGACAGTGTGACAAGCTGATTAAAATGCCCACAGACTGGGAGAGCTAGACCTCCACTCTCTATTCACTCGACCCAGGCACGTCGTCACGACAACGAAGGACGACAAAGGCCTTTCTTAGGCTATTGAGTGCTGTGAAAGAAGAGGCGGCCATGTGTGTGTGTGTGTGTGTGTGTGTGTGTATGTGTGCGTCTGTGTGTGTGTGTGCGTGTCTGTGACTTGGAGTGGAGATGTGGCTGTACGAGCCGTAGGTGGTAATGTATGCAGACCATCCACAAACAAATGAATACGCATGCACGTCCCACTGCCACCTCCTTAGCATTCTGCCACACAATGACCATACCAGCGTCCTCGATGACGTGATGCTTCATCTGAGCATATGGCCACGCTAAACTCAAACCCCAAACTAGCCACGGACAAGCTATTTGAGCTTGCTTTGTCTTTTTTGGAGACAGAATGCAAATGCCTTTGTCTGTTCATTTTTCCAGTCATTTTTTTTCCCTCTTTGCTCTGGTCATAGCTTTGGAAGTGAACACAATAGATTCAGTGTGTTTGATAGCAGCTTTAAACCGTTAAACAGTTTTGGATTGCTTCATATTCATTTCAGATTTGCTTGAATTTGAAGGGATACTTCAACATTTATCTTTCTTTCCATCGAATATGGAGCTACAGCCAGCAGCTGGTTAGCTTAGCTTAGCATAAAGTTTGGAAACGGGGATAAACAGCTAACCTGGGTCTTTCCAAAGGTAACAAAATGTATCTACCAGCACCTCTAAAGTGTTTTGATCAACTTATATTTCATTAATGTTATTTGTGCAATGACCAACTGTAATGTCAACGACAAGTTGTGATTTTTATTTATTCATTTACGAGGCGTCATGTGTTGGACTGTTACTTGGCAGGGTGCATTGAATTCCAGGAAGTGATTACACTCTGCAAAACTCTCTAAATAAAGAATACCTGAGATATTTTTTTCTTATTACTTTGATTGTTTTTTACAAATATAAAGGGACAGTTCAGCCTTTTTCCTCTTACCTGTAGTCATATTTATCAATCTAGATTGTGTTGATGTCATTTATCAGCCATACAGACGGCGCATCAGTAGTGCCAGATGAGCAAGGAGTAGATGCCCCTTTCCCTCTGCGTGGTGATACGGTTGGTGGGTATAATTCTGTAGAAAGAAAGTAGTTGCTACATGAAAGTTTTGTGGATTATTTTGAGTAACTGTGTTGTTATTTCTGGAAAAAGACATTGCTTTTGAGTTAGAGAACACAGACATCTCTGCAGCTGATAACTTAGCAACACTTGGCAACAAACACCAGAACAATCTAGACTGATAAATAGCACTACTGGTAAGAAGAAAAATATGTTTTTGACTTTAGGTGAACTGTTCTTTTAACATTACAGGAAAAAAGAAAAAATTCAAGCCAAGTTGTCAGGGGCTTGAAAGTCTGTCAGCCAAACTCTGCAGCCATAGAACAGCATGTGGGTATATTAATAATTGATCACATAACCCTGCCGTGCGTTTGTATTAAAACAGCTTCAGTCAATAGATAAGCTTGCCACAGACACCTTTTGATTCAGTCTGTCCATTTATTAACACAGGAAACTGGACTGTAAGTGCACAACAGTATCTGTGAACAACAGTTTTAAAAGGATTTTCCCATTCTCTACAAATAATTAGGCACATCCACTTCCACATATGCTTCATATTTAAGGAAACTCTGCATCCCTGCATTCCCTCAGTACAGGTTATCCACATTAACCTTAGAAAAAGACTTCAATCAAAGTGTTGCCCTTTAAGGAAACATACTGCAGGCTACTGTACTTTCAGATATTTTGTAAAAGTGTAAGTTTAAGTTTCTTTATGATCTGTTATGTTTGCGCTTTGTCATCCAATTTTGCCGTTTTCCCACGTTGTCATTCGGTGTGGCCGACTGGCTGACTCTCCTCTGGGAGGCCACGGAGCTGAGGTCTGTAATTGTGGCAGGATTTGTTGGCTGCTGCCTGCACTGCGCTGCTGTGCTCCAACCCTGTCAGTAGTCTCTTTCTAAGGATCTGACCACTGGCCACTTAGTGCGCTCTGTCTTACACACACACACACACACATAAAGAAAGCACACAACCAGCACCCGCTCACAAAATCAAATTCATTTCTCACTATTATTATCATCTTTTTATTATATGGTTCTATTTTAAGTCTGGAGGTAGGTTAGGCTGTGAGGACCATGTATTCCCATCAAACTATATTCAAACATGCACTTTTAGATTTATAACAGACATGCTTATTAAGTCACCATATTTTACTGCACTCCAGGGCCACTTGGGTCCCACAGCCGTTTGCCTGTCCCTGGTTAAAAAGTTAAATTGGGCCTCAGCTGCTATTGTCAATCATTCTCTCTTTCTCTCCTTCTCTCCCTCTCCCTCCGTCTACCGTCTGCTTCCTCCTCACTGCTCTTTGATCCTCGAGCCTGTTGAATGTTGAACCGAAGAATTACAGCACCATCAGTTCCAGTTTGTCATATTTCCGTGACAGCACTGGTCTCCTCTCTCTCTCTCCCAACTCGTCAAGGTCAGAAGGTCAAAGAATTTTCTGTCATGTGCTCAGAAAAACCAGTCGCACCTTACGAAAATCTCAGTCTGTGCTCCCTTAATTAACCACTGATATAAAGTTAATGATGTAAATGTTAATTTTCATGTCAGATTATAAGTCTATATGATAAGGATTCTTAAAAAATGGTATTATAAAAAAAGTGATCATATGAATCAAATATATAGAACCAACACATTGTGAAATAATTAAATAAAATGCAAGTTATTGTTCTAAAATGATGTTTCATCTCAATTCAATAACCTTTATTGGCTAATTTAAGACAGTGAAAATTCAAAAACAATTAAAAAAAACAATGTATTATTACAAAGACGTACACAAATCGTGAAGGAGGAAAAAAAACCTATAAGTGAAGGAGTAAATTAAAAGGCAAGGTGTGATCTGTGATGAGATGAACTACAGTACATGTTGTTGTGTTGGTTGTCTCTTAGGCTATGACACACACTGACATATCTTGCTGCATCTGTTTTCTCCAAGCAGATGTTGCACTGTAGTCTCGGCAGAGAGTGGATCAAAATTTTGGAGTTTACATTTAATTTTTGTAAAGAACTTTGCTCTGATGTCTTCATGTGTGCTACATTATAGCAGGACATGTTGCTCTGTCTCCACCTGTCTCCACCTGTCTCTGAGGACAGAGTTGGTACAGCCTGTCTTCCACAGGCAGCCAGGTGTCTTTCTCGGTTTCCGATCTGTCACAGCAGACAGATAATGTGCCAATGTGTACTGCCTGTTTAGGGCCAAATAGCATTGAAGTTTGTTTTGGGTTATTGTGGTAGATGTCCAATAGTTTATGTAGTTTCTTTGTCTTTAGCTATAATTTGCTCGGGCTGGATTTTGTGAGGGTTGTCCTGAGGCCTTGTGCTGTTAGAGGAGGTGAGCCTCAGGATGTTTCTGGAGGTCATGTTATTTAAAAAAGCCCTTTTGCAAAGGTTCCACCACAAAATGAAAGTTTTCCTAATGACACTTGTGACCTTTTCAATTATTTATTGTTAAATGGTTTGTGACTCCGTAAAAATAAAGTAGTTTGTATCATGAATGGCATTTTTGGCCTTAATTGATAATGCATTTTGTAAAGCTGAGCTGGTGTGTTGAATGATAATCATGCACAGCATATTAAGATTATCGCTGATATATAACAGCACATAAAAGTCAATTGGTCGTACAGTGGATGGCAGGTCGTGCGTGTCAGGCTGTACCAAGCAGCACAGCGTAACACCTGCTTTTCCCAGGGAGAGCGTTACTGTCTCCAGGGTGAAAAGATCCTGTCATAAACCGGGCTGAGCGAATGTGTGTGTGTGTGCGCACATGAAGATGTGTGTTATGTGGATGTGTGTGTAGACTCTCTCTCCAAGGGAAGTGGCTTTTATCCTGTGTCCGTTCAGTGCAGCCACTTGGTCGAAGAGCCGTGAAAGAGACACTATTCCCTCCAGCAGCAGACAGAGAGCCCCTTCAGCGCACCGGAGGGACCGAGAGAGAGAGACCCTCTGTGTCTGCATGTGAACTGAGGGGAGAGAGATGGCCATTGACCCCAAAGAAGGCGACGGAAATGGAAAGGGGCCAAGCATGTGTACATCTGCCTCTCATAATATTAGCGCTTTCACTGATCTAACCATCTAAGTAGGGACGCACAACCAGCGACTGCACTGTATGTGGATGTACTAGCTGGATGTAAATGTGGATTGGAAGTGACGTGAAGGGTGCGATTGCATCTTCAGTCATTTATGTTTGGTCTCAACCAGAGTGGAAAAGTGGACTTAGTTACACATGCAGTTTGTGTATTTAGGTTCACACTAGCGACAGTTGGGTTCACACTAACTGAGCTGTGGTCACCTGTCATCCCATCAGATTAGAGATGTTATTGCCAGAAAGGGGTCCTGATGGGCTTGTCTCTTGTCTTCATTGGATCCCACAACACATGAAAGAATAGCCCAATATGAGCATTGGTGCAGACCAAGCTTGAGGAACCACTGGTTGGTCAGATGGAACCCTTATGGTGAGTTTATACCAAAGACAAAGCAAATTTTTGCGTGGCATTACTTTTGCATGTACAACCACTGAAATATTTTGTAACTGGTGAATTTGCCCTTCACAGCCGCGCTAACAGTTGGGCTATCAAACAAAGGCAGCTAATGGATAACTTGGTTTGTGGTAAAGTACAACTGATAGCTGAAATAAATATATGTAAACACAGTTAACATGGAGGCTCTGTGCTCTGAACCAGCACGCATTGTCACAGCAGCGTATTACCACTTCACTTCTTCAACTTTCAGTATTTATCAGGTAGTCCTAATTTCCAATCTGTCATTGTGCAGTACTGACGTTAAGTGGAGGGGGAAGACGGCCAAAATGTTCTCAGTAATGTCAGGAGAATTTAAACTAGATCTCAATACTGATAGGCTTTGGCGACACAGCGTCTCGCGATTTTCTTGCTCAAGTTGTAAAATTCCAATTTGCACATAATGTAAATTTTATGTCTTCATGTCTATTTTGCGTCTTTGCATTTACTTTTTAATTCTTGTGTGAAAGGCTAGCATCACGTTCAATGTGAACACACCATTAGAGCTTGGTCACACCAAGCGTCAGCCTTTGGGGCAAATGGGGACGAGCCAATAACTGCAGTTCCTCAAATGACCACTTGAGACTGGCTCCAAAAGTGAATCAATCCCTTTAGACATCAATCTAAAAGAGTCCAACCTTACAGCAAAAAGAAACCTGTTCACAGCCTGGTGCATGGTTTTGGTCTCTATAGCTAATTTCCCCACTTGTTTGAATGATATTTAGGCTTAAAGTTATGCATAATTAAGGGTGTGCCAATTGACAATTCTCTACCATTGCAAGAACGTTGGTTGAGTAAAATAACTATGGCGTAACCCCAGATTCACAGGGTATAGGCATAGCTCTAGTTGTCCCTATTTTAGAGTGTTTTCAGTTTATGAAAGTTAATTGTAATGTTTTGGTCGCCGAAAAAGTCTTGTTCAGCATTTAAAGACTCTTTAAAGAGTTAGACATTGAATTTTTCTGTTAAGCACATTTTGTGCTGATGGTTTTAAGCCTGCTTTTGGCCAGCAAAAATTAGCATTAGCATTATCAGAGTTAACCATAGCTGTAAATGCACTGTGCTAACCAAACTAGCAGCTAGTTTTAGGGTAATCTTTGCCCTCTTGTCCAATTAAGGTCACTTCTGGGTCAAAAATCCAAAATGGCAGCAGTCAAAATGTCAGACTTGAGGCTTTAAAACGGGATTCCACAAACCAGTGGGTGATGTAACCATGGCTACGTCCATTATTTTGTAGTCAATTGGTCACACCAGCATTTTACAACAGCAAAATTGTAGGCTGTAATTTGTGTATTTTAGTTTCAATCGCAGTGAACAGTGGTCTCTGAAGTTTTAGTACATTCTCTTGTTGCTTTTGTGGTTAAACAAACAAAGTGATGCCATTAAACAACTTCTCTCTGTCTTGACTGTACTAACCTTTGAGCAAGCAGAGAGAACTGGAGAGTCCAAAACAGAGGAAGCCATCAGTACAACCAATACAGGATCAAGTTGGCACTCAAACTGGATCCATGCTTGACATAAGGGGTGAACAAGGATCCAGCCATAGATGTCAATGGCAGAGGCTGTGATTTATAGTTAACCTTTGATTTTCACCTGTTGATGTCACCAATGAAACACTAGAGGGATGTGTTGTATTTGATCAGTGACAGTGGCTTTACATTCTCTCATTTACTTTGTGATATACAACGATGGTGGGTTATGCACGTACTCATAGATCTGGAGTTACATCCAGGTAACTTTTATTTCTGAATAGGAGAAAACTGTCGTGCAATCGCCATGTTTACATTCTTTCATTAACTGTAACATAAAGGGATGTCTGTGGTGGGTTGTAGGTTTGCAGTGATGTCAGTAGATTTCTTTCTTTAACTTCCTTTATGTTGTCGTTACAATCAACTGTCTCCTCCAGCATTACAAACTTGCAGGAGAAAACACAGCAAACGCCTCAATATTCTTGTAAAGGCACTAAGAATGGCATTTTTCATTGCTGTCAACTTAACTCTATCAGTCTCATGAGCATCACCCAAACACACATGCCGACTCTTTCCACTACTTACTTTAAAATCAATTCCAATTGTTTACTGTCAGGCATTTGTGTCTGTTCTGTATCTTCCTGCCTGCGTGTGGTCATTGCTGAGATCAAACAGACCCTCTGCTACTCTCCCTACTGTACTGTCTGGATGGGATCCACGGATGCCAGTGTCGCAGAGTAAGAGGCCCGGGGCGAGACTCTAGCCAACCCACCAGAACATAACAATGCAAGGCAGTGCTCCAATGGCTCCGGGCCCAGTGTCCCCCACTGTCCCTGTGCTGCTGACCCCACATATTTTATGGTTCTTAGGCGTTCAGTGGGCTGTCACGGCTCATTAGGAGCTTTAGAAATGAACTTGCACAGCAGACTCTCTCAGTGATTAATAAACATGGACAGAGAGAAAAAGAGAGACAGATAGGAATGGTTAGGGCAAAAGTTCACTGAAGAGACGGCATTCTGAGAAGTCTATAAATACACTTGGTGCACACACACACATATATATATGTCAACTTTTTTACTGCTGTTGATTGTGATAGATATGTCGCCCTGTCGTCAGCAACTAAGAGAGTCATTATTCTTGGTTTAAGTGGAGAGTTGTACTCAAGCTTCTGTTTCCGTCACTTCTTCAGAGAGGAGAATTTCCCTCACACCGGCTAATGGGACTTAAGTAATGCGGAAATCACTCAGATGTTTATTTATATGTTTGCTTGCATGTGAATATTTGCCTCATACTTGCTTTGTGACCACCCGTTCCCCTCCCCAATTCAGCTGACAGTCTAATGGTCTACCAGAGGTTATTTATAGGTTGCTGGACTGTGCCCCATGGCCCAACATGCTGCATACCAGACAAAACTGATGAACTCTGGAGATTGTTGGTGAACAGCATGAGAGAAACCGCCCCTCTGCTTCACTAAAGGGTGGCAGTGGTGTTTGTATTACTACCAAACACTTCCACAGAGTGAAAGTAGATGTTTTGCTTTTAACATCAGGAAACTGACTGTGGAAAAGCCCAGATGTAGTGTATAAACATGAGCCCCCAAGATCTGCACTTTTAAGAATAATGGATTTGTGCTTGTTATTAGCTTAAAAGGCTTAAAAGTAAGCCTGTTGATTTACATCACTGAAAATCCCTAAACTTTCCTCAAGACTCACCCACATTTAAATGGATGATTATACAGAGAGCTGTCTCATTTGAAGAGTGGTCATTAAATTGATGGATTAAGTGAAAATGTTGCATTGCCTTAACAGATCTCAGATATCAAAATAAGTATCTTCTCTTGACGTTTACATCAAGCACAGCTGTGTTTCTCGTGCCTCTGCTCTTCCCCTCCATCTCCACTTTGTCCCACAACACAGTCATCAAGTCTGATCTCATGGTAGCTCGTAGGAAGCCATCATTGCTGTTTGGTAAAAGGAAGTTCCCATGGCGATGGGGTCACTGCATGCTATAAATATGTCGGCCGTGGCATGTAAGCCGGTCAAAGAGCAGGTGAGGACGCCTGCTCAGAGTAGCAGTGAGAATTTGTCTAGAATTGTTCCCAGGCTTTCTGTTACAGAGGCTGGACGAGGCAGAAAATATCCAGCTTATAAAGTTACTAGTCTGGGGCAGGGGTAGGCAACCTGCAGCTCTGGAGCAGCATGACACATTTTAGCCTCTCTCCAATGGCTCCCTGTGGCTTTGACAAACCAAAAACAATAAGAGAGAGAGTATTTTTTTTTCATTTTTTCTTCAGTTTTTCCAATTATATTTTCATTTATCATTGTTGCTGACCTAAAGTGACTCTTACATTCACCAGCTTCTAAAAATGTACTATACTATAAAATGTTCTGTACTATAAAAATGCTAAAACTTTGTCTACTAAGATGTCTATATATATATATGTGTGTGTATCTGCAGGCGCCTCCAAATCCAAAGAAAGGAAACATCTCAGAGGAAAAAAGAGAGTAGCTCGATGTAGCTCGATGTAGCTCGATGGTCCCATTAGTGCCAGGGAACCAGATTTATCTGTAAGCTAATGTTTTATTTGCTCTGGCAGATGTGTCTGGTCGTCCTCCCTTTTTGACAGATTAACAGCAACTTCCAGCAGACTGTTTATTTAATATGGGGCATGTTTGAGATGGTGACTGTACCTAAAAGCAGAGTTTAGGCATTTTCACAGATCAACAAGTTAGTCAAAAGTGGTTGTGGCTCCATCTTTAAAATATGATGGCAAGAACAGCAACACTGGTTTAGACATATCAAGCACTATGTCAGCACTATGGTCCATGTTTCGTTGCTGTTATTGGTTATAGGTCTATTTAGTTGTGTCTAGAGGTTTTTTCATCTATGGCTGTTGATAATGCTTCTTGGAAACAGTAAGTTTTTAAATTGCTTTTTTCGGCTTGAGTAATTTTTTACCAAAATAAAGCCTCCATGGATCAAGAATGTATAATAGAAAGAGTCATCACTGACCTTGTTTACAGTTGAGTTTTCTTCTCAGTAGTTTTACAGACGTCTCTGTTGTAATGGTGGTTTATAGGGAAAATGCTTTTTGGACCACAGCTTTTTATTTTGCTGCAATATCGCGTGTGGCCACTGGTCAGAATTGAAAGCGACGTCCCTGGGGGCCTGGATCGGTAGTTTATAGAGGCTAATGCTAGCTGATGTTGGCAAACTTTAGATTGATACTGTTATTGCCATGATTGTGTAAGTTTGCAGACTTTATGACTCTTCCCCTCTTGTGCATTATGCTACATTTTAGCATTTACTATTATCCTGCAATGTTAGCATGCTGTTTAGCTGCAATGTTACCATGTTATCATTACAAAATATTGCCTTAACTCAAAGTACAGCCGAGACTATTGGGAATGTCATCAGATTTGCAGCTATTTATTTAGTTGTATTGGACAAATTGAGATTTGAAGTTGATGGCAGTGCTAGAGATTTAAAGGATTGTCAAAGCTGTGAAAAGTCATCCTAACCTGTACATGAATGTCTTTCAAAGTGGTGGTCCAACCATAAAACTACACTAGTACCGTGGATAAAGAGAGCTTGTATCTGAGAGCTCTAAAGATTTGACTCAATAAATCATGAGGCCCACTGAATTGGTTTGTTTTATATATATATATTTCATGAGTCCTATCTCTCCCCTGTCTCAAATGACTATGGATTTTCAAGCCCTGTTTAACAGACTGTAATGGCCACTCCCCTTGACATTCGCACACATACACACCCGCCTTAAATCCTCTGACAGTGGGCGTGGAGGTTATTACTTATTATACTTCTTATTCTGCTCATGAATAAGTAAATAGGAGGCCTAAGACACACTCACCCACTTACCAGACACACACTAAGACACATGCACCTGCTCCTGGATGGCCCCTGGTTATGTACACACGCACAAATACACACATGTCCACACCCAGCCACACACACACACACCGATTCCCAGTCTCCTCCCTTTCAACACCCATCGTCTTTGTCCTGATTGCAGCTCCAGGGGGTCGACAGTTAGGTGAGATGGCACTGCATGGCTAATGTCTTAGCAATCTATTCACACTGCAAGGTAATGGTGCACAATATTGCTTTTTTTTTTTTTTTTTTTTTAAAGTATCACAGTCTTATATAGACATAGCTTTCTTTATCATTATGCTGAGTGAGGGCATAAGTTATACTTGCAAGAGCTCAGCTCCATTTTATATAATATTCTGTGTATCAAATTGTGTATAGAGTTTACACACCACCGTTTTAAATCTCGCTCCATACGCTGTGGTGTACAGAAGTTATTTATTTATTTCTATGTGACCTTTCTCAGCGAGGTCAGGGAGAGGTCTGAGGAACTCGTTCAATAATTAAAGGGGTTTTATCTCTAATGCAAAGGCTCTCAGTGTCCGCAAACCACTCTCTTCAGAGGTGTTGAGTGATGGCTGTGGAAATGGGAAATGAGAGTTGTTGTTTTAAATGCTTCAGCTGTAAGAGATACTGCGGCTGCTGGTGTTTTGATTGTGATGAGTAAACTCTACATAGTGGTAAAGTCAGAAACACTAATCATGTATTAAAAGTGGTGTTTTGATAAATAATACAATATTCATCTTCAGCTTCCGTCTATCTCTGAGTCATGTCTCCGTCTCTCTCTTTGTCTTTCTCTCTACTTTGTGTACAGATTAGTAAACCTCCGTGTTGCTAACATTCACAGACAGAGAGGAAAGGAATGGGATATGATTGCAGGTGAAAAAGTGGAGGAAGTCTTCAGCTGAACAAGAACATAGATGGTGAGATGTTATTTCCAAAACTGTAGTTGAACCATAAACTGTATCCTAGCCACAGTGATGTCACCTCTTGGTTTGTGGATTCCCATTTTGAAGCCTCAAGTTTGGCATTTTGGCCTTTGCCATCTTGGACTTTTTGAGCCAAAAGTCACCATATTTGGATGAGTGGATGTAGATAAAGATAACTGTAGTCGTAGCTGTTAGCTTGGTTAGCATGGTGCATTTACAATTATGGTTAACTCTGATAATGCTAATGCTAAAACCATTAAAACAAACTGTACTCTAGAAAATATTGGAGTCTTTAGAGGGCCTTTTAGTACAACAGAACACTGAACAAGACATTTTTAGATGACCAAAATGTTAAAACTAACTTTCATGAACTTAACACACACTGAAGTAGCTACAGCCACACCCAATCTGAAGTTACGCCATGGTTACTTCACTCAACCAACATCGTTGCTGTGGTAGAGACTTGTCAACAGACGGCACCCATCTGTGACTGAAAGCGGCCGCGCCCTTAAATATGCAAAACTTCAAGCCTTAAGAACATTTAAATGAGGCCCCATGAAAACCCCACAGCTTTCATGGGGCCCAAACCGTTTTTTGTACCAGGCTGTAAACATGTTTATTTCTGCTGTTAAGTTGGACATTTAAAATGGGGATCTATGGGGATTGACTTTCTCTTGAAGCCAGTCTCGAGTCAGCCAAGTCAGCCTCATTAGAGAAACTCCAGTTTTTTGGCAGTTTCACACTGGCTTCATTTTTTAGCCCCAGAGGTTGCTGCTTTATTTGAACCTTGAAAACCGCAATAAAAGGACAACGCTGGCAAGCTGGCAATATTATATACATGTTGGGGCTGCAGCTATTGAGTCTTTGAGTAACTGAGTATTCTGTCAGTCATTATGGTGATTCATCAAGTAATCGGATTGTAAACTCTGCATGTTTTCATTAAATTACTTACCTTTATTTAAGGACAATAGTAATATATAAAAGAGAAAATAAGCAGCTTCTGAAATGAGAGAAGTGAGCAACATATTTATTTCCTTTTTTGAAAATTCAACATATTTAGTACTTTAATTGCTAAAACATTTGTCTGCAGTGTGTACTTTAACAGTTGTGACGGATCAAATGATGCATCTGCTCTCTGTAAACTCAGCTGCTTGCTCAGCTAAACATCGTGGAACCCTCTGCACAAAACTGTCCAAAGTACGACTCTTCTACTTTCTGAAAAAGAGTATAATTAATTCATATTTATTACTAGGCCTTCATAAAAATCATACTTTAAGTTCCTATGACTGGCTAGTTTAGACTCATTCACTGTGGTCAAGAGGTGCCTTACACCTGCTGATCCTTCTTAGCCCTATACAAATTAATACACCTGCTGTACTTGGTTTAGGCTCCATTTTCCACTCTGTGTGTGTGTATGTGTGTCTGAGATTGATTAAGTGCTACATGTGTGCTTGAGTGCGTGAATGAGTGAGTAAGGGGTGCACTTTCTCTAGCAAAACTTGGCTAATTCACATAATACATCACCAGGTAACGTTAGCCCTTATAAAGCCATGATACACATACATTCTTTGCATGTGTTATGACTCTAAGCTAGCAATCGCTGATTAAGGTTAAATGCAATTAAACATGACGTTCACTTTAACTTGTTGTGCTGGGTCCCCTTGGCGACCTCAATGCATACACTGTATGTTTTCTATTTGGATGTTGTGGTATTGAGGACGTGCTATTGTGGTATGCTAACTCTTTTTCGCAATACACACTGAACTATGTTTTGTTTTTGCTTTGACTTCTAATGACCCCAACACTTTTTGTTGTTGTCTTTAGCCAGTCTCTTTTTTTGCCTGGCTTTTTTTTAATTGTCCCTCTTTCTCCATTGTTTTTGCAATCGGCGCTTCACATCAATGTTATAGCTACATAGGCTATCAACTGCAAGAGTAACGTGAGCGTGTTGTGCAGCAGAAATATCCTTTCATGCGATGCACTGTAACTGTGTAGTTGGACTGGATTTAACGAAGCGGCTATTTAGTAATCGAAGTTACTTAAGGAGTCATGTCAGCCCTTAGTACTTTCCAACTTTCCAAGAATGTCTGTGGCACTCAAACTCATTTGTTCTTTCCAAGGACAGAAAAACTTGAAAACTCATTATCTTTTTATATTTAAAAAAAGACCATATAATTTCCATTAACACCTGGACACTGTCGTTTTTTAGTTAGTAAATAGTGCATTTAAACTACAGTGTATGTGAGATGGAGCATTTCAGCCAGTGCAACAGTGAAAAACAGCATCTTCTTGCCAGCTTAAACTCTTAAGAGGTTCTCACCACATCTTAACATTTAACTCAGCTTAAACCTAAGCTCTCTAAAACTCTTAACCTTGCAGCACGCTCAACTGGAAGCAGCTTTTACTCTTATTGAATGTTGATGTTTAACAAGAACCTTCTGCATCTTTAACCCTGCTCTGTTTCTTTCCTCAGAATATTTGCCATGCTACATGGGAAGGCTCTTAACTCCACCCTGCTCTTGCTCCTCATCCTCATCATCTTTGCCACAGTTCATGGTCGCTCCTACCCTCGGTTTTCCCGTAATGACACTGAATTCCAGCACCTGGTGCTCCACCCAGACCCCTCTGTGGGGACGGTGTACGTGGGGGCCAGGGACCATCTCTTCCAGCTGGACGGATCCGATGGACTCCGGCTGGAGCAAGAGGAGACGACCGGTCCCGTGAGCGACAGCAAGGATTGCCTTCCCCCTGTCACGGAGTTCAACTGTCCTCAGGCCAGGAGAACCAGTAATCACAACAAATTACTTCTGGTAGATCCAAGGGCGTTGGAGCTGATCACCTGCGGCAGCATCCACCAGGGCACCTGCCAGAAACGCAGCCTGGCATCGATCAAGAAGGTTCTCTTCTCCACTGAGAGGCCCGTGGATACTCAGTATGTTGCGGCCAATGACCCCTCAGTTTCAACTGTGGGGCTGGTGGTGGGCCTTCGTGGCGGGGAAAGGACAGTGATGTATGTGGGTAGGGGCTACACTGCTAGCCACCCACCTATCTCCACCCGCCACCTTTCATCTGAACCTGTCTTTTCCTATGAGGAGACAGCTAAGCTGGCTGTGGCTGGGCGTCTGTCGGAATACGACCATCATTTCGTGATGGCGTTCACACGGCGCACGTATGTGTACTTCTTGTTTTACCGCCGTGACATCAAGTCAGTGTCAAGGGAGTACCGGACCTATGCTGCCAGAGTGTGCCTGGACGACACTTCCTATTATTCCTATGTGGAGGTCCCTCTTGTCTGCCGCTCCCCTTCCGCTCATTCCAAGACTTACAACCTGCTCCAGGCTGCCCAGGTACTTTCTTCCAAAATATTATCAACATGAGTCCTTTGACATACTTGTAGGGAGCAACAATTCAAAATATTGAATTTCCCAGTCATCAAAGTGTGTGAATTTCAAATCCTGCTTTCAGATCACTGATGCTGGCTGTGTTTAACTTGCCCAAGTTTTTCCCACGCCTTTGTTGCAACAGGTGGGACAAGGTGCAGGCCGGGAAGGCGAGGATCTGTTGGGAGTCTTCTCCACCCGCATCGGTTCCACAAACAACAATCCCTTGGATGCCTCAGCCCTGTGCGTTTACCCGCTGGATGAGCTTGACGGACACATCGACTCCACCCGTGACCTCTGCTACACCCGAGACGGCCGGGTGGAGGGGAGAGGAGAGGTGGCCTACATAGAGTACGAGGTCAAGTCCAGCTGTGCCAACCTGCCCATGGTAAGAATACAGTGGATAAAGAATGAGGGTTAAATGTTTTTGTGTTTTAGCAACAACATCGACCTGATGTTGAAGCTGACCTTTTCTCTGATGGAAGAAAAGCAAACATTTTGGAGCAAATGGCTTTTAAAACAATGATTTTGTCAATAACATGCTCACATAAGACTCTCAAACTACTGTTTCTATTTGGTCCTCTTAGCAGAATTGCCTGCTATGATTTTGCTCTGCTTTGAATGCTTGTTACAGCCTTGATACTGATCATATAGTACATGCATTAGGGCTATACATCATGATAAATTATTTCCTGCTGTCTCAGTGTACCTTAAGTATATCGACTGAATTGGTTTCAGTGGTCAGAAAAAATCAAAACAGAAAGTACAGCAGAGTAACGAGGGATGACTGGATTGCAGAGATTAAGCTTAGTAACAGGGTGAATGAAGGCATTGTAATGAGTCCCTCGTTGAAAAGCCCAAAGCTCCCAGATGCCCCAGGAGTAGCTTTGCCCAGCTGCAGCCCTCCAGTGACCCTCTCTGCTGCCCTGCAGCCGCTCAGGTCCTGCCAGCCCTCAGAACCATTTAATGGGATCGTTAGGGATCAATAAACCAAACTAACCCTGAATCAGCTGTGCTGCTGCTTAATGAGCTCTGACAAGGACGGATGGAAGTTGGGGTTTTTTTTAAACCCACTGACATAAGAGGACAGAGAGCGCAGGAGAGAGGAAAAAGGGAAACAGAAACACGGGGATAGAAAGAATGGCTGCGAATGAGAATAAAAGAATCTAGAGGAGATGCTGAAAGAAACACAGAGAGATGATTAAATGAAAAGAGGATGTACTACATCACAGTTCCTTTTGCAACAACGATAACCCATCTTATTTTCTTAATAAACAAACTCTGAGTAGACTACAAAAAAAAAATGTCCCTTTCTACTTCCTCCTTCAGGGCCAATTATCTGGAGCCAGAGCTGGGAGACTTACTGGAAAGCAGGATTTAGAGTGGTTGTTTTGCAATACCAAAAGAGCGAGTTGGCTGCGTCCGTATGAGTCTACTTTAATCTATGGTGCAATCCTCTTATGCTGAATTAAAAGGATCCAAAGGCTCTGAGGCAATAGTAGGAAAGAATGGGCGATTTGTGAAAAGATGTGAATGTAGACTTGTCAGTCTGACTCACAGTCTACGGTCTGAAGCTTAGTCTGACATTTTTAAGGGAAGACACTACAGGTAAATAGAGTAAAATGCTCAACATATAGATATCATCATGAAACGTCCTCATTTAATTACTTACATTAAGACAGTTTTTTGTATTACAAATTTTCTAAAAATTTTGTCTTTAAACATGCAAGTGAGACATCATATGATTAAGTGTGTGCTTTTTGCGTTCCCTGACCAAAAATCTGAACATTGGATAAAGTCAGGTTTGAAATTCATCTTTCATTTTGGTGACATAGGAGAGTCAAGGTTTGTACAGAGGGAATTTTGGTGGTGTTTTTTTTTTTTTTTTAATCTGTCCTTAAATCAGAAAACACTATCAACAGACATAAAACAAAATTGTTTTATTGCCAAGTTTTTTGGAATAAAATGTTATATCAATCAGGCTATGAATGATACATGAGCAAACCCCTCTGCAGAAACCTTCAGAATATAGTTAGGAATAAAACTGTATGTGAGTGCTACTGAAGGGGAGATTTCTGGCTCAGACTATGAGAAAAAAATATTTTGAGAAAATGGCCTTAAAAGACATGTATTGTAAAATTCCATACATTTTAGACCAAAAATAAGTCACTAATGGTGAATAGGGTAAAGTTTTGACTCATAGGTATCACCATGAAACTTCCCCTGCTGATTTCTTACATTAAGGCAATTACTTTTCTCAAATAACAAGTTTTCTGAAATGTTAAGTCTAAATATGCAAATGTGGGATTATTAAATATGCGGTTTTTGCATACATTTCCAGAACAGAAATTTAAATTAAAATTAATACCACTTTTTTCCACTCACGAAAAAAGAAACATTTTATGGAAGTAAATAGCTCAAAATCTAAAAATTGACCATTGCGCAAAAAAACTGGGTTTTAATCTTGGGATGTCTCGCCTTGAGATCAATAAAAGAAAATCATGCCATTAAAACGTTCTGCTTTGTATTAATTTGAGCACAAACCAGCTGACTAAACTCTTTGTTGTGGTCGTATGTTGTAGAATACCCTCAAGGCATATCCCTGCGGCTCCGACCACACCCCCAGTCCAATGGCAAGCCGGGCACCGCTGGAAGCTAAAGCTGTGTGGCACACCTCGGCTGCCCGTCTCACTGCTGTGGCTGTCAGCGTCAGAGAGGGACACAGCATCGCCTTCCTCGGAGACTCCAAAGGGAATCTGCACAAGGTAGCTCATCCCATGTCATACATACTTTGATAATTATGCCAGTTTCTGTAAGACCCTCCTGAAGCCTGCCCCAGCATGCTCTATAGGTGGGATGCACCCTGGACACATCAAAGGTAAAACAAAGATCCGTGGGTTGTGGAACTATTTAAACAATTACCTAATTTCCCTTTAATGCAGTTTCCTAACTTTCCATTGAAGTCAATCACGCCCAGTAGAGCCTATCTAATACTGTGATCCATACAGCCCTGCCCTTGTGGCTGCTGCTGCCTGATCCATCTAAGGAGGTGGATGGATCATTTCCCAGCAAAGCAAACACACCTCACACTACATGAAACAGTTGCAACCCTTTTCAGGGATTGTCCGTGCCAGTTCCCATATACTTCTACATCGCTTCACAACTACAGCCTGAAGATTCCAGTCATTCCAGCATTCACAGTTTTCCAACATACACAGACCAGCATACCACAAAAACCGCATGCCTAATACATTTGCTTTTTGTTCTGAGCAGAATGTGATTATTGGAGACGAAGACTTGACGCATTTTTTAGCTAATGTTTTAAGACAGTGATACGTCTTTTATGGTTTTTTGGAGGATTGCTGGAATGTACTTCCCAAAAACAGATTTTTTTTAATGTGAGTCTCGCCTTCTTTGTCGAGATCTGAGTGCTGCTTTTTACAGTTGTGTCCAAAAACTGCTGTGTCTCACCAGTTTTAAAACAACATCTGCATAGAGTTGATAGTCCCATGTTGGATGGTTGTAGACATAATACTGCTGTGAGGTATTCAGGGAGATGGTTATCGTGTAGTAGGTCTGTTTTGTGGTGTATGTGTGTTTGATGTGTGTAAAAGAGAGGGAGGGGGGACATGGAGTCAGACATAGTGCTTTTAGGTAGCAGATCAAAGCAGCACTCCATGTAGCCATCTGAAGTAAGCTATTGTAACAGGATTATCGTATCACAGCAGGACAAATTCCACAGCATCCAGATACAGGACTGTGTGTGTGTACGCATGTGTGCGTGTGTGTGTGTGTAAGGCCACAGTTGATGCCCAATTTTAGACTTGATACTAGTATATTTGCAGTGGCCAAGCTGGGGACAAAATTAGTGTCTCCAACTTCATTTCAATACAGTTGCATGAAACCACTACCTTGGATTTGTCTAATGCCAGCCTCACACCAAACAGCTTTTCAAATTATTTCATTACTGCAGACAAATTTCCAATGTTGGGATAAAATCATGAACCTCAGTGTGACCTCAGTTGATGCATGCTTCTGCAATCTGCAATCTTCACTGTCTCCGTCACCAAACAGGAAGCAGCAAACCAGGTGGACAGTAAACATTTGGAGGAGGTGCAAGAACATGTCTCAGCTTTCTTGTTCTGTGGTAATGGAGAAACTGGTGGAGTTGTGGAGTGAACAAGAGTCTGTGTTTAATTTGGTGTGTATCTGATTCACCAACTAACAGCTATTCTAGTGAGAAATCAAAGTCTTTGAAATGACGTGCTTCTTATTTCCACGGTCTTCAACTAACCAATGGTGGCCAGTGGTGAGTTGAGGCAACAAAATCCAAAATGTAAAGTTTATACGCAAGTACAGATTATCTTTACGGATTACATTAGTGCCTGAACTGACAAGAATACTATCAACATTTAATGACTTTTATCACATGTTTGTAGAATTATGTGTTTTTGTGGACACATAAGGAATTGTTAATATGTCATATTTCTTAAAGGGAGTTTGGCGTAGTATTTTTCACTAGAAGCAGGATGGGAAATGATCTCAAAAGGAATCTAGTTTTAGTGACCCTGCAAGATCCCCAGTCTGTATAAAATGTTATAGTGTGTCACCAGAAATTCACATTGTTTTTCAATCTGGGTCGGTCAGACTTCTAAAATACTTGTGTGCAGTTGATATTAAGTCAAAAAACCCTTCTAGTTTGTTGAATCTGCACAAAAACCGAAGTGTAAAAATCACAAGCTGTGGTTTTCTGGTGGTTTAGGTGCTGATGGTTGCTTGGCTGCGCACAGGGACTTCCTGGATTCTAACTGGCAGAAACGTGTAATTTCTTACACTTTGGTTTTCATTTTGATTCACTTAACAAGATATTCCATGTTCATTAACAGCTGGTGGCGGTTTCTACCATCTCATCTAAGTCTTGGCAAGATAGTGAGCAAGTGTGTTTCCCAAAATGTTGAATTGCTCCCTCAAGTATGGTGAGGCCTGGTCTGTTTCAAAAGTGTCAGAAGTTGATCAACTCATATCTGGGGCAGCATTGTAGTCCAGTGGTTTGCACTGACACCTCACAGCCAGAGTATTCTTGGTTCGAAGCCACCGGCTGAAGGGGGCCCTTCTGTTTGGAGTTTGCATGTTTCTCCCTGTGTTTGCATTCCAGGTTCTCCGACTTCTTCCCACAGTCCAAAGACATAAGTTTTGATAAACTGGTGACTCTAAATTGTCCGTAGGTGTGAATGTGAGAATGAATGATTGTCTGTCTCTATGTGTCAGCCCTGTGATAGTCTGGCTACTTGTCCAAGGTGTACCAGGCCTCTCGTCCAGTGTCAGTAGAGATAGACTTTAGCACCCCCGCCCCCTGTGCCAGGATAAGTGGTTACGGAAAATGAAAACAAAAAGAGAATCAACTAATATCTTCCCTGATGTCTCACACACCTGTTGTACAGATATTACATCCTCAATACAGCATCACATCAACTACAAAATCTGATATGCAAAACAACAAACTGCATAAATGTTTCTAAGTCACCAAGCATTACAGAGCTACTTCCCATGCCATTATGTGTTGAGTGCATCCTCTTAATGGGACAACTGATTCTCCATTCAGTTCACAGTGATCAAGTGAGAGCCTTCTGGAAAGAGGCATGAAAACCTCTGCTAATCTCATTAACATGAGGTAACATGAGAGTTTGAAGGCCTGGGAATCACTTAAGCCAGAGGTGTCTTCCTGTGCTTCATATTAGATTTGACTGGTCCATAATCACATTCACGGCCACTTCTGCTGCGATCCTGCACAAGTGTGATTTGATTTGCGTTTGAGTTATAAGCTGAAGAAGATATTCCTTTAGCATGATTTTCTTTTTTTGTCAGCTCTTCATATTAGTTTTGCAGTATGAGTAATATACCAGTTTTCTTGCTAGTGATATTTGTTTTATACAGTACTGTACATCTCATATTTCACAATTTCTGAAGCGTCTGTTGTTTTTCTGGTGCACTTCTTCAGGTATATCTTGGCCGAGATGGCCAGGTGGAGGTATATGCGAACATGACGATCCAGCCAAACTCACCGATTAACAGTGACCTGTTATTGGACCAGAATGGAGCACACATCTACATCATGACCAAAACTACTGTAAGTCTCAAGATGTAATTTTCTGTTATAAAATATACACAGTACGGACTTCAGCAGATTATGTTAGCGAGCAAGCTTTCACAAGTTTTGCAGGTTTTATTTTCAACTACTCAACAGATGTATAAACAGCTGTACCCTTCTTGTTGCGTCTGTCCATTCAACCGCTCACCCAGATGTCTCCATACACGGGGCCGAACATGGCTTGTCATTCATCGTCAGACAATTTATCGTTTGTCAGAGTTTTTCAGGCTTTGATACTTCCTCAAGCTGTGTCCTTCTCACACAAAAATAGGATAAAAGAATAAGAGGCAAAGAACATAAGAGAGAACAGAGAGGCCAGCTGGCTTTGGGGGTCAAAGGTCACTAACCCCACTGTGATGGGTACAACAGTCAGCAGGAGGTGTAAGGTCTGACATAACAATGGTATTGATCAAAGAAAGTGGCCTCTATTGTGTTGGCACACTCCCTACAGAGTGCCTGTGTGGGTAGCCATAGATGCTGATAAATGGATGGGAAACTGCTAGTCTATACATTGAATGGCTTGTCTCACTTCTGGACCGCTGGACATCATAATCTGAATGTAGAGCTGTAGCCTCAGGTTATATTTAACATTCATTAGTAGAAAACAAAAATAATTCTGATTACACGCTTTGCAATTTTCATATAACTGCTGGTAGTGTATTATAAGCAGACTGAAGTTATCATTTCTTGGAGTCAGACATATTAGAATATCTTTTCTGAGTGTGGGCAAAGCCAGTGAACCTCTATTTCTCTGGCTAATTAATGCGGCAAAAAGTAAGATTTAATGAAACCAAATGTAGCCCTCATTACTAAATGAAAAGCAAGAAAAACATATAATGTTCATTTAGTAGTTGAATGCTCTGGGAAAAGTCAATAAGTGCATGTTTAGATTAATTTAATCTTAATTGTTGTACTTTAAAGCTCAATAGACTCAACTAGTGTTATCATATCAAGCTAATGGGATAGCTGTGAGCTAATGTTACAGCTATTTTCAAATAGTTTGACCCGGCCAATAAAAGATAACTAGCAAGGTTAGACTAAAACATTAGCTGTAAGAGTATTATTTTCTAGTTTAGCTAACACACTGAAAGAGGCAAGTGGTAAAAGAAATAAAATAAAGGTAATATTATGGACCACTAACACTGTCAGTAGTTTAAAAAGTATGTCAGTAAGTACAGGATCTGACATTATAAATCTATGGTCATTAACCATGGCCACCAAATTTAGGAGCTAACCGGCCTGTGGGGCCAGTGCTTAAAAGATATTAGTGTCTAGTGTCTATACCTGAATATACTGTTTGCAAAGATGTATTTTTTTAATGTGAATGTCTTTTCATTTATTAAATGTCACAGCCAAGGAAGGCTGTTTTAACTTGCGCTAGGCTAAATGGCCTTTTCTGTAAGCTATATTCTTTGCATAAATTTATATTACAGCTATTAATAATCTACTTTGGCCACCAGATTCAGGGGTGAGTGGCCTGTGGGGCCAGTGGTTAAAAATATTAGTGTCTATCCCTGAAGTAAGTTATAATGTTAATATTAGTTATGCTATTTCCCTGTTGCCATCCAGCTAAGCTAGTTAGCCCATTGGCTATCATGAAAGCAGTTGGCATAAATTCATAATTAGAAGTCATTTAATATTATTATGCTATCTTTTTTGCAAACAATAAATTAAAAAATAAATTAACACAGTAGCTACACAAAAGTCTCAAATAGTCTCGAAACAATCAAGAACCCTTCAGCATTTGGCAAACTAATAATAAAGTAATGATCTGTCTGCTTACTTGTTATGTATGTATTAACTTTGTTTTTGGCAATCAAGATAAATCCAAGGCCTTTTGGGGTAAATGTAAAATCCTTTTTAAGGTCTTATGCCTTAATGTTGACCATAAGGTTATTGACCAACACACTGATTGATTGAGGTGAGCAATCATTGCTTTACTCTTATTCATGCTGCAAAATTTGGCCAGTGAGTTTCTGAAATAAAACATATCAGTAGTGCAGCATCTCTATTCTGATTTATTATTTTTAAAACCCTTTAGCTGAATTTTTACCTTATTAGCCCCTCATACAGAAGAGACCATGAAGGTGAAACTGAGAAGATCATGCTGGTATCTACCTAATTGCTCACTTACCTGTTATTTTCAGGTAGAGAAGCGTCCGGTGGCAGAATGTGGAGACCACCTGGACTGTCAGTCCTGTCTGTCTGCCAAAGACCCCTACTGTGGCTGGTGTGTCCTTGAGGGACGGTGAGTCAGTGTACATGTAACGGTGGGGCTACTTAAAACGTGCTCCTGCATCTTTACTTGTCTTTCTTACTTTTCTGTGTTATTTCAGGTGCGGTCAGCGCTGGGAGTGCCAGCGAGGGTCCATGCAGGGCCAGTGGCTGTGGAGTTTCAACCAGATGCAACAGTGCCTCAGTATCCAGCATCTCAGCCTCTACAACATCAGCCGTGGGGAGAAAACTGATGTAATGCAGGGGGAAGAGTGGGGAACAGATGGGAGTAATGCACAACAGTAGTCTATTGTGTTGTAGTCTTTCTTGACTCTAACCTTCTCACACATTAGAGTTAAAGTTGTACAATATTCTTTTAGCTCTTTAAAGATGAGTTAAACCCAGAGTCTTTGGACACTGCATTTTTACATTAATGTGAATCAGTTTCTGCTCACTTTCGTTCATTTTCCATCTTTTTCTTTTGTTTTCCTGATGTCCCTTTCCCGTTTCTGTCTCCCACCCTCAGATTACAGTGTCAGTGGAGGGACTCCCAAGCCTCTCAGAGGGAGAGGCTTACTCATGCTTCTTCCAGGACACAGAGGTTCCTGCCTCACTCACTAAC
Source organism: Cephalopholis sonnerati (assembly GCA_019142605.1). Classification (NCBI taxonomy): domain Eukaryota; kingdom Metazoa; phylum Chordata; class Actinopteri; order Perciformes; family Serranidae; genus Cephalopholis; species Cephalopholis sonnerati. The sequence continues at coordinate 31,765,035 of JAGQAX010000011.1, forward strand.
ACTGGTGTGATATGCTCCACTCCTGATGCAAGCAGTCTGCCCCCCATTGGTCACGGAGATGGTGAGTTTGTCATGTATTTGGTCAGCAGTTGTACCTAATGGTTCAACTTTTTGTCAGTATGTGCAAAACATACCAAGTAAGGTGCAACAAGGATTTTCATTTTTACTGCATGTCATTTGAAATTTCCAACAATGCCAAAGCAACACTATGGTGCTCTTTAGAATGACACAAAAGTTTATCAGATAATTTGCAGCTGACATGTAACTGGTCTATTGTGATGCAGAGTTTGTGATGGTGACCCTGTCACTGCGTTTCACAAACGTGACGGTGGCAGAGACAGAATTCACCTTCTACAACTGCAGCTTGGTCCAGCAGCTCTCTGGACGCAGGCCGTGAGTACATGCACACACATCTCATTGCCCAACACAATACATACTATCAAATCAAATCTAGCAAAATACATTATGTTTTAGCTGGTCTACCAAAGTGTTTTTAGCTTGTAACCTCTGACATATTAGATGACTGGGACCAGTTAAATATTGTGAATTACCAAAGCCATGCATGTTGTGGGGGAATGAGTTGTAAGAGTTGTCACAAATGCTTTCTAATGTTTTTACTGACACTAATTTTTATCATGATTTCTTTTGTTGTTCTGCCTGAACCCCTTCTGTATCCTCTGCTAGATGCCAAGGGTGTGTCAGCAGTCGGTGGGGGTGTAACTGGTGTATCCACCAGCATGTCTGCACACACAAACACACCTGCAGCCAAGGAGTCACCATCTACAACCAAAATGTGAGTTAAAATTAAAGTGATACTTGGCTGATTTTTAACCATTTCTGCGTCATCATGGTGTGGGGAGTGTGTGTAGATGAATGGAGTTAAGGTGCTCCCACTGCCACCAGCTCCTGAGCTCAACGCCCGTCAGACAAGCAAAATCTGCCAGATGACTCGGCAGACTTTTGCCTATGGCAAGGGCCCAGCGTCAAGCCAGACACCATTCATTTGCACACACTGCCCATAACACCGTGATGTAGACCTGGTTGAAAGTCAGCAAGTTTCCCTTTAAGTCTGAAAAGGAAGGCTTGTGATTGTATTGATAGATGTTTCTTTTTGAGTGTTGATTCAACATTTTGGGTGCAAGCATTTTGGAGGAACTAACCATAAAGTATAACCTTTATGAAAGTTGAATGTATTGAAGGGCTGTTGCATCAGACTGCATTAGTTTTAGCTAGACGTACCTAATAAACTCACAACTGAGTGTATACTGTGTAGTTAAGGTAGGACAATGTGTGTAATACAAGGCACTGGTTTGTCTGGCTAAGCATTTATCATACTACACTGTGCAACATGCTGTACATATTAGTCTGTGCATGTGCCATCTGTTTGCAGTGTTATCTGTTTTTCTGTTTGTCTTTTTTCAGCACAGTTTTATTTCCATGTGTTTTTTTCATTCATGAGTTGCTTGTTAATGTACCTGCATACCCTTTTGTTTTATCCTAATTTTGTCTTCCCCCTGCTTCTTTTGTCCTCTCCTTTCCCTGCTTGTTCACTTGTGCTCCCATCGTCAAGTTCAAACCGCCAACACCCACCATCCCACCACCCACCAGAAAACTGACCCCTTTACCTCCAACTGTCCGGGCTGCTACAACAACAACAACAACAACAACAACAACAACAGCAACAGCATCAACAACAACAACAACGACAACAACTCCCACCACAACCACAACATTTCAGCCACCACCCACAGAGACCTCTCCTCCTACCACAACAGCTGACCCTTCAACTTCCACCACAGTGACACCGGCCACCACCCTTAACGCTACCTCCACCTCCCCCCTTACCCTGGCCACAACTACCCCCTCTGACAGGATCTCCAGCCAGGCCACCACCATGCACACTGATGTCGCCACCACTAATAGGTCCCTCCCTGATGTGGAGGGAATGACAGAAGGGGATGGTGGCACAACAAGAGGTTTTTCAGAGGAAGAGGAGACTGTAATCTTGAGTATCACTGTCAAAACTCCCCACACTACATTACCCAGCAGCACTAGTGGCCAGGTAGACTCTGACCTGAGATTTTTAGAGCCTAGTGGTGAAACAGTGGGCTCTACCGCTGAAGTAAGCTCAACCACCTCCAGCGAAGTGTCCCTTTTAATGGACCTCTCTGTCAGTGACAATAAGGAGTCCATTCCTTTGGACAGCTCTGAAGAGAAGGACTCACCTCCGTGGCTGAACGAGTGGGAGAAGCCAGAGGGAGCAACTGATGTGGACTCTGCAACAGTTACGTCTGTTGCAGGCGCCAGCGAAAAGCCATTCATGTATACAGAATCACCTGAAACAGTTATCGACCCTGACTCTGAATCTGCAGCAAACTACCAGTCAGATTCTTCAAATGACTTTTATTTCCGGGTGAGTGCAGAAGCCACGTAGGCAGCTAGTCTAGCAACTGAACTGTCACCATGACAAACTGCTAAAAGAAATGTTAGACACATTTGGTGTTTTCTAATCAACAGTTAGATTTGAAAAATGATAGCACTCTCACATATGTGTGTTAAATAGGAAGCTACAACCAGAAGGTAGTTAGCAGTTAGCTTAGCATGACATACAGACTGAAAGCAGGGGGAAAAGAGCTAGCCTGACAGATATGAGAGTGGTATCCATCTTTTGATCTCACTAAGCACATTTCACAGAGTGTTGAACTCTGGAAAAGGCACAAAAACAGCAAAAATTGGAAAATTCACCCTCCTCCTGCAGTCCCCCCCTCTCTGTTGTAAGCCCCTCCCACCAGATTACCACAGGCAGATGCTTGTGCTTCACATCATAACTCAGTGTTTCCCAAACATTAATTTATTTAATGTAATTTCATTGTAGAGATGTGCCCAGCGCAATCGCTTAGCCCCTCCTTGCCTCTCTCTCTCTCTCTGACCAGACCACAAATGACTAGAATTAGTGAGTTAGCTACCCCACAGTGCCTCCGCTTTGCTCCCAGCCACTGTGGACTGCTTTGCTAGGAAGAGAGCAGGCAGCAGCCATGGACACAGATTTTCAGTCAGCAGCTGTAGCATCTTGACAAGTGCAAACCCCCCAGCTCCAGGAGTTACAGAGGGGTGGTGGCCAGCAGCAGCACTCGGTCTAACCTGTGTAACAGCAGCAACAGAAAGTTCACTGATCAGGCAGGAAGGCAGGGCTGTCCAGTCCCCCAGAGCTGGGGTTTGTTCTGGCTGGATTGGGGTTGCTGCAGCTGCTGACTGGAGGGTCCGTCTCCACAGCTGCTGCCCCCTCTGCTCCCAGCTAGGTGGTCTGAGGTGGTGGAGGACACATGTCATTTGAGGCTCTAGTGTTGGCTACATAGCCATGCACCTAAAGCCGCAGCTACGAGTTTTTAGATCTGCCTAGCAGAAGGCTAAACTACTAGTAACATCTCTGAAACGCTTCACCCGATCGACTCTTGTTTTGTTTGGTTTATTGCCGAATTTTTTTTTATTTTAGACTCTCTTTTTGATAATTTTTCTTGTTGGGTTGCTTTGCAGTGTAGGCAGTTGTTACCAATGCTGGAATAGCAACTTTCTCTACAGGATTCTCTGCCAGTGATTCAGGCTTTCTCTGGTGGGATGTGCACGGGCATCTGCATTTGTTTAACAGCCAATAGAAATGCCCTCTCTCTGGAATTACCTATGATCGGTCAAAGTCTTCTGTCACAGGCTAGATTTTCTAAAGGCTGAAAACAGAGCCAAGACAAAGTGCAGAAGTCTAGTTTTCTCTCAGACCACATACATTACAATATGCCCAAGGTTAATTATGGGACTTTTGCCCAATAAGATCAAAATTAAAGTGTTTACCTCAACTTTAATCTACAGTTAATATACTGTGTAACTACATAGTCAACATCTTCAGCAATGCAAACAATACTGAACGCTACACTTGTATTGCTGTTATCTTTATTAGCTCTGCTGTCAACACGAAAGGCAAATGACTGACACAAAATCAATGTAATCTTAGATGCAAGGATGGAATTCAAGGCACTTACCTGACAGGTCTTATTGACCCGTCTACCCATACCATTTGTGTTCATCTCACCCAACGCTAGCTGCATTTTCTCCAACAAGCTAAAGAAAGTTGCTCTGACTGATCAAGACATAACTTCTTTTTCAAGTCAACTCCCTCCATGTGTTTTACTTCTGTGTCTAATGTTTCATTGCTGTGGTATGTTTTTGTGTTTGCGGTCATTTAGGTATTGCTTCTTTTTAAGTTTTGTGTTTTGCAGCTCCTCTGTTTTCATAGTTTCCTATTTCAGACTTTGTGCTAGGCCAGGTTTAAGATGGGATAGCTACTCCCACGCTGGATTTATTTAATTTTAGAGAGCTCTAAATCAAAGATGACTTAAGTTAGATCATTTTTGTCTTACAGTCTTACAGGCAGATCTGGGTTTGGCAGAATTGAGAAGAAAGCCCAGATTCATAGTACCAACTGTAATGTTTTGGTTGGGAGGAATGATTATTGAGGCTGATTTTCATGGTTCATGCTGAGTTCTTTAGTCATGGCCAAAGCAAATAGCAACAGTTAAGTAAAACTCTTTTGATGTTGTTGCATGACAGTACCCATATGCACAATGTCTGTACAAAGTTTGGTAAGATCGGGGCAGAGGAACTTCTGTGACCTGCACATTGCCCTAAACTGAACATCTCTGCTTTGAACTAAATAAGCCATCCAAAATTGTGGTACCTTACCCTAATGCTACTTGTTTCAACAGTTCAAATTCTTAATAAATGCCCCTGATTATGAAAGGGACACCTGTTTACAGAGATCCCTCTGAGTAGATATCAGCTTAGAAAGTATAGCTGCATTTTCTTTTCCCTTTTGTGTAGATATTTCTCATGATTATGGTTAATAATGTGTCATCAGGAATGTCCATGTGTGGAGAAAGTTCAGGATTCCTCTCTCCTCCCCGTCAATGTGGAGAGAAAAGTCACTCTGGTGGGACAACACCTAAACCTGTTTCAGGTAAAGTAACCATCCACAGGCTCTACAGTTCTTGCTTCAGTAGGGTAAGACTATATTAATGTATATTACAGTAAAATCACTTTACCAGGAGCTAGTGCGAGAGCAGCTTTGCAATCATTTTCTGTAAAGTAATTTTCCCTGAGATATGGATACATTTTCTGTTTCAGTTAATAAGGACATAAAGGCTCATATTAAAAGCTTGAGACCACAGGGGAGGTTTAATGCATGCTGTGGTTTAGGATAGCTTTCCACTGTCATAACAAGAGTTTCAGTGTTTGTTTTGTTTTCCCCTGAAATCAGAATCATACAGAATAGCTATTGCGGTTAAAAACTGTGTGACAGTAGGATAAAAATCTCAGCGCTCTAGTGACAGGTCAGAATGTGTTTATTTTGTAATGTGTGAGTCTGTGTACTTCAATCCATGTGATGTGTACATTTAGGATGAGAACTTGGACTACGAGTGCGTGTTGGACATTGAGAATCAGTCAGTGGTGGTGGATGCCGCTGTGGAGCCAGATGCCACACAACAATCAGTCTTCTTTATCACCTGCCAACCTCACCAGGTCAGAAAATATCCCAGTACAGTTAATTATCTCAGGGTGTTGTGTTTAGTCTACACTCTTCAAAGTCAGGAAATAATAATGTTTTTTTTTAAGCTCCAGAAAAATTGGTTGTAAGTCTTTGAAGGTATTTCTCTACAACATTAAATATTAATGACAAAATAATCAACAATCACAGTTAAAGTTTGTGGTAAAAAATAGCATCCGTAGTTATCATTAATTAAAAGGCTCATCTCAAAACTGGTGTGCAGAAATATGTCACACAACCTGTTTCCAAATGAACCCTGCTGACTTCAAACCAGTGAGAAAAACAAGGACAAAAACAGAAATGCATTCATCTGTAGTATAAAATAACCCCAATGGTTCAGTGGTTTAGTGGAATATAACACCATTCATAGTGACAGGCTGACAAAGAAAATAGGTTTTCAGCCCTTGAAATTGTGCACCATCAATGTATGTTCATTAAAAGTGCTTGTTGTGACAGGTTTAGATTGTTATTGCTGTAAGAATCTGACAATGTTACAGAAAAGACCAACAAGGAAATTCCATGTTTTTCCTTACCTGTCTGAGGTCTGGTCTGTTTGTTACTGTGTGTAACAAAGTCTCACTCAGGAAGTCTGAAATCTTGCATAAGTTTCCACATTCTTAAAACACTGTCAATCAGCTAACTATTTAGCCATGACATTGAAAGTCTTTAGATTTAACCCATATTTAACCAGGTAAGTCCTGTTGAGATCAATGATCTCTTTTACAAGGGAGAGCTGGCCAAGACAGCAGCACACAAAAAGTCACTGCCCAACAATCACACAATAAAAAATATAAAAGATACACAGTAACATCCATCCATCCATTTTGTAACCGCTCGCAGGGGGGCTGGAGCCTATCCCAGCTGACATTGGGCGAGAGGCAGGGTACACCCTGGACAGGTCACCAGACTATCACAGGGCTGACACATAGAGACAGACAACCATTCACACTCACATTCACACCTACGGACAATTTAGAGTCACCAATTAACCTGCATGTCTTTGAACTGTGGGAGGAAGCTGGAGTACCCAGAGAAAACCCACGCTGACACAGGGGGAACATGCAAACTCTGCACAGAAGTGCCCCCACACCAGGAACCCTCTTGCTGTGAGGCGACAGTGCTAACCACCACACCACCATGCCGCCCGCACAGTAACATGTAAATTGAAAAACCCAACAGACTAATTCATCCATACACTTATGAGAGATTTAAATCAGGCAGAGAGACCAACACCAACACTAAGGTATGCTTTTTGTACTCCAACAGAACAAAGTCTTTCTGGTACTCCTCTCACCAAGTTTCCACCATTGATTTTCCTGCAACAAGTCACCTCTCGCAAGATTTCAGATTTACTTCAATGAGACATGGTCTCAATAACAAACAGATTAGTGAAAATTACGGAAAAAACAAACAGTTAACTTCGCTGTAGGGTCCTTTCCATAATGTTGTCAGCCACTTAAAATTTAACAGTATGAGCATGTCAGTGGCAAAAACAAGCACTTTTAATAGACATAAATTAACAGCTCACAATTGCAGCCTGTTCCGCCATGTCAGCTGCAGCGGTCTCTCTTAATACTGGACATATTTCAATAATTGTTGTCTCCATTAGTCTCTAAGACGAAAATAAGAAAAATTGGTTGCCAGGTTTGAAAAAAAAAATCAAAGTTTCCCTTTAGGTTTCTGAGGATGGCACTATTTACTTTGTCTCTTCAGCCACGTTGGCTATTGGTCCCATGCTAATAACATAGATCTTCTTCAATCAATCAATCAGTTTATTTGTAAAAGATAAATCAATTCAATTCAAATGGTGTGATCACATTCATCACTCTCACTGTGCCAGCAAATGTACCATCTTTCATAGCTGTTTATATATACTGTGAGTCACCATTAGAAGGCATCAATACAAGTATTTGCTTTTATAAAGACTGACAACTTATTTGTCTGTCTCAGTCTAATGGAGTAAACCCCACCCATGTGGTAGCATTCACAATGACTGAAAGTCACTATGAATCAACAATAATAAAGGTCATAACCAACACCAATCAACCACTGGCATGCTGTATTAGCAAAAGTCAATAAAGTGCTGTCTCCTGATCATGTGCCTCTGCTCTTCCATTAGTGTGTTTCATTAGCTGTCATAACTCGACCATTTGACACAGACTATAACTGCTCTGCACGTGGATGTGAATAACATCAGCTCATATGCTATATTACAAGCAGTGCTTCTGCAGCTTTGACTCATCATTGCTGTCCTTGTTTCAGTATGCCTATTCTGCATTGATGGAGGAATACCCAGCCATGATCAACGTCAGGAGAAAAAACAATTTCCTCATTGACAGCGCTGAGGATCTGTATGGTGGGGGCTGTTAATACTGTGTCTCTGCTTGTCTGTGTGTCTCTGTTGTGCTGTTGTTTGCCTTTAAAGTAATGCAATTTCCTCACACACTTCCTTTTCTCTCCCTCGTTCCAGTGACTCTGTTCAACTGTTCAGTGGGGCGGTCAGACTGCAGCAGATGTCGCACTGCCGACCCCAAGTATGGCTGCGTTTGGTGTGGCGGTGCTGCGAGCTCTCGCTGTGTGTACCAGGACTCTTGCACTGAGGAGATCAAACACACCTGTCCTGCACCCGTCATTCACTTTGTAAGAATCATTTACCATCCTTTGACCACTATCTGAGGACGTTTTGCTTTGAGAGAGAAAGTAGGAGAAATGTGAGAAACAGGTGGAAAAAAATATGTCTCTTAAGATTTTATTTTTGTGTGTGGCCTTTTGTGTTGGAAGAGACACTGTCTGAGAAAGGTTGTGCTCACTTACAGTATGGTGCAAGTTGTTATCTGGTTTTGACTGCAGGACTGGCCTTGCAGTTTCTTTTTACCCCCTCATCTGACAAACTGGATGTGATGTGATTTTCAAACTTGAACTATTCTCCTTGAATTTTATTTTTCAGTTTAGTCTTTTTTGGACATTGAACTTGCAGCATGGCAAAAACAGACATCTATCAACTCCTCATTATTGTGCGTCTGCTTCTGTTTTTCAAAATACAACTTCAGATAATCAGATGAAACATTTGAAAAGGTCTCAAGAGGCCTTTCTGTCCCTTCACTTAATTAAATATAAGGCCTTAAAAGTCATGAAATACTCTTACATTTAAATTTCTGAAGTGCCACAAACATTTCATCTGATTTGATTTGTCCCATCTTTTGAGTTATTTAAATCTTTAAATCTACCATGAAATCTAATATTGTCTTTTTACCTTATATTTGCAGTTTCCTACGGCAAAACGTACATTAACTTAACTCACTGCTATAACCATATTGCTACATAAAACCTATCTCTGCATGGTTATACAGATATACTGCTAACCTTTATGATTACCTGCAGTGCTCGAATAAGGAATATATGAATTGTCCAAAAATCAGTCTTAAATTATTTGGTTAAAAATGATCTCAAAAAGGTCTTAAAATGCATTAAATTTAAGTATTTAAGTGTCACATGCCCTTAGACACCCTGAATAGAGAGATAACAGGAAATGAGAGAAGAGAGATGGGGAATGACGCGCAAGAATAGTCCCCACTGTGACAGAAGCTGCTGATATTGTGGTTCATGGTTGGTGTCTTAACTCGTGGACCACTAGGCTGCCCTAATATAGTTTTGTATAATCCATGAATCAACATAATTTAAGGCATTTGCATTGGAAATTTGAGTCAGTTGCAAATAAGTAAGTGAATTTAAAGCCCTCAGTTTGTATTCGGTCAAATCAGTTTAATTAATTGTAATGAACCTTGAGCTAACTGTATCATTACGTCCCACCTGAGGCATGATGTCAGAACAAGGCATGATAGACATGTCTTACTCTTTGTCCTCTTGTGTCTCAGTTGGACCCAGTATCCGGTCCCGTAGAAGGAGGGACAGTGGTGACTATTTCAGGCTCTAACCTCGGTCAGAGAGCTGAAGACATTCAGAACTCAGTCACAGTTGCCGGGGTCCCCTGCAGTGTCATCCACAGCAGATACGAAGTCTCCTCAAGGCAAGTCGTCGGTACACCTGAACGTAAACTGCTTGTAAAGCTTTTTCTGTCATTGTGACAATGGTACATCTTCATCTTGCAGGATAGTGTGTGAGACTACAAGCAGTGGAGGAGAGAAGAGTGGCCAGGCCTCAGTCAGAGTGAGGGGAGGAGGTCTTGGACTCTCTGCTCAGATCTTTAGCTTCCAGGTAAATGCCTCTGCAGTCAGTTTGTTTACATGCACACAGACATACACAGTGTTCTCCCCTAACCTCAGCCTTAATCTGGAAGCTTCTCCTGGTGAGAGCGCAGTTTGTCCTCACAGCACAAATATGTCTGAATTTTACATTACAAGTTTACAGAGGTCTGGTAAGATCACTTCTTTGTAACTCCACACCCCCATATTTTTTTTTTATCTTCAAACTTGAAGTCCTCTGATGCTGACTCACTTGAGGACATTTATCAGAGTTAATGCAGCTCCCTCTGCCACAAAGGGCTTGTTTATTTACGTGCATGTAAACCCGCTGAATATCTACACAAACTCCTGCTACACCCTTTCTGCAAGCCGTGGTCTTGCAGGATTGTTTGGATAATTATACTGTAGCAAGTAAACAAGCATTTAAAAAAACAAAGGCATCTCTCGGGCATTTTCACACCCAGTTCACAAGCAGCAGTTACTTTGAATCCTTGCATGCTTTCCCCCCTGAGTTTGGCTCAGTTACGTATATGAGAGCACAGTAATCGCTTTGGGTGTGGACCAAAACAGACGTACCAAGACCTCACTGAGAGGGGAGTCCCTCAGTGGTTTGCTAAACTAATCCTGGAATGCCTTTGGAGAATGTGGTGCAACTGTGATCGAATACAACTTCAGAAAGCATCAAGGATGATCTGTTGTAACGATCCATAAATTCAGCTGTTTAATGTTTGTTTATTCAAGAAAAAGAAAGCGCTTTCCCACAGAAGATCTCTGTCCAATTAAGGAAACGACGGCTCCCACGTGGCTTTTTTTTTTAATAAGGCTTCATTTAAAATTGTGCTGTGTGAAGTGTAAGTGCACCGCTGCAATGCAGTAACAGCATGTGTCCTTATTTACATTACAGTAATAGGACTGTAGCTTCGACAACAGCCTTAATGAAGAAGCCCGAGTGACAAGCAATTAAATTGTTATACTGGCTTGCTGTGATGCAACCTTCCAGTGTTTCCCAGAATGCCGGGTGTCTCTTTTATCCTCTCAATAAATCACACGTTCACTATCGGATTATTGATCACGCCTTTTTTCTGTCTCATGTGCATCTTTGCATCTCATCCTTTAACTGTCTTCCATGCATCTCCTCCATCACCAGGATCCTGTACTGAGCAGCATCTTCCCCCAAAGAGGGCCCAAGGCAGGAGGCTCGTCTCTCACCATCACAGGCCGGAGACTGAGGACCGGACACCCGAGTGAAGTCAGCGTCCTTATTGGAGGGGTGCCATGTGTGGTGTAAGTGCTTCTAAGTGACCTTGAGCACAGACTATGAGTTATAAATCAAAATGTCTCCTTGTGCAACAGACTGATTAATATTTGGGATAAAAATGTAAAATGTGTCTGCCCCTGTTCAGGTTAAACATCCAGGAGGATCAGATCAGCTGTCTGACAAGAGGCAGCAACAGAACAGGGGAGCATGGCATCACTGTGCGGTTTGGTGGCACAGAGCGCCACCTACAGGGTTCGGTGTATCATTACACCCCCAACCCCAACATATCATCAGCTACGCCGTCAAAAAGCTTTCTCAGGTAAGTCTGACAGTCACATATTTACAATTTAATTTATAATGTAACCATATATTTAATAATCATTGTTTAACTGATATAATGACACTGTTTCATCAGAGCAAGAATATCTCAGCTCAATCTTAAGATTCAGTTTTAAGTTTTACTGTTTAAACAGAGACATAAATCAGAGTTTTCCTAAGAAGTAAATTAAAGCCTTCTTGATTAATACAGTAGGCCTATATCTCAGCATTATATTCAATTCTGTGAAGAAAACTGAATTAAATTATTATTTCTAGAGTTTAGATGAGTTATTTTGTTATAAACTTAAAAAATATTTAACTGGATAAGGGCACAGTGAAGATCTGAACACAACTAAAGTCACAGAGCCTTCACTGTGCAAAACAGCCTTGTCCTGCATTAGAAAAGTATGCAGTTAAAACAACCAAAGAGCTAATAAATCAATGGTGTTGAAGCATTACAGAGAAGAAAACACTGAATTTGTCAATAGAAGAAGGTAAGGTATTAGGTATGTTTAATTGTTAAAATTAAAAAAAAAAATACATCAGACAGACAGAGAGTTTCATAAAAAGTTCCTAAAATATCAGGAAAACTTCATTGCTCTCTCCACAAAGCCTCTGCTTGTGCTTTTGCTCAGGTGTCTTAAGAGGCTAAATGCTTAGTAGTCGGTGTCATAACTCAGGATGCTGATTTGTTTGTAAGAAAATGTGCAAGTGATGACCATGTCTTACAATTAAATGCTGAGTTGTCATTGCTGTTTTGTTAGAATTGTGTTTCTTCCATATCTATTTGCAGGTGTACACGTGCAAAGCATTTAAAGTTAAAAGAAATAATTAAATCAGGATAAAATAACTATTGATTTTAATGATTTTCCTTGCAGAAGTCCAGACACCAGGATGGTGTAGGCATTTCAATTAGATGTGAATTAAATCAGTGATGACAGGGAAAACAAAAAAGTTCAGCACCAGAAAATACTTTCTTTTGCACTCCATTACTTTCTAGACACACAAAAAACAGCCCGGCATCAGACCTTACTATCCATGGAAATGCTGCTATGTACAGTTCCATCAGTAGCATCAGTAAATACTAACTTTAAAGATTTTGGTGAAGCAAAGTGTCACAGTCATCTGTGACAAGTTTAGGAAGATATTTCCAGTCAGTTTTTTTAATGTAACATGAAATCATTTCCTCTGGTCGCCTCTGCAGTGGAGGCCGAATCATCAGAGTTTCCGGTCAGAACCTGGATGTGGTCCAAGAGCCCAAAATGAGGGTCACCCTCAGCCCTCCTGATACTCTCCCTCCCAGGAGGAGAAGGAGCATCAATGGGAGGAAAAAAGGTAGCTTGAACAGAGGACAGGATCGTCGGGGTCTGCTGAAGAGATGGAGGAGAATCGTCCCAGAAGTGGACTGCTCCGAGGGGACACTCTGTCATGTCAAACAGGTCTGCCTCATACAGAAAGTTAAACACATTTAAACTATGCGTATAGTTATGGTTTTCTTTAAACATGTGAAGTATATAAGCTTAAATACAATTTAGTGTGGAGGAAATATCCCCATACCTCATATGCTTCATTACATTGCCTCTGTGCTTCCCCCCAGTATGAGTCTCGCTGTGCAGTGAACAGCTCCTCCCTCATCTTGTGTCCGACTCCGTCAGTGGGTCCAGAGGCCAGGAGGGCCAGGGTCAAAGTTCATTTCCTGTTGGACAGCCTCCATTTTGACTTCAGCACTGTGGGGAATGAAGCCTTCAGCTATGAGCAAAACCCAAAGCTCTACCCGTTGAACCAGAACGACCCCAGCAAACCGTACCACCACAAACCTGGCAGCATCATCTCTGTCGAGGTGGGGGCCAATAACCTTTGATAAAACCCACCTCTCTTTGTTTCTACATCAAGTGTATGAGCTGGTCTTTAGCCGTCAGAACAGCTTTGAAAACTAACAATTGCAGTGACAGTATCGCAGTCCAACTCAGACAGGTCACGCTGTATGCCATGTTGTGTCTGTCTCCTCTAGGGAGAGAACCTGGATCTCGCCATCTACAAGCATGAGGTGGAGGCTCGGATAGGGGCGGGGGTGTGTTTGGTGAAGACTCTGACACACAGCCACTTGTACTGTGAGCCACCAGCTCAGCAGCCCTCAGTCACAGCCAGCAAGAAACAGGATGGCACGGACAGTCTGCCTGAGTTCACAGTGAGTAGATGTTACTGATAGCCTGGAATCCAAGTTGTACGTTCACTGCAGCCAAGGACTTTGGTTAGCTTGAAGAGACCTTTTGTGCTTTTCTTATTTTCTGTTAGATTTTAAGTGTTACAGTGTTGGATGTTTATAATAAACGTGGCCAAAGTTTCAAATAATCTTGTAAATGTATGTAATCCATGCGAGCAAAAACCCTCATGCTTCAGACTGTTCTGAATACTCTTGTTTCCAATGTCAGGGCACATCACTGAACACTGATACACTGCTACATGTGGTTGCTTGCTACCACTAGAGAAACATGTAATCCTGGTTGCTGACGTTGTTGATTTCTCCCAGATTTTTGGTCATAATCCTGCTGGAACATGTCCTTATTGGGGATTTTTCACAGTAGGAAGTGCCGCCATACTGTGTTACAGTCATTCCCCAGCTCCCCCAGAGATGCTGACATACCCAAGACACACAAATGCTGACCAGTCAGAGAAAAATTTGCTTTTTTGGGATGGGAGCATAAAGATTATTTTAACATTGAGACATGAACATGTCCTAGCAGAACCTGAAATGAGCATAACAGTTCCCCATTAAACAAGTGGAGAAAGATTTAGCAGCAAATAATTACAGAGGAACAACAGTGTGTGACTGCATACTAAACAGTTTAACTCAAACATGTCCGTCTTGATCTGTGACTGTAAGTCTCTGATTGTGCTTTCAGGTGAAAATGGGGAATCTGAACTTCTCCCTGGGCAGAGTGCAGTACGACAGCCAGGCCCAGTCTACGTTTCCTCTTGAAGCTCAGGTGGGAGTCGGGGTGGGAGCCTCCATAGTGGCTCTCATCGTGCTCATCATAGTCCTCATATACAGGTAAACATGGACAGCGCTCGGGTAATTTCCCTCCAGTTCAACTGACTTACCTTATTATTCTCAACAGGCTGTGATGAACAGTGGTTGTAAAATGATTTTCAGTCACACATGCTATTTTTTCTATATTTGTGTTCTTCTGTTAACACAGTGCTGCTTCATTTATTTACCTGCATGTTGTCTGCATCATTGCTGTTTGTCAGGAGGAAGAGTAAACAGGCCATGAGGGATTATAAGAAGGTGCAGATCCAGCTGGAGAACCTGGAGACCAGTGTGAGAGACCGCTGTAAGAAGGAGTTCACAGGTACAAGCCAAAGCTTCTGCTACTAATTTAAAAAAAGCATCAGTTCAGTAACTGTCCTAACAAACACAAACTGAGGCCTTCATTCCTTTTCCCCTCCTTCAGACCTGATGACAGAGATGATGGACATGTCCAGTGATCTGGTGGGTTCGGGGATTCCCTTCCTGGATTACAGGGCGTACGCTGAGCGCATTTTCTTCCCAGGCCACCAGGAGTCGCCACTGAGGCGAGATCTGGACGTTCCTGAGAGTCGGAGGCAGACCGTGGAGCAAGGGCTGGTTCAGCTGTCCAATCTGCTCAACAGTAAACTCTTCCTCACCAAGGTCAGCCAGCGGGGTTATGTGTTTTTTTCCTTAATTGGGACGGGATATTAGATACATGGTTTGTGTTGAGGGTGCACCGAAGAACCATTTACAGTACAAGCACCCTGGGAACAGTTTCTCACTGGGAAAGATCTTTACATCAACATTCTCATCCTCTTCCTGAGAGTCATGGACAGTAAATTATTTACCCTCACTCATTAAACTGAACTCTTTTTTTTTTTTTAAAGAAACTGTAACAGATTTTGGAGGAAACTACTTTTCCCAATGAGTTGCTGTTACAGGTAGACAAGACAGCTTTTCTTTAAGTCTTCTCATCCCTGTTATCTCTCCAGTTTATTCACACCCTGGAGGTTCAGCGGACATTCTCCCCAAGGGACCGGGCCTATGTGGCCTCTCTGCTGACTGTGGCCCTGCACGGTAAACTGGAGTACTTCACAGACATACTGAAGACACTGCTTAACGATCTAGTGGAACAGTATGTGGCCAAGAACCCCAAACTGATGCTTAGGAGGTGAGGGTGAAGTCAGTTGGTCAGTTAATCTTCAGCACAGGTACTTTCTTCATCCATTACTTGTTGGCTTACATGTGTACTCTTCCTCTTTCAGAACGGAATCGGTGGTCGAGAAGCTTCTGACAAACTGGATGTCCATCTGCCTGTTTACGTTCCTGAGGGTATGTACGCTAGTATTTTAAACCTGACCACAGATCTGGTAAATAAAGATGAAATCTGTACAGATGCATATTGGTTTAAACACAGACTACTACACAGACACAGGCATTACACCAGGGATACACATCACTGCGTCACATGCTCAACAGAGAAGACAACCATCTGCAGTTTCATCAAAATATTAATATTATAAACTACTGCCCTGTCAGTACTTAGCTACTATGTATGTAAAACCCACTCCTCTCTACATGTTACTATAGTTCAATGGTCTCCTTATCACATATTGTGGCTTTGGTGTTGACAAGAAAAGAGTGGTGCAGGAATGAGTTAGCATTTTTGCACTTGTGGTTCCCCTCATTTCTAAGTCAATAGGTCTTTGGTTCGATGCCTGAAATGTGGTCTGTGGCTCTGACAAGCTTTAGAGACAGTCACGTTTTGTTCCACGATAAAAAATACTACAGTAAATATCCCACCAAAAATTGTTTTCTTTCGAGGAGATAATTGTAAACGTATCATAAACCTTTGTTCGCCTTGGAGCTTTTTTTCTGCAGTAATCCAAAATCAAATGGAAAAATCCAGTTGGCTTTTTCTCAGGGAGCTGGGGTGATGGTAAATTATGGGTCAGCCTACAAAAAATGTCATTCCTGCAGCACTCTATTGTTCAGTTAAAGAGGGATTTATCTTTTTTTGTTTTGTTTTGTTTTTTTTAAGGATTTTTTAAAGCCACAAAGTGGTGAAAGTTTTAAAAGAAAAAAAGAAAAAATCTGAGAAAAAACACACCAAAAAAAACCCAAGCACAAGTTTATACAGCCAAACAAATACGTTTCGATCTTTCTTATCCCTTTATTTATCTATTGACCTCTTTATTTATCTTGGGACCCCCCAGAATGAAAACCACTGCTACAGTTAACAGTCTTTATAGCTGTATTATCATTATTTTTACAAGTTGTTTTATTGTTTATATTTACCACTAAGTCATATAACTTTGCCGTTGCAATTTTTTCAAAAAAATCAATGATGGTAATATTTGATTTTATACGAATTACACCTTTGTTAAGTTGAAGCCAGTACAAATGAAATTCACTTTATTATCATCATCGTCACGGCCTCCTCCACAGGCAGGGTGGCCAATCCTGGCTGCTCTGAAGCAGAGGAGAGCACTTGGTCAGGACACTCACTGAATGACTCTTAAATTAAATTCTGTCCTGTCAGGACACTGTTGACCTTCCGTCTTTATGCTTGGCCAGGAATCAGCAGGGGAGTCGTTCTACATGCTGTTCAGAGCAATAAAGCACCAGGTGGACAAGGGACCTGTGGACGCTGTGACAGGAAAAGCCAAGTACACACTGAATGACAACAGGCTGCTGCGAGAGGACGTGGAGTACCGCACGCTGGTCAGAACACACATAGACGCTGTACAATATTAAGTACATTAACACAGGCAGAATTAATATGTTAACACTGTCAGAGTCACATTACAATCAAGGCAGTGTGTATTATTTTAAAAAGACCAGTTCTTGTTGTTTTTCATGCTCCTTTTCCTCATTTTTGATGGCACAAGTTTGTGTACTTAGTGTTCTTGTAGTTCTACTGATGCCATTTTTAAAAGTTCTTTTCTTTGAACTATGTGTAAAATACACTAATAAAAGTACTAACCTTGTGCTAGTTTCCTGAGAACATACTTTATGTTGAAAATACAAGTGTTTAAATGAAACTGTAACAATTTCTTTTTTCCTGAATTTGAAATGACTAAATTAAGATGACCAGCTCAAACCACAATGGACAACTGCACAAACTTGAACACCCAATCACAACCCACAAACCTGTCTATCTGTCCAGACTCTAAATGTTGTGATGCCAGCAGCAGCCGCCAGCGGAGGCACTACCACCCAGACGGTACCTGCCAAAGTCCTGGACTGTGACACCATCACCCAAGTGAAGGAGAAACTTCTGGAACAAACTTGGAAGGGAACCTCCTTTTCCCAGAGGCCACACATTGACTCATTACACCTCGGTAAGTTCACTTTATTTCCTGAGCCCACACTTCTCCTTTGCATCTGACTGTAGTGATGAGTGGGCTGTCGGTCAGATGAAGCAGTCACAATAACTAGTGGGCTGCTTTTCATTTTGACTGTGAATAATCAAGCATAGAAAGTGTCTACAGTGGTAGCTGTGGAAGCCACGCGGCAAACATTTATTCGGCACAAATCCTGCTTTACAACTGCGGGCAATCCATTTGTTGATATTATAAAGTAGGATTAGAGTCTTCAAACACAGTTCAATCTTTTGATCAAAGAATTACCAGGCCTTTCCATGTGCACCCGGATTACCAACAGAGATGAAAACTTTCATTTTCTCTTTGTGGAGCAACACTTGTCGTATATGTCAGTTGAAAATAAATCTGCAGTGGCATGAGGTTACATAAACATTTTTCCCTCCAGAGTGGCGTGCAGGTGTTGCAGGTCACCTAATCCTGTCAGATGAGGACCTGACATCAGTAGTACAAGGCTCATGGAAGCGTCTTAATACACTGCAACACTACAAGGTAAGTGCAAGTCACACAACAGATACATACATATACACATCAGTCTTGCATGTTGACTGCTTAAAAGTACTGTAGGCAACTTTTATGAAAAAAACTTTTTGTTGTATTTGCTGAAAATGTTATGTCACTCGACCCTGACAGTGGAACATGAAACACATAATCTGTTACAAAATCAAAATCCTCTGGCTCCTCCTTGTCCAGCAGAGTAGTTTAAGTAAAAATGAAAGCAAGTTTTTCATCATCAGTCTTCTTCTTGCTACTTGTCTTCACCATGTACGCTGTTGTTGGCCGTCCAGCGCAGCGTGTGCACAGGCAGTGATTGACACTGTGCTACACTCCACGTTGGTCTGGTTGCTTTCGTTAAGGCATAGTGGATTCTTGCAGATGCCATTAGAAGCACTAGGAGGAGCCAGAGGAACATATTATATTTCCAGATTTTCTATCTCATGTACAACTGTTACAATATAGTGACAGTTTCAGTGAATACGACAAAAGGTTACTTTTGTGAAAGTTACCTGCTGACACTTAAAGGAAGTTTGAAAGTTTTGATACACTGTGCAATGCAGGTCCCTGATGGAGCAACAGTCGCCCTCGTCCCCAGGAACACCAAAAATCACCTCCATGACAGCCATGATTACATGCCTGGAGAAAGTAAGTCTCATGCACTGTTTTGTGGCTTGTACACGATGATTACATTATTCAGATATAAACAGTTATGAAAAGGAACTTTTAGTAGTCAACGTGAAATGACAGCTGGGTTCAAGTTTAATAACTTCTCATCAGTTTTCACCAGATGTGTTGGTCAGTGCAGGATGAAGCTCGACTTGTACGGCACAGATGTTCTTACTTCATGATCTGATATTGAAGTCTGCACTTTACATTACATAAAAATGATTGCAAAATGGCCAGTTGAGCTTTTGAGATGTTTTTCTAATTTTGCTTTTTAATTGCAGGGTTTTTTTTTTTTTTAAACCCTGCAATGTTGCTCAGTGCAATTAAATCTTGTGTTTTCTCACTGTTAACACCTCATGTTGTGTTTCCACTATTTTCATTCACCTGGACAACTAGCAGTTTCACAGCTTTTTTGGAGAGTGGGATCAGAATTAAAATCAGGCTTTATTATTCAATAAATTTAAGTACAGGGTTATAATGTTATGTCATCATTATATACTGTCAGCAGCTGCTAAACCTATACATAAAAATATTGTATATGGAGCAGGAGCAGTAGAGAACAATTTAACACAGAAAATGAGTCAGTGTAGACGTTTTTTAACAGCTTCATCTGAACACACACTCATATCCACGTCTGTCTTGTGTGCACAGACAGATGTATCTACTGTGTAAGTGAGTGTTGATCTTCATGCAGTCATGTGATAGCTGAACAGCTGAACAGAGTGTAAATAACCAGAGGAGGGTGCTGTTTGACTGTGTTATGCTGTGCAGGGTAGGCTGAAGCAGGGAGCTGAGAGTCGGCAATAAAAGGTAGTTGTTAAACGGCAGAGAAGCAGGCAGTACTGTTGAGTTTAGCTGTATCATTGGGACCATCATGTGCTGTAATATTCATGATAATTTTAACACTGAGCATTTATGTTAACGGGAAAAAATAACCTTTGTTATACACCAATTTTGGACCTGAAAATACAGCTCAACTGTTCAGAGTTTAAACAATACCTTGCTTGGTATTAGCTGAGCTTGCAGCCGTACTTGACCAAGCCAACAAAAATAAACTCATTCCACTGTTTGGTCCCCTCCTACCAGAGACACCTATGCTGGATGACGGGGAGGAGGGAGGAGTGAGGCTTTGGCATCTGGTGAAAGCCAGCGAGGAGTCCGAGCTGCCCAAGCACAGGAGAGGCAGTCTGAGGGAGAGGGGTGGCGAGAGGGCCAAGGCCATCCCCGAGATCTACCTCACACGACTGCTCTCCATGAAGGTACAGCAGTCTGAATGTCATCCGTGAAGGTGGTGCTCACTCATTCATATTTGAAAAGGTTTCGCATACTTAAATTAAACACACAGGAGATGGCCACATTCTTTTCGGGAAATTAGTGTAGCAAAGCAGCAGTATTCAACTTTGTGTTGCTTCCAGGCAACAAAGTAGACAATGGGGATCAACCTTGTTAGATACACAAAGTATGAAGTGAGTCAGCATGAGATTTTCACAAGTGCCGCCAGAGACCAGATGGAGTCCCACCGATACAGCACCCCAGGGCACCAGTGGTCAGCAAAATAAAAGATTAAATAGATAATAATAATTATGCTAACAATAGAGATGGTGGTGATTACTTTAACTTTATTGTCATGATCAGCAATGATTATGACTGTGATGATGCTGAGCACTGATACCAACAAGAACAATAAAAAGGAAGACTGAAGACAGTGTGGTGTGTGTTAGAGTGCATTTATGAGTGTGTAGAGGGGGAAGGTAATAATCACAATTACAGCCAATGGCAATAACGAGAATAATAAGAATACTGTAAATCAATAGATAACCCAACACGTGTGCAGATTTCTGTACAGACTTGGTTTATTTATCTGCTCCGTCTCAGGGCACACTGCAGAAGTTTGTCGATGACTTATTCACGGCGATCCTCAGCACCAGTCGTCCCGTACCTCTGGCTGTCAAATACTTTTTCGACTTGTTGGACGAGCAGGCTCTGCAGCACAACATCACGGACCCCGAGACCATCCACATCTGGAAAACCAACAGGTAACTGGACAGCAGCAGCTTACAGAAGGTTTGGGATGTCAGGAGGCAGAGTTGGAAACCAGAGCTGGTCACAAGCCAACTTCTGGTGGGCCTACATGAGAGAGGAGTTATAAACACGCTTCGGGGAGAATTTCATCCACAGGTTTGAGAACCTCCTGTGTCAGTTGAGCCTACCCACACAGAACATATGGACAACAGCTGATCGCCTGGTTTTATTTTGATCTGATGTTAGGATACATTAAGCGGTTTCCGCAAGTAAAGAAAAAGAGTTTTCATGCTCGTAGTTTGGTTCATTTTTTTCAGAAAAATATAACGTGATACATTTTCTTGCCTTCTTAGTTTGTGTTCATATTGACTTATTTTATCAAACCAAAACAAGTAAACGTGAGGTCATATGAACTGACAAGGAGCACGTCATTTATTACGTACTGTCATCCTGCCTCATCAGAGCTTTATGGACTGACCTAGGGAAATTGAGTACTTGTAACTGACAGCCAGTCATCCCTCACTTTACTGAACCTTTTGGGTTTATTAATGATTTCTGGTGCCATAAAGAGCACACCAAGAAATAACTGATGATGAACATTCTTAGTTGAGAAACAAAGAGGCAAAAACAGGTCATATTAAAGCTGGTTACAGTCAGTAACTGTGTGGTCGCTATGTTTCGGAACAGGCCTATTGCTTGGCCTCTAGTGCTGCTTTTTCTTGAGAACAGCTCAATCAAACAACATCACACTCAACACTCTGCACTCTGAAATTTGCAGAAAGTTTGTGATCCAGCCACCATGTTGGAAACAGGCGAGCCAAAATCAAGCATCACTCAGAGGCTGGAGCAAAGTATCTCATTTTACAGCTAAACAGTACACTAAAATATGTGTCTGAAAACATTTGACGCAAGAAATAGGCAATGCAGTCACAGAATCTTGATTCCTATTTGATCAGTGCTACCTGGTTTGACAGTTTGATCACATTTCATGAGCAGTGATTGACATCTGCATTAGAGACTCCTCTGCTGTGATTGGTTGTTTTTCTTTAGCAAATGCTATTACAAGCACTACGAGAAGGAGGAGGAACTCAATTTTTTCACAGCCTATCTTTTTAACGTAATACTGTGTGGATGAAGTGACAGTTTCAGCAAATATGAGGAGAGGTTATTTTTATAAACGTTACCAACTGTAGCTTTCATAATAGTGGTTTTTTGAATTCATGCTAAAATCACATATCTGCTGTCACTGGATATCGCAGTTAATCTGCTTTGCTTTTGCACCACAAATGAACCTTACTGTAGTCGTCTTGGAAGTTTTACAGCACTACAAATTAACTGAAATAAATGTCCAAATATACCAGAGTTTGATGGAACCAGACTGCTGAGCATTATCAAAAAACTTTCTGGTGTTTTGCCAGTGGTTGTAACCTGAACAAAATGTTCAATGAACTAAAATTTGCTGTTCTAATATACTTTATAACCAGTGGAGCAATGTTTACATGTGTATCAACTGTCTTGTCTTGTTAAACAGTTTACCGCTGCGGTTCTGGATCAATATCCTGAAGAACCCACAGTTCATCTTTGACGTGCAGACCTCAGACCATGTGGATGCTGTGCTGTCCGTCATCGCTCAGACCTTTATGGATTCCTGCACCATCGCTGACCACAAACTGGGACGGGTGAGTTAATCACTTTAAGGCACAGCCAGTGTTATAGGACAGTATTATTCTCTACCAGTGTTATATTAATACATCCAAAAACACTATACTAGCACAACAAGGTTAACTGATATTACTGCACTGTATGGTAGTACAGTAACATGACTATATACAGACCATTCACATCACATCTCTACACATGGATGGAAAACAGAATAATATAAATCATCTCCTAAGAGGGCCCTACAGGCTGTGTTTTCTACCCAAAGCATTGTTAAATCAACAAAGCTTTATATGACCTGTTTTATATGGTATTCAGGACACGTTTGTGCCATTTGTCTTCCTCGCACAGGACTCGCCCATCAACAAGTTGCTATACGCCAGAGACATCCCGCGCTACAAACAGATGGTGGAGAGGTAAGAATATGGCAGCCAGTTGCCCCACTGACCCCAGGCATGAAAAACATTCTGGAGGAGAGAGGAGGGAGGAAGGGAAGGAGAGAGTGAGGCCTAGGACAATCTGTCAGTGCCAGACAGAGGGTAGACTAAGCCTGCGAGGCTTCCATGCATGGATGGTCTGAGAGCAGACTGCTACACTTACTGCTGTCTGCTGCACATTAAACCCTGCAGATTACACTGGCGATGTATTAAAGCTTTGCTTGACAAGATTTTTACGTTAAAAATATGCCTGTTTTATAAGCCTTATTAGTCTTATCTAAATTAAAAAGGATAAACGCTGCAGAAAACTGCTCGCTACTCTTACTCTTCATATTTCCCCCACTGATGCTGTAGATTCATCCTGTTTTCCCCATGTGATATTTAACACCATTGACAGATGATAGCTGGCTTAAAGAGTGACTTAACAACAAATGTAAGGCTCGTTTTTGCTTACCTGCAGTACTTAAACATCTCACTATACTGCAGTGATGTAGAGGTGTACTCAGAGTGTGTCAGGACACCCTGACATCACTGCAGGGCGTCGTCTTGGGTGCAACAGGTTTGAAACTTTAAACCAGAGGAGGTCACTGTGACAAGGCTTTTCAAGTTGGTTTTACTTGCTTAAAGTTAAAGTTTAAAAAGCTGATCAGACCACAGTACAGCATATACAGTATATTTCAGTTAACAGCCTGAACACCTCATCTGTACAGCTCATACTCTAATCAATAGTTCACACCAACAACAGCAAATACTCCAATGCAAAATGTGAAAGGGTTGATTTGTAGTGATGAACTTACAGCCAATAATCACCTGACTCAGGGTTGTTTTCCTCAGTGGATGCTTGATGCGTAAATTAGCCTCCATTTTGCAAATAATTTGGTTTTAATAAATCCTTTCCCACTGCACAACACACCTACTAACATCTGGTTTTTTCATGCAATGGGAAATGTTTTAATTGGCATTCACACCTGGGTCAAATGACTCTGCAGTAGTCATGGGTATTTATCTCCTCTGGCTCTGCGTGCTAATTTTAGCTCCTTTAACGGTGAGATGCAATGACGAGCCATCACAAAATACTGTCCGTCTCTACCCAAGCAGCGCTCAGACATCAATCGAAATTAGGTCTGCACCCAGTTTGAGAGAGAGAGTGAATAAGTAAGAAATATTTAAAAAGAAGTAACCACCTAAATGTTTGCTATGCTCCTCTCTTCTGTTCACCTGTTCTCCGACCTGTCCATGACATTGAACGTGACACACCCAAACACACACAGAAAGGCATGTTTCGTCCACTTCAGAGCTGTGTACACAGCGCTGATCTACTGGCAATGGGAAAGGAGTCTGTAGCCCCCTTTTAGCAGGGTTTATGGTGGAAAAGATGTATCAGTTATTTGATGCTATTAGAAAGAGGGTGTGACACCATGATTTACAGCTGTGTGTGTTCTCACGATCAGTGGCACTCCTCCTTAGTGGTCAGACAGGGGGAACTTGATATCGTGGAATCTGCCTCTTTGCAGACTCTGGCTCCAAATGACAACACCAGAGCAAGATGGCAGCGGCCGTATCCACAGTACTTTGGCTTCATATCTGAACAGTGTGAGGAAGTGGAGATGTGTTGTCAGATTTTATGCAGAGTCATTACCACAAAAGCATTACAAACTGTAGCTCAATTCCAAACACAGAACTGGATGAACAAACATCATTTAAAATCTTACATGACTGAACACTTCATTTTTATTAGACAAACTATAAATTCCAAACCTGATTCATTAAAAGCAGCGTTTAGGTCTTGTCTTTATACTCACTGAGTATAATGATGTTTGTCTCTCTATCTGACGTGAGTTTGGCTCCTGATGAGCACATCCTCTACTGGAAGATAAATACTGTTGATCACTTTGCATTCTGGCAGTTTCACATCAGCTCGTATACTGGTCATGTTCTCAATGCAGCCTGCTGTCAGCGTGAAGTGAAGGTGCTGCAAATAACACCATGAAGGGATTCAAGACACTTGAGGTATCAAATTCAAGGTGTAGGGCAGCCAGCGGGCCACATACGACCCACCGAAGCTTACCATCATGCCCTCAGGATATTAATGAATTCAGAGAACTGAAGAGGTTATAAATCCATCTGTCAGCTTATTATTAGTGGCAGTGATGCAGCAGGTTTGGGTAACGTTAGGCCTGCTACAAAGATATCAAAATATATGATGTAATATATAAGAAGCGAGAATGCAGGTCCTGAGTAAGTTATTAATAACTCTGAGAAACATTGCGTGCAATAGTCTTCCTTCCACCTCTCTGCTCCCTCTGTCACTGTCCCTCTATTAAACACACACGCAGCAGCGCTCAGTCCGTGTCTCTGTCCCCATCTCAGTACTCAGTCCTGACAACCGTGCTACGAGAATACATACAGTTGATGTTTGCAGGTCAGGATGGATTTGGGTGGTTGATTAACCCTTATTTTGCTGGTTGGGTGGTGCGGATTGGAGAAGTGAAGCTGAAACCAGTGTGATGCTGCTTGTGTCATATCTGCATGCAAGAATGGGGACAAACTTATAGCACTTATTTAACTTTGTTTTTTTTTTTTAGCCCAACAAACTCTTATTAAACTTTTTTTTTAATTAAACATATCTTTTTTCAAATTATTTTATTTAACATAACTTTTTTCAATTTATTTTGTTTAACTATTATTTTATTCAACATATTTTTTTCAAATGATTTTATTTAACTTTTTTTTTTAATTATTTTATTTAACATATCTTTTTTAAAATTATTTTATTTAGCATATCTTTTTTCAAACTATTTTATATAACATTTCACTTTATTCATGTTTTTACTGCTAAAATAATTTTGTTATTTTAGTAAACATTTTATGAAATCATATACAGTTGTTTTTTTTTTTTTTTTAAAGTCGACCCCAGACTGTGCGTAGATGATGATGCCTGAATACAATAGAATAGTAGAAAATATAGTAGAAAATAATAGAAAGAATATCTGTTGTCAAGTTGTTTTCATCTCACCAATATTTCCATGCAGTTTGTGCCTTCTTTTCTATACATAACTCTGTATTCTTCTCTTTCCAGGTACTATGCAGACATCCGTCAGACCATCTCCGCCAGTGACCAGGAGATGAACTCCGCTCTAGCAGAACTCTCCCGTGTATGTTACCCGCTCTTGTTTTCCCATTTTGCAAGAATAACTTTTTGAACACGTAAATCATTTCAGGTCCTGGAAGTTTCCATCTGGGTGGGTGCCTAACACGCAAGATGTGGAGTTTGAAATGAAATATGAATGGTAGCCGATGCAGTTTTTAACAGCCTCCACCCCCTGACGTTTCTCCACCTCTCTATTTTTACTCTCACAAAACAGAATTATGCTGCCGAGGTCAACTGCCTTGTGGCTTTACACGAGCTGTACAAGTACATCAACAAATACTACGATCAAGTGAGTATGATGCAAACACAAAGACACGACTGTCTGGTTGTTCAGTATGTTGTGCTGTGGTTCAGATGCATCTTGACTACATGGATAACTAATTTAATCTCTGCAAGTGCTGAAAACACTGAATCACAGATTTGTAAAAGATAAGCCCCGCCCACAACAGGTACCATGGCACATATGCATTTTCTAGTGATAACGGTGGTATATTTACCTTCACTGCTTCTCAGCCTTAGTCAGTCAAATCTTTTCAGCTGTAATGGCAGCTGTGTGGCAGATTGTTTCATCTGCAGCTAGCTAGGTAATGAAGCTAATGTTAGCTTCACAAGTAGGTTGAAAACACTGT
This sequence comes from Cephalopholis sonnerati, assembly GCA_019142605.1. Taxonomy (NCBI): domain Eukaryota; kingdom Metazoa; phylum Chordata; class Actinopteri; order Perciformes; family Serranidae; genus Cephalopholis; species Cephalopholis sonnerati. The sequence continues at coordinate 31,791,864 of JAGQAX010000011.1, forward strand.
CTTTGTTTCCAGCAGTCACATTTCAAAACAAGAATTTTGTAAAACATGCACTCGATGGCTACATCCATGACATCGTGCTAAAAGACTGAAGCTAAAGCTGCATGTCGCAGGCAAAAAGTGAGCGTCATCTTCAGATAATGACACAATTAAATGACCTAAAGACCCGTTCCAGTGTAAGCCTGCCTGGCCAAACAGGGTTATGGTCACTTAAAATAGGGCTGGGTATCATTTAGAAAATTACGATACCAGTGCAGTACCAACACCAGTGTCCTTAAAGTGTGTAGCAAAGCCATACTTTCGAATGTTTTGGTGATATCTTGGCTTGCCATTTGCCAACTCTGTCAAAAAAAAAAAGTATTCCTGACTTCATCGCACCAGAGACCTGGTTGTACCTGCTCTGGTAATGGGCCAATCACATGTTGGCTGCGAACAAAACCATACAGATCTGGGTACACGAAGGATCAAATGCAGGTATCATCTGACCAGAGACATTTTCATACTACTTGGCACTGGGTTATTTCGGTCGACACCTTAAAGGTATTGAGTACTCAGCCCTACTTATAACATTACAAGAGAAAAGGCTTTCAGGATGACGACTAAATGATGACTAGGGTGAATGTAAAGCTGTTTCACTGTAACATTAGCCGGAGTTGCTGGAGAGTAAATGTTCCCAAATCCAATGAAGAGCAGGACACAGCCACTAATTTAAGCCTACAGTCTTACAGTATCTATTTACAACCAGCTTCCACAGATGAGAAGCACCACAAAATGGATAATGGGGCTTCTTTTTTTTTTTTTTTGCTATAACCTGCAACCTCACAAACTAATGTAGTTAGATAATTATGTGTTTCTTGGCCTTGATGTTACCACTGTACTGTAGGTAGTAAACTAGCCAGTAATGCTAGCACTTGCAGCTTACATCAGGGCAGATAAACAGTCTTTTAAATCCATTCTGTACATTGTTGCTCTTCTGTTTTTGTTTCTGGTGATCTAAAAAAATGACACCACCCATCAAACTCTTTAAATGCAGGATATGGCTCTTACTAAAGCCTCATGCACAGACTTCAGCATGTAGAGAAATCAGCTTGACATATCTGCTGTGCCTTACAGTTGCTAAGCTATGACTGGACAATTGATGTTCGGGTAAGGGGCATGCGCAGCATTCTGAGATGGTGCCACCATGTTGGAAGGATAAGTGTCTGTAGCTATGGTAGCTGCGGGTCCAATCGTCTGTCTATTGTTCATCGTCAGATATTTTTAAATATTTTTAAATAAGACAGGCCATAAAGAAAAGCTCTGGACCCAGGCAAAGGAGTGAAATACTACAAAATTGAAGATAGTTAAAGATATCAATCATTACAGACCTTGTCACCCGTTAACGTCTAGCATTTGGTGTTAGCGCCTTTTCCTGTCATCAATTCAAAAACTTTAAATCTTTGGAGGCCCATGTCCAACTTACAAATGAGTAAGTACAGAACCTTCATATCTACAAGCTGAATTCCAATTACACAACCATCTTGTCAAAGATAAGCTGGTTTATGTTATGCTAACAGGATGCTAACAAACCGTCTGCTAATCATACATAATTAATCTAATGGTACCTAGCAAATAAGACACAGAGTGTTAGCCTAGCTTTGTGTCTGACTGTATACTATATATTTTGAATCTTACTCACTGAGTAGTGTTTTGTGTTAGTTCAGCTGTTCTTTTTGACACTTACAATAAACAGCTAGTGGATTCAAAATGGCCGACTCACAGCTGACGACAACATGTTCCCATCCCCTATAGCAAATGGTCCAAAAACAAATATGTCGCTCAGATTCACATTCAGTTTCATTTATAAAAGGATAAGCCCAGTGAGGTCATTACACAATATTCCATGCAAATCTAAATCAGTAAAATTGTAATGATCTCCATCTTCCGTCAGATCATCACCGCCCTGGAGGAGGACTCCACAGCCCAGAAGATGCAGCTTGGTTACAGGCTCCAACAGATCGCAGCTGCTGTAGAAAATAAAGTCACAGACCTATGACCCAAAGGACGGGATAGATATTTCCTTTAACCTTGAAGAGTGGACAGTGATGGGAGAAGGTTGTGTCTCCTGGAGAAAAAAAGCAAAGTCTTTTCTTTTTTTTTTTTTTAAGACAAATGAGGACAGAGGAACGTCGTGGCGCGTACTGTGACTTTGCTGTCATTTTGACAGACTGATTTTCAGTGAAGGGAGAAATGATCTTAAGAGGATCACTGTTCCATATCCAGGAGGATACCCTCGACATTTCCACAGGTCCTAACACTGGGAGTAAAAAGACACTGCTTTGAGGGGAAAAAAAAGAAAATGTGAAATGAAGCACATTAAAATAACTATGTCATCTCTCATAAGGATTTCCCACGTTGCATTCAAACAAAAGGGAGACATAATATGAAAAGAGATCTTTTTGTTTTTCTTCCGACTCCATGTGTCTCGCTGGACTCGAAGGTTTCCTCGACAAACTGCACTGAACATTCCTGCAAGTTTACAGCTGTACTCGTTGGTCCCTGCTGAGGGATGGATGCTGAAGGTGTGCTGGATGAAGAAGCTGTGGACGCTGAGGAAAAGGGAAAAAGGAAGGACTTTAACGTCGACAGAGTTGGAGTTTTTATGTCAAAGTCTTACAGAAAGGACAAACAGATAATGACAAAGTGCTGTGGAGGCCTGAGCAACCTTATCATACTCGACGGATGTTTTCATTCTGCTTTTAGCTTCCTTAAATCATTCTACCAAGTCTTACTCTGTGACGCTGAATTAGCTGTTAATGGACAGTTTGTTGCTCTGTGTAAACAGTTTCCAAGGATAGGCTCTCGTTTTCATTTTTTAAGCTTCACATCGCCGGTTGTCCTTTTTACTGCAACTCATAGAAGCTGCCTTGTAGTCGCAAACCAGTGTTTTGTAAAAGATTTTATTTAGTTGAGTACATAGTACATGAAAACAACCTGCTTTGACCTACTGCTATTGTGAATGTTTCTTTTCTTAGGTAATATTCTGCAAATGTTTTCCGAACACTTGTTTTTATGTGGATTACCCACGACAGTTTGGCAGAGGTATAATATCGCTAACTCATTAACTGATCCGTCCGCAAGAAAACCATGACATTAAAATCTTTAACTAAATGTAGAAACAGTCCATAACAGCACTACTGTAATCTGTACTAATTCAATTTAAAAAAAGATCTTATTACTTATGAAAGGCCAAGCCTGACTTATTAGGAAATAAATGCACAAATATACAAATAATGCACAAAGGAAATGAGGAATATTTCGTTCTACATTATTTATGTTTTGCTGCCACTTCAGTATTTATTTCCCCTCCCCTTTTTCCATTAGTGTAATATATTTTAATTCGTTGGGATTTTTTTAAATGTGTGTGATTGACTGTATTTTTCCTGAAGTATGTAGGCTATTGAGTGTAAATCTGAGGTGACTGTGAAATAAATGATGTGGAATTAGATGACTGCATATTTAAACAGTTACTTCTCATATATTTGCATTTTATAGATGGATTTAAATTTAATTATGTCTTTTTTTTCTTTTATTAAAGTCAGGTTTGATCTTCCATATTTCTAAGACGTTATGGCTGTTGTCTGTATGTTATGTTCTGTTTTTGGATTTACAGTATTTCTGCACAGTCAGTACTTATGTCAGTAATTATGTCTTCCCCACTTCAGCACACCGAAAGTCACATTTCTGATTGAAATTTAGTTTCTGTAACTATCAGAACGACCCTTTAATATTATTGGGTTTTTTTTTAATGCTGAAGGAAATTGAGGAAACTGCTTCCTCCAGAGCTGGATTGCTGCTAGTTAACAGTTCCTAAAACAAAATGGCTGTCCCTGATTTTACGCTTTAAGAAGCATCTCAGTTTTGGCGTCAGAGTGGATGCCAGATTTTTGCAGTTCTTCATCTTTTAGAACTTCCTCCCTTTCTCTCAAGACTTAAATCAGATGATATGATTTATAACTGTAATGCCACACGTGAAAGTCTTTTACTAGTTTTTTCCAATTTAATTTATTTTGTATTTATTCTATTGCATATGTTGTTGATTATTATTTCCAGACATATTAAATCATAGTGGTTTTGCCCCTCCAGATCAGATGTGACATCATGTTTTGTTTCGTTTTTTTAAGGAAAGAGCCTTTGTCATTTCTTTTAACCTTATGGTGTTTCTTTTTGTCCGTTGCTTTACTCTCAAGATAATAATGAAGAGTTACTACAAGTCAAATTCACATCAGCTGTCTGGAAATTCTAATAGTTTCAATCTCTGCTTTTATATTTTGCATCAGTTTTAGAAGCAATAGGGAAGTATGACTTTTAATGTTGCAAGCGATTCATTTGTACATTCAAAAACATTCTTTGCACATTAGTGTTGCTTGTTGCTTATTGCTGATGTTTTTCCTGTAGATACAAACTGCTCTTAAGTGATCCTGACTTTAGTGTTCTCTTACTAATTGATAGGATGAACCTAACAACAACTTAATGTGATGCAATAAAGTGGTCCCCATGTTAATGAATGTCTGAAGTTATTTAGCTTAGCAATAAAACATATTGCAGTTTATTTCCTTTTTTCCAACTGCTAATTATTTCCCCAAAGGAAAACTTTGTCAGCATCACTTTTAATGTCCTCTGTGAGGCCAGATTAAACACACGTGTGAAACGTTTCACATGCAGGTATCCTGCTAACTGAATGGTGTGCTGCAAAGTTTAGTTGACTCAAAACACACTTTAAACATGGCTTAATAGAGACAATTTCAAAACCAAGTACACAAATCAACTTCACTATAACTCACAGTATTCACAGACAAAGCATTTGTCTTTTGCTGGATGCATTTTCCCCACAAATACAACATGCTAATGTTTTTAGCACAAGCCAATGGCATTTTACATTGTATAAATTAGCCTAGAGGCTAGCGGACTTCTCTGCTCATATGAAGCCAGGATAAATCACGAAGTATAAATCCCTGAAGGATAAAAAGTAGTTACATTTCTGGCGAGGTGCATATCAGGCTACGGCATGGGCTCTACATCGACGCAGAGCCTACAGCGTAGGTACGGCGTCAATTTGACGCAGAGGTATAAATTCGGCCTAAGCAGGGGTTAGTGCTTGATAAATTTGTTTTATGCTTTGCATTCAAGGACATTTTACATTTGACTTTGACTTGAAACTTGAAATTACTCACATGAATTCAGTCATTTTTAATGTTTTTAGTTACACCTGTAAGTCAGTAATTCTGCCATGTTACATCATGAGAGATGGCGAATTTACTGTGGTATAAAAATGGCAGTAAAACAGCAGACAGTTTAACTTGTCATATGAAGAGAAGCAGAGGTGTAACTAATAATATAAACATGACTCTGGTTAATTTAGGTGTGGTAATTAGCCACAACAGTGAGGCAGCATGCACAGTACAGCACCATGATCCTACAGATACATAGAAAGCAGCCATTATCAGTGTTAGTTACACCTGTGCTTTCCTTCTATATGTCAAAATGTTGACCGTGCAAAGGGCCAATCAAAAAGGGCTACAATTTAGACAGTTTAGTCTAAGCTGTTGTCGCAGCTAATAATAACAAATCCCAGGCTATCCCAGTCTGTTGCTAGCTAATCTAGTGTCAACTAGCACATTAGCTGCTAAGCCAGGCTGGGAGCTCCATATTTGTGCCTCCTCTCTCCCAGTCGCCAATCAATCCAAGAGACTGAACACCTGTCACACACAGCTGGTAATGCTAAACCACGCATGGCCTGATCCCAAACAAGTCAAATTCCAAGTTAAGTTTTGTGCAGACAGCAGTTACTGTAAAAGTGTCACAAGTTTATGAGTAAATCAGATAAATAGCTCAACATTTATCTGCCGTGCAGCGCGTGAGTGTCAGGTGACAACTGGGCACTTGTTTTTTCTTGAGTCTGGCAGGTGATGAAATCTCAAATCTGTGATAACTGGCCACCCTTAAGAGTGTTTAATGAGTGTGTGTGTTCAAGCACTAAAGCAGGATCAGTGTATGTGCTTCTTAAATTAGCCGCAGCATCATAGTGAATGAATGCAGGTCGCGTTTCACTCCAGACAGGGGTGAGGGTCAGATAGGCCAAACTGAAGGTGAGGGAGAGTGTGTGTGTGTGTGCATGTGTAAGCATGTGTAATGGAAATGCGTACAAGTGTGTGAACTGTAATTATAAATGCTGTCTGCTCCTGTTTGAGGCTGTTCTGTAACGTCGCTCCTCCAATTTGTGGCTTGAAGGACTTATAAATACGGTAACAACAAGATGAATGGACCAGCTGCCTCCATGCTTTATTATGTTTTTGATAAATGTCTGGTTATATTATTAGAAAATAAATTTAATATTAAGCTTTATAGGTAAAACTAGGACAAAAATATGTTGTAATACAAACCTCTTTCATCACCTGATATTTATCCCCTACTAACCCAGTGATCCAGATCCATGCAGGTGCTGTTTGGACGTCTCTCAGCAGTGTGCACACACACACACACACACACACACACACACACACACACACACACACACACACACATGCTTCCTGCTCCTGTGGGAAGTGTCTTATAACAGCTCTCTGAAAATGGAAAACAGTAACAGCCAGCACAGGCTTTTCAGCTTAAGACTGGACCAACATTAAACAGTAATAGCAGGACACAGGAGGATTGACCAAAAGAAAAAGCACTCTAATGAAATGCAATACAACAGCCGGGCAAATACTACAGTGCTGAAGCTTAAAGGGTTTAGTTCTTCTTGAAACTTTGAGGTTGACCACGGAAAATGCACCATCACCACTGACCTGACCTGAATTCACACCTCTCAGTGCAAACACGTGGTCATGTCATTGTACGCACACACAAGGCTTCCAGCACACTTTGCATAATTCACAAAGATTTGAATCATCCAAGTATGCTGCCTCTAGGCTTCTCCCTGGTGTGACGCCCCTCCCACTGTCTTGGAGAATGTTCCAGCCTCATCAGGCAGTTGGCTGACATGGGAGGGTCGTTACCTTGATTAGGCTCACCTGGGCTTCCAGGCTATAAAAGCTGCCTCATGTTTCCACCTGCTCTCTCCCTTCCTGCATCTGACATCCACTAACCATCGTTGCTTTTGGTTTGCACCCTCAACACCTCCACAACACTCCTGACACACACCCATGCATGGCTTTCATAACTTACTTTGCTGACCTACACACTCCATCGGTAATTTTAGTTTAATAAATTCTGCTTGTTTTAAGTAAATCTCTTGTGTGGACTCCCTGCTTGTCACATTCACTGAGCCAGTTTGTGACACTGGCACCCAAAACAGAGATCTGATCGCACCTTTGCTGGCCTGGCAGACCTCCACTGTGGCAAAGAATTGATTTTGAATTGATTTTAAAGGATTAATATGATGTTTTCAGAAATCAAGCCTTTTTGGTTTCGCCTACAGACTGACCTGGAGCATGCAAATATTTAGCTTAGCATAAGCCTGACAGTAACAAACAGTGACTGATGATCCTGCACAGTATACCTTTAATGGACAGACATGACAGTGATAAAGGTCTTCTCATCTAACTCTCATTAAAGTGAACATTTCCCAAAATGTCTAACATGGTTTTCTCAGTCCTCAAGTCTTCTCCCAGTCTAAGGTCCTCTGACACAAAGCTATTGGCTGGTCTGGCTGACACACAAGGGGGATGAAGCTCCTTGTGGCTCCTAGATCAAGAGGTGACCTCCCTAATACAGGAGTGCCCCAGAAATCATCCCATGTAAGAGGCCATTTTTATCACTTTGATTTTGCTCCTGCAGAACCACCTGTTGCTGTACATGTGACTTTAAAACTGGCCTTGATAATTACACAGGACTTTGATCAACTTGTTTTCAAAGTTGCTTTATGAATAAAGTGACTTAACCCAATTTGCATTTTTAATCTTAATGCAACAGCAGAAAGGATTTCTAAACTTAGGATAAAAATACATTATTCAGTTTGTATATGCTGAAATTCAAACCATGTCTGTAGGAACATGTCCACAGTGCTAGGGAGCCAACACCCCCTCAGCCACAGCGTGCTGTATAGGTCAGAATAGTTAAGAGCCCACATAAGGGGCTCTGATAACACGTCATGTGACTGTGAAGTTATTCACGTGAGGTCGAGAGGCTCTCAATATCTGAGAGGTGAATGCCAAGTGTTCTCACACTGACGTCCCATCACACCCTGCACACACACACACACACACACACACACACACACCACCCAACTCGTCTCACCTCTCATTTCTCTCCCTTTAGCACCATCAGTTCTCTCTCCGTGCTCTGTGCTTTATTTACCCAGCAGCCCTTTGGCTCTGAAGGATCAACCATGAAACCTTGTGCCATGTCAAAGAGGGAGTGTTAACAGTGTGGTGTTGGCAACAGAGAGCAGAGAATCAAGATTAAGGATGTAGAAACTTTTCTGAAGATGTACACACACGTATATATATATATATATATACATATATATATATATACGTACACACACACACATATACATTCCTATATGACCAACAGGGGACTATCATACTATACCAACCAAATATGGACATTTCTTTCTGGACATTAAAAAAAACAAAAATAGAACAAATAAAATTACCTTTAAGCTCCTTCCCCCCGAATATTACTACAAATGTGCTTTTAAAGTTTTGAAAATAAATTGCAGGGGAGGACTTGCATCCCTGAGTGATGTCTACCAATTACCCCTTTAAAAATACACATCCCACAGACAGCTGCAGGAGATAATTGTTTGTATGATCCTGTTTAAATAGATCTAAAAAAAGAACACTAATAGCTAGAGCATAGATTTGTACCGCAGCAGAGAGCTGAGGCTTCTTTCTTCCCCGTCATCACATCGTGACCTTATGTTACATGACCTTATGTGCAATGCAAACGTAGTATTTCACCAGAATTACAGCTGAATTTCTCTGTAATGGCTATAAGAGATTGTTGTTTGCATCATCCTGTAAATACAGATATAGAATTAAAACCTTAATAGTTAGGACATTCATTCATGTTTCAGCAGAGAGCAAAGACGTCTGTCTTTTCACCATCATCACATAGTGTGCCTGTAATGATATAATTGTGCTACATAACGTGCGGTACAAAACCACGCAAAAGTACATGGTCGTGCCAGAGGAATTTATTTTTTAAAAAGTATGTCAAAAACTAAATATGTATACTTTTCCAGTAACTTATAGAGTATTTGTTTATGTTTCTACATTTTAAAATCTTTTGGATCAATTTGTTTTGTTTTTATTTTGTAAAATATGATGAAATTTAATATATTTTAATATATTTTGTATATTTTTAATATAGTAAAATATCACAATGAACAAAAATAGTAATACAAGCACTGGCCGACCATTTCTATCGTAGAGTTCAAAGGGTTAAAGAGGGGACAACACGCACACACAAAAAGAGACAAACGGAGAAGTGATGAAGGTTGAAACAAGTATATGTATATTTAGAAAGATTACGCCGCATGTTTTCACACAGAGTGCCACTTCCTTGAAATGGTCACACTCAACCTTTGCTTCCTCTGTGTACTTGTACAATCTGTGGGTTTTTGGGGTAGAGTACATGTTAGTATTTAGCAGCAAGGTGCTTTTTACTGAATACACACATTCATACCTGGGGTCTGTCCCTTCAGATGACATTGTTTAATGGGTAACACCAGAGGTAACAAAAAAAAGTATCTCCTCAGCTAACCTTTGTTCTCATGACTTTATTGTGATACTTTATATCTTGTTGGAGGACGGGGATCCCATTCTCAAGCCAGGTTTAGCAATCTGTGATCCCCATGGCGCAAAGGTCAAACTCCCTTTGAGACAAGGGGGGTGAGGGAATCAGCAGCTGTCTCTCTCTCTTCTCTCTGGGTGTGTTTGGCTTCACGCGACATTCCTCATCTTTGAGCCCTCTGATCTCCGTTAGGCTCTCCCACAGTAGCGAACAAAGAAAAATTGAGGAGCAGAGACACAGAGAGAGTCAGTCAAACTGGGAGTAAGTAGAGGATATACATGACACAGTGAAGCAGGTAAAGACCTGGCAGGCAGTGAATTGGGAGGCTGGAGGGGATTTCCATGTTTAGACCCTGCTGACTACTGCTGCTGGCGTTCCCAGCCTCCTGAGAGATCTGACGGACCCCTCACGCCACCTCTCAACTGCTCAACAACTTAAAGGTGCTGCAGTTTCACTTGCAATTGCCACTGTATTTGTTTTTCTCCCGCCTCATGCCAAAGATTTCATCCTCAGATATCTGCAACTTTTTAACTTAAGACACCTGCTATTTAATTGCTCTGCTGTCTGCTGTGTCTGCAGGCTGCAACTGCTGAGCCACACCATGCAGAGGAGTCCCCTCTCCGCAAACATAGCTGCTCAGCCAAATCAAACGTAAGTATGGGACTTTTCTTATCTGTGATACTGTAGAAAAATCCTCTTATTGCACTTGAAATGCTGGAAACAAGTGGGTAATTTAACTGCAGACAGATTGGGTTTAAACCTGAACACACAAAATGCTGCAAAATGCAAAAGTATTCCTAGTTGTAAACAACACTTTCTGTGTGTTTTGCTTTCAGGGAATGTTTTTATGCCACCTTGAATTCGTGCTTGAGCTCATCAAAATGCAGCTTGGCTCATAAACTTTTTTTTCCATTGCCACAGCAATGCAGTTTGGAGCAGTTAAGTTTAGCAATACACAAATAAAGCATGCCAGCATTATTTTAGACATCATAGAGGTGACTTCAATGGTAGTGTAGAGTTTCAGGTAGGATATTAAAGTGTCAAGCCCTCAAGTCTTACACAGTTTGCAGGGAAAAAAAGAAAATAATGAATCAGCAAACTGTTTGTGAAGTATTTTAAATGTTTCATTTGATTATGTTTAGTTAATGTAGGAACAAGGCTGCCATATCTCACATCAAACTCTACTGTATGTCCCTCCAGCCACACAGAAATCTGACCTGTGCTCAGTATTTTCCGACATGACGTGACCCAACCGTCGCTATAGTCGATATCCAAAGCAGCTGGGATGCAGCGTTATCAGGTTGCTCCAAAATGATTTACAGTTGAGTCAGAAATAGTGCAACTTCCGATGCTGCTTGTTCACTCGAAGCCAGGCAGCCGGACAAGTTTCCATGGCATTGTGAGTCTGTGGGAAACTCTAAAAGTAGTTCAACTCTCCTGGCTGCCCCCAGCAACCCAACGCTGACACGCTCGCACACACTGCACAGGATGCACAGGCAGCAAAGCAGGAGACCACAGAAAATCAGGTTTTTATGTGACATGTCTGTGTGTGTTTGTAGGAGTGAAGCAGGGTCCTCTAATAACTTTGAGGCGTTAGGATGCCACGAGCAGCTGGATCCAAAGGACAGCCAGGACTCTGAGGACCCCAGAGAATACTGTTATGGTACGGCAGAGTCTCTTAACTCACTCCATCATCTGCAGATGTACTCATTCACCGCTGCCAATGTCACCACACTTTTATCCTAGGCCTCTCAGTCCCCTCAGAGCAGTCTGCACAAGGTAGCGCTAAATGATTCCATCATCAACAATGCAGACTCTATCTCTGCAGTCTTCAGCTATGTGTCAATGAAAACAGGTGTTAAAGTTCTCCTTTGCCAATGTTTTTCTTTCGTGATCAAGTTGTAGCTATGATATATTGCATCAAATAAGATGAGCCTCTTCAAACATGGCTGTAAAAATTGAAGTCATTGGAGACCATTAATATCAGCACAGTATTTCACAGCAATCCTTCCAATATTTGTTGAGATATTTTAGTCTTGACCACTTATGGAGTGATCAACTTTGCCAACCCTAGAGTAGTGAGCTAAGTCAGATAACCATGTATAGGCCGGTCATCTTTTACAATGAGGGGTAATTGAACAGGACGTTTTACAGGCTAAAAGTACAGTTGAAAATTTGTTCTAGTTTGTGACTTGTAAAGATGTCTTGAGATCAAATGTGAAGCAAATTTTTACCCTTGCGTTACTTGTGCTAATGTGACTAATGAAGTGCCACGGTTGGTCTTTGTGGTATTTGTCCTGCCCCTCCTCCACTGTATTTAACTGGCATGGTAAAAAGTGAGAATGACTAATCCGAAGTGAACATTTTTCAACTCACGGTGCTCAGAAAAAATTGCAAAAGTGCTCCTCACCTCGTCACGCAGCTTCCACTTGTAGGGTAAAGTCAAAATGTGGCACTCCTATTGCAAAAATTTTTTAAAAATGTGCTCGACCTTAGTGGACACAGTTCTTAATGGTCATGCTAACTAACTGCAGAAGGCAGCTAATGCTAACGTTAGTGCTAACTTTGTCAGTAAAGTACAACTGATAGCCGGAATCAAGTAACAAATACACATTTTGAGAGCTTACCATATTGTCCTATGGCTTCGCGCTGTCCTTTCTTGTTCTGTCTCTGTACAGTACTGATATCGTAGAGCTCCGGGTGTCCACAGATGGTCATAAGTTTGTCCTCCAATTCTGGTTCTCGGTGATGTCAGAAGGATTGCAACACTAATAGGCTTTGCCAACACAGGGTCACGCAATTTTTTGCTCAATTTGAAACATTTCAATTTGTGCAAACGTATTTTTGCGTCTATTTGTTTGCGTCTGTGCTTTAACTTTATACATAATCGTGCCACACAAAAAAAATTAAGTTCTTCTTGTAACCCTCGTGGTCACACTCAGCCTTTGCTCCCTCTAATATCACTTTAACCTGCTGTATCTTTTTTGCCAACTCAACATCTAACCTTGGTCCCTGTTCCTCTTCCCCTCCTGCCAGCTGTGCAGGTCTCTGCGTGTACCTCTCTACAGCAAATAAACTGCTGAGTGTGTGATACCACATATACCTGACACAGTAATAAATTATATATCACCTTATATCATGTTCACTTTTAATAGAAATCGAGATTCAATTTCAAGATCTCTGACGATGTCCAAGACCTTTGTGTCATGCTGGCTGAAGAGAACTGATACAGGCTTATGCATCATAATGTTTCAGTGTCCCGCTGGGAGATTTGAATGTATTACTCACTCCAGACATGTTATAGCTTAGAGGAAGTTGTAATGCTAGAAATAGCTTTAGTGCCACATTTGAGTCCCCTCTCTTTAAGCTTTCTAAACACCAGATAAAAAATGTACTGTATGATGAAAAGGTTTCACATACTAGACATGGAATAATATAAACAGTTGAATAATGTTCTTAGATTTCTGGTGCTTTTCTCCTCAGGTGGCTACCATCCTGTCCAGATAGGTGACACTTTCAACAGAAGATACCAGGTGGTTTCTAAGCTTGGCTGGGGCTATTTCTCCACTGTCTGGCTGTGTCTGGACCTCAAGTAGGTTTAATTAGGGACTGTACAAAAAGTAATCTTATATTTCACTTTTTAGAAAAGCAAGAGCAATCTTGGCAGTATTAGTGCCCATCCAACATTTGCATGTGGGTAGTAAATGAGCTGAAAAATGGGCCCTATATGGGATTGTCAGTGGGTTCCATAATGGCGCCATGCCCATTGCCCACATGGGGGGTACTTCTGGGTCCAAGATAAGATGCCCATTTGGTTCCTAGGTAGCCATAGCATAACTCAGTGTCCATGGGGCCATTATGGACACAAATTACAAGCCCATGTCATAGAAAAACTGGACTGTGCGTTATAGTGTGACTATCTGAAAGAGTCTCCACCGTGTGGATTAAAACTTTCCCCGCCAGAGTATTATTTTTTTTAATTTTAAGTTGCAAGCCACCGCTAGCATTTTTTATCTTAGTCACAAATCTTTCAAGACCTACAGAGTAATTTCTTCTATTAATATGTAAACAGTATATGCATGAAACTAAAGAAGAAACCTTGTAATTTTAAACACAAAAAACATTTTATTCTATCTTATTCCATTTATTTTTTATCAACTCTTAAATTTGTGTATTTTCATGAAAAAAAACAACAACAACGTGCATTTATGTCAAAGACATTTAAATTTCAAAAGATGTGTAACAGCGCCCCCAATGGCTTGCTGGAATATCTCATCAATGGCGGGAAAGTGTTGGGTCATAATGACAGAAAATCTTGTCCATGGCAGGGAAAGAGTTACACTTTTTAAACAGCCACATTCAGATCATTCTTGTGATGATATATTGTTATAAACACTGAATAAAGCACTACTAAGGACACATTTTGACCAGCCACTGTGCCGATATTATAACAGCAGTATGAGCAGAAAAATCTGAAGTATACACTATATATAATAAAAAAATCTGACAACCGTAACCTCCCCTCCCCCTCTATTAATTTGTGTACAATCTCTTACAGTTTCTTTTCATTTGTTTGACACACTTGAGGTGTTAAACTTTTTTCCCATTATGATTATTATCAGATTGTAACAGATATTAAGATATTGAAATGCATGTTTGTAAAACACTGAAACACATCTGGTGTCTGTGTTGGCAGGCTGGGCCGACGTGTTGCTGTGAAGGTGCTAAAGAGCGGACCTGGCTTCACCCAGGCAGGACAGGATGAACTTGCTCTCCTACGATGCGTCAGTGATCCGCTGTTTGAGTTTCTTCTCTCTAACATGTCTCACTCATTCTATCAAAAGTTATTCTCACATTCCCTTGTCAGTCATTCTTCTTTCTACCTTTTTCTCTCTCACCTCATCAATCCCTACTTACTATTTACAAAAATACAAAATGCTTTCCATCTCTGTTTCTCTCTCTGTCTTTTTAACTGTCTGCCTTCTCACCCTTCTCACTCTCACTGCTCCCCCTCCTCTTCTCTTTAATCAGGCTAGTGGTCCTACGAGCCGACATCCCTTCAGTCAAAGGATCGTTCAGCTGCTAGATGAGTTCAAGCTGGCTGGGGTCAACGGGGTCCGTATCCTTTTTACAGACACGTCTTGGGCACACACTCTGAACCTGACACTGAGGAGTTGTAATTTGTGGACGAGTGTGCTTGTGTGTCTAAAAAAGACACTAAAAGGAATCTATCAAATCCTCAGACGGTCAATATCAACCATATGATAAATAAATATGTCTCATAAAGGATTTATCTTTGCAAACTCTTACAAAGCATTGAGAGACAGAACAGATGGCATTATGTCGGCTCATTGAAGACAGTATTACATTGCATCATATAGTGTATACTGCCAGCCAGTAGCTTGCAGACATGTATAACTGACCTTAATGCCTGGTGGTTAGACATGTGCCTGGTGCTGGAGCTGTTGGGGCCTGACCTCAGAGGCTGGCAGCTCTGTTTTGGGAATCCTGGACTGACGCAGCCTTTGGTCAAACAAATACTTACTCAGGTAAAGAACACCTGACACCTCCGGAGATCATGCT
This sequence comes from Cephalopholis sonnerati, assembly GCA_019142605.1. Taxonomy (NCBI): domain Eukaryota; kingdom Metazoa; phylum Chordata; class Actinopteri; order Perciformes; family Serranidae; genus Cephalopholis; species Cephalopholis sonnerati. The sequence goes on from JAGQAX010000011.1 coordinate 31,807,221, forward strand.
AAGACACACAGTATGTTCATTTGAGTGGAACAATTTGGTACAGAAATTTGTTCATTCTTTTGTTGAGACTTTGATGAGACACAAACATTCGGGCTACTACACATGGTGTTATCTCTTTGATCCACCAGTTCTGATGGACTCATAGGTCAGAAAAAGTTCAGTACTGGTTGTACGGAAGGAAACATCAGCATAACTGTTTTGTGTCTCCTCCAGGTTCTGCAGGGCCTGGACTACCTTCACTCTCAGTGTAAAATCATCCACACAGACATCAAGCCTGAGAACATCCTGCTGTGTCTGGAGGAGCAGTCCCACAAAGTACCAGCAGGGGACAGCAGCTGCTCCTCTGTACTGACTGGGAAAGAGGCCAAGTCCACAGGCACAGTTTTCTCTTTTTTTATTGCTACAGATGCTGGAGATTGTTTAAGAGCGAAGTGGCCATGCATGTGTGTGTACCAAGCAGATGTACTTGGAGCCAACATGTGTGCTACTGTCAGGCTTTTAATATACAGTATCTGGTCTATAAACACCTAAGGCCTATAAATGTTAGGGGTCAACACATTTACTGTACCGATCTCTAAACTAAAAAAAGAAAAAGATATAAATAATCCTCTCTAGACAATTTAACATGTAATCAAGCACATACAAAATATCAGACACTAAACTGATATCAAGGATTTCTTATTCATTTTTCTTTCTTGGAATGAATAAGATGTTAATACATGATTTCTTGTTGTTCCTTTCAGGGAAGGAGCAGGTGAACCCATACAGGTTAAAGGACATCACAGTGAAGATTGCTGACCTTGGCAGCTCCTGCTGGGTGGTCAGTAGTTGCTCTGTACTTACTTGACATATTACATTTGCCCGGTACTAAATTAGTTTGGAATTCATAGGAACATAACGATGGTCCATTATTAGAAGGCATTTGGTCTCATGTGGTCTTAAAGCCCTTGAAAACATGGTCTTAGAATATGTTTTAAGAAATAAAGGTTAAGCAGCAATCAGAGTTGAAGGAGCTGTATGCAACTTTCAGAGCATTAATATAGCAGCGAAGCACGTTTAGCTATGTAAAGATGAATGAAGGATGAATTCACGCTCTTACTGTGTGTGTTGTAATCCGAGCTTATCTGTTTTTTGTTGTGGTGAACAGTCCAGCTGTGTGTGAGACCCAGTGAGTGTGGCCTATCCCACTGGCTGCTGCTCTGCACTGCTCTCATACAGCAGTTAACACTATGTTTTGGACAGTGTTGTGGCTGAAGCATAGGGCCAACCCTCTGATTTCCCCTCAGGTTAACACTGTTAGCTCTGTCAGCACTGTTGCCATTGTTAGCACTGTTAGCAATGCTGGTTTAGCCAGCTCCATGTTGAGTACTGTCTGCAGATGACTCTCTCACAGACTCTAAATTATAGATATGCTCTGAATGTCCTATACAACTCCTTTATAGTTCAGGATTTCCATAGTCAATATTAGCAATGTATCAAATGACAACAGAGAATCATTACGTTGTATTAGTTCACTCTCATAGCAACTTTTTCTGCCAGCTAAAGAGAACAACACATTGTCACTCCGACCTTGTGACATATTGAGGTTTTGGTCATGGACTTCCCACGTCCCCATACAATGTGCAAGGTACCCGGGGTGCATTGGTTGTTGACATTTGTCAAGTTCTCTTTTTTTTAAGATACACTTCCGTTTTCACAGGAAATTTGACGTTTATATACAGTCTCTTTCAAAATAAACGCACTACATCAGTACAACACCGCCACACAAATTGACGTATTTTCCTTCAACAACAAACACACATGGTTGGGTTAGGTTTGGGCAACAAAAGGAAGTAGTTAGGTTTCGAATGTTACGGGACGCAAACACCACTCTTTCGGGTGAAAGTCAGCGTTTTTTTGTTGATTTCTGACAGAGCAAGTTACTGCCCACGCGCCGGATTTCGACAGCTTCGGAGTGAGACCATGCTAAAGAGACAGATATTTCCTCTAGAAGGGGCAGAGACCAAAACAGATCCAAAAGAGAGAACCAGAGAAACACAGATTCAAATGAATGCTAACATTGTTCTGTAACAGATGGATGTCTAAATTAGCGACTGTTTATTCCTAAAATAGGAATATTGAAATGTTTTGTCTCTTTTTGTTGGGTCAGTACAAACATTTCTGTGAGGAGATTCAGACCCGTCAGTATCGCTCACTGGAGGTTTTACTGGGATCTGAGTACGGCCCGCCTGCTGACATCTGGAGTGTTGCCTGCATGGTGAGAGAAAAATATTTAATATGATGTTTACACTGTGTGAAATATTTAACCAGTACATTAATAACATATCCAATTTGTATTATCTGCTAATAACATGACTTTAATTGTTTTGGAGACCTTACATATACAATTTCTGTACCAAATAAAAAATAGTGGGCCTAATGTTGAGCCTTGAGGAGCCCCACACATAGCCTTTATAATTGTATAGGACACCATAATATTTGGCTTTGATTTTTAGCAGGTGTGGTGTAGTGAATGTAATACCTGAAGGATGGTGGTGTCAGAATAAAGGTACTGGGCAAACAGTATATGCAGGAGTTGTATTACATGTATTACTGAGTCGTATTACATTGTTTTTTATGAGGGTGTTGTAAGCAGAAAGTTCAACATGTTCGTTCAGATTTATCCTTCGGGAATCATGGATGTCTGTACAACATTATGTGCTAATGGGTGTGGACATATTTCACTGGAAAAGTAAAAACTATGACCTTTTAATAAATTAACAAATTTCATGGTAATCTATCCAACAACTGTTGAACTAACCCACAGACTGACATTAGCATCCTTGCAGCCATCCTACTAGCATGGCTAAAAAATCTGTAGTCCTACGTTTATAACACAAGCTGTAGCAGTTTGTGCCACAGTTAAAAAACAGAAACCCAAATCATCAATTGATGTGGTTGATTGGTCCTCTTCATAGATTTCTTGGCTACACATCTCACCCCTCAATGTTTTCTTGCATTCTCTCAGGCCTTTGAGTTGGTCACTGGAGACTCTCTGTTTGAACCCAAAGCTAGAGAGTGCATTTCCCTGGAGGAAGGTATGTTTAGCGCATTGTTCTGACACTGACAGAGGCGTGACAATCACTGACACAGGATTTAATGAGATTACACTGCGGCTGCATTGGAACTGTTGATGCAGTTTATGCAAATGTGAACTGTACATTTCTGTGACCCCTGCATGTGTGTGTTTGTTTTCTCCGTCCACATCAGACCATATAGCCCAAATCATGGAGCTGCTTGGTAAAATCCCCCCAGCTGTTGCCTTGTCGGGTAAATACTCTGCAGACTACTTCAGCCGCAGAGGTGAGTCTGCAACGTCACGTTTCATGAATGTAGTGTGTTAGTATGATTTTACTTTTATTGATATCTTCCTAGTGAATCATCACGTAATTGCTACCTATGAGCATCTCTGTGGTTGCATGTCATCCAGGTGACCTACGTCGTGTCGGTCCACTGAGGCTCTGGAGCCTCTACGACGTTCTAGTGGAGAAATACCACTTCCTGTTGGAGGACGCCGCTGGATTCTCAGACTTCCTTCTTCGCATGTTGGATTACTATCCAGAGAGGAGGGCCACCGCTGCACAGTGCCTCCGCCACCCTTGGCTGACCTCCTGATGTAGCCTCCTAAAGGCCCCACCAGCCTCGTCCCCATCTGCAGTCCTCCTCGCAGCCAGATGCTGCCAGCAGCTCGGCCTGGCCAACTTCTGAACGTACCAGCCACAGACTCAATCTGTGAGATGTTAAAAATGCAGAGGGAATCTTTCAGTTTTTATATTAGAGGAGTCCAAGGAGCTATTTAGAAGACTGTTTGTATTTGACTCACATTGATTTGCGAAATCCTGTGGAATGTGATATCCTTATTCAATACCAGGTAGAGAATAGGAAGTTCCATTAAGCACTTTATGCTGAGGCTTTTTGTTTTTTTTTTTACATAGATCTTCCTAAGTGTAGACTAGAGAAGAGATACTTGATAGCCAGATCTTTGAGTAATGTAAGTAGAAGCTCTTTTGAGGAGAAAATGATTCTGTGTCGTATCTTGCCACACTGACAGGCCTAACACTGCGAGCCAGTGTATAGTCAAACTTTCAGTGCAGCTATTATCAAGTAGGATTGAATGTTTATGATTAAAGTGATAAAAAAAGTATACATTTTATGATCTTTATGTAATTTAGAGCTGTTTTTCTTTTAGTTTACTTTTTGTACAGTGTAATAAACAGCATGGATAATTGAAATGAAAATGTACAGTAAGTCGTCAGGTCAACTTTATTTATATAATCCGAAAATCACATATTTGCTAAACAGGGCTTTGAAGGTCCAGTGTGTAGGATTTAGGGGGCATATTGGCAGAAATTGAATAATTATAATTACCTGAAACAATGAACTGTTGCCTTAGAATGAGCTGTTTATATCCACATACGGAGCAGGTCCTCTTTCACAGAATCCACCATATTGTTTCTACAGAAACCCAGAATGGACAAACCAACACTAGCTCTAAATAGGCCCATTCACATTCTGAGGTCAGCGACCATTGTTCTCCTACACAACTGGCACATGGGAGAAGTTTCAGTTGGTTGCATTCTGCAGCCTCACCACTAGATGCCACTTAATCCTGCACACTAGACCCTTAACATATGTACACTATTCAACAGCCACCAGACTGGGATATGAACAACTCCATTAAAAAATCTTTCATCGTAACGATGATATGATCATGGATACATTCCTTCACAATGCCTGTTTAGATGTATTTAAGCTCCACTTTCTATTTCATACACGTCCAGACTTGTTTTGTTGTAGAGCCTCCTGCTGTTGTAAGAGGAAAGCACCTAATCAAAATTAAAACCTAATGGAGGCTGATCAGGGAACACTTACTCAACATGTTTCTCTGAGGTTGTTTTATGGTAATGAGCGGGTGGAATTGATTTCCTCATTTGTTTTCCCCCTTTAATTGTCATGTAACAGAGATTCTATATTTAACATTTCTCATGCATTTCCCATGTTTTATTCTTTTTTAAAAATCTGTATTTACATTAATGCAAAACATGGAACATTCCTGCACTTTATTTCAGAGATTTAAAGCTGCACAAATCAATATTTTTACATGAACTACTGATCAAATGATCATGTAATATGAAAGGTGTTGCACATGGTGACAAATATCATCTGTACAGAAGAACTTTTAGCCTCTTTTAGGTTATTGTTTTGGTTTTTCCAACCTGCCAACCACGCTCTCATCAGTCCCTGTTTCCAGTTGCTGCAGGCAAGGCAGTAAAAATGTTTTAAAAACACATAGTACACTACCTGCCCAGCTATCACTAGCTGGACATGGTGGTGCTAAAGAGACATGTTTTATTTGTGATTAAAGCTAGTGTTGCTTTGTGTCTGCTGACTATGTGAACAGGCAACAGCAATATATACTTTATAAGGCAATCATATGTCAATGTTGGGTTTTAGCAGGTTCTGCTGCCCCCAAGTGGCGAAAAAAAAAGTGCCAAAACTGCAGTTCCTTTAATGGCCACTTGAGGCTGGCTCTTAAAGTGAGTCAACTCCCATAGACTGTTGTGTTAAAATGCCCAACTTTACTGTTATTTTACATTACTATCACTATTGTTTATTAAGGCCCAAATTTATGCATATTTAAGGGCGGGGACTGCTTGATTGACAGGCTGTATCTGAGACATCGCTACTGGTTGTGCAGTCTATAAGCAGATCCATCCCTTGCTTCTCCATAGCTCAGCCTCTCCTCTAAATTTGGTCACTTCTGGCTCCAGAAATCCTAGATGGCTGCGGCCTGTGATGCTGAACTCAAGGCTTCAAAATGACAGTCCACAAACCAGTGGGTGATGTCATGGTACCTCTATTGTTTTTACATAGTCTGTGTTGCCCATGTTAATCATGTAGCAGAGTTAAACTACTTTACCAATAATAAAAAGTGAATAACAACATTTTACAAATAGAATAGAAAAATGAAATATCCTGCCTAGTAAAATATTCATTCATACATTATATACTGACTCTTTTGTTCAATGATTTAATCCAACCAAAATAGCTTTTTTGGCTGTTTTTGTCGTCGTCAGTTTTACATCACATGACACTTTTATTGTGGTTCAACCTTCTGTCAACACTACACATTAATGTGCGTCATTTTGTCCCACTGGCCTATTACAACAGGCAATCATACATCAGAGTTCAGACTATGGATAACATTAGCTCCTTTAATACTAATACAGTTCATATCCATACCACTTCCATGCACCATGCAGTAGCCTACTGTATATGAAATGTTTTGATGCTAACTTTTCTACCATATGCTGAATCTCTTACGAAGCAAAGTCTTTAAGATGTAAATATCAGATCAGATTAATTGATCATTGTCGGACTGAATTAATGTGCAACAGACAAGGCAGAAATCAAATAACGGCAACTTGACCTGGAGAGATGATACCTCTCTGTCACTCTTCTTGGGTTAAGCATCAAATTATGAGTTGATTTGTCCTCATCAAACTTATAACAATAATATCATCAAGGTTATGCTGTTCAGAACCAAAGGTTGATGACAGTACAGTATTTACACAGTATGTACTATGTAGGACGTCTACATGTTTAAAATAATTTAACAGTAAAGCCCAGCAAGTCATCCGATCCAGCTGTAGGCTCGGCACTCCACCTGTGGGTTTTCTTTATAAACGACTGTGTAACCACATTCTGTCCTGATCCGACGACACTTCCTGGGCCAAGAGGTGGGCTTCATAGGCCTGGAAGGACAGAGAAGGACAGAGAAGAGGCATGTGAGAGGAGGAGGGGGGAGGAGTAGCATTCACAATGACAGAATTCCCATAAGCGAGACTTTATATAATTGAAATCAATAAATATGACCTGAGTTGAATAATCTACTCACGCGAAGCAGTAAAAACCAAAGTCATGGCAGAAGCATTTGTCACAGCCTCTCCTGAAAGACTCTCCTGGTCTGTAGTGCTTGTCTTTATATAAACACATGCCTGTGGAAGAAATGAGCACCGCAATAACATATCAATCTCTTTTGTGTCCACACTTTAATCCTTTCATTTGCTTTCCAGTTCCACGTACGACCCTGCTAGGTGACAGTATTCGTCTCTTACTGGAAGTTACATCAAAACTTTGCAGATTCTATAAATGTCTGCCCTCGTGGCAAAATACAAAAGCCCTGCTGCAAGAGGTCAGGCACATTAATGTCCAACTCTAACATCCAGAGTGAATTATCCTCCCATTCCTGCAGGCTGCAGGAACTGTCCTCAGGGGGTATGTCAGTCACCTTGAGAAGGGGATCAATAGGAACACACTGATCTGCTGCAAAGAGCCCCACGGGGCCTGAATGCAAGGTCAGGGGATAGAGGACATAGTCTGCGGTCAGCCAGTTGGGTTTGGCTTAATGGCTCGAGGTAAGTCAGAACGAAGTGTTGATCTCTGCTTTCCAGATGGAAAGTAGCAACCCTCCAGGCTGGGGGCGCACAATCAAATGAATTTTCAGTAATAATTCTCCAGGGAAGCTTGACGAGGTCTTACCTTTTATGTGGTATATGGAGGCTTCTGAATATCCGCTGCTCAACAGAAGGATGAAGGGCAAGCATAAAGCAAACGCCAGCGATAGAGAGCATCCATGAAAGTTACTTATTGAATGTAACATTGTAAAAAAAATAAAAAGAGAATTATCAAGTCTTCCGACCTGTTTTCTTATCTCTAAACTAATTCTGACTTTTGCTGGTTTCACCAATTCAAATCTTATGTGACTGTCCAGTAAAGTCCAGTAAAGTGATGGCCCAGTAGGCACTGTCTAATATTTATAGTCTCACATCACAGAGAGAAAGAAAAAAAGCACGTCCACATGTTTAGTTCCCTGGTTTCTTCCCAGCGTCCAACTTTTGTTTCAGAGCGAGGTGTGTTTGGAGTTCGGTGTCCCTAAATATTACCTTTGGCCCTGGCTCGCTGCGTAAGGCTGCGTGGGCGAAAGGACGGTCGATCGGTTCAGCGGTGGCCTCTAACCAGCTGGACTTTTTCCAGGTTTCTGGATGTCTTTTGTCAGCCTGTTTACCATCCACCCTCATTTTATCTTTAACATATACATTTCTCCTTCCCCTTCTTTCACCACCTCCCGATACACACAGATGCTGACTATAAACCTATTTTTATGACTGCTGACATTGTCAAAAAACAACTCTTTGTGCTGACATTGTCCCTTGTGTGGAGGAAATTGGTTCGAGCCAAATGATCACAAAACGGCATTCTAAAACATCAAGAATGCATGAAAAACATTGCATACTTCAGAATCTATTTTTCTCTTATTCAGAGCATCTTAAACTTTGGAGATATACGTATTTTATAGTAGCACAGTGTCAGTTTCCTTTGCAAATTTGGAAGCTGAGTGCATCTGATACTCAGGCAGAGTAAGGAAATGGCGAGAGCTTTATGATTTGTACAGGACGTTTTGTGCTTTAAACTGTTTTCATATGCTGCAGTACATATAGCATGAAATAAAGACCACAATATTGCCAAGAAAGTATCTAAATTTTTTTTCTGTATATACTTTGTAGATGAAGTCTGACATCTGGAAAATGGCTCAAATATTTGAGGGCAAAGTCAATACGTTCCCAGTTGTGAGTGCATACATGTGTAGGTAGTGTTATGTCAAAAATATAGACCTATGCAGAAAAACGGCTGTATGTTTCTGGGTCTCTGTCAAACACACACACTCTGGCGGATTTCACTACATGTGTGACTGACCGCAGGACAGTTTGTGGTCAGTCTCTTCCTTCCTGACAGCCTCTGGCCAGTAACCAGTCGACACACTATGCTCTGACAAAAGAGAAAACAAACAGGACATCAAGGGACTGGAAGGAACTTGTGGTGGCCGAGGGGCTCCAGCTAGAAACCACCACTGCCTCCACGTCAACCCCTTTAGTCACACGGGAACACTTTCATGGTGTTCGGTGGCTCGGTGGTTAGCGGTGGCTCCAACAGCAAGACGGTCCTATTTTTTTTTTTAACCTAACAAGTACTGCTGGAGCTTTTCTGAGTGGACTTTGCATGTTTTTCATGTATCTGTATTGATTTTCCAGGTAGTCTGGTTTTCCTCCACAGGGAACACATATAACACACATCTGTCCGTCCTTTGATTTTCTTGACGACCGTCCATTTGATCAACTACTTGGCAGGTGTATTGCTGAGGACCAAAGGAAGTGCAGTGTGAGCTCCTAAGATCTATGGGCCATATTTCTAATAGTGCATTATGTACACAATGTTAGTGTATTGAGAAGGGACCTCTATTAACTGTTAGACCGCCTTACAGCATGCTGGGTAAAGCTCGCTCTGCTGACTACAGTTCAGTGAAGAACAGATGAAGAAAGAGAGACTGGAGATGTGTATATGCAAGTTTTTTAAATGCAGGAAAGCCTTACTGGTGTGTCATGTTCAACTAAACAAATGTGCCAGAAACAGGATAACAAACAGTAGAGAGTGGCATGGAGGTCAATGAAAATGTGAACGGTGGTTACTTCTTTCTTCTATCTGTTACATATTCAGCTTCTCTTTCAAACTCGGCGCCAATTAATTTTGAATGATGTCCAATCACTGCTTGGATGAAGATGGATGGCTGAAATTATGAAAGTGTGGTGGAGGTTATTGACGGTGATGCCAGAAAGGGGTTGAAATTAGCGTGTCCACCTAGGTGTCATGTGTCACTGCTGATCAGAGCTGGAGCCAAGAAATACCTATGACCACTGCAGAGTCATTTGTCCTGGGAATGAATGCTGGTTGTAACCTTTCCCACTGAAGACAAAAGCCAGATGTCATGGTTGGGGTGTGGTTTTTTTTTTACTGTACTGTCTCATCCATTGCATTCGAGGGATGATAAACATCTATTCATCACATCCTCATGCTCCTTGTCTTGTGTTTCCTGTTTTATTTTGAAACTCAAGTCTTGTCTCATTTCAGGTCTCTTCACTTCCCGCTCCCCTGTGTTTCCCTCCTGTTTGATTACTTGCACCTGTCCTAATGTGTCACACCTGTGCCTCGTTGTCTCCCCTATTTAGTCTCTGTGTTTCCCTTTGTCTGTGCCAGTTGGTCTTGTACTTTGAGTCAGTGTTCCAGCCGTTTCTTTGTTAGTTTGTTTGCCTTGTGATATTGACTCACTTTTGGGATTTCTGGATTTTGTCTTTGCCTGTCATTTTTGGATACCTTTGCTTGAGTGACTGACATCTGTGTACTGAACCTAGCCTGAAATTAAAGGACCTTGTTTTGAACTTTATTCCGTCCCTGAGTCTGCATTTGAGTTTCTTTTGGTTCAGTGTGATACTAGTCAGCTGATATTTCCAACACTCGGAAACTCGGAAACACAATGCCTCAGCTGTATTTGCTTTATATGGTTTATGACTGAAACAGGACTGGTGCTACTTCTTGTAGTAATCCCTGAATAACTTGGAAAGTAGAATGATGAGGGGAAATAATTTGTCCCTTCATTCCCAGATTCTGTGACCACTTGTTATGGATGATAGACATGCTGTATTTCTGAGAGCCCAGCATCGTTGATCCACATCCTAGAGGAATTGCACAGAAAGCAGCGTGTTTGTGGAGTGGTATTCTAAGTTAAATATATTGATAAATGGCTGTCACACAGTGTGGTGAGTCAAAGTCAACAGATTGTACGTGGTAGCTGACTGTGGTAGGTTGACTGTAAACAAGCAAAAGAGGTTTTGCCTTTTCAGTGTAACAGTGTGGTAGGTCAAATGGGACTGAGGGCAGCAGAGGAGGACCACACAGACTCCCAAACCAGTGTCGATCACAATGTTATGACAAGTTGTGGATCCATAAGTCAGAAGCTTTTCTATTAATCTCATTGCACACCTTCTCTGACCTACAGAAACCTGCTACTGTAGATCAATTGTCTTTGCACCAGTCCAACACCTAGGTCCAGACTAAAGTATCTCAACAAATATTCAATGCTTTGTCATGAAATTATTTACAGACATTCATGTTCCCCAATGATGAATCCTACTGACTTTAGCAATCCCCTGATTTTTTCCTCTTTATGCCACCATTGGGTTGACATTTGTTTTTGAGTGAAATATCTCAAAAGTCATCCAGTGGTTTGATATGAAATTCTGCTAAAAAAAATCATGCCCCCTGCTCTCATTATGAATTATAATACAGTAATGTTGTTGATCATCAGGTCAAAATTTTGAGTTGTTGAACACTTTGGTTTGGTTTTGGTCTAAGCTCACTCTGAGCAAAAAGCAATAATTAAAAAACCTTGGTGATATCATCAACTGTGACCTGTGTTTTGAACCCCAAGTGACAAACATCATCAAAAATGTAATTTTACATCTTAGATATATTGCCTGTGTGTACCCTCTTTTGCTTGCTGTATGACCTGTGCGATACAAATAAAGTTATTATATGATAAACCTCCTGCCAAACTCATTAAAATTCCCATCAGCATCACCTTCACTGTGTTTAATGCTGATTTGCAAATGTTAGCATGCTAACACAATGAACCGAAATGGTGAATGTGGGACACATTTACCTGCTAAACATTAGCATGTTAGCATTGTCATTGTCTGGCATACAAACTAATCACAGCAGCAAAATTTGCTGGGGTGAAAAAAACTAAAAAAAAAAAAAGTTGTGTGAACTGACCAAAAAACTGCACAGAACAGGTGAACTAAATAGCCTACCATACTGATTACATTAAATAAATGAAATTAAGATTTTGTTCTTTAATTTGCTAAGTTATGTTATTCTGTTAGCTGGTGACCAGCACCAGAGTGATCCTAATGGTCATCAGAAACGAGCATTTATTAGTTTATTTAAAAAAAAAACCCTTGGTCACTAATGGTGCCTGCATTGTGAGCAACTAGCATGCTGATGTTAGCATTTAGCTCTGACTAGGGAAGGCCTCACAAAGCCAGAAGCTTGGCTGTAATCTTGTTTTATTAACAAATCAGTCTGCTCTTTGGATAATTGGGAATAGTTATATACCTTTTAGGCGGAATGTGCATGTGAAAGCAACCAAAATCTAGGCTATATCAGCTCAGGCTAAATTAAAGTATCAGATCTGAAAAATTGTTTGCTTTTAAGATTATGATGAAAATCAGTAGTAGAACTTAAGTAGTTCCTACAGTGTACCATATGGTGGGCCTAATATCCTTTGCAATATATGTGTACTTTGCTGAAATGGTATACTGTATCATTTAGCTGTAGTATGTACTGCCTTGACTGTAACTTGTTTGGGTCCCAGGCGAAGAATTAACTTGCATTAATGTCAGTTGTTCCAAACCCAAATGGCAGTGAAACTTTTGAGGTTTCTAAAAGTAGAACTTTGTACTTTAGTGCAGCCAGCTTTGTGGTATCTGAGTCTCATCCTGCTCCACAGTTCCAAATGGATATAACAAAGAATTCAATAAACAGTACTGCTGGGTGACCAGTGTGGTAGTTGCTAAGAGCAGACCACACAGAGGATGAACCCGCTGATAAATTACAGGTACTTACTGTGACAAGCTGTGGATTCTCAAGTCACAGGCGGTCTCAGGCTATGCCACCCTCTTAGTGCGCATCTGTGTGCAGTGGCCCTGTGTGATATTTTTGGTTGTGTGACTCACCCTCAACACTACAGCAGAACTGGGTGCTCTGGCTTGGCTGTTAATTACATAAATAGTCCTGTTTCAGCCACAACTTTGTGCCTGATGATGGATACAGGCATCAGGACCTTTCTATGGTGGAAAATAATATGCTGTGTATAGATCAGTGTGTACCAAAACACTGTTTGCTGCTTTTTAAGGGAGCTGTTTGCCTCATTCAGAGTATAGTGATGATTCAGAGTCTGAGCCAGGATTCTCTGCATATGGCTCTCAACATGGAGGCGGCAAAGCAGACTGGGAGCTAATGGAAATCAGAATCAGCACAAACTGTGCTAACAACGGCAACAGTGCTGACAAGGGGAACCAGGGTAAACGTTACGCTTCCATGGTAAAGCCATTCCCTATCATAGGTTGGGAGCATAAATTGTATATAAAGTTGGACAATGCACCTCCAGTTCCTCCAACTGTATGAAAATAAAGTCAAAATTTCCCGGATACAGCCGCTGCCATCTTGCACCAGTGATGCCATTTGGAGCTAATAACCGATTAAAACCTTAACTAAATAGAAACATAAACACTTGAACATGAATCAGTATGATTAGAACTACCTAAAATAACAGAAAACATCATCCACCAGGTGGCGATCAAGATATTTTGGCGTCACTTTTGGGGAGCTGCTGTTATCAGCATTTACCATGGTATGAGTGCAGTGCAAAGGGACGGCAATGAGCTAGCTAATGGGATACACACACAGGGACTCGCATGCTTGCATGGTTTGCTGCTTTATCAATGCTCACAATGTTGGATACAGCTCCTTTAAATCCGTGTGATGTATGGATTCAGTCAGGAAAATGTTTTTGAATGTAAAATATCTTTATTCGACCTTCTCAAAATGTGTTTCAATAACAGAAATTGTCATCATGGTGAGTTGGAATACTATTCACAAATAGGAATTAATTAGACATTGTAATTTTCAAAATCAAAATCAGCATGTCATCATAATTCATGAAAAGCAACAAGCCTCTTTCAGACTCTGTCCACTTGTCCACGATCAAGCAACTTTATAAATAGACTTTTATACATTTTTGGGTGTTGACATTTCAACAAGCAGTCATCCATTAGTGAGTCAAAATTGAATCTGAGATGTTAAGTCGGATGTGACAGAACAACAATCATCATACATCATACCAAAAATACATAGAAAGTAAACCATAACAGAAAGGAAAGATTCTGTAGTTAACACATAAAACAAAGATCTCATCAGAAGTACTTGACAAATATCAGTATATCATTCTTTTGTTATACAAAACAAAAACAGATTTCTTTTTTTTTCATGTTAAAACATGAGAGTCGATGGTATTTTGGCAACATCTGCATTTCAGGAGTTAACAGAAAGTCAACTATTATCATAACATAAGTCACTGGACAGTATTCGTCTTTGCCCCCGACCCGTCCCACCCCCAACATTATGTCTTTATACATGATATTGCATGATAAAAACCATGATGAAATCACTGACATGTCAATGACATTTACATAGTCAACAAACACTTTGTTTGCTGCTAGAGATTGGAAATGACTTCTCATCGACTCTACGTCCTTTTCATCAGCTTTTCATTCTTTTTCACGTCTTTATATGAGTCAACATTGAGGTGAATTCAGCTTTGGAGTCCAATCCAACTGAAAGTAAAGGAAAATTAAGTGCTGTTTTTTTAAGTTCTACATATCAAAATGTTTCCCAGAATCAAGTTAAATAACTGGGAAAAAAATATTCTCAGTTATTTTAGTTTGAATTGTTCCGACTTGAAACTGAATTGACCTCAAATCTGCAATAAAACCCATCTAGCTTCAGAGCTCAGTCCCAGTATGTAGTCTTTAGTAGAAAAAAACTACAGTGTCACTACTTGTTTTGCTGGTTCTGCACCACATCTGAATTAAATCAAGAGTTCTTAGAGGCACCTGGAGTGGTACAAATATGTGCTCATCAGGGTTAAGGTATTGTCAGTTCCTTGTTAAGGTATTTTTCAGTTCATCGTCAAGTCCTCAGGAACAGAGTACCCGGAGAGGAGACCAGACCAATGATCACACAGGTAATGATGCTTGGAAGCCTGACGTGACCTCTTTAGGCCTCAGGGCTTGTTTTCTTTGTTATTTCCTTTTTTTTTTTCTCGTAGATTTGTCGTAAAATATGTCCTGGGCCCGTAAAAGAATTCCCAAATGAGAGATGCACGCTATAGATGTCTAAATCACAATACATACTATATGAGAGACATTACCGCCATTTATACCATTAGATATAAAAAAATCACCATGCTGATATCTCAGCAAGTGCACTGATTTTCTCAAATGATCATGTACATATCAAAACATATTTCTTGCAATACCAAATGGATGAGGTCTGTAGATACCGTTTCAATTGTTTCTTTTTTTTTTTTTTTTTCAAATGCTTGCACGGTTACTTCAAGGTTAAAGTGAAAGAAAACTTTTCTTGAATGAGGGCCCACCACTCCTACCCTAAGATGGTTGATAGATGTAGGCTAAGGTCTGTGCAGAGCCTGCATGGACAGCATCATTAGATTCAGCATAAGGGCTGTTTTCATATTGTCTTAAAGGCCCAGCTTGGAAAACCAGAGTTCTAGTACTACTGTACCAAAAATGTTTAAAACGGAAACTTTACTAACAAGGGACGCTGCGGAGCAATGCGTCATTTGGCCGATGACCGTATCACAAGAGCATCCACTAAAAATGCTTTAGCCTGACTTGTTTGTGTTTGTCGATCATTTCCATTAATGAGCCTTTAATACAGTACTGTGTACAGCTTCCTGAGAGTTAGCTAGCTACCGTTCTGAAAAACACACTACACATCTAGCTATCTGCTCATTATATGTATACAGAGTAGGGATGCACCGATAACCAATACCCTACTGCGCCAAGATCTGGCTGTAATAAGATATCTTACCTTATATTAACCCATTACACACGTGTTTCACATGTCAAGTCAAATTCTTACAATGTTGTTACAACTTTATTGTTTTGTAAAAGTGTCGTCTGATATTTTAGGATGAATACTTGTGTTAAAAGTGCATCCCTAACAAAATGCAACATGGATTACACTTAAATATAATGTCGTAAAATCAAATGTTCATCCGTTGTGATGTTGCCCGTTAGATAAACTGCAGCTGTCTCACGGATCACCTCGTGTGGTTGAATTGCTCGGTGAGATGGATTCAATTACTTCTCAGGGTTTACAGTATGATCGTGTGCGCCCCCCTCCCGTCCCCCACCAACTGGGCAAAGCATGCCGATTTCTCATATGAAAACAATTAACTGTGTGCTTTTATTACACAACTAATTTCATTCTCGTGACGTCTTGACCCAGGTTCAGTTACAGGATGTCAGCCTGAAGTGCTGCTCTGAGAGGGATAAGAGCCCCATGGTGCTCTGGATTACAGCGGCCTACACTACAGTACTGTGCAACCGCAGCTTGTCACGTTAGAATCATACTGACATCGTGACAATCAGTGTCACTGATGCAGACATATCAGGTGGCTGCAGCCTACAGAGGCCATAACTGTGCTCATGGGTACAATGGTGAGTCACAGACCTCATACTGGCAGCGCCATTAAACCGAGTACAGAATGCCTTTGCGGGTATTTTCATATTTGTGGAGCAGGTGCCTTTTTTTTCAAAGTAGCACATGATCATATGATTAAAACCAGGAAACACAACACCGCAGTATCTCCCTGGTAATCACATGAGTTGTCCTATTAGGTGTGTCAAGCCAATCACCTCTGGGTTTGTCTTGTTTGAAATGTCTTGTACAAATTACAACTTTTACGTTGCTGGTGTAGCAGTGATCACTGTGACAAATGCGTCAGCAAATAATTAATGCCGTTGGCGTTTTGATAACAACCAATGACACTGGTGGCTTCGTCTGGAGTGCTACATCAAGGTACATTGTTGTTGGAGCAACAATGATCTGGTTGGTATCAGTGTCATGTCACAATGCTACATAAAAAAATACTCGTCTTTATATATATATATATATATTACTCTGACATTATTTTGTGTTATTGTTTTATTACTGTAAAACATGGTGGTTATCTTATAAGCTGATTCCAGTATTAATAGACTCAGTGGGCCTCATGCAAGAACCATTTATACAGTATCAGCAGATTCATTTTAAAATTCTGAATTCATTCATAAATTCTGTTTCAGGTGCAAACAAAGTTCTCGAGTGATCGAGACCGAAGGGCAACCTCTGGGGCTGAAAAATGAAGCCAAAGCAGAAGTGCAAAAAACTGCAGTTCCTCTAATGGCCACTTGGGGCTGGCTCCAAGAGTGAGTCAATCTCCATAGAGCCCCATGTAAAAATGCCCAACTTTACAGCAGAAATAAACATGTTTACAGCCTGGTACACTTAAAGAGTTACAGCTAATATCCCGAATCAGGACAACTGTAGGGGTTTTATTTGTATATAACTCACCCATTAAATGTTATTAAGGCTTAAAGTTTCAGATTATTAAGGGTATGGCCACTTTGAGTGACAGGTGGGTGCCATCTGTTGACAACTTGCTTCCATAGCAACAACATTTCTCAAACTTGACCATAGTATAACCCGAGATTTCACAGCGTATGGGCTTAATGTAGCTGGCATTATTAGTAAATTGTAGTAAACTGTAACATTTTGGTTGCCTAAAAAGTTGTTCAGCATCTGGTTACTAAAAGACCCTCTAGGGAGTCAGATATTTCATTTTTTTAATACGCACATTTTGTTTTTAAAGTTTTAAGCTTGTTTTTCAGAGGGAAAAAAAGCATTAGCATTAGCTTTATCACGGTTAGCCACAGCTGTAAGTGCTAACTTAGCTAGCACTTAGCATTAGGGTTATCTCCACCCTCTAGTCCAAATATGGTTACTTCTGCCTCCAAAAAACTAAGATGGAGTCGGC
Source organism: Cephalopholis sonnerati (assembly GCA_019142605.1). Classification (NCBI taxonomy): domain Eukaryota; kingdom Metazoa; phylum Chordata; class Actinopteri; order Perciformes; family Serranidae; genus Cephalopholis; species Cephalopholis sonnerati. The sequence goes on from JAGQAX010000011.1 coordinate 31,824,817, forward strand.
TATAATGCTATACTCAAGTCTTCAAAACAGGAGTCCACAAACTATTTTTATACAGTCTATGGTTTGGACCTGTTGTACCAGTCATGAACAGTTACGCTACTCTACGTTTTATATGGAGGAAAAAATCTTTTAATTATTCTTCTTTTCACAATTAACTGAATGCCAAACTTCTCTCTTTATTTCTGTTACAGTATGGCTTGGCTCTGGTGACATTTTGTTTGCAGCTTAAGTTTTGGGTCTCTGATAATATGACTGCTGAAACTGCTGAATTTATGTTTTTGTCTGTTGGTTTCTGGCAGCAGAACATGGAGATCCACACTGTGAAATTCCTTCTTTGGTAACATTTTCAATAGGGTTGAGTCGAATACTCTGATGAAACAAACATCCGATTTGGATAATGTACTTTTAACGAACACGAGTATCATCTCAGTAAAATTTGTCAATGTCTGTATTTGTGATGAAGAAAAATCCTCATTTGGGGAGCTGAGTTCAATCTCTTAATCTTATGATCAAGAATAATCTGAAACTCAGTTCTGAGGCTGTTTTTGGGATTTTTTAAAAATAAATATAACAACTTCTGATCAACTCTTTTCAATTTTAGGCTTAAAATAACAACTTTTGTTTTGGCCCCGTCCATTTCTGGTTTAACTCCGCCCATTCCAAGCACAGATACAGATAATTCAGTTGGCTGAACAGATACAGATATTAATTTTTGTTAATAAAACTCGTCCACAAATGGAGTGAAAGAAGCAGCTTTATGTAGCACCACATGAACGGGTGGTGCTCATCAGGCTGAAATTTAGTTTGTGGAACGCTTTTGTGACAGACATCTGACAAACATTTAAAATTGTTCTTGCATGAGACCCAGTGTATTTTAGTTTGGCTACTTTTAAGCTACTATATCAGGGGGATGTGGGCGGTGCCTTTGGAGGACTTAGTATTTCTAAAATCCTGGCTACGGCCCTGCCTGTACTGACATAAAAATGTACATCTTACATGGTTGCAAGGATTCAATGGTAGGACACCATGTCACAGTATATTCTGCTGACTGATACTCATGTTAGAGAGGCAACATTTTGAGGCAATTGAGTACTCTTTAAGGACTTCTGTCTTCACTTTGGGGGCTTTTCGCTGGGATTTTGTTCCACTTATGATTCCTATGACTACTACAAGCAGTGTTGCTTATTCAAAGAGGCAAATAAGTGACATCACCTTAAGACAATGCAGCACTTGGGGCTTCCCTCTGAGAGAAGGCCGACTCATACAGCCATATTCACACAGTCTTAAGACATCTGTAGAGTAAACTGATCACTGTATGCTGGAACCACAAACTGGAGTAAACTGCACACTGGTGAAAAGGTGTTACAAAGGAGAAAACTCAGACGAAAAAAACGTGATTCTAAGTCTGACTTGGACAGCTGCAATTCAGTTCAGCGATTAAACCTTTCACTTTATATTGTAGGGTGAGATACTACAGTAAGAGGCTTGTTTTGAGGCCACGTTGAAGCAGGGGAGGCGTCTTTTCTTTCCTGTGTCACAAAATTGTAATAGACAATCAGTTGGATTCACAGTCCCCTGCTTTTCTGTGGAATATCCAGCTAAGATATCCGTTTTATTCCCATCTGTGTAATCCCACCAAATCAGTAGTGAGGAGTCATAAACACGATGGATTTGCACATACTCCGATGCTCTTCTGGCACAAGGAACACTGAAACCAAGGGTAGAAATACTATACTCAAATGCATTAGAGTCAGATGAGGTTTTGTTGTCGGCTGTTTTTGTCAGCAGTAATGTTATTTACATTGTTAAGTATGTACAGTAGAGAATCTCCCAGAGATGTTAGGTTCTGTAAAGCTGCAATGGGGTACTCCTTTAAAACTCCTCACATTTGAAAGTCCTTAGATGAAGAGCCATATAAGTCAGTGTTGAAGTGTTCTGAATGTTTAAGAATGGACTTGCTGCTGTATTGCGAGTCTCGACTCTGTCATTGTACCAGGAGTATCGATAATCTGCTTTCTGAAGCTATGGACGCACACAACACACAAACTCAAAGTCATTAAATAGCAAGATTTGAAATAAATCATCGTGAAATCATAAATGGAGTTTATGGTTCTTCATCTTAAGGATTGAGTTTCACACACAAATCAAGACTTTAAATACAGTAAATCTTTTTTTTTTCATCATAAAGGTATTCGTTGAGAAAGTCGAGTGTTAAATGCACTGTACAACCTTGTATACTTTTTTTTTTTTTCAAAATATAGTTTATCCCAGTGTGTTTTGTTGTTTTTTTTTTATCTTACAGAATCCTGTACACTTGGTGTCTGCATTAAGATTGGGTGATATCCTGATCATTGGAGAGAAGAGAAGAAGAGAGTAGAGGGGGAGAAGAGAGGAGAGAAGGAAACAGACAGAGCAGAGAAGAGGAGAGAAGTTGTCCAGTGCCATTGTTGCCCTCAGTGAAGACGCTGCACTCCGTACCTTGGCTCTCTTCTGTCCCGCACCTCGATCTGAAGAAAAAGACATTGTGCTGATTAAGAGACTCAGGCCACAGAAATGAAACACCATGAATGAACATATCACACGTTAAAGGTAAGATTTACAGGACAAATCCACCAATGTTACAAATAAATCTCAGTTTATGATGATGTGCTGCTCAGTGAAAACAGCTTTATAAGGTTTTCTGTGGTTCTAGTCTAAGAAAATATCCAAAGAGATGTGATTGTGACATTACGAGTTAACTTGGCTTGTTGAACAAAGACTCTAAGACTTGCAGGACTTCATTGAAGACACAGCATACAACTTCAAATACTGCAACAATGAGACAGCCATCTAGAGCAGCCCACCTGCCAATTCTCATACTCCTCCTCAGATAAATTTCCATGTGTGTTTGTGTGTGGGTGTGATTTCCTGCCGTTTCCCAGAACTTGCACTTATTTTTATAATACTTGGCGTTTCATCACAACTTCTTCCTGCCACAATGCCACACAATGTGTGTTTTAGATCACTCTGTTCTTGTCACTCTGTTCCATTCAAGGTTACTCAATTTTAGTCAACATGTTTTGTTTCCAACTTGACCCTAAGGGTCAAATATTTCTAGGCCTTTTCGCCACCACAGGCTCAACGTAAAATGTTGGCACAAAGTCAATGTTACAAACTGGGGGTGAAGAATTTTAAAAACGTGGCTGATAAAGGGCGGGGAAGGTCTAATGAAAACCTGCTGGTATATTTAGAGCATGAACTACACTACAGACTATCTCAACCTCTATTGCATCACTTTTGACCTTTCTTCTTTAAATCAGTGTCTTGCAAGTCCCTTAACTTTATGGAAATGTAATAGTACATCTATATAAAGTGACACAACAGCACCCTGTGGGGCCTTGAGGATGGTTATGGTTGCCGCAAGATTTGATTCAACAAAAAAGTAATTTCCTGCACTCTGGTGAATTTTATGCACCGTAAGTATGACACTTAAGGCTTAATTTCTCCTTAACTGAGGAAAAAAAAACATGAACTCATTTATAAAAGATTTTTTTTTTTTAAGTTTCCATGGAGATTGATTGTTTGCTTGGACTGATACTTGTGATGCCTGTTACTGTCTCACAAAGTTGGCTTACAGTTAGTGAAAAAATGGCAGAAGAAAAGGAGACAAGAAAACCACATTGGTCAGAGGAGGGAAAGATGATATTTCTGGAGAACTACAATCATAGACAGCATAAACTACAAAGTAAATTTGGTTCCCAAATGCCAGAAACCAGAAAACAAATGTAGGAAGAAATTACAACGAAAATTAGTGCAGTCAAATCCATATTGTAAAATCAAAAGTGTATCCATCAAGGTGTCCTGGTTGCAGAACACTTTTCTCGGGGTATGTCAGTTTTTTTAATTTATCACCTTAAACTTGGTCATGCTGCAGTTAAGACAGAGTCAGAGGTCCCGTAAGTTTTTTTTTAAGCCTGGTCTTTTGTGCAACGGTTAAGTGTAAGACCAAGACAAGGAGAAAAACAAAAATACTTAAGTGAACATTTTAAGGAAAACTAAGGAGAAGACTTAAGGGTGTTTTGTGCCAATGATTCTATCTTGAGGAAACCTTCAATCGGACTTAAAGGAAAATCTTAATCTTAGTTTTCTTATTGTGCAAATAAACATTTCTCAAAGCATTCCGCTTTGTTGATCACCATTGCTTGTGCTTTTAATAAGTGATGGGGCCAAAATTGCTAATTCAAATTGATGGGGTGCTGGTTGTCATAGTAACGCAATGCTCTAAGTCCAACTGTGCGCCAAAAACCTTTTATTTTTAATTTTTTTTTTTTTTTTGTGGATAGTGGAAGCTGTTTTTTTCTCACTATAATGCCTCATTTGCACAAATAGCTATGGGATACAACAATACCAAATAGGTTTCAGTGACATGGATAGACAAAACGGCGCATTTTAGTGAACAAAGACACTGAATACTTCAGGCTGTTCTCATGCACTGTTCATACATATATCTATGAAAAGTAATACACCAAAATTCGTGTATAACCCACGTAATTGTGAAAACTGCAATCAATGCGCTGATGGGAGTGAAGAAGGAAGTAGTATGAGGAGCGGTGGATGGGTCAAACAACACAGGATTTTTCCCCCAGTAGACCAGTGTTTATGTTCGGTGTTAAACCAATTAACCCTTGAGTTATTTTACGATATGTTGTCACCATGTTTCTTTGCCTAAACCTAATCTAAGTAACTTTACTTGCTTAAACCTAACCTACATAACTTTACATTTAGTATGTAACTTTAAGTACGTAATATGACGACGCCCAACCATGTTTTTTTTCTGGCACCTAACCGACACAACTTAACGTTAAATATGTAACTTCAAGTTCAGAATGTAAAGTGACGACACCATTCTTTAGGCGCTAATTCTTAAGACATCATACGAACTGTTGTATGAGGAGGGTATGTTGAATACTTTAAGTGACTGGTATTGATGAAACATAGAATTCATGTGTAATGTTATTTGTTGGTATTTATTTTATTTTATTACTTGATTTTTTTATTTTATCCCCAAATTGTAAAACTTAAACTAAATTATTTTTTTTTACTGAGTAAAATAAATGTATTTTTAACTAACCTTAATTTTTTTTTATGTTTCCTCTTAATTCCATATTTATCTGCACAGCAATATAAAACATTTAACTTTGAGTAAGCCCTAATTATTTCACAACTGACAATAGTTCATTACTTCATATGTTAATAATAAAGGGTGCATATGGAGGAACACCATAGAAAGAACAAATGACAGGTATTTCTGTCTCTCAGCAATAAATGACCATACAGTCTGCTGGGTTCACAATCTGTGTAACTGTTGATGAATACTCCTTCACTTCACTCTAACATGGCCGGGCACTTTGCTCTGCTGAAAAGCACACTCGGGCACATGTGAATGTATTCCTCAAACATAATGCACACCAAAAGTATAAAGCAAAAAGTCAACTTACCCTCGACACAGCAAAATCTGCAAGGACAAAAAAGAACAAAAGTGTTGGCATAGACACAACGAAGCAAGAGCAGAAAAAGTGCATATTTGTGTAAAACTGGAATCTGCTTATGTAAGTGTGAGTTAAGCATTTAGGTCATCACTTAGTGGTAAAAAAAAAACATTCATTTCTGACCTATGTCCAGTCAAAGTCTACACAATTCATTAATTTCATTTGTTCTTCAAAGATGATTCTTTTTTTCTTCACAATATATAATATAAAGCCACTATTTTTATTTCTAACTGACCCAATGCTGACTTACTTTTTCCTCTTGTTACTTACATGGACAACAAATGCTTGCATGTGCTGTCCATAGGTTGTAACAGTTTTGTTTTATCCGTTAATATAAAGAAGCTAAAGTGACATTTATTTCTATGAAAGAAACGTGAGCGAAGCATTAGATGCATTAAATGTGTAAAATCACTGAGACTGTCAATGAGGTTAATCAGATAAGAACAGAAAGACACGCCCCCGCTCTGGAATATCTCCAGTTACCATGGAAACCATCATGGAGATAGACCGTCGGAGAACCGAGACATCTTATGTCACTTTTCTCTCTCTTTATCTCCCCGTCTCTTCCTCGCACTCCTCCTCTCTCCTTTACTCCATCCCGCTCTCTATCTGTCTGTATATCTCTCAGTCTACTATGTCTTATGTCACACATCTCTCTCCGTCTCTTTCACCCGCGCTCCGTCTCTTTTTGTGCTGTTGCACACTGAGCTTACGGAGTCAAATCAAACATAAACCTTATGTAAGGAGACTTTTTATTGTTTTGCATTATCCCCTGCCCCTCCGCTGCCTTCTTCTTCTTCCATCCCTCTCCTCCTCTCCCTCTCTTCTCATACAGCTGAAACAATTGCAATTCAAGTGTCCTGATGCAACATCATGCAAACTGTCAGAAACCCTCTGGAGGACGTTCTCCCACTCTTGAATACAGCACTGCAAGCAATTTGGCTGGAGTTACTGAGGTCAGGTTGAAGTGGAGTCATTTTTCAACTGGGCAAATCTTGTTCATGTTAATGGCCTCGCAGTTAAAGCCTAAAAATAAAAGCCGGAGGAAGGTTGACTGTCTAACCTACCTTTAGGGGTGTTGTGTTACTGTATAACACACTCTGCTCTTCTGTTTTCTTTTTTATTTCATTTATATTCTTACTCTGGTTTATTTGGTTTTACAGGCTGTGAATTGGATAAAAGCAGCCAAAAAGTTCATCATATTTGATCTGTTCTTTCAGTTCCATCATATATCCATCATGATAATGACAGCAATAAAAAGCAACACCCAGGCTTTCTGTGCATGGAGCTGCAGTGAGAGTGATACTAGAGCCATGAAAAGTGTTTCTGTGTGCTCTACTGTCACGAGTACTTTCTTATTAGTTGGTTTTGCCTGGCCTGGCTCTCCGTCCCTGTCCCCAGCTTGCTCTCACTCTCTCCAGGCCATGCACTCTCTCTCACCTCCTACTTCAAACTCTCCACTAGAGGCCCTCAGACTTTTTTTGCAGCCTCTCCCACCTGCACACCTGTGCCCTCTTTCCCCATTAGCCCTGCAGCTGCTCCCTGTGGCCTTCCCCGCCCACCTCCTCACCTGTATTTAATTCCCTTGTCCACCTCCTTTGTTTCATTATCAGATCCTCAGAGTTGCGGTGTGGCTTTCTGCTGCCTGTCACCTGTCTATCAGATTCTTGCCTGCCTGTCCAAATTGGACTCTTGCTGCTTTTCTGCCAGCAAAAGCCTGCTCACTTCTTTAAGAAAACATTGAAATATTCTTGCTGCCTTAACTCTGCATTTGGGTCCTTCCTTGTTGCCACTCTCCCCACCCCCATGACACTTTGCTCTGGGCTTAAAACATGACCATAACCTGCCAGGGCTACTATCTTCCAACTTGTCACATACGGCAGCTTGGTCAGTGGACTTACCTTTACATTTACAACTAACTATACGTTGACATTACAAGTAACTGTGGCCCAAATCAGAATTTTTTTTTTTTTGCTCCTTTTGCTCTTATGTGACACAAATCTCGTTTTTCCAGTGTAGACACAAAGTTTCTGATAGAATCCAATCAGATCCAGGCCTCTCATGTGGTCCTAAACCCGCTACATAATCAATCACTGGCCATGAGGCCCCTATGGGGACAGTCATATCGGAATTCATGTGTGTTTTTCCACATCATAATTCACTGATGATCACCCTCATCGCACTACATCCCTTTGGACTGAAAGCCCAGCTATCCTGTTAACACACATTACTCCCAAAAGGTCTGATGATGTCATTCTGCATAACTATTAGATTGCTTTTGTTTGGGAGAATGTGATGTTTTTTTGTTGATTCAACACGCCTTCATTGCATGTGAAACGTTCACACTGATGTCAGTTATGGTTCACCTAAAACATGAATGTTTACAGTCAAGTGATGCAGTGTGAAGGGGAGACCGCTGATCATGTCTACTGTGAAATCAAAACTCAACGTTTTTTTAACTTTTAACGTACTTAAGTTAACTAACAGCATACGTAACACAAGTTAAGATATGTATAATTTAACTTGTGTAACAAATGTACTTATTTTAATCCAAGCCATGATCTTCTCTTAAACCTAACTAGGTAGTTTTGAAATGACGCTGAATTCATCAGCTAGAGGAGCACATAGAGCGTCATAGTTTGAAGCATAGGGACACTGATCAAGCTGCCGTACTGGACAAGTTGGGAAAAACAAAGTGTTGAGCCAGCATATGAAACCTAGCATTACTCATAAAGCCAAGACGCATTTTAGAGGACAGCTACATTATAATTTGAGGATAGGTTACAGTATAAAAAACTCTGTTCAGGACTGGAACATTCACCAGGTGGTAGACGACTTCTTACTAGCATCATATCAGAGTTTAGGGTACTGACTCTGGAGCAATCCCAACCAGCCTTATCTTTCCCCACGGTATCACTGGTCCTCATCCTTAAAAAATGATCTCCTGTATCTAAGTGAATCATACTGTTTGAAAATACTGAAGCATACAATCTGTGTTGCTTATTTAAGTATGTTTTTCCATAGTAAGTATTCAGTTGATGCCAACATTTTTTTTTGGCGACCAGCTTGGTCTTCTGCATGGCTCATCAGCTGGTGATGATGCTGACTGTTTCCTTTTTCCTTCACTAACCTTTGTTGTCTGTCTGCAAATCATCAAGGTAGAAATCCGTCTGCCGGTTGCCCAGGACGAAGGCCAGGAAGGAGAGGATGAGGGCGTCCAGGATGCCCATGATGGCCAGCATATAGGCCCAGCGTACAGAGCAATCACCCAGGGAGTATTTCCCCGTCTGCTCCCCGCACATGTCCCGGATCACCTCGGCGTCCCATCCGTCGGGGAAGATCATGCAACCCAGCACCAGGCACACTCCTGCAGGAGGTCACAGAGGAGGAGAGAAGCAGGGTTAAAGAGAGAACCGCAATTGGGAGCATGAGCTAATGTTGTAACTCTATCAATACACCTTCAAAATCAACATGACAACTTATCTGTTTTCATTGTTTGACATTGCATGACATAAATGTTTTAAGCACTTGAAGATCCAAACAGCAAATACACTACTTCACTTTCACCTATACCAATCAGAGTTTCAGGTGTGATTAAGAACCGAGATGTCATCTTTGATAGCACGCTGCAGTGTTGCAAATTTAGTGACTTTCTCACTAGATTTGGTGACTTTTAAGACCCCATTAGAGCCTTTTTTAGCCTCTTTTTGGCCTTGCTGGAAGACCCATCCCTACTCTGCCTCTGATCGGCTATACCATTCTAGGTGTTTGCTAAACGCTAATGTTAGCCTGGCTAAGATGCTAACCAATGCTTCAAACTAGAAAGACTCAGGAACAGAGCAACTTGACCCCGGCAGCTCATGTTTTTGTTCCCGTACTCCAAAGATATGCTACCTGGTCTGAACAATAGGAAGTCTTATAAACTATTTTAGCATTAAATTAACCTCTGAGAAGTTTTGCAGCGAGAAATCAGCTGTATAATTTCGAATATTGGCCATTTTCAGAACGATTTTGGAGTTGAGAAGCTCCACAAACTAGCGTGCCAGCATGCTAGCACCTGCAGGGTGTGTGTTGTGTTGTCACACAGACCTGCTGTGAGCTTTCTAGAGCTTTCTCAAGAAACCGGTCTTGAAGACACACCTGTGGGGTTAGCATTAATGTATTTCCAGTATCCAGGAAACAAAACCAAAGCTACCGTGGCTGAGTCGCTCTCCTCCCAGGCCTGTCTACATCTTAGCATTAACATTAGCATTTAGCAAACACCTGGAAGAATATAGCCTATCAGCAAGGCATACTGGATAGGTGTGCCCAGTGAGTCAGTTTAGTCTCTCCCATAGTAAATATTGGAAACAATATCAATATATGTCCTTATTGATTTACGTGAACATCTCCTAGCAACCACAAGCACAGGCTTCTGTGTGAAATGATAATGATCTAGGTGGGATATCCCTTGCTACACACTGATTAGGGGAAAAATGTGTGTGAACTGCAACATCTCTTCAGGTGTCGAGGGGTTAACAGTGAGACAGTGGAAAGATGGAATACATGCACTGTATAGATTATTCCCCTGAAGATTATTGCGTATGCGACAGAATTTAAAACATACAGATCACAGCACAATCTGCACGCACTCACACCCACAAACACAAGCGTGTGCACACATACCTGCAGACACATTGTACTGTACAAAGCCCTCTAGGGAAATGCATACATGCAATTCCAACACTGCAACAAAAATGGTAATCTATACTTTACACCTCTGCTCATTCATCAAAGTGAGCATCACTGGGGAGCTGATTGTGCCATATTCCTTGCTCACCAGCACTGTTTAAATAGCAGTCAGCCTGTGCCTGAGGGGATGTAAGTAAAGCACTGGGCTCCACTGGGAGATGGGGAACATACATGGCAGACGTCACACTGGATCTTCATTGCAGACCAGACATGTCTTTTCCACGGGCAACATCACTTGTGATACACATGAAAAGTCAGACAGATTTGGCTGAGTTGGTGATTATTACGCTTCAGTCCAATAAATGTTCAAAAGATTCAACGTCTGGAGCTCCATTGGTGAGCATGTGTAAATATTTTAAGTGCCGTGTGTGTCATGTGTGTACTTTAGGATGCTGGGCAGCAACCAATAACAGAAGCTGCTGTGTGGAATGAGGCGTACACTAACACAGAGCGATCATTGACTGAAGAGTGAGACAGAGGATTATAGCATTGGGCTTTTTAGTAAATTCTGCTGCTGAACATATGAAGCTGAATGTTTCCTGGTGGGATCCAAGCCTCAAAGGTCAACAGCTTTAGACATAGCACTGATACATCACTCCTGAGTCCTCTATTGTTGTTCATACAGAGATTTAAAAAGGATTTTCATTAGTCAATGCAAAGTCCTACTGAAATGAAGATCTTCTAAGATACATCAGCAATGCTATTTTAGAGTGGCTGGGCCTGAATGTGTTTGCTTAACAGTTGAGCCTGCAGGCACACTGAGACACAATATAAACCAACTTGTGCTGGTAACTGCAGCTTAGATGTGAAGGACTAACACCATTTTGTATGTCATTGTATGACATTAAGGGATTCTGTTAACTAAATAACTATCAAGCCTGCAAACTGATATTAGCAGCATGCTTTTGTGACTAAAGGTGTTTGTTTGGTAGCTTGTTCAGCACGTCAGGGTGTAGCGCCCGGTCCTGAGGGGTTTGAGTGTCAAGGGTCTGGACCTCTAAATATATTGAACTTTAAAGTTTCTAGCTTTCCCCGTATTACCAAGAATGTGCCGCGACTGAGTGGAAATATAATTTTGTTTCATTGTCTCTGTGTCGTCAAGCCTAGAGGTTCATACCGCCTAAGCATCTCAGTGGTGAGCACATACAGCTACGGGAAAACATGTATCAGTCTCCACCTGCACTGCTTAAAGCAAGCTAAAGGTGAGTTTAGTACATTGTTTAAGGTTGCAATGCAACAATTCTGATTGTTGGCAGTTTAATTAACATGTAAAAACAGAGTAGGTGGGAGAAAGTGAGAGCTTTTGTGAGTGTTGGACTGTGAGGCAGTGGCTGTTTCCTGGAAGTAGTAAATACTCAACCAGTTCTCATTCCCGGGTTGTCAAATACAGATGCTTTGTTACGACCCTCGGCATCTGATAGCGATGAACAGGGCACCCTTGAGCGTATCTATGTAATGCACAACTGAAACACATGGCTGCACATGGTTAATGTGAAACAGTTGCAGGAAGGTGTACGCAACAAGACTTCTTGGTAAGGTTTAGAATTGGGTAAAAATAAGTATGCTTGTTATGTAACGTAACGTGACATGACTGATGTCACTGTATGAGGGCTGTACATAAATTATGCAACATCACACTAAAACAATGGTGACCTTTGGTTTCACAGGGGATGTAGGTATGTAAGGTGCGTTGCGTTGCATTAAAACAACGTTGACTTTTGGTTTGACGAGACACAAAGAGCAGTCTCATGGGTGAAAGTCTTGTTTTGTTTGACTCATCCGGCTCCCCTCCCTCCTGCCTCATGAGGACTTTCTCTCTCTTAATACCACGTCAGCTGCTCTCAGCGTTAAGTATTGCTAAGACTGTTTTTTACATTGGAGTTAGCTGAAAGCCCTGTGCATCTCATAAAGACGCCAAAGGGTGTCTTTGGTGTCAATATCACACACATAGGGGTGTGACAAAGTGTTGGTATTTGACAAACCAGGAATGAGAGCAGGCTGAAATACCACTGCAGGTTCTAACAACCCAGAAAGTGTAATTGCTCTGGGTGTTTTTATTTTTTTATTTATTTATTTTTTTTTTTTGCAAGAACTGGCAGGACAACACATTTGTCCACTTTTGTACATGAGGAGACATTAATGTGAGTTCAAACTCTGTGACTCAGTGTTGTGTTGCTGTTTCACCACCAATGAAAAACAGTGATAAGAATTTGTTTGGCTATGTGCATAGAATTTGTCTAAAAAGACAAACAATAGTATTCCATGTTTTTTATGTTACTGTTTTTGACATTCTGTGCCTCTATCAGACAGCTTACAGCCTGCAGGGGGCAGGCCTGTCTCCTAGATATACTTTCATGTAGAACTAATTTGAAACAACAAATATGTTATGTAATGCCAAGCAAATTATGCTTTCTATTAATATAGCGAAGGCATGTTGCTAATGAACGTACCTGGAAAGTCGCAAAAGTGATACTGAACATATCAGCAAAATGTTCACTGACAAAAAGTTTAGATGTTTTCTGCCATATTAGGCATTCTTGCAATACTGTATCACTTGCTGTGAATACAGAATTGTTTTTATCACCTTTTTTATTAGCATTTAAGCAAAATCACGATCTTTCCCTGACCTTAACCAAAGTGCTCTTGTGGCCTAAACCTGAACAGGAGTTTGAACGCTAACCCAAAGTTCTGGTGCCAAGGTCCTGCACTTTGTACACCCGCAAACCTCCCCGACCATCTCTCTCCAAAGCCTGCACGGTATAATATAAATGTAGTGTTTAGAAACAATGTCTGTGAACATAATCCAGGCAGTGATTACATTGCCTCAACAATGTAATTAGGAAAGCAGTTTAGTAGCATACAAATGTAATTTCTAAGAGACAGGGTTTTCGGGGGAGAATGGTGTATGTTAAAGGTCCTGGACGAGAAATGACATTTTTGTCTATCATTACGCGAGAGAGCAGGTCTGTGTGCAGAAAATAAACATGCAATTTTAATTTCATCTGGACTCTAAAATGAACGAATTTCAACAAATTGCAGAACGGTAGGAAAATGTTTTGCTTGTGGGGTCTGAACGTGAAGGATCTGAGTGTATTAAAGTGAAGTCCATTAGTCATATGGTTGAACCCTGTCACATCAGTGATTCCCTCTGAAGACCCCGTGTTTCACCCACTAGCCATCCATCATGAGAAAACGGTGGGCGGTGAACTCATGGCAACAGATGAGGGAGGATATCAGATTAGTCACCACCTCTCAGTGTAAAGCAGAACACCATGCAAATATGAGGAGTCTTATTTCAGGCTGGGACGTACACCGTTTGAAAATGTGACCGCTCCTCTGACAAAATGATTGCAGGCGTAATGAGAGAATGTAATGAGAAAGAATATAATGACGATAATACAGTAAGTAATGAGAGAATAGACGAGCAATGGAAGCAATCATCGTGGGAAATCATCATGTTATTAGCTTCTTTTATGACCTTTATACAAGATATTAACATAGATGAGAGATGATAAAATCATTAAGTGAGTAATGAGCGTCAGGTAACATGTTTTATGGATTTTTGATGAATGTTCCCCCATCTGGCATGAAACTCATCCAAAGTTATTGGATGTGGGCTCTGTGAAAATGTGCATGCAGAAGAATCCTGATGTGCAAAATATTCATGAACCAATCATTCTCCTTTGTAGCAAATGTTATTAACTCCTCTTTATTTTTTCAATAGCACACTGTATGTGGTGGACAAACAACAATTTTGTTCACTGGGCTAAAGCACATAAGGAATTATGTTGTGTTTGTGCTGTGAGCAATTGAAATTACATTTTCTGAATCAAATAATATTTTGATATGAAATTAAACCTTACTATGAGGCATCGTTTCATGTGATAGATAATAGCTGGGTTTAATTTTCGTTTCATTTGTACGGTGGGGAATTACAGAATTGCACTCAACAAAGTCATTGCAGGGATCTTGGGACAGGACGAAACTGCTCTGAGCTGATAACACTACAATAAAATAAAGCACACATGGGTATGAAAAAGAGAAAACACATTGTGTGGATTCAGAAAATCAGTTTCACATTCATTGTGTATGGAACAGCTCCAGGCTTTATACTTTATGACATCACAAGTTTGAGACTTCCTGCTAGTTTCCTGCCTTAAGAGAGAGTCGCTTATGTTCACAAACATTGATGGAACTTTTTTAGGGCATAGAAATAAGGTATTTGAATTCTTAATTTTGGTAGTCTTCCAATTTAAGGCTGTTTCTTCATACTATTTCAGAACATTTATGTATTTTTTTTCCACTGTTACGAACTCTTCTTACAACAGGAGATTAGATCAGTTAGTCAAAATGTCTGACATGCAATGCGATGCTGAGATTTGGAAAGTGTGTAAGTCAGCTCTCGTGCAAACCTTACTGTTACTCATAACACGCTTCTCTCCATAGATCCATTTACATGTGTCTTTAAAGAACTATAATTCCAGAGTTGGAAAGAAAACTTTCTTTTCCATGACAAACCCACCTCCTGGCAGGTTATACAATAGCAACCTGGTCTCACTTCGAAGTCGTTGAATACCGGCACTTGGTGAATGACTTCTAGCATCAGACATCAATTAAAAAAGCTGTCCTTTCGTGTCTGGTCACCATTATTGTTTACACCCAGTGTTGTCAGGGGAAACGCGGTGGGACAACAGCATAAGTTAAGGGGGCGGGAGTCCGAGTAGGGCTGGCTAAGGTGGCCAACTTTCACCCGAGAGGCTAGTGTTAGTAATTTGATGATAAAAAGGTGGTTTGAGGTCATGATTGAACAGTGTGTGCCAATCGGAATGCTCTCAATGCTGCTGCTTGAAATTGTTCAGACGGATATATGGGCGGGAACTCAATACCGGCAGAGATCTACTGTACAGACTCTGGCTCCAAATGACATCACTAGCACAAGATGGCAGCAATCCTATCCGGGATATTTTGGCTTCATTTCTGCACATTGGGGGTAAGTTAAGATGTGTTGTCCATCTTTATATACACTCCATGGATTATACCAAGTTTACACTACCTAAATTTGGCCAGATTTTCCACTCACCAAACTGTTTTGGAGATCGCCCCAGATCAGATGCAAATCAATGCTTGCTCTCCTTAGCAATGATTGCTAGGTGTGAACTTGCCATTTGCCTATGTGTTGTAGACGCCAGAGAGATATCTTGCAGGTTCAATATCTGGACCTGTCTGTGCATCCGAGTCCTGTAGCACTAAATTTGTTGCCGTTGACCGGCAATGACAGCAGCTGCGACCTAAAGCCAATAACATACATGGTGAGAAACTTGCATGGCATGTAGATCTACAAGTCAGCAACACAGAGTTTTGGAAGGTGTGTTCAAATCGCTTTCCTGATTCAAATAATTTTGTTCAGTTCAATGACTGTGTAGTTAATTCATTTTTCTGTGGATATGTGACCATCCAAATGCATTAAAGTACACACACCAGTAAACAAATGCATCAACATAAATAACACTATGACGTCATTAATTCAGACTGTCTTCAGTTCAGTAGTTGGCTCACTTGGTTACTAGCTTAACCTGTCACATTCCCAATATAAGCACTGTTTATATGGATAATAGCTCAGTAGCAAACTGTAACAGAGTAATCACATTACAATTTCTTTCTGTGGCTTTCACATTTTTTTTTAGGAGGCTTTTAAAGAGGAAGTAACAACAGCGCTCTCAGCCACCAGTGAAAGCAGCTCCTCTGCTAAAAGCTACTGATTCAGAGTGGTAGGTTTGTGGTAAAATATACATGTACTGTACGATACATACATGTACTGAGAACATCCGGCTTTTATGAGTCTTGTATCAAATGAACGAGAGATTCAATGACTCATTCATTCCAAAATATGTATGATTATATAGATATGCATATTGTAGAAAACCCCTGTCTTTGTGTACTGCAGGGCAGTATGACAGTAATGACCAGTGTGACACGATCTCCCTGTGCCCTCTCCTCTATCTGCCCCTCTCCTCCATCCTCAACTCAAGTGTTTAAGTGGGCACCAGAGGGCTAAAAATAACCCCCACCTTCGTACAACCCAAGAAAAGCCCTTTGAAGTTGTTGGGGTTTTTCCTCTTCCTTCCTCTCCTCCGCTCTCTCAAGACACTGCATTCTGAACTTGGAGGGGAGGAACTTCAAAGGCGGCAAGAGGAGGGATCGAACAGAGAGGGAGGATGGGAGGCAGCAAAGAGACACGGAGAGAGCTGAAGAATGAAAGGGAAAAACGAGTTGTACGAAGAAGGAGGAAGATGCAAGATGGCTACTGCCGCTCCACTCCATTATGTCATTTTTCTCATCTCAGTTCATCACTTCCTGTCGTACGCAGCCCGTCAGCTGTTAGAAACAAAGGCATCAAAGCAGATCAAACTAATGAAAACATTTGGACATACGCCGCCACGACACGTTTGTGATCCAACTAGGTAAAATTACTGTGAACCAATTTATTTATAGTGCCCTAAAGTTATTTATAGTCGTATTACATAACAGTTTTGTCAGACTTTCTTATCTACATGTCCACACAAATCTTTTTCTTCACTCAAGACAAACAGCCAAAAATGATTATATAAGGGCTCTAAAAATACCATCAGCATGCTATATATAAGTGAGAAGTATTTTCGATGGGAGCAGATCCAGACCTCACAGTGTTCCTCCTGAGCACTGCAGACTGATGCATCCACACATGGTAGATTTCCATAAACGTGAATTTCCAATCAAGAGAGACAAGCATCTGCATCGTCCTCCCAGTGCTGCTGCTGTTCATGACAGTGTGAAGAACTGTTTACTAAGGCAAAAATAAAGTGGTGACATAATCATTGCGTTTTATTTTTTGGGGGAAAGGAGTCATAAACTGTGCCCAGATCACTCCCATAACACACATAATTGGTGGGCTGAGATCAACTCAATAATGCATGGGCGGGAATAAAGACAAAAGCAGTATAAAGTGGAAGCGTTTACATAAGGAGGCAGGTTGGGGTAGTGGATGGGTCAGACAAACACAGGACATCCCCCCAGGACACTGATGTTCAGACTGTGTGAATGTTGTTGCCGTGTTTCCTATGCCTAACGTACGTTACTACTTTAATTAAACCTAACCTGCGTAACTTTATCTTAAATACATAACTTTAAATTTAGTACGTAATGTAATAATTCTCAACTGCTTCTTTCCTAAACAAAACCAACGTAACTTTCCGTTAAGCACATAACATGATGATACAGATCTATGTTTCTTTCCTAAATGTAGCCCACGTAACTTTATGTTGAGTACGTAACTTTACATTAAGTACGTAATGTGGTGGTGCCCATCTGTTACTCTCCTAAACCTAACCTACATAACTTTACGTTAAGTACGTAACTTTATGCTAAGTATGTAATGTGATGATGTCAAATTGTTTCTTTCCTAAGCCTAACCAATGTAACTTTATGTTAAGTACATCATGTGATGGTGCCTAACGGTTTCTTTCATAGCCTAACCAGCATAACTTTATGTTTAGTACGTAACTTTACGTTAAGTGCTTAACTATGTTTCTTTCCTAAACCTAAACAATATAACTTATCCAAGCATAACCGAACTACCATTACATTTAGTACGTAAGCTTGCATTTAGTACACAACGTGATGATGCCCAACTATGTTTCTTTCCTCAACCTAGCCTCGGTAACTTTACGTTAAGTATGTAATTTTACATTAAGTATGGAATGTGATGATGCTCAACTATGTTTCTTTCCTGAACCTAAACAATGTAACTTATCCAAGCATAACCTAACTACCATTACATTTAGTACGTAAGCTTACATTTAGTACACAACGTGGTGATGCCTAACCATGTTTCTTTCCTCAACCTAGTCTACATAACTTTACGTTAAGTACGTAAATGTACATTAAGTACGTAATGTGATGATGCCTTACTGTTTCTTTCCTGAGTCCAGTTAGTGTAACTTCATGTTAAGTATGTAACTTTTAGTTAAGTACGCAATGGGATGATGCCTAACTATTTCTTTCCTAAGACTGACCATAACTTACTGTTAAGTACGTAACTCAACATTAAGTCCATAACATGATGATGCCCAACTGTTTCGTTCCTATACCTAACCTGCGTAATTTTACATTAAGTACATAAAGTAATGATGCCCAATTATGTCTCTCTCCTAAACCTAACCTGTGTAACATAAGTACATAACTTGGAATATCTATTAGTGGGGAGCTAATTTTTTAGATATCATATGAACCGTTGTAAGTGCATATTTGCAAAATATACAAACTGTTGTATGAGGATATCTTCACAGGTGTGAAATTAGCCCTGTCACTGCTCATTATAAATGAAACTACTGCTGTTTATTCTGTTGGGAATATTGAATAAGCAGCTGAGGAACTAAGATTGGACACAGGCAAATTATGCTGGAGTTTCTTTATCAATGGTGAATGCCTAAATGTAGGTGTGAATGTGTAGTCAGCTTACACAGGAGGCATAGTGTGACACATTAGTAGCCTGTGTAGACAGCTGGATTGACATCTGGAGCATATCTGTTCTGTGACACAAACAACTGAAATGTGTAAAAGAAAAAAAAGAAAAACAACATCAGTCATTCCAGCAAATGTCCCAAAAGAAAATAATATTTACATTCAAGTGACAAAGCCCTCTGTGGTAATTCTGACTCTTTTTCATTGGAAGCAGTGAAGTAAAGCAAGTTAATGAGGTTATATTATTATAGGGCAACAAAATGGAAACATGGGGCAACATGGACCAGGTAAATAAAACCAGTAAAAACACTGAATAAAGCAGTTTCACGCTACAAATCAGTGTTTATCTGACGCAGCTCATCAGCTATGTGGCCAAAGTAATAATGTGAATGGCCCTATCTAGAGTCACTGTTTAGTTTGTCCGCTCTGGGCTACTGTAGAAACATGGGTGAAGACTCTATTATAAGGTAAGTAAAAAACAATCATTATTTTCAGGTGATAATACACTAAAGATATTACACTGTATTCATTTTCTGTCAGTTTATTGCCTGCAGTTTCATACATCTTATCCCCACTACACATATATTTACACACACACACAGTGTTATATTATGACTTCAGTGGAGAATCCTCAACAACAAGGCACTGTTGGCCTCCTTGTGGAAGCAGTTTGAAGTCCAACACGGAGCAGCAGAGTGGAAAGGTGTCAACATGACTTCATTAAGAGATCACCATGTCCAGTCCATAATGTAATAAAGCTGTCTGGGGTCTGCCCTTCCCTCTGCTACTGTGTCTAGACCTTGGCCTGCTGTCCTCCATCTATCTAATGGACGGCCTCCTCGCTGATATACAGAGCTTTTATTGGAGTTGGGATCAAGCCTGTTGTGAGTGTGTGTGTGTAAGTGCGGGTGTGTATATTGCTGAGGGGGCACTTTACAAGATGTTGCTGCCGCCAGGGTTCACTGGCCCACTTGGCATGGAGCTTTCACTCTTTCATTCCATCTTTAAACTCTTTCACTCCTACTATACTGTAAACCAGCTCTGTGCTGGTTTTGTTATATATTTGCCATATATTGATTACAGCTGTTTAATATAAGGTAAGCGTCACACTCTCTCCTGATAACATCTTGTTTTATATCCATGAATGTACAAATTACACCAGATTGCTGACCCTATCCACAGTGTTAAAGGTAATGCCTTTACCAAAGTCATTTCTGGGGTTTTAAAACCCAGCGTCCCCTTCTCCCCTTTCTTTTCCCTTCCTTTATCTTTTCCTCGCTCATCCCCATGTCCTTCACCAGCTGAGGAGGAAGTTGCTGGCACAAGTCCCAAATCTGGAAAGAGGATTGGCAGGCGTACAGAGCCTTCACATATCCATATAATGTGTCATCTCACAAGTTCAAGCATCGTTTTTCATTGAGCCACGCAAAGCAGTTTTGTGATATACTGAGGGATCAGTGAGCAGCAATTCAGTCCTCTGGCAATTCATCTAGGTCATAATTAGAGGAAGAGTATCACTGTGAACCATCACTGATACTGAAACTACGTTTTATTTAACCTTATCACACTGGATCATATATATATATATATATATATATATATATATATATATATATATATAATAAAAAATCTACAGCAACATCTTATTCCAGAAACAACATTCAACATTCAACAACATTCAAGTTTTCCTGGATAATCAACTCAATCTTCAGAATAAATGTTGGCATTGTGCCTTAAACGATGGATATGTTTGAAAGTTATTATTTATGATGTAGCGGATACGTTGAAACTTTCTGTTTCTTTTCATTTGAAGAGCGCTGTAGTTAACATGAGGTTAGGTTTAGGTACAAAAATGACTTGGTTAAGGTTCAGTAGAGATCATATTTTGGCTGAATACCTGGTTTTAGTGGCACAAATTTGACTGAAAACACAGCGATGTCTCTGGAAAATACAACTGATTTTTGTAACACTATCCCCTTTAGAAACTTAGTGTGGGGTTGCTAAAAAACACCCACATTTGGTTGCTGGGAATGCAGCGACGACTCGCTAAAAAGCAACCAGTTTTGTTGTTACTTGGCCTCAAACAGTCGTCTGTAGCTTGGCAAGCATCTCACCCAGGTGTCATACCATCCATCATCATGGCAGTGACAAATTCAGCTCATATACTACGTCAGCCTAGAAGCACTGATATGATACCTATAAAACATACCAATGTAACCTGGTTTGCAGAGATGTACAATGCCGACATATTCCTTTGGCCACTGGACTGGAATAATCCATCCATCCATTTTCTAACTGCTTATCCTCTTGAGGGTCACGGGGGAGCTGGAGCCTATCCCAGCTGACACTGGGCGAGAGGCAGGGTACACCCTGGACAGGTCGCCAGACTATCACAGGGCTGACACATAGAGACAGACAACCATTCACACTCACATTCACACCTACGGACAATTTAGAGTCACCAATTAACCTGCATGTCTTTGGACTGTGGGAGGAAGCTGGAGTACCCAGAGAAAACCCACACTGACACAGGGAGAACATGCAAACTCCACACAAGGGCTCTCTCCTGGGATTGAACCCTCTTGCCATAATAAAGTGTGTAACTAATATCTCAAACCCTGTAAGTAATTCCAAAAATGAATGAAAAAAAAGTGATTTGGGCGAGCCAACAACTTCAGCAGGCACGAGAGCCAGGGGTGTGTTCTATCATCTCGTTCACGATAATACCAGGCATAGTTTTTTTACATGATATGAAAAATTCCTGTTGTGATACTCGCAATATTTTGACTCATTGACATACTGATGTCATACTGTTACCCACGGCAACAACAAGCATGGCTGAAAGAGAAATTATTACTGATTCTATGATGGTTGAAAAAAGAGGAGCAGCTTCAGTAGTGTGGAAAAAACTGTAACGTCATTAGGCCTTGGCGTCCTGAATGTTTTATGAACAGCCCTGGACTTCTCAGACTCTTTCAGCGAGTTACCGCTCAGAGTGAACTCATTCTCTCCCTCTTCTCTCTCGCCGTGCGCACAAAGGAGTCGGTGTCGTCAAGGGATTTTGTCATAAACCTTTGGAAATGTAAACCTATGCCCATGGCACAACAAAAAACTACAAACAGGTGAATGTGCAGTAGTTATGGTATCATAACGGCCTGTCACAGGTTACAGCGTGATGATTAGAATTTTACTAATAGAAGGAAATCACCTTGTTGATTTATATATATAGATCCAAGGAGACATTTATTGTATTTGGGAGCTGTTTAAATGTGTAATTTGTGGTAGATGTTATTTTGTTGTACTATTAATATTATATACAGAGTCTGAATCTCACTTTGAGTTACTGTTGTTTTTCACAAACTAAAGAATGAGAGATCTTTTTTTATATACTGAATATTTGAAGGCAAACTGTTTGTTTGACACGTTAAACTACATTACTTATTTTGTTGCAATTCTGTGTTCTTAAATTGTGTAAAAAATTATTTTAGAGACATATCTTCCACCCCTAACGAGGACACACTGACAGGTTCGATCCCCACAGAATCAATCAAGAAAGCAAAATTGCTGGCATGCACAGTCACTGCAGATTGCTTTAAAACACCAACAAAGCACCACAAACATCAAACATAAGCAGCTATTTCACTTAATTATCTCATTAAAAGAAAAATGCATTCAAACAGCTCCTGGTCAGTGGAACAAAAGGAGGGAACCACTGAATGAATGGATCCACACAGCACATGCACGAGTGAAAACACCCCGATCATAATGTGATCATGATGAAACCCTCGGCTGCAAATCATCATTGTCATCTTCAAAAGAATAAAGCTTGTTTAACAGTCTGCAAAGCCTAATGTGAAACCTCATCCGCTGAAAGAGAATGAACAATATATAGCCTTTTGAAATATGTTATTCAGTAAAGATAGCATATTAATGAGAAGCATGGATGATGCATGGCAGAGAAATTTCCCCTCGTACTTATACATCTTATCAACATGCTTTAGGGGCTTTCTCTCTCTTTCTGCTGCTTTCTTTCTCTCTCTCGCACACACACACTGTGACAATGCTGAGAAGGGTCAAAGGAATCCATTATTCAGCTGTCAGGATATTTTTAGAAACACCCTGGTGACTTTGGAATTATTTATTAAGCGCCTGATAATTAAAACATGTACGTTTGGTTGGGAAAAGCCGGCCAGAAATCTCGGAGAGAGAGAGAGGGAGCGAGAAAAAGAGAGGGAGAGGCAGGGATATCCCTCGGGGAACCTCTTCTTTCTGTCTCTCTCTCTGTAGTTCTATATTTAACTCGACCAATGCAGCATCTATTTAGCTCCTGCTGGAAACACATGCATGTGGGCGCATTTATCGACATACCGCACTGCCACACATATGAAGCTGCACACATGGACAAAAACAGGAAAGCACACGGTCTTTACGCATTTACTAGTGCAGAAAAAACATAAACACACCACAGTGGCTCCAGAGAGGAGAGGGAAAACGCTCTCATTAATAATTCAGCTCTCACACCATCATATACACGTTTACCCGCTGTCTTACATGCTCACGTGAATGGACGCATGTGTGGCCACGCACACACATGGGCTAATACACACTCGCACATAGGAGCAGAGGGATATCGGCAGCGTGCACACGCTCATTCAGTTGCTGGGTTTCACTAACTCTCATTCTGTCTCTCTCACACATGCTCTCTTTTAATGGCTCTGCTGCTTCCCTGTTGCAGTAAAAATACTCCATACTTCACACTGCCTGTCAGAACAGCAGATGCTTCAAGATAGTATGGTGTGTGTGCATGTTTGATAAAGTGAGAGAGCAACAAAGAGCAAGAATAGACAATGACAAGGTTGGTAATTTTTCACAACACCGTGTTTGCCCTTTTCAAAAATAAGAAGACATTCATAAGGTTTAATTTGGAGGGTACAAACACCATTTGGACGACGATAATAAAGCTGCAACTGATGATTAAAAGACCCTGTTAATAATAAATAATAGTATTAATAAATACTGTGTGGTGCGTCTAGAAACACCGCAACTTTAAAATGGCCACCTATTTATTAACCATTAAACAAGGTATTGTAATCATCACTTACAACCATATAACAGACATCCAGATAATGTTTATAGACGATTTACAAACCAAATATTAATTATTAACAAATACTTTATATAGTATATAAAATATTCTACTGTTTGCAACAATAAACTGTTAAAATAACACAAATTATTAAAAATTTTAACCCACTTTTAATTATCATTTAATTGTTTGTTTACAGTAAAATAACTATAAACTAGGGATATCAATGGTTAACCACTAATTGATTAACCAGTGAGAATATTTTTGACTGGTTACGCAAATCTGTGTGTTGGTTAATTTTGCTACTCTTCAGTTTGTACCACTGGTAACAATGCGGGTTTGATTTCAAAGCCGTCAGATACTGGCGCTTGGGCAGTGACTTCCATGGCAGACACTGACAACGTCAGCATGATATACAGCTGGGCACCGTCAGAGTTTAATGGTGCCTGATTGCACCAGGAGGAAATGTGGCTGGACAATAATGTAACTTAAGGGGGCGAATAGTCTGAGTAGGGTGAGTGGGAGGGGTGGTGGATGGGTCAAACAATCATTGACTTTTGCCCTGGAGGCCGGTGTTCACTTAGTAAAGCCAAACCCTGCCATTTCTTTCAAAACCAAACCTTTTGTTGCCTAAACCTAACCATGGGCGAGTGTTGCTGAAGGGAAAAAAAAAACCAACATAGTGCATTTATTTTGAAAGACTTATGTGAAAATGGACGTGTATTTTGAAAAGACACAATACATATAACAGGCAGAAGCTGACATGGCGTCCCAGAACGTCAATAACAAACGCACCCAGTCTGTCTTGCACACCATATGTCAATGTGGAAAGTCCATGACCAAGCTACGATATGTGACGAGGTCGGATTGAGAATGTGTTGCTAGTTACGCTGTCCCGTCCCAACAACGTTGCTCTTGAAACATTGTGCCCACCCTACAGTTTCCTCCAGTCATCACGATGAGTATGCAGCTTAATTTTAAGCGGCAAACCCCCTGAGCGTTAATAACTGTGTTATTACTGTGAGCTCTGTTTGCACAGTTGGCAGCATCAACACAGTAAATGGTGCTAACATAGTTAAACATGCTAAAGGGGTGTTTTTTTTCTGCGGCAACGCCTTCTCGCCACTGGGACGGTGTTATCAGTGATGACTGCAGAATGAGCAACTAAGCAACTAAGAGGCAAGATATTTGCATCACAAAACATTTTCACCACTTCTAAATGGATAGCACTTTGAATTGTGATGCTAAAGCTTGCTGAGTCAATGGAGCGCCGGGCTAAAAGCAAGGCCTCTTGTATGATGTCATTTTGCAATTTTTTCCTCTAAGAATTAACCTTTAGTTATCAGGTTAATGGGTCTTGGGCAATCAAAAGCAAAATTAACATAAACTGACAGGTCTACCATTAACTAAAGTTTAATTCACTATCTATTCACCATTTATTAAAAAGTGTCACTGTGATGTCCTATTTTGTCGTTTGGTTTGCAAACTAAACTAAACTTTAGGCAATTAGGCAGCCATGAAGCTTTGGGATATTTATGAATGGGATAGTACACCTGCCCAGCATCCACAGGAATTCAGTTAATATTGGACCATTTCACACTTCATTATTGTCATCTAGTGCCAACATTCTGCGCCCATGCGGGAAGTAGTGTGCTCTTTATCACAACCCAACTCAAAGGCTGTGACAAAGCAGGAAGACAACACGCGCTGGCTGCTACAAAAAGTCATTTATTTACAAAGGACATAAGCCAACGTGTAGAAATCAGTCCATCAGTAACGTAGAGCATTTAGGTTTGTGTGGCACTGTATGTGGGTAATGAGACACAAGAGAAAGGAACCAAATGCTGTCACTGTGCCCAGATAGACACAGACTACAAAATGATAGAGGTATTTGTAGAGCAGAGCACGCCAGGCCCAGGTGTAGCTAACACAGCTAGCAATCCTCCATTTAGCACCTGCAAGACGCAACAACAAAAAGAGAGAAGGAAACCAATATCGTCAATGTCGCTGGTGAGCATTTGTTGCCCTAGTCTTTGCGGTGTGTCAGGCACATTGGCACTAGTTAGCTCTTAGCAGCAGCTTTTTGGCCGAATTCAGCAAGCTAAATCAGCTGTGGAGCCCGTCGATGAAAGAAATCCCTCCGATTGGCAGTTCAGCTCTTAGTTTTAGCAGAAACAGTTTGTAGTTGTTTATGTTTGCTAGCGCAGGGTAAATATGGAGGGCTTTTTCCTCTCACGCAGGTGCAGAACATATGACCCTAGCTGGCCGTTGGCTGAACTCTTCGTGTGTGTTCAGGCGAAACAGTTGGCCTTCATCACCAGGAGTTCTTTGATGTTGGTTTGGTGTGTCTGGGCCTTTATGTAGCGAGGTGGAAAGTAAGGGTGTGAAGGTCAGGGACATGGATAGGTGTTCCACTTTGATGCAGGACACTGGAGTTAGTATCCTGTGACAGACCTACGATCAACGCTATTATGATTTTTCCTTGACCTCAACCAAGTGTTTTAGTTGCCTAACCTTAACCATGCATCTGTAGATCGTTTCAAGGCGTCCTTTTGTTTCTAGGAAACAACAACGTTGTTCTTTTTAGACTTCTGGATTTTTTGAAGAATGAAGATGACACACACACAACACACACTGTTGGCTAGACTGTTGGCTAGCGATTGATGGCTTGAATAACCTAATAATGTTGGGTAGCGATCATTAGCTTGAACCAGCTCACTTACAGGAAACGTAATGAGTGCTAGAAACCTTTAGATTTTCTAATGGTGTCCAGTTCTTTCTTTTAACCGCTGGAATCCATGCATGTTTGTCTCTTTATGGGGGCAGTAGGACATAGTAGGAAGTGAGGATTTTTAAAACTTTGGCACTGGATGTTAAAAAAAAAAGCACAATTTGAGTTTTGCAGAATCTTCTTGCTGCCATACTAAGTCAAATTATGGCACGTAATTTGGTGTGCACATCAATCAATATATGAATTTATTTGTCATGCGAAATCACAAGAATATGATGTCAGTGAAATAATTGTTATCTATGCACCTCCAGAGTGCCTGCATCTATTGACCCTCTTACAATCCATACTGTAACCATGTACAGTAAGTTTCACTCCCCAGGAAGACAAGAGGGTGCAACTAAATGTCAGACGTAAGACTTAAGCTGATTTATAGTTCAGCATTTCTTGGAGACAGAGCTGCTCTGGGGGCATCAAGCCTATATAGTATCGAGCCATGTGGCATATGGATGTGAATATTAATGTAGATGTGCTCTGAATATCATAAGTCTACTTTTTATGAATAAACTATGGATTCCCAGATGAAGAATGATCATCTAATTAAGGGGACACAAAAATATTGAGTAATAATCATGAATTCATGATGTATTAGTAACAGCTAAACACAAAAATAATCTGTGCAACAGAAATATAGTAATAGGTACATATAAGGGCACTGAAAGGCATGATTAGTTATATAAAGTGTTATTTAACAGGTGATTCAGAGTTAATCACAGACATTAAGCAAAGTGTTACTATGCTGCTGATTCACAGATATGTTGACGCTTACTAACTAGGAGTCTGTTCCTAAAGGTTCTGGATGTGACATTAAGAGCATTAATACCAAGCCACTGTTTGCTATGTAAAGATATAGTGGAGCAACAGTGTCCTGAGCAGAACATGAAGTCACGCTACTTCTGTTTGTGTTTTCATCCAAGCCTCTCTGTGGTTTGTTGCGGTAAACTGGTCCGGCGTATCCCATTGGCTAGCTCATTGCTACTGCTGTGCGCTGTGCTCATACAGCAGTTACCACTCATATCAAGTTGTTGTCGTGGAAGCATAGCACCCACCCTCCTGTCCCCCTGGTTAACACTGTTAGCTTTGTCAGCACTGTTGCCTTTTGGGGTTAGCACCAATAGCTGGTAGCCATGGCTCTTACAGTAACTTGGGGTTTTGCTCTGCTGTATTTACACCTCATGGCATACAACATTACCTTTAACACATCATGTCATATAATAACATGTATTCATTTAATCAGCAGTGAATATCTCAGATTTCCTCCCATGTGAGTAAAACATTACAGATTAAGTTATATATTATACAAGTCTGTGCGTCCTGTCCAGTCTCAGATAACAGGGGAGCGATTTGTCTGTAGTCTGCAGCAGCCACATCTGAACACAGAAGGCAGAATATTTATTAAAACTCCCACATCAG
This sequence comes from Cephalopholis sonnerati, assembly GCA_019142605.1. NCBI lineage: Eukaryota > Metazoa > Chordata > Actinopteri > Perciformes > Serranidae > Cephalopholis > Cephalopholis sonnerati. Next base: position 31,852,862 of record JAGQAX010000011.1, read on the forward strand.
GATTACCACACCCTGCCCCATGTTACTGGCCTTTACTGATAGCTTACCACCAAGAAGAGAGGCCATGCAAAGCAATAATCCACACAATAATCTGCCAAACGGCAACAGCATCAATATGACTACAGTGTCAAGGAGTGCGCACGCCACAGTTTAGACACAATTCTACTCTGTGAAACTAGCAACAAAACAAAAACTACCATCCTCACTATTAACAATTAGGAATAAAATCAGCTCATCCCTTACTCTAAGATTAACAGAGCAGTTTGCAACCACGAATCCACCACACTAAACTAGTTTCACACACAGAAACACACACACAACCTCTGTGTCTCAGTGACCCCTGGTTCAGCTTCAAGATTATAAACTGTTCAGTTACCTCCAAACAACAAAGTAACTTCACGTCCAGTTGTAGATGTTCTGTGACATTCAAAGCTGCCAATACTTTGAATACTTTTTTTTCTAAATTACCAAGTCCACCAAAACAGGGAGGCAAAATGAGGGTCGGGGGCCCTATAAGGGGTACAACACAGACAACACTGTAAGAACATCACAATGCCACCAGAGTAGATGAGTACAGGAAAAATAGTAGCCCACTGCATGATATGAAATGTTTTTTTAAACATAGTTTATGCTTAACAGTACAGTAGAAAAACTTGTCAAAAAGATAAATAAAAATTATGGTAAGAAAACGAAAAGGTTTGTATCTTGGTCTTACTAGGAAGTTGTCGAAATCCGGTGCTTGGGCAGTGACTTGCCCGGTCAGAAACCAACGAAAAAAACGCGCTCTTTAATGTCAGCCCGATATGTGGCCTGTTGCCGTTACAGTGTAACGTCAGGGAAAAACGCGGCGGGACAAGGACAAAAGTTAAGGCAGCGAAAGTCTGAGTTATACTGACAAGTGATTAAATTACTATGTAGGCTATGATGTGAAAAGTGTCACTCAAAACACAAATATATTACCCATAGTACACCTAAATATATCTGTAAGCTCTACAGAACTTTTTAGCCTCTTTTAGCTTATTGTTTTGAGTGACCCACAACTCTGCCCTCATCAGGTCGGACCCAGCAGGTATTACAGGTGTCAAAGCTCTGATAAACCTGCCCAGCACCAAACGACAGACAAAGTTAGCAACTAGCTGCTGAACATAACAGAGCATTTATCAGCTAAAATCCAGATATTTCCCTCAGGAGCTGGAGGAGACCAAAAGCAGAGCTAAAAGAGAGTGAATATTGGATATACATTTGTCAGGTGGCCAAAAACATGATGCCCAGTAAATGCTAATGTCGCCCCATGTATGGTGACTGTGTAAAAAGGCAACGGTTTGCGTACATGTTAACTCCACCAGCTTTATAAGGTGATGTGTTTTCAGCTTGTTCTGCAACGCCCAAGAGGCCCAATAATAAATGACAGTAACTTTAGTAATGTGATGTCAAACCTACTATCACATCCATTTTGCTTTGGATGGTTCTTCATTCATGCTCTCTATTACTGCAACACTATCCCCATCTTTTTTCTTTCTTGCTCTTACACACACACACACACACACACACACACTGAGAGACCGAACAGTCGCTGACAGGTCGTTTCTCCCAGGACAGCTCCTCCCCTGTGCCACGGCCCATGTCCTGCTTAGTTCTGTTTAATATTGCAACAGACAGGGAAAGACGTGGAGGAGAGATGGAGGGATGAGCTGATGGAGGACAAAGAGAGTCATCAGGCTGCAGTGGCTTATGGGCTACTGAGCTCTCCTTTGGTACCTCATTTGTCTCTGCTGGAGGGATGGAAGAAAATGATACAAAGTGAAGACAGGATAGATGGGAGAATAAGAGGGGAGAGGAGAACATAAAGAAACACGACAGACCTCTATGTGGAAGGTAAAAATTCATTTTCTTGCACTAAATTCATCTTTGTTCAAAAAAGGTGAATTAAAACTGAAGCTCTTGCAGTTTTCCCAGGAGCCTTTTCCACTGAATTAATCTAAATCCAAGCAAAGGTGCGAGCAGAGAAGCTCCTCTCAGACCGCGGGTGCTTTTGGGAAATCTAGCCCTCCTCTTGTTCTTTTCATGTGTGGAAAAATGCTGCTTAGTCTAGATTCTACGTGTAAAATGAGCCCATTAGTCTCTTTCCCATCGAGGTGTGACATAACTTGGGGACAACAGGAGGGAAGTCACCTGTTAGCAGGCAGCCACTTTAAGCCACATTTGGTTTGTTCCTTACCCCGCTGGCCTCATTATTGTCTTCTACCAAACATTTAACATTTGTTTGTCCATTTTGAGCCTACTTATATAAACTATTGATTATTTCATTGGTAGCTATGGTGGCTGGTTCATCCCTGTTGTCCTGGGGCCTGCATCACAAAGCAAGTTCAACTTCATCTGTCACTCTTTGAGCTCTTCTGGCTAGTTGGTGTCATCAAGCTGTTTATCATCTGGGTCACAAGTTATACACATCATTACAAGGAACATTCTCCAGACCATGAGTGACGTACTTAAAGAAATCTTACGGAGGGATCGAGATGAGCTGATCATTTGAATATGGGGATAATGAGGCACACTTCCAGACTCTCTCCTAGAAGGCATCCATAGTGTTGCTCTCATTTATACACACACACACACACACAAAATGACAGAAATCGAAAAACGATAAAGGAGACCATGAGCGAGAAGTTCAAACCCTCCCCAGTTAGCGAACCAGCTTTGTGACACCAGAAAACCTGAGCTAAGCCCATAAGTGGATAACCCACAAATCTTGCCTCGTGACACAGGCCCCTGCCTGCTGCAGGGTTTTGCAATCAATTCCCCTTGAATTTCTAACAGCAATGCAGGAGCAGTGCAGCACGCGTGTATGCATTTCTGCTGCTGCTTTAGTTTTCTTTCGCAGACTCTACCTTGGGTTTGCTTCGCTGTTGTCCCACACATATCCAGGTAGGGACGGCATTGCTGCTTTCAGGCCTTTTGGTAAATACAGTCACTTTTTATTGCCAGGAGTTATGAGTGGCTTCTTAAAGTCCTTTTTCGAGTGCATTAACCTTATTGGCCAACTTTGGCCCATTTTCAGTGTGTAGAAGCCAAGACACACTGTGTCACTCTGCTCTGCCAAGAGGTCTGCGTCCCAGTGTTTTGGAATGGGTTCCATTTTTTTCCTCTCATCTTTTATTTGACCGTTACTAAACCAATAAGTCTCATTAGTTCACCACAGGAATTATTTTTTGGCGTGACTGTTGCAGAGTCTGTCCAACTGGAGAAACCACTCCCTGAGAATTCTGCAGCAGAGGAAAATGTTGGCAATACATTTCTTCAAACCTCTGCATGTTTCATAGTATCATATCAATGTTTCTAAAGTGACTTAGTGTATGAGCTGGCTGTCATCTGGAGGTGAAGAGGATGACAGGTAGGGCAGACGCCTGCCAAGCTGCAGACCACTGTTTGAGACCATAGAACAACAAAACGGGTTGTGTTTTAGCGAGTCATTGCTGTGTTTCCAATAACTTTTTGGGCATGGAAAGCATTTTTTCTTTACAAAGACATTTCCTGCCACCAGGGCTTGAGATTTCAAGCCAAAACACGACGTTTTCCCTAACCATACCCAAGTGTTTTTTGTGCCTAAACCTAACCACAGCGTTGTCCACATGTAATGTATCCACGGTTTGCAGAAATGTACAATGCCAACATTTTTCTCGAGATTGGGTTGAATTCTAACATGTCACTGTGACAGTAAAATTGCCGTCCTATGTGGACGTTAAAACTGACCTGAAGTTGAGTGGAGAATGACATAGTTTTCATTGGGTAAACATGCATGCATACCATCGTGCTCACGCTCCAAACTGCTCCCTAATTGACACTTTTGGTCCATTTGGCCAAAATCTAGGCCACCACCGGTTCAAATTGGCCCTTACTGTACTCGCCGCGGTTCACTGTGTTACTGTGCAGTGCCAGGAGACCTGCTGCTACACCCAGCAGGGCAGAGTGGATGATTAAACGATCATCTCCAAGGTGGTGAGCAGCATCAGGCTGTCTGCCAACCAAGCCCATTAGACAACTTACCTCCGCCACGCATCGCACGCATCCACTGGAAGGACAGCGAAACCTTGTGAAGTCTCACAAACTCTGACATGTACTCGCAAATTAGAGGGAATGCGGATGTAGATGTAGTCTGAGAATAAAAATTAGCGGTGTATCTTATTACAGTCAGGACTGAGCATATGCAGGGTGCCAAAATATCCAAATTAAAAAAGACATGCTGTTATTTTTCTGAAATGTTACCTTTGAAGAGAAGGAGATGGTATTGTAAAGATGTACTCACACTAGTAGAAGTGAATACAGCTTATGTAACATATACTGAGAATGAGACTGTGTTATATAGTTGATGGATGTTTTCTTTGCTTACAGAGATTTTGTTGAACACCTTGACAATCTGGAAATCAAAATGCAAGTTTTGTGATTTTACATTATATCAATATGGACCTTAGATCAAATATGTGTCGCTCAGAGATGGACCTTCGACCTTTTCAGCCAGATGGTGATGGATGATGGGAATGGAGGGGTGCTGATCACTAAAAGGAGCTGACGAGTTTCAATAAAGTTGTCACAGTCACTGTAATTTTATGGATCAGTGCAACATTCCTCATCACATTTGCTTCATCCTTGTTTTCATCATCATTCATCGGTGGGCGAGGCTGCCTTGGTGAGGTTCAAGACAGTGAGTACAAGGACTAAAAAATGGGATAGGGTTAGGCATCTGACCATGAGCTGCAAACTGCGTGTCTATGGTTCCGGTGTGTGTATTTCAGGCCCGTGTGTGTGTGTGGATTAACATGGAGCGAAAAAAATTGAATATCCCCGCAGGGATTAATAAAGAAATTCCTCTTCTTCTAGTTGGGGGCTTCCCTTACTCCCCCATGCAGGGGGGCTGACCCTGATTTGAGAACCACAGGAGTAAACAACCTATGTGCATATAAAGTAGTTAATCAACCAGCTACAGCAGCCGAATGCTGCTGACACACTGATGCAGCTGTATTAACAATTTAACAGTGTCATTACTTTTGATACTTTAAGCACATTTTGCTGATATACTTCTGCACTTTCACTTAAGTAGGATAGTAAATTCGGGATTTTCATTTGTAACGGAGAGGCTTTTAATTAAAGGGACAGTTCACCCCCAAATCTAAGGCATATGTTTCCTCTTATCTGTAGTGCTTGTCAGTCTAGATTGTTTTGGTGTGAGTTACTGAGTGGCCGGGGTTCAGCTGTAGAGAATTAAATACAAAAAAAATGTGAAAATTAACAGCAGTGTCTCTTTCCAGAATTCACGACCTGGTTACTCAAGATAATCCAAAGACCTGGTGAAGGTGAGCAGTTTCATATAGGGACTATTTTCTTTATAGACAACCATATCACTGCCTAGAAGGAAGACTGTATCTGCTCAAGGATGGCGTCCTCTTCGGCTGTAGTCTGGGGAAATACGCCTCAACCCACGGAAAATGGGCGTAGCAGCCAATTCCATTCTCTTTCAAACATAGCTCGATTGGAAAAGCCAATCGCAAAAAGGGGGCGGGAGTTGTGAGTATCCGCGTGAACTAGGTGCTACATGTAAATAGAACCGAAGGGAAACACTTCACAGGAGCTGTGGAGTAAATAAAAAGCCTCATCATGACCGAAAAAACGTTTCATAAACGACTGACTTCAAAAATTGAATTTTGTTAGAATGTAATGTCTTTCCAAATAATGAATGTTATTTGCATCGTGGTGTATTTGACTCCATATGCAACCCTACCACAATGTTGAGTCATTCATTCCTCAGTCCATGTGAGTTTCCAGAAGCTTGCTAGCGAGAAAGAAGAGCCACATGCAGGCTACGATGCAGCTGCTTCACCATGACAGAAAGCTGTTGCCGTTTGTGTCAGATAAATGTAAGAGCTAAAGTTGCTAAACATAGCTTCTGTATGCATACATGCCACATTTTCCATTTGTATATCCAAACTCGCGTCAGCTCGTCGAGCTTCTGGAAACTCTGATTACTTCCACTGTAACGTTAGCTAGCTCAGTGCTGCTAGGTGAGCTAGCAGCAGATGCACACATCCTACTGCACAGTGATACAGTTTGCAGGTGCAGTTCAGATAAGAAAATAGTTCCTACATGAAACTGCCCACAACAAGGTCTGTGGATTATCTTGAGTAGCCAGGTCATGATTTCTAAAAAGAGACATTGCTGTTGAGTTTTTCCAAATGTATTTTTTGGCACTTTGAGCACCACAAGCTGAGTGCCATCTAGTTCCATTATATTTGAGACAAGGCAGACATCTCTTCAGTCCATATCTCCAACACTCAGCAACTCACACCAAAACAATCCAGGCTGATAAATAGCACCACAGATAAGACTTGAAATATGTATTTTTCACTGGGGGGTGAACTGCCCCTTTAAGTGAAGGATCTGAATAATTCCTCCACCTCTTTTTTTTTTTTTTACCAGTGTCTTGCTTGATTAATGGTTTGTGGAAGAAGACCTGGGTTCAATTCCTGTTAAGTCATGAAGATTTAGATAAAGAGAGCAAAATCTGTACCTCTGCTATTCTGTCTGATTCGTGCTGATTGTAGAGCACCGAGCCCTTTCAACACACTCGGCAGAACAGAGGACAGAGTGGGCAGATGAGGATGAGGGAAAGAACAATACAGAAGGAAAAAAGTGCTGATCTCTCCCTCTCTCTCTCTCTCTCTCTCTCTGTCTCTCTCTCTCTCTCTGTCTCTCTTCCTCTCTCCCTTCCTCTCATTCAGTATGCTGACTGTTTCTGTACAGAAAACTGACTCCCACGCTATTCTGCCTGGCCTATTTATCACATTGATCAGCTTATAAAGAAGTCGGATACACACAGGAGGCTCACTAGAAATGTGCGTATAAGAGAGATCATGATTTTTTTTTCCTTTTTTTATTTTTTGCACCTTCTGAGAGATTGGTGCTGCTCTCGCTACTCAAAGGTTAAGTCCTGCTGACACTGCCATTTTACTCACTTGGCCTCGTGGCTTCTAATCACTGTCGATTAAACTGTTATTTTAGCCTTTTTCTCAAACAACAATCTTACATTTTGTTGCATAAAAATACGAGTTCCAGCACTGTTCATCAGTAGAAAATTAAAAAGACAGCAAGACCAAGATTCATACTGCTCCTGTGTAAGCTATTCAGAATAATCAGTGAATATAAGCATCAGATTCTTTCCTGACAGTAGAATTAGGCTGCTAAAAAGTTGAGAATGTGACGCTGAAAAACTTAGCTGATTAATCAGTTTGTTGTGCGCCAACAATATGCAACTATTTCCAATATTAATTCATCATTTAAGTGATTTTTTTAAGCAAAAATGGCAAAAATTATCTGATTAAAACCCCTTAAATGTCAATATTTGCTGGTTTTCTGGACTGTAGGTCAAAGAAACAAGACATATGTCACCATGTGGTTCTGCTAATTGCTGACACTCTTTAAGTCCCAAACAATTAATCAGTTGTTCAAAAAAACATCTGTATATTAACCGATAATGAAAATAAATACCCTATAGGACCTAAAATGAAACCTGTATTTGATATATATTTAATTTATGGTACTATTAGTTACAAACTATTCCCTATAATGTCACATTGGTGTCATTAAAGTGCTCACAAGATCTCATATTTCTAACACAACTCCACCTCCATATGGTTTTGACTCTGTGACCCGTGCGTAAATGTTACAGACCCCCATTTCGCCATTACTAAAGCTATTCAGTTGTCCGTGAAGGTAGCACTGTAATCTACCCACAAGAGCAGGGGACAAAACATCCCGAAAACAGTAATCCAATCGACCTGGAATCATCTCTCACAATAGCGGTGTGAGCCCTCACACCACACCACACCACACCACACCACACCACATCTCACCGCAGCGTATATATACGATGAGCTGAAATGGATGAATGAATGACATTTGCATTTCATCAGCATAAAGCTATGATCCTGCCTGCTGCTGTCTTTGGAGATGCGGCGGTATATCCTCGGAATATCAATGGTGGAGCAGCCAGGGGAGCTCCGGGGCCTGTTATTGCTTTTAGTGCGTGAATAATCGCTAAATGTATTCCTGCTGTCTCAGTCCTGTTGTTGCCGGACTGGAGAATCTGCACAGCTGTAACAGACCACAGCGTGTTGATATAAGCCAAGTAATACACAGTGAAAATCTTGAATCTTATTCCTACAGCCACGTGATGTGATATCTCTGTAAGAATGTGAGGCAGTGGTGCTCAGTATACTGACCTCAGGTGTCCGTTATGGTGTTTGATGATGTCATTATAGTAGCCTTCATGTGGGAATGTGCAGTTTTTTGCACTTATTTGGCATTTTTTAGCATTTTAAATGTATCTGAGGGTCATTTTATTGTCTTATTTTATTATACCTTTTAGAGAGAAACATATCTTAGGGTGTGAACAACAGGCTGAAACAAAGGGGGTGTAAAGATGGGTACACTGCACGACTGATCATCACAAGGCTCCATCAGATACAACATGTAGCCTAGATGGTGACATACAGCAACACCTACACCCCTGGCGGCAACCTGCAAGGTGGCTAATCGTGCCATTAAAACAACAGGGTCAGTTGAGTTTTGGGTGGGTTTGGCCCGGGCCTGTCTGCATCTGCACGCCTGAGAAGACAACACACAGTCCCTGCTGTAGTAATGTAAAGAGTGCCTACCGCACAGCAGCTGCATCCAGGCGCAGGTCTTGTAAACGGTGGAGGTGTTGCAGAAGAAGAAGAGCGCCATGCAGGCGATGCAGCTGAGGATCAGCACCATGGACAGCAGCACGAACACCGAGGCCGCCTTGAAGGCTCCGGACGGGATGGAGCTGAAGTCGGAGAAGCTGCCCACGCAGGTGAGCTCCCGGCTGGGCGACGGCCCGCTGCCCACGCAGTAGTGGAAGAGGCCGAAGTAGCCGGCCTGCGGCGTGTTGACGCTGTCGCCGATCCAGTAGGGCTGGATGAACACCACCACGTTGACGATGGCGAAGCAGATGGTGAAGATGGCCCACAGCACCCCGATGGCTCGGGAGTTGCGCATATAATTGTCATGGTAGATCTTGGAGGCTTCTTGGGAAGGCAACATGTTTGGTTGGGTTTTTTTTTCTCCTTATATCTCTCTTTCCACCCCCGTCCTCCTCCTCTTTAGACTCTTACAAGAAAATATGTAAATCTTTATAAAAGCCCAGACAGCTCGACAACCCCTCACTACACAGATCTTGTATTTTTTCCTTGATATCAAAGCTTTCCTGCGTTAAATTCCTCCTGCTTTGACTCTTTCTTATGTGGCTGTTAAAGGCTATTAAATGGGCCTACATAACCACACGATAAAAATGTAACCTGCAAGTATATGTGTGATATCACAAGACTAAACATTGTAAAAATGAATGAGGGAAAATGCTACATTAAAGCAATACAAAATCATAGCCTACCTACACCACTAATGAATAATTTACCAAGACCAGTGATTCAACATTGCTGTCTAAGGCTCGTTTCCTTGGGGCTACACCATGAATGATTAAAAAAATCCATCAAAACAGGATTTTCTTTATTTCACAGTGGTCGGGTGGAGGGGGGGTTAAAGCTGTGTTTCATCCTCATCCATCAGTCCAGAGCTGTCTTCAGGATGTCCTTTATTACCATCCGTGAGATGAGATGCGTCTTGTTGCCTGTAAGCGCCAGCGGTGGACCCCGTTTTTACCTTCCGAGGCATCCGTGGGGTGCTCCCCTTTCCTCTGCTCGCCTTCAGTGTCCACGCAGCATGTGGAAATCAAACAGAATGAAAGAAAAAAATAAACCGAGAACGGGTTTTCGACACGAGCCCCCTGTCAAATTTCAACAGTCCTTTCTCGTAAATCCGACATCCTCCACCGCCTCGACTCCATTATCATCATGGTTTTTGTCGTAGCCTTTATCCAGTATGTCTCCTCTCTCTCTCTCCCTCTCTCTCCCTCTCTCTCTCTCTCTCTCTCTCCCTGTCCTCCTCCTCCCGTTTCTCTGCGCGCCCCCCGGAAGATGCTGATGTTGTACTGATGACAGCGATGGGGCGCGCTCTCGTGCGCGGGCGCAGCAGCAGCAGCATCAGGGGGAAATTTGCATCAGAGCGCGTCTCCGCTCGTGTTCACCTTGAATTAGAAATGAGACCAACATATATTCCCTCACGTTTTCATGAACAATGAGCGTTTGAATGAGGAGCACGTCTCAGAGAGACGCGCAGCAGCTGATGCGGCCCTGTTTGACTCAGGGAGCCCAGATGTGTGTCACTGTGTGAGATGGAGAGAGTGGATGGAGTCCTTCCTGAAATCAAAATACTCCAGTCCTTCTATATCGCTGCTAATTAGTGAATGCAAAGATGCTACGTTGTGGTAAGAATAACCGCTGTCAGTGAGGGGTGGAGAAAGAAATCGATACAGCATAGTATCGCGATATTTTTGCGTCAGTGCCAAGTTTTGATTTTTTAATTATTTAAATTATAAAAATTACAAATACAAAATAAAATTTAGTTAGCCTACTAGAATAATATAATCAGTTGCTTTTTTAGTCCATAACATAAAAAATAGACTGAAGTGACATGAACAGAGAAACTTTTTGTTATTATACGAAACAAATGTTGACAAAGTTTTCATTTTAGAGAGCTGAAAACCAACACATTCTCACTATGACCTCATATTGACGTTCATGGACTTTTTAGTCCATATACGACGTGCAAGGTATCCTGGGTACGTTGGTTTTTGACGTTCTGGAACACCGTGTCAAGTTCAGTGTGTTACATGCATTGTCTTCTTTCAAGATCCATTTTCACAGGAAATTTTTGTCGGTACAACACCACAAATTTACGTTTTTTTTCCTTCAACAACAAACAAATGGTTTAGTTGAGGCAAAAAAAACAAAACAAAACAAAACACGTGGTTAGGTTTAGGCAACAAAAGCATGTGGTTAGGTTTAGGGAAAAAGAACAGGGTTTGGGGGGTTTGAATCTTACAGGATGCGAACACTGCTCTCTCAGGTGAATGTTTGTTGGACCCACCCACAACTGATCCCGCCTGCCCCACTCAGACTTTCTGTGCCTTAACTTTTGTCCTCGTCCATCAGCATTTCTCCCTGACACTACTAGGTGCCATTAAACTACATCGGCTACTAGCCGCATATCATGCCGATGCTAACTGCTATATCGTAGGCAACTGGACTTGCTTGTGTTTCTTGAAGACGTTTCGCCTCTCATCCAAGAAGCTTCTTCAGTTCTAACTGACTGGTACAGAGTTGCAGGCTTTTAAACTCTGTGTGGGTGGGAACCCAGGCAGAGTCGTTAGGGTCACATGTGAGCTCTTAGTTTCAGAGTCGTTAGGTTCACAATGTGAGTCGTTAGCTCACCTCACCATCATGTGAGTCGTTAGGGTCACCCACACAGAGTTTAAAAGCCTGCAACTCTGTAAAAGTCGGTTAGAACTGAAGAAGCTTCTTGGATGAGAGGCGAAACGTCTTCAAGAAACACAAGCAAGTCCAGTTGCCTACGATATAGCACTTAGCATTATCATGACCTGGATGACTGAGAACCTTCCCCGACATATCATGCCGATGTTAAAGGAAGACTTTTTTTTATTGGTTTCTGATGCCGCAAGTCACTGTCCAAGCGTCTAGTTTTGAATGACTTTGGAGTGAGGACGGGCTCAAAACAGGTAATGATCGCAATATATCATAGTATTTTATCGCAATACTCAGCATATCGCAACACATTTAAAATCACAATATCGTTATCGTATAATTGTATCGTGACTAAAGTATCATGATAATATTGTGTCGTGTGGAGCCCCTGGTGATTCTCACCCCTACTGCCAGTGTCATATTAATATAAAGTATAGTTATATTGTTATTGTATTGATGCATTAAAATGAAAGTAGCATTCACGTTAGCGTATAGCTGGTGGAGGTGAAGCTACTGCTCATTGTAGTTTTATCTATAACAATGCAGCTGGTCTTATTGTTTGTATGTAAAGCTAATCCACAGAGTAACTTGTAGCCACACCTGTCAGATAAATGTAAAGCAGTAGCAGCCCTGTCAGCAGAAGAAAATGTTTGCATTGTTTCCTTTATATTTCTGTAAAGCACAGATACATATCATTGTTTCTAAAGTGACGTAGTATAAGAACTGACTTTGTGGTTGATCTTTGATGGCGTGGCACCTTGTCAAGACACCTGCCAAGCTGCGTGCCACTGTTTGAGACCAACAAACAACAAAACCAGTTGTTTTTTTTAGGAGTCATCGCTGTGTTTTCAGCTGCTGTTTAGCCAACAAACATGAGTGTTTTTTAGCAGCCCATCACTGTGTTTCCACAGGGGATAGTGTCATGAAAAGTGATGATTTTCTACTGAGATATTGCTGTTTCCTGCCAGGATTGTGCCACCAAAACTGGGTATTTTAAGCCAAACATGATCTTTTCCTAACCATATCCACCAATCAAGTGTTTCTTATGCCTAAACCTAACCACCCTTTACCTACAGCGCTGTTAAAACATAAGTTTCAATGTATCTACATAATAACATACAAATGTACTGTGTCTATAGTTTGCAGAAACATACAATGCCAATATGTATTTTGACCTTGGGTTGGCAGTAGAAAGGAAAGAAGTAACACCTGCACACTTACTCCATGTCACAAAAATTTAATTAAGACAACTTTTTGGTTGAAAGTTGAAACCACAACTATTTATTTACATGATGTGTACTGATAGGCTGACAAGCTCTATAATGGCATCTGTGGTGAACCATCTAAACCTCTCAGGTTGGAAAAACAATGGACAATAAACATTAAATAAACACAGAACCTACATGATGTGCAGATAAATATTCTCCCCCAACCTGGCAGTGGAAAGTACAATGTTTCCATGCATACAAGTTTTTGTGAATGCAACACTTCCAGGTTACAATGGCACATTAATAAGAATTTGAGAGTTTTTACATTTTTAATTTACATGTGAAAGGTCTAAAAACACATCACATCAGCCTATATGTATTTTTATTTACATTTAAAATGGTGTTCCTCATGATAAACATGTTGCTGCAGTTTGTCTCCTCTCCAGCCACATTCTCTTCTCCCCAAACCTCTTCATAAGCATTTTCCATGCCTCCTCCAGGTGCCCTCAGACTCCTCCTCCCTCACTGCCCCACCCATCGACACACCTGTTCCCATTTCCCTGTCCACCTGCATCTCATTCCCTCATCAGGCTCTCAGAATATATACCAGCCCAATTCCATTCATTCTCTGCCAGAGAATGCAGAGCTGCACTGTGGTTTTCTTCATTTGTTTGCTGCCCTGTCTACTTGTACACCTCTCGATACACTCACTTCAAAAATACATCACCAAAATCATCCTGCTGCCCCTAATGTCTGCATTTGGGTCCTTCCATTGAGCCTGTTTGACCTGGTGGTAACATGTGTTAACTGGAAAGATACAAGTCTAATGACCACCAAGATGCATTGTGATCTGATCACTCGAACTACCTGCTGGGGTGGTCTGGGACGCATTTGACCACATATCCTTTGTAGTATAACCCTAATGCGTCCTGATGCAGCCTTGACAAGGACTATGTCACTGGTGCAGGAAATGATGGTGATTTTGGTGACTCTCTATACCCTAGCCATTTTATGTTGAGTTGGATGAAGTGTTGCGTGACCATCCCTCATTGTGCCCTTTGGAAGGAGGTGTGTTAAATTCTGTTAACAGCGATATCTCTAGTTGTGCTGACACAACCTCTAACGTGACTAGCAAGCATGAAACAAAGCAGCTAGCAAAAGTGTGGACATAACTGTGCGCAGGGCAGTAATGAAATTTGAACACAAGTGGTCAGCTGAAGGACACATGATAGACACAGGTGTGAACGGCGATGTGTCTCAGCTGTTCACTTGTGTTCACATCACCAAAACGCATGTTAATACCAACAGGCTAATATGCAATAAACAAATACTAAAGCTGAGGCTGATGGGAATATCATCAGATTTGGAGATGATTCGTCATAAACCAAAGCTGTGGACGAGTCTAAATTTCTACTAGATGAAAAATTTTAGCAGTTTACCAAAGTTATTAATATTCATCCTGATACATTAATATCAGAGACAAATGTCTTGGCACTCAATACTACAGAAATTAAGACATTTCAATAAAAACTACAAATATTAACTTTGTGGCAGCACTAGAGGAAAAGCCAGAGGATTAAAGTCAATGGAAGTCATCCTCCAGACCCACTTGTTCAAAAGATTAATCTGGATCAGACTCTTACTGATTTGGATATCCCATGTTTTGCTTTCCAGGATCAGCTAATCCATCTTTTGTGGCAGTTTTTCAGAGCAACGTTGGACTGGATCACAATAATCCAGATACAAACTTTTCAAGTTTGCCAAGTGCAGATAACCAGTGCTCTAAATGAGACTTCATATCACAATGTAAACTGCTAGCTATGTACACACACACACCATCTATGTTGCTGTAACCCTTTCACCTCGCCAGCTCATAAAACAAGCTGACATAAATAAATTCACCAGCCTGGTTTCAGGTCTGCCAACAAACACACTGCAGTTACCAGTTATGGCCACAGGTGCCCCCAAAGAGAACAAAATAGAGAACATCAAGACTGTAACTTTAAATAATTTTGGTTTGATTTTGACAGATATTTGGGGGATTTTTTTTATGGGGACAATATCCCTCTTTTTTCTTCCTTTTTTTTTTTTTTTTTTTTTACATCATTATACTGTACTGTCACGTTTTGTTCCAGAAATCCACCCTGAATCAAGCCTTCTGATGGTATCAAGGTAATCATGATTTTGGGAAACACAGGTATCCCAACCCTATTAAAAAGTTCTAAACAACACATACTGAAGGTTTAATCAAGATGAAAACCGGATTGTTTGATCCAATCCAATTTCAGAACAACTGGGCCCAAGAAACCGTGAATGTCAACGCCAAAATTTTGTGCCAGTCCGTCTGTTAGATGGTGAGACTGACCTGAGGTGGTAGAGGAAAAGTCAAGGGATCACCAAAGTCAGTACAGTTCATTTCTTAGCCCTGGTGGTCAGAAGTAATCCGATTACATTTGAGTTATTTGACTGTGTCAGATCTTGAAAATGGGTTGTTCACAAGCAAAGAGGGAAAAAAAAGGGCTCTGAAATTAAATTAAATAACATAATCCAGTCTTGGTTTTGACCTTGTTCAAACATGTGTTGTTTAAAACTTTCTAGTTGAACTAGGATACCTCTGATCCAAAAAAAGTGGATTAAGGCTAGATTGCGAGAACAAAATGCAAAAAAGATTTTTAAATATATCAAATATGTCAAATAAATGTACATTTATTAATATTTTGCACTTGATTTATTCAACCATTACAGTGATAGAGTAGTAATTAGGCCACATTTTAAGCCTTTTAAGTACATTAAAGTAAAAAAATAAAAATAAAAAAAAGAATTTGTACCCATAAAAAAAACCCAAATATGTTGTCAATATCAAACAAAAATTAAGTTACTTTAAATTTGCATTTATCACTTTAAATTAATCACAACAAGGGTCAAAAGTAGTTTCTAAAAATCGCATCCTCCATATGGTTTTCTGTCTGTTCAAATAAAAACACTTAAAGTGACCATATGCTGTCTAATGTATCTTTTGGTCCATACATAGCTAGTGGTTAACCTTGTGTCACATTCAGAGCACTGGTTGGTCCAATGTTGCTTTGGAAAACAGCACAAAAGTAAAAATGGATTAGCTGATCCTGGGTAGCAAAACATGATATTCCCAAATCTGGATTACTCTGATCCTGATTAGCTACTGGTAAACACCACAAAATATCATCACATGAAGACTGTAAAATTACTGCTCTGTAGCTGAGCGCATTACAGCGCTCACTTCCTGTTCTGTATTGAGCAGACCTTTTCTCTTCAGGGCCAGATGTTGCCTTAACTATTGAAGCCTTCATACTCTGTCCATTAAAAGCTCTGTTACTCACTCTGGGGAGAAACGCATCTGCCCTCAAGCTAGCACATTCATGGAAAACTAGGCCAAGACACTGGTCTGTGAAAGAGCGCACGCTTTAGAGGTGGAGCACACAAAGACTGTTGCATATGATGACCACTATGGCGCCCAAATTTGGGCTTCAAGGAAGTTGAGTTTGACAAAATAAACAGGCAGCAGAGATCACAGAGGATCCAAAGCACATCCTTTCATAAATCCCTGACAGTTCATACAAGAATCTAGTTAATAATGCACAAGCTAAATTCCCGCTGTCGTACCTTCTGGCCGCGCTGCTCGCCCAGAACACACGTAGCACATCTGGGTGCTGTCTAAACAAACATGTATTTTTGCCCTCTACTTTCACAGCACTGAGACTATCTTTCTTCATCCTGAGGCCTCCTGTCATCTGCTAGCAGCAGCAGGGGAGTTGACAAGCTTTGTGTGTGTGTGAGTGTGTGTGTGTGTGTGTTTCACATGTGCACATAGTGTGTGGGGATTTATGTGTGCCAGTGTTGAGCCTGAGTGTGTGTGTGTGTGTGTGTGTGTGTGTGTGTGTGTGTGTGTGTGTGTGTGTGTGTGTGTGTGTGTGTGTGTGCTAAAATTGGCAGAGTGAGAGCAAAAAGGTACAGCATGGCTGCTGAAGTGAGGACATGTCAGTGGAAGAAAATAGACTTGTACACAGCGAGGGGACGCCTCCTGAGGAATGAGAGGTGTTTTCAGAGAGACAGAGAGAGAAAGGAAAACAGGATGTGGGAGCTTTGTGTGTGAATGTCTGCATGGCTGCACTCAAAGACAGGTGGTGCCAGCTGATGTGAGGACATGTCAGCGTCATGCAGCTGTAAAACTCCTCATGAGAGGAAGAGGTGCTCGTGTGTGTGTTTGTTCACATGTGAGAAATTTTTCCCCTTGTTATCACATTATATCAATCATTTATCACACACTTTTAGATCTGGCATGCTGTGTGTTTAACACTCAGTACTTCCGTGCATGTTTCCATTCAGCACACAGTGCTGCCGGTTGCTCACATGAGCTTGTCTTAGGTTGCCATCTGTTGGAACATCAGTGAACTGCAAGTGTGTAGGTCCAGTTGTTCCCCATTAATGATCAATGTGAGACATTTAGTGTCTACAGTGCAGTTACATCTTTATACATTTCTAAACAGTTTGTTAGAATTGGTGTATAATGCTAATGAAGTGATAGAAGACGTATTCAGATCCTTTACTTGAGTAATAGTGGCAATTTAGTAAAAATACTCTGTTACAGGTAAAAGTCCTGCATTCAAAAGCCTACTCAAGTTAAAGTACAAAAATATGAGTATAAAAATATACTTAAATTACCAAAGTACAAGCAGTAGTGTAATGTGATGAAGTAATAATACTTTGTCACACTACTCAAGTTTTCTTTTTTTTAGAGTTTCACCTTTACTCCACCACATTTCCTGAATAAAATGTATACTTTTGCTCCAACACATTTCCCCTGAGCATCTCAATTACTTACAACAAATTAAGGAAGGAAGGGAGGAAAACACGAATAGACGAATGAGTGAATGGGAGTAAAGGAAATACTGGATTTTGTTCTTTTAACCCTTCAAGTTGTGAAAAAGACCTAGTTTTGTTTTTCTTGTTACGCTCCATTTTTTTAATGTGTTGTACATGTTTAGACATAAACTTCATAATTCTCAAAATTTTGACCCCATGCTGTTTTTTTTTTACCAGTATTTACCTGTACTTATACTTTTACTTTTAATATGTAATTACATTTAATAAACTTACATTGCTTTTCATATTTAAGTACAGTAAATATCAGATACATAAGACTTTTACTCAAGTAATATTCTAATAGATGACTTAAGCGTCTACAAAAGTCATTTTCTCAAGTTTTACTCTCAGGTAACTGATGAAAAGTACTCTTTATGCAGAATAGCCCATTTCAGAGTAATATATATCATAATCATTGATGCATAAAGTATTCATCACTTTATTGTTTCAGCTGGTAACAGTGAAGCTAATTTTATTAATTTTACATACTGCTGGAAAGCTCAAGCCATAATAATATATCCTAATTTATTAGTTGATAATGTTTTGTATTAATAATCTAAATCTGCAAAGTAACTAGTAAAGAAAACTGTCAAATAAATGTAGTGTAGTATAAAGAATATTCATCTCCAAAATGTTAAAGTGGAACAGAAGTAAAAATAATATCATATAATGGAAATACTTAAGTGCAAGTATCTCATATTTGTACTTAAGTACTGTAACAAAACATCGGGGAACATCTTCATCACAAACTGGCTCAGTTGATAAATCAAGCTTTTGCCAAATCAAGTAGGAAGAAAATACTTGCACTAGGGCCCAGCGCAACTACGCTACGCCACTGAGCACAGGCCATAACTGGTTGCTTACGTTTTCAACTACGGAGCAGATCCCTGATTGGCTCATATTGGATTTAAATTTTTTAAAAGAGTTTTGACCGATACAGAGAGCAAAACAGAATGTTAAGCTCACATCATCGGGATGGTCCAGACTAACAGCATGTTAGTTTCTCTCTTAATACTTAATGACTTCCCATCCTGTCTGTAGATCTCAAGGTAGATTTATCAGGCTTTGGCCACACAGATGATACTTGTTAGTCGGGTCAGGTCAGTGCTGGTTAGTTTTTCATGGAATTTGTTGACAATAAGAAAACTATAAAATATTACCAGATTTATTCTTAAAGAGCTCCTTAAAGGGGTAGTTTGGACTTTTTGAAGTGGGGCTGTATGAGGCATGTAGTCAGTGTATTTC
Organism: Cephalopholis sonnerati; assembly: GCA_019142605.1. Taxonomy (NCBI): domain Eukaryota; kingdom Metazoa; phylum Chordata; class Actinopteri; order Perciformes; family Serranidae; genus Cephalopholis; species Cephalopholis sonnerati. The sequence goes on from JAGQAX010000011.1 coordinate 31,871,664, forward strand.
CAGCAGTAGGTGGCAGTCAGCATGCTTTTCTGTACACCACGATGTGTTGCTAAATTCTTCGAATACAAAGCAAACAAATAACAGAGCATTAATATTATACAGATGTTTCTGTTTAAAGGATCAGTTTTGTATGATCACCTGAAACTATAAAAATAGTCATAGTTTTCACCACAGACTTTAAAAATAATGGAAATAGCTCTGCAACATCACCCACTGATTTCTACTATGGGGAGATACTCTGTTTTGGAGCCAGCCTCAAGTGGCCATTTGATGAACAGCAGTGTTTGGTACCACAGCATCGGCCTCATTTTTCAGTCTCAGAGGTTGCTGCTTGGTTTTCTTTAGCTTTGAATGAGCACCTTAGACTTATCTACTCTCTCTTTAAATCCAGACTCCATTGACAAAAATTAATTTTACCTCGCTGAGCACAGGAGCTGCTGGTCTACCGCTGCCTTCATCAGGCTAGTATGTTTGTGTTTTTTTGCAACTTTGACGCATTTGAACCAACCCTTTAAAATGCCAAAGTCACACCACAACACAAGCAAACTATCGATCAAGTTACAGGTGGACCGGCAGCTTTCATGTTCAAAGATTTCTGGCTTTGACAGTTTTACTTTCAGCTCCACATCAGACAGGGCTGTACTGAGCATATGACTGGATAAATGAAACTTGGATTATACTGCATTAGTTGTGTGAGAATTTGTAAACAGATGTTTTAGTTTGTCTGTTGTGAAACATGGACCCCAATGACTTCAGTTCATCAAGAATTTTCTCAGTTTTTGGATTCTTCTGTCGCTGTGGAGGAATGCAAGAAAAACAAAGTTTTATTCACAAATTCAGCGTAACATAGGGTGAGTAAATTGATACACACATGATCATTTGAAGGGTGAAGTGCTCTTTTAAGCCCTTGCTAGTAGGAAGGAGGGGAGAAAAAATGTGTGGGTCTCATTATGTTGAAGTGTTTTATCTTAACAGTGATTCAAACTGCTTTAAAACTGCCTGTACTTTAACATGAAAACATGGTTTTCCTACAGCTACAACAAACCATAACACTAAACTACGAGACTGTTTTGCATAAGTTTGCCTTTAAGAGTAGACAGTGTTAGATTCCTGCAAACAGCTCTGGTTAAAATACTTGCTTTGATATGTGTATGCTTACAGTCTTGTATCTAAATGTGTCTACCTGTTAAATGATTGTCCTGCTGTATGAAAAGATGCACATGAATGAATGTGTTGTCAAAACATTTAAATGCCAGTATTTGAGGTTGAACCCATTCCCATACATGAAAGTTGAGCTGCAATGTCGTGTAGTGAACACTAGAAGGGAGCATTTCATCAAACCTGGTACAGTTATGGCACACGCTGCTCTTCATTGCTATTGCTTTTCCCTTTACACAGTCACAACTACTGTGTTATGACTTTCTGCTCTTCATAATTATTCACAGTCGTCCTCATAACTCTGCCTTTGAAAGCTAATGGACTCAAGTCATCTACAAAGCATTTTTTCCAGCAGGCATTAAATAACTGAGATTTGCTGTGTGGGTGTTTTGACTCTGGCTTCTTTGCTCGCGGTGAAGAATGCTGACATGTGGACCAAACTGTGAAGTAAGATCATCAAAATTCACATCACACTCTGACCCCTCGACCCTGAAACAATAACTGAGAATCAACCATGAGTATATTGCCTCCTTTGTGGCTTAGACTGAGATGGTTGTCTCACAGCTTCAATATTTATTTTACGCTCTGTTTCAGATGGTTTATTGAAGTCAAAGTGTGGTGAGCTGTTGTTCCAGTTGTCTCTTCAGCAGAATGCTGGTCCAGCTGATCACAGGCTGAGTGTTGGCAGCGGCTGTGCTGAGTTTGGGCCATTCGGACACAAGCTTTGCGAATCAAATATGCTGTCACATCATCAAAGATATTTCAAACTGTGACTTGAGCCGGGAATTGGAAGAGGTAACATGTTGCAAAGCTAGACACAGTCATCATCTGCTCTTTCAGAGGAAACATTTTTGAGGAGCACCACATGGTTCATTTGGGGGTTATTCCTGGATATGTGCTCAGGGACATCTTTTGACTTCCATTACGTTTTAGATCCTACAGCAACTTTCATCACTTCTCCAACTCCCTTCAGACTGAGTCACACAGTCATATATTATGTGTCTCTGCTTGCTTTGCCGTAATCAGCTTGTGCTTGTGCAGATTAGTGGGGAGATCTGTACGTTTGAACCATGAAGCATCTCATTTAGCATATTCAGACTGGCTTATCACATCCTAATCAGTGAGACTTGTGAATGTGGCAGGACCAAGATGTGCTGCTGTTTACAGGAGTCCTATATGCAGGTCTTAAAGGAATAGAGATGTCTCTGGACATACATTAAAAGTATCTACATAGATACTACATAGATAGATAGATAGATAGATAGATAGATAGATAGATAGATAGATAGATAGATAGATAGATAGACCAAAGGTCATTTGGTTTGTGTACAAGCTTTTCTTGAAACAGGTTGCTTGGGCTTCATGAGCATAAAAGTATTCAGCCCGTTCTCATTCTGAATTCATCAAATACCTCCACTTTGTCGATGATTTCAACATCAGAGGCCGACACAGAGAGGCACGTCTCGCTGCGGCGTGATATGCACCGGGTGCGTCAGTTTCACAGGCAGCAGTCAACTTGTCAAACACGGCTGCTTTGCCAGTGGATGTAGAAAAGAGACCCTTTACTGAAGTATGTCACGCCCTGGTCAGCGGCAGGTTGTAACGCTGCAGGCAGGAAGGGTGGTTGAGAATTTCAAGCCAACCATACTGTATAATTTTTTTCTAAACCCAGTCTTGTGCTTGAGTTGCCTTATCCTCAGGAAATCAAACTGACAACAAAATGTAAGTTTAATTTGAAAAAGACTTGCATGTAACGAGCAGAAACTGTACATTTCTTGTGAAAACAGAAGTGTGTGTATGTCCACTGATAGAGCTGTGGTATTTTTATAGAGTGTGCCAAAAAATCAGAAAAGTTAACACGTTAAAAGACACTCTATGGTCCTGAAACATTCCAAATCAGTCTGCAAAGAATGATGCAATACAACATTTTGGTCTGGACTGAAAAATCTCTACAACTGTTAGATGGATGGGGGCGGCATGGTAGTGTGGTGGTCAGCACCCTCGCCTCACAGCAAGATCCCAGATCCCAGGAGCGGGAGCCCCTCCGTGTGGAGCCTGCATGCTCTCCCCATGTCAGCGTGGGTTTTCTCTGGGTACTCCGGCTTCCTCCCACAGTCCAAAGACATGCAGATTAATTGGTGACTCTAAATTGTCCGTAGGTGTGAATGGTTGTCTGTCTCTGTGTGTCAGCCCTGTGATAGTCTGGTGACCTGTCCAGGGTGTACCCTGCCTCTCACCCAGTGTAAGCTGGGATAGGCTCCATCACCCCCGCGACTCTCAAGAGGATAAGTGGTTAGAAAATGGATGGATGGATGGCCATAAAGTTTTTTTATAGATATTTATGGTCCCCAGATGATGAATCGTCCCCTGACTTTTACTCTAATGCCATCCTGATGTGTGCATGTATAGTACAGAGTGAAAAGTCTTTACAAATATTGGATTGATTGCCATGTTTGTACAGTTTGTCATGTTCCACTCAGGATGAATTGTAGTAACTTTGATGATCCCATGACTTTTCATCTTTTCATCCACTGGGTCAAAATGAATGAATTAATTTGTCCAACACTTCATTTAGGTCACAATTCTTTATGACTAAATGACTGCAAAGCTAATGAAACTCCCATCAGCCTCAGCTGTACTTTGTGTGCTAAGTGACTGAACTAAGATGGCGAACATGGTAAACATTATACCTGTTAAACATCAGCATGTTAGCATTGTGAGCACATTAGCTTGCTAAATCTAGCATTTGTTTCAAAGCACCACTGTCTTTAAATGAAGCCTCACAGAACTGTTGGCATTACTGTGAGAATCTTAGATTGTTATTTCCTCTGACCCATTAACACAATGTAGTACACAGATACAAAAATATTGATATCACATTATGCTTTGTGTATATGTTTATTCAATTTAGTTTGTTTTCCTGTTGATGTAATGTATTACATACCAATGTGTTTAAGTGTGTCAATAACTGCATGCATGTATGTCAGTGTATTTAAATACTTGTTCATGAATTGTTCAACTTTTGGATTGTAAAGTAGAGATTAGATAGATAAATTTTGTTTTCCATCTTAGAGGAAATTTGTCTTTGTCTTCTCCAAAGTAAAACAAAGGTACACACAAAACCACAACACAATACACCATTAAAAACATAAACAGTATACAAGATACAAAAGTACATATGGGCAGGAAGCAGCAAAAAAAATATATAAATAATGAATAGCACAATCTAGAAAATAACAACTGTTCCCTGATTCAGTCAATCATTTTTATGATTGTATTATTGGTGTTATTATTACTATTTTAACCAGAATATTTATTTATTAATCAATAAATTTGAAACACTAACAAGCCTGCTATCAAGTCAAAAATAATTATAATAAAATATATATATAAGTTTCTATATAACATTTATATATAATATAAATTGTATTTTTATTTTATTTTTTTTTTTTTCCAGACCAGTTTTACTAATTGGATGGAGTTAATTACATCAACAACCTTGGCACAAATTGTTCACTAACATTTCTTGCTTTCACCTGACCAATTAATAGGACCAAAACTTTTGAATTACCTTGATTCAGTATTTATCACCACTTCTCTCTGAGAGGGTTTCAGAGCGCGGTGACCTCAGGTGGGACAGCAGAAATGAGAAATGGCAAAGGAAGTAAAAATACGTGAAAAACATCACCAAATTAGAAAAATATCTATTTTATTTTTGTGCTGGAGGCTCTCACGATTTGTCAGCCGCCTGCTTTGCTCTGCAGTGAAATGGAAACTAAACAGGATTTCTCCTCCTTGAATAATTAGCTGCCACTCCACACACGGACACACAAACACACACTCCGCTGACCGCTTTATCGTCTGACCACTTTATTTATAGATCATCCCGAGACGGGAGAGTGGAAAATGGCTAAATAACAAGACTTTCTTCTCTATCTTCTCGGTCTACTCTTTCGTTCTCTCCTTTATTTTCTCTCTCTTGCACACATTTTCTTTATCTGGCTCCTGTCCTGCGTCTATGCTCCCTCCATTGCTGGCTCACTCCTCATTTCTCTCGCTGCTGTTCTTCTCAGCCCATGAAAAATTTCAATTTCTGCCTGATCAGCTGCAAAATTGAGTAGATCTGCACGCACACAGACACATAGCTGCGAATAACATCTATTTGTCATTGTTGTTGTGTGACATGGCCAAGGAAGAACTGAGACAGTCACTCACTGTCCATCACCTTTGAATCAGCTCTGGGATGAATCTATTTCAGACGCATAAAGATTAAACCTGTGTATCACAAGAGCTCGAGCTGCATCACCTTTAGTCTTATACTAAATGTTAACATTGCCTTTGAATGCCTTCTTCCTATTGTTCTTGTAACGTATTTACACACTCCTCCTCCCTTTTGTCTGATTCTCAGAGACCTTTGCAGCTTTGTTTTCCAAAAATACAGTATTTCAAAAACACAGCTATTTTTGCAGAAGCTTTGAAATGTAATTCTGGTGATTAGGTCACAGTGGGAGGCTTTAAAGAGTGTGTCATGATGCTTTCAAGAGAGCTGATTAATAGGAAATTACAGAGAAGCCCATCCAGATTTAGAAGCGCAGACATCTCATCAAAAGATGACAGCTTGTTTCTTCTGTTAAGCTAATTGACCATGGGTGTGTGAGCCCGACTGTTCGATTACCTGCTCCACTGAATATATGCAGTATATGATGTAGCCGCACATTTCTGCTATTACAAGGTGAGCAGTAAGTGTAGTCTGGGTGGCTGTTAGGCATGAGTGAGGCAAGAAGGGAAGCATAAGTTAGGATGGGACAGTCTTACCTGCACACGGTTTCCACAGGTGAATTTTCAGCCTTTTACTGCTTCAGTTTCTACATATGCAGTAAGTCAGACTGTCATTCTCAGGTTCCCTTCTAATATCCACTGGAAATGTGGTGTGCAAAGGTTCATTGCCATTGCCAGATTAAACTGCCCCGGGATAAAAAATAGCAGTTAGGCCCCTTGTGACCCTCGACTCCACCTGCCACTCTTTATTTATTGCTCTGTCACTTCCAACTTCCCATCCAGTATTTACAGTGCACACAGCAGATTATACTGTACATGGCAGATTCATCTTACTGTATGTCCACAGATCCAGACACCAACCAGAACATCTAAGATGGATTAATAGCCCAACTTTGTCAGCATGTGGTGATTTCATTAAAGGTCCAGAGTGTAGGATTTAGGGGGAGATACTGAGAGAACTGCAGTATCATATAATGAGTATGTTTTCTTTAGTGTATAAACACCTGAAAATAAGAATCGTTGTGTTTTTGTTAATGTAGAATGAGTCACTTATATCTACACATGGAGCAGGTCCTCATTTATGAAGATTGCCATTATGCACCACCATGTTTCTACAGTAGCCCAGAATGGACAAACCAAACACTAGCCCCTTTTACACTGCCAGATTTTCTGCGAATGTTGGGCCGTTTTGCCGGCAAGCTGCGAGCGTTTAGACACACAGAGCTGGATTGGCGAGTTGATCCGAGATGCCCAATTTACCGCCTTGTAGGGTAGTCATATTGGTGGAACGGTTTTGGTCTAAACAGAGTGAGGCGTCTTTCTGCCTTGGGAGGGGCTGTTGATGACACCGCACGTTCGACCCTACTGTCATGGACTTCAAACCAGGAAACAGCTGATAGCAGGAATGAGTATCTAGCAGCACTAAGGGAGACGCAAAGCAGAAGATGAGCAACTGGGGAGATAAAGAATTGCGTGCCCTCCTTGCCCTCGCTAATGAGGAGGCCATTAACCATCAGATGGCGGGAACCGTGAAGGACGGGCCGATGTACGAGAGAATCGCAGAAGGACTGACCAGCTGCGGCTTTCCTCGGTACGTCACTGTTTACGTCACATGGTGAGCTATACGTTCTGTTACTTGCTCACGCCCCCCATTGCCCCGAAAAAGGCACATTCTGTATAAACAAAAGTAGGCAGACGGCATTTTGCCGCACTCCCTGATTTTGTTTTTATACTGCCAATGCTGAAAGAAGACTGATTGGGCTTTCCTGCAAATTTGCACAATTCCTGTGTAAAAAGGGCTACTGGCTCCAGATAGGGCCATTTGCATTTTTGAGTTTTTGCACTTTTGCATTTTTGTGTTTTCACATCGGCTGCATCTGCAACAAGCAACGTTCAAGTGACAGTATTTTAGATCACAACTTTACTTTACTTTTCCTACTCCTGCCTGTTCATCACGCCTCATCAAGTCAACTCAGTTCACCTGTTCTTTGTTACGCAGCCAGTACATACACCCCGGCCTCTGGGTCACTCGTTGCTAGATTGTTGGTTGACCTGCCTGCTTCATCTGATTTCTGGTAAGTGCCTCAGTCTTCTGTCCCTCACCACGATACCTGCTTCCGTGTCCTTGGTTCCTGTTCGCCTGTGGCTGCTTGCTGTTTTTACCCATTAAAAATGATACTACAGTGTGAATGTTCTAGTCAGCTTACCTGTTGTTTCCTGTGATCCAGAGATTTACACTGTGTTGCCACACTCACCGTTGTGTGTGTGTCCTGTGAGGATTTACCTGCTGGCTTCTCGACCCTCTGCCTGGCTTTGACCTGCCTTCTGCCTCCTCCCTTCTGGTTTGTCTGTTTGGACCGTGTATTTTCTTGGTTCTTCATTTTCTGCCTCCTCGACTATGTCCTCTGCCTGCTGTTAAACTTAACTTTGTTTGTTGTTGGGCTTGCCTGCCTTTTGGCATGGTTCGACTTGCCAAACTAGCCGAGCTGCCAAGGACTTTGTGGAGAGACTTTGTTGGAGGGTTGAACTGTATTGTGTGCTGTTAACTTGGCCTGCTCTCTACCTGCTGGCCTGGCACAGTTAAAGTCATTACAAACTGTTCATGGTTGTCAGTGTGCTGCAACTGGGTCCAAATACCACAGTTTTTACCAGTTTAAATCACCAGTTCTGTTTGTTTTGGAAAGGAGAAGACCTCTGCATATGATTCAGCTCACAGTAAATGCAACTGCCGATCAGAAAGAGGTGAGCACACAATAGACTGTAGTGGGTGAGTCGCTGTCTCTGAGATGCCAAACAACGTCAGAGATACACTGATTTGTAAAGTGAAACTGTTTTATTCAGTGTATTTACCGGTTTTAATCACACGGTCCATCTGTTTTGGAGAAAAGGAGCCCTCTGTGGATAGTATGACTTATGGTTAAAACCTCCTGAACAATGAACACTGAAGAAATTCTAGCCAGGAGAAGTTTCAGCTATATCATCAGAAAAGAAAGCTGAAATTGGACGATTTAAACTATGGATATAGTTAGAAGAAGGCTGAAGATACATTTAATAAAATTAAAAGGTATTTGCAGGTCTGTGACAGAATGTGAACTCAGACACACTGCAGAACCTTTGAATTAGTCAAGAGCACTCCACACTGGCTCCACATGTAAGATGCTTCCTGGATTAGCAACACATTCTCACTCTGACCTTGCATAAGCATAACATCAATACAACAACGCACAGTAACGCACACGGTTGGGTTTAGGCAACAAAAGTACGTGCTTGGGTTTCGGAAAAAAGAACAGGGTCTGGCTTTATAATCTTATGGGATGTGGACACTGCTCTCTGAGGTGAAGGTCGGTGTTTGTTTGACCCATCCACCACCTCTCCCACTTGCCCTACTTGGACTTTCGCTGCCTTAACTTCATTCTAGTCCCGCCACGTCTCCCCTGATGCTGCAGAGCGCTGTTAAGCTACAATGGCGACCGGCTGTTTATCATGCAGACGTTAAAGGACTGCTTTTTTCTTCAGTGTCTGACGTCACAAGTCATTGTCCAATCACTGGATTTCAACAACTTCAGAGTGAGACCAGGTTGGGATTAGACAAGCAGCATGTTAAACCAAAACAGGGCAGCGCAATGCAGAAAACCCCCATGGGTATACAAGAATGGGCCCAAAGCAAGTGATTAAATACCATATTGACCTTTGAGCCATGTTGGGAATTAGAGAGGTGGTGAGGGGCTGGGGTGGTGGAGGCAAAGCTTTGCCAGCAGCAGTGTTGTAGCAAGGATCCGTGAGTGGGAAGCCATATTTGAATGGATCGCCCTGCTGAGAGAGTGGGCTGTGATTTGTGTGACTGATTAGAGCTGGAGCGTATGACTTTCATGTCCTTCAGATAGAGGCACAATGTAGGTGCAAACATTTCCAGGTACCTTTCTGTCAGCTCCACTAAATTAGTCCTAAATTTAGCGATCTTATTTCTATTCTGCAAATGTTGATGGTGCTTTCTGTGGCTGGTGTTTGACGGTGATGGCATGTGGTTGTGAGTCACTCAATGGGATGAGGAAATCAACCCACCAGTCTGTAGCTTTCCTCTTGCCAACTTCTGCTAGCTAGCCAGGTCAAGGTTTTCAAATGTAAACATCACTAAACGTCCAGGAAAGGATGGAAAAGGTGGGCACCAACTGAACTAGCATCCTGCTAGCCATTGTACAGATGTGGGATAATAAACTGGACCATCTCTGTGCAGCATATTTCCAAAAGGATATCAGGAACTGTAGCATCCTTTGTTTGACCAAAACTTTACTAAATCCTGGCCTTTCAACCACGTGACTCTTCTACTATGGCGATCAGGACAGAGCAGAGGACAATGGGATTGTGATCCTTGTCCCAGATCATTGCCGTGTGCTGTTCAGAGGCAGCTACAGAGCAAAGTTACTGCCTTTGTTCAGGACAAGCGACCATTTTGTTGAAGTCAGGGCATGAAAACAAACTTCAACTACAACACAAGCTCCTACTGATGCAAAAGATGAAGCCAGTCAGAGTCTGGAGCACGTTCCAGTACACCGCTGTCAATGTCATCAATAACATCAGGAATTCACCAAGTCTGTGGTGGATTAAACTTTTAAAACAACAGAAGCAACTGCTCTCAAAACTACAGTTAAATCACCCCACAATAAGGATTACTAGGGCCATCTGGAAACATGGAAAAATATAAAACAACAGCCAACAATGTAAGAAGAGGCAGATCAAAATGCACAGGTTGAAGAAAGTGACAGGATCACATTTCACTTGAGATGTACCGCATATGATTTCATGGGACAAATAAATGACTGATTGATATATATGGCATGCTACTTCCTGTTTTGTATTCACCATTGACAGTGGGCATAAATCACGAGATGCAAAACATATGGATGTATTTCACTGGGACACAGAGCTGCATTAAACACAACTTATAAATATGCACCAGTATAAATGAAAGTAGTAGATCTTAAAACTAAATCCTGACACAGTGTCTGTAAATAAGACAAAGCCTAATTCTGTCTCCTAAAAATAATACAAGATATACAAGATAATGAGGAGACATCTTGGGTGAACATATCTGCCACAAAATGAATGTATTTGGAAACCATTCACTGACACACATTGGATTTGTTTGTCCCAAAAATACCCACTCTCACAGTACAATCTGCTCATAGCAACTATTATTAGTGTTTCTTGTGGTTGTGTTTAGGCAATCAAAGCACTTGGTTATACTTAAGGAAAGATAGTGGTCTTGGTTCAACAGTGGCTGAAACGTTGATCTTTCCTGACCTTAACCAAAGTGTTTTTGATGCCTACGCCTATAAGCTCATATGGAAATCAGGATGTGAACCCTGGTGTCTGATGTACTCTTGTGACAGCGGATCGTAGCTCTTCCTTCAATCAAAGTCATGTTGCTCCTGAACATAATCCAGGCAGCAACTACTGTATTTGGTAAACAAATTAGAAGCATACAGACGAAATTTCTGTGAGATTCAGCTACAATAATCTAAGTTTAATATTGTGTTTTAGTGGTGCAAATTCCCAAAGTGCAATATGGGGCTGGCTGTGCCTGATTGATAATTTAGCCTCGCTCACAGTCATAGATATTAGTCATCCCTCTTGGCTAGCCATCTTTTGTGTAATTCATAAAATCTTCTCACTGTTTTTTTTTTAGACAAATTTGAATTCTGTATTTATTTGAGTCATCATAACCCATGTCAATTTTCAATGAGACGTCTGTGTTCTGTGGTCAGGCTGCACTGTTAACACATTTTCCTTTGAAAAGTAATGCATCAGAATTCAAACATATCCTCATGAGCAAGTGATTTGTGAATAATCTAAGTATTTGGTAAGGCTGCGATCACATGACCAATGCACTCATTTGAATAAAGAATAAAGTAGGAAGCAGGTTCTCTACCTTCAGACACTGGGGTGGGGGATGGGACTGAAAACACAGGACGTTCCTCCGAGACTTTCCTCAGGAGGGTGGTGTTTGGAACCATGTGACTTTGAGTGATTGTAAGGTACATCCTCACCATGCTTCTTGTCCTAAACGTAACCACAGTAACTTTACGTAAAGTACGTAACTTTATGTTAATCATGTAACATAATTTGTGGGGCACTTATTTGTCAGATATCCTACGAACCCTTGTGTGTGCATTTTCGTAGGATATCCTGTTGTGGGAGGATACGTTGCTGTGGTGCATGGGGTGTAGCATCGACAATGGCAACTTTTACTTGTGGATTCACCCAAGGGTGATGGGATTTCGGGCATGCTGTGATCAGCGAGGAAAAAAAAAAAGTATTGCAAACAGTAGATGGGCTCTGGTAGAATCTGGTAGAAGACCTCTCGCTCTCAACCTATGGCTTTCGCCCCCAACCAGACCAAAGTTAGGCTACTAGCCAATCAGAAGTAGAGCGGGGGCGGGTCTTGGGTGGAGGAACAAACTTGGTTCAGAGCCAATTTCAGATTCTAGTGGAGCCCATGCCGTAGACTCTCTCATGTAAAGTAAGTGAATGAAACCCAGGGGGAAAACGTCCAGATAGTCGATAAAGGACTCAAACATAAATGGCGTTGGGCGTTGACGACCCATTCCTCATGCATTCCCCCAAAATTTTCAGGCTTCAGATTTTTTTTTTTGCTATCACCTCTGTTTACCATCTAATACATTTGAAATCCTGTTCAACCAATGACAACTACTCACCTGTTGTAAGTTAACTATATATGTTTGCCTGTTTGTCTCTGCTCTCTTCGACTCTGATGAAGACACAGCGGTGTTGAAACGTTAGTCTGTTTGCACCATTAAAAACTGTACACTGATCAGTGCACTCCAGTCCTTTATTCTCCCTCTGAAACATTTCCCCCTTTGTCATTGCAATCAGTTTTAATTTAAACTGAAGACCATCTTGCGATGGGATCACTCCAGCCGTGATACAGTGATCCAACTTGAAATGAATGTTTGCCAGGGGTGTAAAGTGAGGGCCCTACTTCCAGGCCCCTTGCTTGGACCACACCCTTCGGCCTTCATTGTGATTCCAACAACACACCTTTAAACTTTAATGACGGCATCTTGCAGGGTTGTGATGCTAACATGATGACAGTATCTGTCCACAGACAGACAAACAGACATATATCCACCCACTGTAGTACTCAAAACAGCCTCTGTGGTACTTCCTGCTACAATATCTATATATCTCCAGGGCAACATTTGATTTTTTAACACATGATGACGATGAGAATCCAAAATATGGAATCCAAGCAGGACAAAAAATGCCCATGCTGTTCATATTTATTTGAAATATTTTCCAACAATAGCAGTGTTTTCCTATTGTTGTGACATATCGGTATGGCTACTCTGTGTCCATGTCTCACTTTGGCGGAAGTTAACAACCTTTGGTGAACGAAAATGTCACCAAAGGGCATTTAGTTTTCAGAGCTGCATGCCAACTTTTCCAGAAACAACTGCTTGTGCTTCAACAACACAGAGGATACATTACATACTGTATGATCCACTACATGTACAGCTGGTCTTAAAGCAATGTCTGGAAGTATATAAACCTGATTTACACCCTGAGATAAAGGTAAATAAGGCTATATTTGTTTTTACCTGCACACACACTCACTCTCTCTTTATATATGAATCCAGGGATTGCAGTCTTATCTCATATGTCCAAAATATAATAAGTTGTTCGATTTATTGTCCAAAAGTTGGTGGAGCAGTAAGGAATGCCTTATCTTGTCATCTGCAGTCAGACATAAATGTGATATGATTTGGAGCTGAGCAGCAGCTTACTAAAAACATCCTTCATTGGAATGTTTTGCATGGACATCCCTGTATAAGTGAGGTGAAATGTTTCCCTCATATGATCAATGTATTTCTTATTTTTCAAGACACATTCAGTGTAATATTCATGAAATACCTTTCCTACATATGAGGAAAAATGTGCTTTTGATATTTGCTATGATAAATTACAAATATATGTGACATCTACCACGAGCAATAAAACGAGGTAGGTTTACTTTTCTCCCTGAGGAGAAAGGCCTTCATTTGTTACCTGACTTCAGCGAGATTGAAGACGAGGTCCATTTCATGTTTTATTGCTCATTATGTGACAATTTCAGAGCTGTTTTTTTTTAGTAAAATATCCTTCATTTCTAGTGACTTGTTCTGTTTGGGTAATTTTAATAATGAAAAACTTGAGCTGTGTGTTATGAAGGGAAGACTATTCTGATGCGGATTTTATTTGTCGACCTTGGGATAGGGGGACACATTTCTTTGTTTTAATGTAATGTTCTGTGTAAGAAGTTTTGTCCTTGTGTGACAAATATTTCAACACCACTAAGTGCAGTCTTCTACATTAACTCGCTTGCTTTTCAGAGCATAAAACCTCCTCTTTAACCCAAAGAAAAATGTATTATCTTGGCATATATCTTAAAAACTGGGGGATATTTGGGGAGTAGAATATATTCTCAACCTATATTACACACTTTATTAATTATATGTTAAAATAATAGCTGTGACCATGCAGTCTGAAGCTTTTAACCTGCAGAATCATTCTCTCCTCTTGTCACATCTTATCATCATTTCCTGGTGAGTCACTGGAGCCTCACAATGAAATATTGTTCACATCTTCTAAAGCTGTTCTCTGTACATTACTGTCGATGTTACTCATAAATTATCATCATTCTAACACTGACTTCCACTGCACAATTTATTGGCAATGCATCAGCAGCAGCACTTTATAATAAGGATATACATACTCTTAAGTAATGCTGAGCTAAAACATGAGTCATTTTGATTTAATGCTTTAATTTAACTGCAGGGTGTATCAGGAGTTCATGTTGGTCACCATTAACAAATGATCAATGGTCACTGGTTTATGATCCCAGTATATATGACACCTGTTTACACATGTAAACACCAATAATTTATGATATATATGTTCAGGTTAGTAGTGAAATGCAAGCTTTTTGGTCAATAGATGAGTAACAGGTGACTACATGCAAGTGAATAAATGACACACACCATACACACACACACACACACAGTGGGAGGGAAGGAGAGACAGAAAGCACCGTGCTGTTACCGGTGCCTCCGGTTGGCTGCGCTCTCCTCCTCCTCCTCCTCCTCTTCCTCAGCACCGGACAGACACCGGGAGCGCACCGTGAACGCATGAAGGATGAATGAACTTTAAATCTGCCTCACAACTTTCACTGCCTCTCCCTCCCTCTCCTCCTTTCCTCCCTCTCTCTCTTTCTCTCTGTGTCTCTCTGTCAGCCCGTTTCTCTCGGCTCTCCCTCCTCCGCTGCTCCACAAGCCAAACATCACAAGATCTTCGACAATGGATTTACTGCTATCACGATCCTATTGTGACTGATCAGATCTTCTTCTTTTTTTCCTTCCTCCTTCTTCTTTCTTTGCGGATGCTCATTAGCGTCGTTAGTCGAGATGATGGCATCAATAGGGGATTTCGATCCGCTCAACACCAGAGTCCCTGCAACTAAAATAGAAGTTACCGTTTCGTGCAGGTAAGGTCAAACTCTCCTACACACACATGCAGATGTTTGGACCAGATTAAAATTCAGCAGCAGGTAGATATCAGTCTGGCATGGGATTCAGGTTTTCAAGCAAGCAGCATCAAAGTGATAGAAGTTAATTAGATGTGTTTGTCTTCTATCCATCTATCTATCTATCTATGACCTTTCACTCTCTGATGCCCTTTGCTCTCAGCTAAATATTAAATCCAATCAGCCGCCTGCAATATGCATCAAAGCAATTCAAAATCCTTTTTTGATTTCTGCAACATGTCCAATGGTCATCTGGTATGCATGATTGATTATTAATGTTCCAGGCAGATTGTCACACATCAGGAGAGAGATTGCCTGCATGATGCAATTTCATAAATATTACACAAATGTAAAATAATGTCAGTAAGCACAGTGATAATCCTCATGAAATACATTTTGATTTTAAAGCCCGAAACAAAGCAGCATCCCTGAATTTCCTCCTTGGTGGCAGGCTGCCTCGGCTGAACGGTCGGCTGCTCTGCTTACCGACCGGCCGGCTGACTAACTGACAGAGCAGTTAAAACTCAGTCAGGGTTTTGCAGACCGTCAACCTGCCTGCCTGCCTGCCTGCCTGCCCGTGTGCTGACTGGCTCTCCAATCTACTCCTGAATAATGAATGGCTGCTGCTCCTGAATGGTCCCTCCTGAGATCAGCCAGACTTGAAGTGGCCAGACACCTGAGATAGACAGCCTAAACCTGGGAGAGGGAGTTGGCTCAGACTGGGAGATAGATGGAGTTTTTGTGTGTGTGTGTGTGTGTGTGTGTGTGTGTGTGTGTGTGTTTCCATTTTGCCACGAAAGATTTAAAAGCAGCCAGAATTACATGTCAGACACATTACGTATAATTCAACCCTGGTATTGCACAACAGTGTATTGTAAATTCATGGCATTTTTTCCATCTCTTAAATTATTTTGTAAGATCTTAAGTTACGTAATGACGAATGCTACAGCCAGCAGCTGGTTAGCTTAATATAAAGACTGGAAGCTGAGGGAAACAGCAAGCCTGGCTCTGTTCGAAGGTAACAAAACCTGCCTAATAGCACCTTTACAGCTCATTAATTATTATTAACACTAACATTAATCCCTTCTTCATCTTCCTCCTCCTGAGGGTCCTCATCAGCCTTTCACTAGTAACCTGGTGTGCATTATTTTTACTTGGCTTACCGTGTCTTGCATTTTGGGGAAAGGGTTGGCAGCATGGTATTTTTAGATGTTAGTTTCAGAGAATAACTTGGGGAGCAATTTAAATCTGCCGATGACCTAACTTTCGGGGGGCTTAGCTGAGACTTCTGGAAACACAAAGGGGAGGGAAAAACAAAAGAGATAAAAATGGAATTCAGGAAATGTTAATGAATGAATACATTGTCTCTAAACAATTAAAAAAGGGCTGAAAGGATCCATTTTTACCTGCACTTTTGCTGTTTCCACAGGAGTCTGCTGGATGTGGACACATTCTCCAAGTCAGATCCTGGTATGTATGACTTCTTCAAACTTCTGGCGTTAATAGGACACAGGTGTGTTTTGTTGATCAGAATTACCTTAGAGGATAAACTATTTTATTGCCAATTTGGGTACTGAACGGATTACTGACTCTGTATTTAGAGTCTGCATTTTTTTTTTAATGATGGAGGTTGTCTTTTCAATTTGGTTCGTTCATCCAACCATGTCTCATTCCCAGGGTGTCAAACAATGCTGCTTGGGGAGTGGCCCTTGGCATCAGATACGGATAAATGATGCACCCTTTAGCGTACGTAAGAGACGCAACAGACTTTTAACCAACTCTAATGTAAACCTATTTGTGTCATTATTAGACATTAAGGATGTAGTATAAAGACGGACAAAGTCTGCTTAGAGTGGTCGGGAGAGGTGCTGGATGGGTCCTACAAGCACAGGACTTTGACCATGGGGCCCAGTGTTTGTGTCCCTTCGGAAACTAAAAGTCAACACTGACTTCACCAACAAAGACCATGCCAGTGGAGTTATAGATCGCAATGAGTCTGTGACATATAATGGATGATGGGGGTGAGGCTCGAGGGGTTAAGGATGAGGGTTAAAGGATGTGGGATGAAGGGATGATGGTCGAAAGGATGGAGGGATGAGGGGATGTAGAGACAGAGAGGGAAGGAAGGTGGGGGAATGATGGGAGAAATTAGGGTCGCAGAGGGGTGGAGGGTAGAATCGATGGCAGTTCAGTGTCGGCTGAAGGGAAGAGAACACAGCGGAACCAGGGAAGTTGAGATAGAGTGGGGGAGTCATCTCTATGGATCGAGCCCCCTGGTGATTCCTGTATTCTGTGGAGAGAGAGGTAAGGGAGAGATAACAGCAAAAAGAAAAAGAAGAAAAAAGGGCTTTTTGGGGGGGGAGGGACGTTAAAATGGAGGAGGGGAGGGAAATGGATGAGATCGAGGCGTGGTCTTTGTTCCCGAACTTAGTTATAAAACTTCATTTATTTTGTCACGTGAATCGACTAATGTTATTATTGTCTACCACGATCTTTTCCTACCCTAATCAAGGAGTTCTGTTGCCTCAGTCTAACTGACTGGACCTGTGTCAAGATACAATGCACTTAAGTCATTATAACGATGCTGGGGGCTTCTGCCTAAGCATCAAAATATGATGAATAGGGATGAGATTACGTTGGTTCGTCTGTTTGTTAGCAGGATTTTGGAATCTCTTCTGGCTTTTCATGAATTTTCATGAAAATTGGAGGAAAGGTGTAGCAGGAGCCAAGGAAGAACTTATTAAATTTTAAAGTGGATCTGAGTTGCAGGGCGGATAAACAATTTTTATTTTTTTACTTTTGTTGGCGATGCATTGGGCATTTGGCCTTGGTGGAGGTCTGTCCTCTCCCAGTGCCCTCCTGGCGTCTACATGTTTTGTGTACACCAGCATTCTACCTTACAGCAAGAAAAACAGTAAGAAATAATGAATGGTGGTCTTCCCCTCCTCCCTCGCTCTGGCACTGGTAAATAACCCAGAAGGTCAGAGCTATCGACGGGTGACAACTCTGCGGATAAAACACAAGAGTGAGAAGGGAGAATAAAGAGCAAGGACAAGACTAAAGAGGAACCGAAAAGTCAAGGTTGAAGAAAGGCCTGGATGTGGGGCTGGCTGAGTTTCTGTAGTCGAAAACTGACAGGGGAAGGAATTTAGGGAGACAGGATGTCAGAGCTGGAAGACAATGCAGGAGTTAAAAAGCCTGCCTCTGAAACACTATACACTCATTCTATAACCTGTGGTATCTGAGGTGTGTGTGATCTTAAAATAATTACTTTTTTTTCCAAACTAAAATCCAGCAAACAGATAAAAAGACCAGAATTATGTTTTCATGGACACCAGAAACAAACAGCAATTTGGAAACTAAGAAATCAACAGTGTCAGACAGAAGCAACCTGATCCCATAGAAATATGTGAAGTGATCACCAACTCTTAACACAGCATTGCATGGTGGTGTCACATAATGTGTTAAAATTACGTGTCGGGACCCTGGAAACAATGGCAATGGAAAATCAATCAGGACCCTTTGTCAAAGTGGACACACTAAATCAGTGGTACAATGGCATCACACAGTGAGCAGTGGTTATTGTAACGACCCAGTAGGTGGTATAAAGAGCCAGAAAGTCAGCACAGGGAGGCAGGCTGTTCTCATGCACTGTTCGTATGTATACCTATGAAAACTAATGCACCGCAGTTCATATATAACCAGTATAATCATGAGCCAGTCATCTGTGAATAACCCTCAAATCAGGACTGATGCGAATACTTAACTAATGCACTGACTAAAGTGATAGAACAAGTAGTGTCAAGAGTGAAAGTTAAAGTGAACTTCTTTTGACTTTATGTTCTTACGTACTGTACGTAGGTATGTTATGTGACATAGGCTACTTACATCACTTTACGACTTACTTACATCGTACGTGACAAACTTTTTTACAGAAAACATGATCATTTTCTGAACCTAACCAAGTAGCTTTGGTGCCTAAACTGAACCATGCCGTGTTTAAAGTTCATGGTCATTTCACAAATTTCTTTGTGCTCACATTGGAAAGAAGCAATAATTATCATCATCTATCAAAATTAGGGATGTTCCTGGTGACTAATTACCCTGTCAACTAAACAAAAATTTTAATTAAGACCAGTCAACTGGTCTAAAAAAAGGAAAACATTCAGAAAATAGTCAAAATTTAGCAAAGTTTATCGTTAACTATATGAAACATTGTCCCAAAAAAATATCATGTGCCTTAAGAGCCCTTTGAAGCCTTTAAACACAATCTTCAACAACCATGTCTGATTTTAAATGTCGCTGAAGTACGAGACACTTTGAGCTATGCGGTATGAATGTGAACATGACGGCAACTCAGTCAAAAGTTAACCATTAAAATAACATCTGAAATAAATAAACTGCCTCTGAAATTCACTTTAAAGTTAAAAAAACAACATCTAAATTATAATCAAATTTAAGCTGAAACGAGAGCCATTTTGTGCCGTGCAGTGTGAAATTTTTTTATCTCAGCTTCACAAGGCCTTCACAAGGAGTTTTTAAAGTCAGACAATCTTCAAAGGATATTAAAATATCGAGAGGGAAAAAAGTCACTGGACTTTTAACATCTGGTAAATACTGAATGTTCAACAATGGACAATGGAGCTGCATTCTTTTATGCGATGTTATTAAAACTGTTCAGTCTTTATGCGTACTCCAGCAGCAGGTTAGCTCTCTATCTCTGTCATGTTTTTTTGTTTAACGCTTGATGCTGGGATGTGAATAGTCGGCTGATGCTGTTGATGTTTCAAGGCCAGTCATCTCTCTGCAGGAAGTACTCTAGTTGTCACTCAGTAACTCACAAGAAGTGTCACGGCGAAGCACTCAAATATTCATTTTAATTTAAAAGCACAAAATATTTCCTGGTCAAGAAAATAATGGAATAAAGCATGCGGAGCAGAGGAAGGCAGCTGAAAGACAAAAAGAGCTGGACGGTGTTGAATAAAGACAAAAAGAGCACGGTACAGGCTATGGACATGTTAGGGAGTGAAAATGCAGTGCAGTCATTTTGAAACATTACTAATCAAATCAAGTGACGCACTTCTCAAGACTTCTCATGATGAACCTGCCTCAGCTCCAGCTATGTTTAAATCCATAATAAAATAATCATTTTTAGCCTCACAGATGTCTCTGAACACAGTGATCACAGTGAAAAGTGTGGCAGACAAGGCTGTAGAAGAATGCCAAGAAAGTGCTTTAGTTGGAAACGTGATGACAACAAGACTGAGTGCATTTGTCTCTCTGAAAAGACTACAAAAAGCCAAAGAGCCCTATAAAGAAAATTACAGGGAGTGCATCTTCTCTTCACCTGGCAATCCAAAACGCTCTGTTACAAGTTTTAGGTGTTTATCCCTTTTGCCCTCTTGACCCTAAAGCTTTCTACCTTTTACCAACTAAAAGTCCAGCAGCCTCTAAACACAAAAGCAGTGTGTTACCTTTGAGAGTTCAACTTTCCCAGACAATTGTTACCTCCAAATCAGCCAGACGGCTTTTCAATGAGTTACACAAATCACAGCTGGAGAGCACAGCTGTCTAACTCCTCACTCAGGCTGGTCTCAAGGCTCGGGTGATGATGCCTGTGACTGGCTGCAGATGTGAGGGCTGCCTGGGGAGCTACTGGGCTCCAACCAGTGCAGACAGGGAGAAGTGGTGCATGAGCCTTCACCTCAGTCCAGACAGTGTAACCTAGTATGGTGAACAGTGCTTGGTGCTGCCTGTTGCTATATAATCAGCAGCTGGAGGATATAATAAAAGAAACGCTATTAAGTGAACCGAAGCAAACAGCACGAGCAAGAGGGAGGGTAGAGATTCAATATCCAGAGCTTTTTAAATTTTATTTTGCATATGCAACTAGAACAAGTTGGACTATACAATGAAATTAGTGTGTTTTCCATCTCTTTGGTTGAAATCCATCAATCAGGGAGTGCAGCGAAATGCCGCCTGCCTACTTTTGTTTATACAGAATGTGCCTTTGTCGGGGCAATGGGGGGCGTGAGCAAGTAACAAAACGTGTAGCGCAGCGTGTGACGTAAACAGTGACATACAATACATGCGTTTGCAAGGGCAAGGAGGGCGCACAATTCCTTGTCTCCCCAGTTGCTCAGCTGCTTCATGTTGGTGTCGACGTTGTTTGCGGTTCCCTCTCGCTACTGCTATCAGCTGTTTCCGGCACCATCAACAGCCCCTCCTGTAGCAGAAGGGCGCCTCGTTCTTTTTAAACCAAAAAGGTGCCGCCAAAATGTTTACTCCTACGCTGCGGAAAAGTGGGCAACTTGGATCAACTCGCCAATCTGGCTCTGTGTGTCTAAACACTCGCAGCTTGCCTGCAAAACAGCCCAACATTCGCCGGAAATCTGGCAGTGTAAAAGGGGCTTATGAGTCAAATCCTTCCCTCGCTCCTCAACAGCTCCCCCCTCTCATCCAAATTTGGTCACTTCGGCTGCAAAAAAACAAGATGGCGCCAGCTGAAATGCCGAACACAAGGCTTCAAAATGGGAGTCCTCAAACCAGTAGGTGATGTCACAGTGGCTACGTCTGCTATTTTATACAGTCTATGAGTCAGTGCTGCTCAAGAATTGCAGTCAAACTGTCAAACTGGGCAACACTGATCAAATATCAGATTCAAGATTCTGTTACTGCATTTTCCATTTCTCATCTCAGATGTTTTCATAAACATATTTCAATGAACTGTTTCGCTGTAAAATGAGGAAGTCTTTTCCAGTTGGTGAGCAATGCTTCGTTTCGGCTCAGCTGTTTTAAACTTTGCTGTGTGGGTCACAAACTTTTTCATTTGTCAGCTTGACAGTAACTAAAATGTTTCTGAAAGCATTTGAGGAGAGAAATATGCAATGCAGTGACAGAATATTGATTATTTGATCAGCCTTGTCTAGTTTGACAGCTCACAAGCAGTGATTGACACATCTGACAGCTGCTTTCTCTAAAATGGCCTCTGATTGGCCAAAGCCTCCTGTCATGGGCTAGATTTCCCAAAGCTTGAAAATAGAGTCAATAGGAGGTGCAAAAGTCTAGTGTTGTTGCTTGAATTACAATATCCTCAAAGGTTATTTTGGGCATTTGTACCCTTCAACACCAAAATTAAACTGCCTACCCCAGCTTTAAGGTAATACTTAATTATTATTACTATCAGTATTCCAGTGGTTGCTCTTCACTCTGTGATCTGAGCTAAGATAATATATAGTGAGCCAGGATGGCAAAGGCAGCCACAACCTTGGCCTCTTCTTAGACTTACACATAAATAATTTGTGAAAAAATTCTTCTTCTTTTAAGTGGGACCACTGGGGTTGGCACAGCAAAGCCAGCACTGAAGGCTCCAAAAAAAAAAAAAGAAATTTTAAAAAAAGAAAGAAAGAAAAAATGCCAGGTCACGTTGATGCTGAACCAGGCTCAGCTTCTGCTGCTTGGGCACCCACAGGTAATTGTGAACACTGACCAGAAGTCATACAAAGAGGTGACCATGTCAGGATAACAGGGCATGGCAGGAAATAGACAAAGCAGAGCTTTTACTGGGGGCTAAACTTGTCATTCCTGGAGTTTTGATAACTCTGAGGTTTCATGCAGCACAGTGATATAAAGTGCGTCATTTTGCAACACTTGCCATCTGATCTAATTGGCTCTAACAAGCGCACAGTAGCTCTCAAACCGAGGCCATCATTGGGAGCTGAAATGACTGACAGGCTTAACAACCTGCTATCTGAATACGTGTTCACTAACGTCCTGGAAAATGCAGTAACTGCTCTGCAACAGACCGTTTATCCCTGACGCCTTTGTCTGAACTAACATCTCTGAACACAGTCATAATCATAGCAGAAACTCTTCACTTCCTGTCCATATCACAGAATGTTGAGAGCTGTTATTGTATCCACTTAGCAGAGTGTTATTTGGACATGTATCTGAATACACTTGTCCAAGGTGTTTTCATAAGTTGGACCATAAACCCTTAAACCTTGGTTAACTGACATGTTTACAGTCGCAGCTGCTCCCTGCTGTTTGCGCTGAGCCTTTACGAGTGCCGAGTCTCAGCTGTTGGATATTTGGCAGCAGAGTTACATGGGAGCAAATGCCATGGCAGTAATGTGACTGCAGTTTATGACAGGAAGGAAGTAATTAACAGTGTGGGTGCCGTACAGGAGAGGGAAGATTGACCTAATCAATCAGTCCTTCTTTTTCCACTTCTCATGTAGACGATTTAATCTGATTATACACGCTTAATCAGAGCCACTTGTACGGCAGGAATTACTGTAGACTGCAAAATGCTAAATATAGTAACTTCAGAGGACAGAGAGAACAAAAATACACAATATAAAATCAGGCCAAGAAAGAATTTCTTGTTAATGTCATTCAGAGTTAACAGATCTCACTCAGGTAACGGGTCAGCTGTACATTACGACCCCAAGTTGAGGGAAGTAACATAAAACTAGACGAGCAACATAAGGAGTCCATTTTATTTTAAGCTTTTATTGCCTAATATACAAAATTAAATGTGACCTCAGGGGGAGCCCTGACCAAAATAACGAGCAAACCAGCCTGGAGTAGAAATAAAATCTCAATACAAAACTAGAAGGCCACTTACAGAGAGCAGATCTCCACCAAGGCCAAAAGTCTATTCTTCTGTGATACGCAAATTTGCAAGGGCAGTCACTATATATGTCTGGATTGATTTTCAAAACTATTAGAATTAATTAAAAATACAGTTGCACCTAGCTGAAGCCTCATCATCTCAGCTGTGTATTTACTATGTACGTCTGTCAGTGTGAAGGATTTAGTTGCATTTAGCAGTGAGGTTGCAGAACTGAAACTTCTCCTGTGTGCCAAGCAAGAAAGAGAACTACGGTGGCTGACATGCAAACGTAAATGGCCGGTGTTTGATTTGTCCATTCTGGGCTTCTGTAGAACAACATGGTGGACTCCGTGGTAGACAACCCAATGATTTGGGACTATTTGGGACGACAAAGCCATTGTAGAACCTTGCAGAGAAGACTTGCAGCAGTGTGAACTGGCCGGTCTGAGCTCGACTCAAGCAGGCCGATGGTGTCACCTACAACTCAGCTGGTCAGATTGCTGTCGGCTGGTTTTAGAACGTAAAGCACGTCACCTGCTTGTAGTAAAGTCAAGTCAAAATGGCCGCAGGCAGCGTTGGTGTACTCACGGTGTACTGGTGTTGGACGCTGTATGTGGCTCGCTGACGGATTATTTGGTGCTGGTTATTTATGTTATTGCGGCATATTTACAATGAATACAGTCCATCTGATGCTTTTTTTTGTTTATGTTTTTCGCTGTTTCATCACTACTACACATGCAGCTGTAGCCAGTATCTCACTATCACTATCCTCATTCATATTTTAAGAAGCTATAAATTATATTCAGCCACAAAATAAGCCTGAAAAGCTGCAAATCAGAATGGAAGTACAGAGAGTTGTTGCATAGAGATGATACACTGTCTCATCTAGTTGCATTGGTGTGAACCGGCAGGTTTTTAGAACATTGCAGAAAGGCACATTGCATGTGTTTGCTTGTTTCAACTCGTCTTGTTGTGAATCTTTGGTCTGAACTGGGCTTAAGTGCTTGTGTTGTTATGGCACGTTCCAGGCAACCCGTAACCCGTATTTTTACAACCTTCTACCCATGAAAGTGCACTGGAACGGCTCTCAACTTACCACACGTGAACTCGTACCAGATCGAATTACTCCCAGTTACGCTCTCTGATGTCACACAGCCCTCTAAACAGCAATGGCAGTTAGAGGAGGGCCACATAGAGTATACATAGCAAGGTAGTGCTCTAACGGTAACGTTAAATTTGCTCATGTTAACACATTATTGGCAGCCGCTCTAACAGCTAGTTTCCAGTGCAAGACTAAATCAATACAAACACACAGATAACATAAAATAAAAAGTATAATGTGACCTTATGCGCCGTTTCTCCTCCGTTTCGCTAAAATGAGCAAGGAACTGGCATCTTTGGTGATAGAAGTGATCGTAAACAAACACAAACCCTGCATGGTCCGCCATGTTGGTTTGACAGTTTGGTGTGACTTGCTTGGAATGTTATGAAGCCACTACTGAATCGACTCATGAACGACTCTTGGTTCACTGATTTTGGTAGTTTTTAAAGATTCTGAGTCAAAATTGAACCTGTCTTGTTTGCACAACTGTACATCCACTACACAGATGCAGAACTTTGGAATGGATGGAATCAAATTAACTCTTTCCTCTTTAAGAGTTTTAAAAAAAAGGAGTCCTTCAGGAATCTAACATCATCACGCCAACTGGCATGCTGGTTTTATCACCACATCTACTCGTTGTATAGTCACAGATTAAAATAAAATCATTTTATAGTTGCCCATGTTTGCACGCAGCTGAAGCTCCCGATATTACACCTGCCAGATAATCAGTGAACAAGTCATCTCCATGGAGACAACGAACAGTACTTTTCTCGTGGCCATGCAAAATTATTTCATTCCCACACTTTATTAAAGCATGGCCAAGCCTTAATGATCTTCTTTCCAGGCATTATTAATTCATGGCCATGAAATATTGTTTTTCACAATGCCACCAGGCAGACTCTGTAAATAACAGAACAAGATTGTTTAAACTTCTGTTTGTGGTCCACAGGGTTAAGATGCGTTAAAAGTATTCACTGAAGCATGTGACGTGTGTGCAGATCAGCTGCTCAATCAGTGAGAGTGAAAACAGGTGTGCATCATTATGTCCTCTCAGCACTGACTGACTGAGCTTTCTCAGGTTGTGTGAGGAAGAGTTAAACCGCTGAAATGGCTGGAACAAGACTGAATTTCGATAAAGGTATTTAATCTTACCAACTTTTCTTTCAAGCTTTGAATGATATCCCACAGTCTTATTCAGCATGGTCTGTTCCTGAGCTCAAGAATCAACTTTCACGCTCAAGGCCACACTTAAAGAGAGAAACTGAGCTCCTGAGAAGTACGCTGCAGGTTAAGAGAGACTAATGCCTACCATAGACCAGAAGACTTTGAAAAGACTATGAACTCTGAAGTCTGACACCTTCTGACATCTAAAGACAATGTGACTTTTTAGCCACACACTATAAGATTTTGCAAAGACTGGGGATCTTTCAGGGTCACTGTTTGCAAGAGTATAACTAGATTCCTTTTACTACTATTTCCCATCCTGCTGCTGGTGGAAGAAATTACACCAAACTCCCTTTAAGAAATCTGACATACTAAAAATTCTTTTTGTACAACACACATAACTCTAGAAGCACATAAAAGGTCTCATATTTCAACAGTACTCTCTCAATTTGACATAAATATAGTAATTAGGGGTTGGAATCACGATACGATATGATCGCAATATTTTTGCGATTTTAAACCTGTTGCGATACGCTAAGTACTGTCATAAAATATATTGTGATTTGTTACCTTTTTTCATCTGCAAATATCCCCGAAGGAAAACTTTGTCAACATCAACAGTTTCATCAAATTAGATAAAGTTATACTTGGTGTCCTGTGTACTGATACCATATTGCCACCCAAAAATATCGCAATACTATGCTGTATTTTTCCCCCACCCCTAATAATAATGGATTGTGTCACCTGAACTCTCTACCATCTTCCATTGGTTAGCTGCGGTATTTTAGGGAGAGGAGACTTTGGGAATGAAAGGTGAACCATTTCAAAAATGAAGATTCCTCACTAAAATAAGTGCTACTAGGTGGATCAGATACACACCGAATTTGTCGACTTTTGCCCACTCCACACTCCAGCAGTTTCTCCTTTCCACAGTGTAAATGAACCAACACTTGTTCAGGTTCTTGCCCCCTTCAGAGTCCCAGAGAGAGTGCAGCTATTCTTCACTGTTTGCACGAGCCAAGGCTTTAAACGTTAGATAATATTAAACTTGTTTGATTTGGTCAGAATGTCAATACAAGAAAAAGACCACCTTACTCCAAATGTTTAAGATCACGGCAGTGTGCACCAACTGAGGCGAAAATCTCAGGATTTTACTCGACATTGGAAATTGACAGCAAAACTGCTCCAAAAGTTGTTTAGTGTCAGGCCAGCATTCGTCAAAAAGCCTGCGAAGGCATCTGACTCTATGATGATTAGAGTGCATATTATATTGTGAGATTCTCAGGGATCAAAGTCAGTGATCAATGACAGATCCACAGTGCAGAGACCATGAGAGAGCTAACAACACCGACATGAAAGATGGAGGCACATGATTGCACATTTGGGACGCATACAAAAATAGAAAGACAGAGCAAATTAGAGACAGAACCTAAAATCTTCTACTCTTTGATGGCAATTCATATCAGATGGTACTTTATGGTCCCCAGTTAGATACCTTTACTTTCATCCAGTGCAGTATTGAATCACTGTTTTGTTTCTTACACCTGAGGTAGTCAGAGCTGTACCTTGGCCGTGATTAGATTTTCTTCAAGAATGCGATGGGAAAAATGATATCAAGTTTTTTTTTCTACTGTGTTCCCCTCCTCAGAGTTAGTCATCAATCCTTTTGAACTAAAGGTGTGTGTGTGTGTGTGTGTGTGTGTGTGTGTGTGTGTGTGTGTGCGCACGTCTGCTGTAGCATGCACTTGTGTATTGCAGCTCTGTACAAGAATGTGCCAAGATACCTAAGCAAAGACTCTGAAGCACTCCTCCTTATCTAATTTATTGATGACTCAGTGTTTGTCCTTGGGGATGTTGTATCACGTTGCCTGGTCATTGTGTAAATTAAATTTATTTCTCTTACTCCACCATCAAATTACCTGAAGCCTCCGTATCCAACCCACACACGGAGGATGTATAACTTTGCGATCGATGTGTGTCTGAAGTGAAGAACTAGGAAGCTGGCTCGCAGTGATTTCGTATTGATGTTTCCGATGGACACGAAAAGAGATGACATATGATATTTCCAGTTCAGTGCTCTTCCTCTTTGCCAGTAGTAAAGCTTCTCACTTTTCTTATTCTTTTGACCTTCATTTTTTGTGCTAGGTTACATTGGAAGTCCTAGTTTTTACACTTGACATTGAGAGTTTTCTTTTTATGTGAACTCCAGGCATGCAGTATTCAGGGTTACAGCGCTGATATTTGCTCTTGGCATAATGTTTTTACTCTTATCTCAGTCAACAGTCTGTGATCTTGAGGTGTATTTTCTTGTGGTTACACATCCAGTGAGATTTATCTCCAACTCTACTGACTTTTCTGTCAGTTGTTTTGGTTTTTCGGCCCACAAATTTGCTGTTTTGGTGTCCCAATGCTTTCATCAGTCTAATTTCCACCCCACTTCTTTTCCACTTTTTTGCCCTGGTTTCAGCTTCTCAGACAACATAGAGGCCTCACCTTTATTCACAGAGGTTGCTAGGTTGCTATATATAATCTGAGGGGAAGACTGCAGAAGCAGTTTTTCCAATTTAAGACCAGAGATTTTATTCCATGGTTTTATAGTTGGTTAATATTCTTCTTAAGCACTCAGGGCTCTATGTAAAAAATCTCTCGCACATGAACTAAACTGCATGGCGCAAGTGCGTTTTTGGGTGTGTCAAACTTCACTTTTGCTAGTTAAATGGCAAATAATCTGTGTACAAAGTAAGACACAAGGTGCAAAGGAGTTGTATTCAGTCTTTTAATTAATCATAGGTGTGTTTTTAACATGAACGAGGTGAGGTGTGCCTGCACCTGGCGTATTTTATATGGTGGATTCGGCAAATTGGATAAGTGAGTGTTTTTCTGTTGAGAGTGATGCAGTAAAAGCAGTGATGACTGAACAGAACAGAACTTAACTTTTAGCTTCTGAAATAGTCAATGAAGTTACGCTGCTGCTTGAGCATGAATGTGCACAGCATCTCTCTTACTGGGAGTCGGACAACAGATCTGCAGCTCTGCTCTGATCTCTGCTATGTTCACATTTTCGAGAATGTATTTTCCTCATTAATGATTTATTTCACCCACCTGCAACCCATCAGTGGATCCCTCTGTGTGTAAAAACGGAGTGTACATGAATTGTAAACCCGCCTATGTAGGCACATCTTACTATCTTAATAATACACCCTTTAAATAGCAGGAGAACACTGCGCTATTTTGACTTAATGCAGCTTTTTTGGTGGTCAGTGGCACAATCACTGTTTGCTGCCTAAAATTAGTGAAGTAATTATTAAGGTAACTAAACGTGACTTTAGTGCATATATTTTTTTTATGTTACTGGTTTACATAGCATTTTTATCAATGATTGATGATGATCAATTTCATCACTCTACTGCTAGATTACTGGTCAAAATTTATATAAATGCAGGCAACAATATTTATTATTTTGTTCTTGATTGAAGGACCTCTGACTTTATTGTTCCCCTTACTTCTGAAACCAAACCTACACCTTTTCAGCCAGCATTTGTTTTCAATATAAAAGCTCTGATAAACCTGCCCTGCACCAAACAACAGACACAGTGAGCAACTGGCTGGAGAACACAGTGGAGCATTTAACAGCTAAAGAGCCAGATATTTCCCTCAGGAGCTGAGACCAAAACAGAGCTTAAAGGAGAGTGAATATTGGACTTATATTTGCCAAAAGCATGACTCCAGAAGAATGCTAATGTTGCTCTGTGACTGCAGGATGGTAAAATGTTTGCTAACAGATTAAACAGCTCAACTACATAACTTGACTAAGTAGGTCTTTGCAGCAGCCTTGACATCAACGTGTAGTATAATAATCGAGTCAATCAATCAGTGGCTGATTTTACACTGATATTTTGTTCACTGATTATTGAAGTTATGTAAGCCCTTTTGGAAAGTACTCATGCATGCTGTGTACCAATTTGCGCTGTCAGTCAGCATTTTAGAGTAGGTGTCACTTTTTTAAATGATGGATGTTTCATTTTTGGAACAAAGCTCTTTTCATACAAGACGCTCTGCCTTGCTGTTAGCCAGCTGGATGCTCATGCTGGCCCCTTTGTCTCACTCGGTCCAGTCTTGACTGGGTTTTTAACATATTCCAGGCATGTGTGACCTCGACCACATTGATGTCGCCCTTGGAGAGATGCAAACAGCTCTCATGCATTTCTCCGAGCAAGTAAAATTCCTCTCTATTTGAACTGAACTAGCTAAGAAGAATTGAAATCCTTGAAGAGATTATGGTTTGGAATGAGGGGAAAAAAAGGGGTTCTGTCATTTGGTCAGAGACAAACTCATCTGTACGATACATTCTTTCGGACCCAGATTAAAATAATGGAATTCATGAGATATTTTTCATCTCATTCCCAAGAGCTATAACTGTACCTCTTTGTTTTGCTGTCACAGAAGTGACCCTTTGCACTTCAAAAGGCGTAATTTCCGGCTCCAATTCCTATTCAAATTTGATATTATACTGATATCGTTCCCGGTCTAAAGTAATAAGAACATCACTGATGACATTGGCTCATTAAAACTGAAAGTTTAAGAGAGAACACTTAAAAAAAACCGAGGCAGTCTTTTTTAGCTGCCTCATGTTCTCAGTGTGCAGCTCCTGAAGCCACACACTACTTACACTTGTATTTCTATCTACCACCATCTAAACCGCTATCAGGCTCCCATATGAAACATCCCACTTCTCTTATGTAACATCATTTGCCAGTGGAGTGCTGACAGTTTCCATCCACACGCATGAGTGTCTCACTCCATTAGAAATCTGTAGGAGAGACGGCCTTCCCAGCTCCCACCAGTCCTGGAGTATTTAAAATGAAATACAATTATGTGTATTGAATCAGTTATAATTCTTCCTCTCTCATTGGGGAAGTTAGTGAGTCTATTAAATTTTATGCACTATGTGATTTTCTGTACATTCATGTTGTTGTATCTGCTTCAGGATGATTCTGACTCACAGGCAGGTAGGAGTTAATGTTTTGTTATAGCACAGCAGGTGTGGTTTTAGTTTGGAGTTTTGTTCCCTGTCCTGTTATAAAAATCAGTTTTAGTGCCTGCTGTGGTTTGAAAATGACTCATCTGGAAGACTATATTCTGATGTATAAACTATATGATTGAGACTGCTTTTATGTGATTCAGAATCAAGTCGTTTTTATTACTTTTCCAGCACTGCTGCAATTTTCTCTCTATGCGGGTAGTCGCTGTAAGTATCTGAGTAAAAACTATCTTCTAGTGCTGTGGCAGAAATTCTGCTTCACATCTCCCAGTTTTCACACAGACATAAGAAATAATGGAAGGCAAGGAGTTTTATTTCATAACTTTCCTCATCCATTGTTAACACATGATGTTGACAAGTTCCACTTCCAGAAGCAGGTCAATTATAATTTAATAAAGGCTCAGTAGCAGAGGTGAACAGAGGCAAGGCTTGAGTCATACCATCTAAATAAAGGTCACTGGTCTCTAATTACCCCCGAGGTCTCCTGATGAGATCTGAGGAAAGAGTGAGCGGCCCCCGTTGAGCCAAACGTTCACGGTCGTCCATCTCACACCCACAGCATTTAATGGCCGCATTCATTTTCCACCTTGTCCCCTTAGAAATTACATTTGTATGTTAGTTAACTGCTTTCTGATTTACGTTGTTGTGGCAACATAATCCCTGCCTGGATGGTGTTCAGAGACAACATTTTAGTCAGGTAAGAAAGCAGACTCTGGAAGGAGGATGGCAGTGTACAAAGTGCAGAAGCCTGTCTTAGGTCGGGCACTTTGGTTAAGTTTAGGGAGCCAGAGTCTGCACGTAGCGATCTCCGTTGTATCAAGTGTCCTGCCCATACACCTGTCCAGCCAATCGCAATCAGCGCCACTGAATGTGAGCCCACAGATTGGCTCACACTGCTGTCAACCATGTCGTAAAATCCCCGTTTCATAGCATTAAATAACTAATTAAAACCAAACTAATCAGAAAATGAACACTTGAACATAAAGCAAGGTAATTAAAAACTACCTTAAATGACAGAAACTATGTTTAAGAAAAGTTTATTTGATGTGCACTTTGAGTTTTTAGTCTGGCCCATGTCCAATCCACTAACATGGAGAGGGCGGGCTGTATGACCTATACTGCAGCCAGCCACCAGGGGGTGCTTCAAAACTATAAACCAAGATTATGTTACTGTATTTCCTCTTTCTTGCCTAAAATGTTGTCAGAAACATATTTTAGTGCACTGTTTAGCTGTAATATGAGAATTTGTGAACAGGAAGTGGGAGCCAAAATTATTTTGTTGTGTTGTTATGAAATGTAAATAAACGCTGAGAGGACTGAGATCAAATGGTAAAACTATGAACCAAGATTCTGTTACTGCGTTACCTAAAATGTTTTTAGAGACATAGTTTACCTTACTGTTTAACTGTAATTCAAGATCCTTTGAGATTGTTTGTTACCAGCCGGCCACCATATTGTTTCCTGTGGAGGAAAGGCAAAGCTTGCATACATCACCCACCAGCAGGAGCATTTATTGGTCAGGTGTGACGCAGTGCATTCTGGTAATTGTAGATTTTCTACCTCCTTGAGTAGAAGCAATTGCCACAACCCATTTTTTTGTTTTCTCTGGTCATGTAGCACCAATTTCAAAAGTATTTGTGTGTTTCTACAGCATAGACAGCCTAGTTTTATGAAAAGAACATATTTCCAGCAGTGAAATACTTCTTAAACACACACCCATGAGAAAGGTATTGCTCTTCTTTTAGCTCTTAAAACAAAAGCAGAAATATCGCCCCAATCCATGTTTTTGACTTAACAATGGATGCACACAGAATTATGTCTTGAGTCTGCACTTTCCAGTTATCTCTTTTTGAGGTGTTTTTTTCCTGACCTGCATCTCTGCTGTTTTGATTCAGCATTTCTTTTAATAATTTCAATATTCTTTTGGGCAAAGAAACATCCACACATAACACAAGAACTCCATTTTGAGAATCAGGATCAGAGGTGATTTTTGCTCCTGCAGCTAAACTGTGTGATATAGGCTCCTAAGAAGGCTGAATTTCCACAGAAAAAACCCATGAGGTACAGGTTATCTCCCTATATTGGCTCCCAGCTGAGCAGCTTTGTCATAGCTGCTCCGCTGAGGTTCAAGAATTGGTCTCCAAAGGTTCAGGGCTCTCCCACCTTATCCCTCTCTTGGCAGCAGATCAATAGATTAGCGGGGATGTGTGCCCAACCTGCTTCACCCAAATTGCTGTGTGAAACGTGTATCTGTGAGGGATTTCTGACAGCCAAGCCCTTTTTCTCCAGCTGAAATCTGCCACCGCCTGACAGTGGATTTCTCCTCTGCTTTATTTCTCAAACAGTCGTCTATCCAGCTCATCTCTTTACCTTCATCTCCTCTTCTTTTATGCCTCCTTAATCTATTTCCTTATTCTGTCTCCCACCCAACTTCTCTATCATTCTTTTTCCGCCTTCCCTCGCTGTCCTTCACTTTAATATTCCATTTTGTCCTCCCTCAGTCCTCCCTTTCCAGCTCCACCACCCCACACTCCCGCCACCTGACCACCTCTCTGTTTCACCTCACGCTGAGCAGCTTGTGCCCCCAGCCTGCAAGTAAGCCCGTGGCATCCTGTCTATGTCTGCCTACTCTCTGATTATATTCTCCTGCAGTGCAAATCCAAGAGGCAGGCAGCAAGAAATCCCCAGTCGGGGAAAAAAAAACCTTCACACAAGTGACTGTTGCTGTCAGCTCGCTTGGCATTAGCCAGATGAGTCCGAAAGTACACTGTGCCATTTTCAATTACGCTCAACACACTGACGGGACGGACATTTTAATACAGAGGGGATTGAAATGTCTCTCAGTGTACTTGATCGTATGCATATCTGGAGATTACATGTTCTTTACGTCCTTTGACATAAAAAAAAAAGTGCATTGCTGAGAAATATTTTCTGTCAAGGACGTGCACAGATAGTGGTGTGAGTGGTTCAAGCTGCTGCTCCATTGTCTTCTTTCACTGGCTGGCTCCAAATGCACGTCAGTCCCCATAGACCCCGATGCTAAAATGACCAACCTTACAGCAGAAATAAACATATTTACAATCTGGTACAAAAACAGTTACGGTCTCTGTTGCTATTTTACCCATTCATGACTCCTGTTTGGGGGAATGTCCAAATATGGTCACCTTGGGTCACCTCTGCCTCCAAAAAACAAAATGGCCACAGCCAAATTGCCAAATTTGATACTTCAGAATGGGAATCCACAAACCAGTGGTTGAGATTGTGGTAAATAAATAAATTATTTAATGAATAATAAATAAACTGGCAGAAAATTGCAGTTATTAACAATACATGATCATCGTTGCCTCTGCTGCAGCTCTTATTTTTTGCTTGTTATTACACCAAAACAAATGTTGCTCAGACAGTAACATCAGGTGACTGGGGATCAAAAAGCTACATTATTAGAGGTGACATCTCTTTGTGTGTTTGATAGACAGGCCAGAGAAGCCAGAGTAAATTCACACACTGCACAGGTTCTTTTTGAATGCCTCGATCTGGGCATCCAAAAAGTTGCCAGTGGTGGTCTGTGTGTTACACCACAGTGAATGCTCATTCAGCAGGGGGAGAAAAAGAAGAAGCACCACTCCACCAAATATATGATAGGCTAAAGCTAACCATGTATCAGAGGTGGGACCAAGTCAGTGTTTTGTAAGTCAAAAAGTAAGTCTCAAGTCTTTGCACTCAAGTCCCAAGTCAAGACGGACTAGTCCCAAGTCAATTTCCAATTCCTAAACTTTGAGTTTCTGAGTCCTAAACGAGTCAGAATGTGCTCTTTCCAAATGCCAATAACAACAGAGTAATATATTAAATTTACAAAAATCAGGAAGGCTTTTTAAAAAATGTATTTGTTAAAACAAGTTTGTTAAAAAGTTAGTTAGCTCTTAAGCTAATATTAGCTTAGCATTAGCTTGCCAACTATGTTACTATTAGCGTTGGCTTTGGCTTACTGTTCTTTGTGCAGTTTCAAATGTCAAACAAAGTAGGACGTTGTTGCGTCTCTGTCGAAATTTTTGACCTGTATTGCATACTCAACTTGTTTATTGTTGACCAGTGCATGCTTTTTGTATGTTTGATTGAAATTATTTTCAGTATCAGTTTTTCAAAGTGGCACTCAGGTATGTAACATTAGTCCTTGGTTCTCTCCTGCAACTTGATTGGAAGTTGTTTGTTTGGTTCCAACAAAATGGATCTAGGTAATTAAGTGTCAACGGTGAATAAATAGTTTTAATCTTAGTTGATTCAGGGAATGATTCATGGCACACTTTTTAAATGATGGTGGAAGTATTTTCAAATCAAAAGGCTCAAGTCCAAGTGAAGTCACGAGTCATTGGTGTTAAAGTCAAGCTGTAAGTCTTTTTTCAGTTTAAGTCATCACATTTGTGACTCAAGTCTGACTTGAGTCCAAGTCATGTGACTTGAATCTGCACCTCTGCTAGTTATATTTGTAAGTACCTGACGAGCTGGGAGGTGGACTCGTCCTTATCCTACAGTTACCAAAGTCAAAACACACACGTCTTTAGGAAAGTGCTTTTTTCTTTTGTGTACTAATTTGTAGTCTTATGTAACAATGTTAATGAACATTAGAATAGCATTCTTTTGCATAACATTGCATTGCTGGTAGTATACAATATTGTCATATATAACAATAACATATAGCCACATAGTAATGTTTCTATGGAAAATCCTTGCAAGCTTTACAGTAGGTGCGATACACTGTAGTCAGTTATTTTCTGCTGGTTCCCTTCCAATTTGGTGCTTTATGATCTTTCCAGTGCAGGTTATCTATACTGTTTAATAATACCTGAAAGCAAGTTGGCAATTTTGCAGATTATATAATGTTGCACATTACAATGCTCCATTTAAAGAGGTGAGAGAGACAGAGAAGGAGAGAGCTGTAGGCAGCAAAGGGAAGCCGCTCTTACATACTTAATCTCTATTAAAGTATGTTTTTCTCGGCCATTCTCATTCCCAGGATGTCAAATATTGATGCTTGTTATGCAGAAGGCACCCTCTAGCATCATCATGGGACACACCAGGCTTTCAGCTAACTCCAGTGTAAACATCTGCAGCAATGCTTGATGCTGAGAGCAACTGACTTAGTATAAAGAGCAAGAAAATTGGCATAGGGCATAGAGAGGGATGGCTGATGGGTCAAACAAAACTGGACTTTCACCCAGGAGACCACAGTTCATGTTAAGTCACTGTTGTTTTAACATCACATTACATACCTATATAGTCGTCACACACTCACTCACATGACATATTTACATCAATGTATGAACATACGTATTGAACATACTTATTTTAACCCAAAACAGGATCTTTTTTGTAAACCTAACCAAGTAGCTTTGTTGCCTAAACCTAACCGTGACTGTTTCACAACATCAACCACATGTGACAAATTGTTTCAGCTATGCCTCACATAAAAATGCTAAAAGATGCCCCATGTGTCGCTGTCAGTCTCCCAGGAGCATGGCAAAGCATCAAAAGTATTTCGTGACCTGGGAATGAGAACAGGTGGGCTCGTCTCCATGGCCTTAGTTAAAGTTAGAGGTATGCAGTTGCAGGTACATTCAGGAGGAGGACATGGGGACAATACAGCAGGTGTGAGGGTGCCCTTTTTAAAAGTTGCCCTCACTGCACTTCATAATGTCTGTGCACACCCCTGTTTGTAGGAGATGTTTCTTTTTTTCTGTGCCACTCTCTTCACTGTATACTGTTAAGATGTGGATCCACGTAAGAACTTAATATGATTTGTGCCCAATTCCAATTTGTTCATGTTCAGAGTCACCTGGGTGCCCGTCCAGCAGCCACACTATTGTCGGGAGTTGTAGTTGGAGTAGGGATCGGAGAGACAACGAATTGCCTTGTGATTTGGCTGCTGTGTGGCTGACCAGATGGGCTCTTTCCTTTCTCAGTCACTTTCCATAAAGCAGGCAATCAGTCAGGTTCTTAGGACACGGCCGACACTGATGTAGCCTCAACGCGGATTAGTCTGAGCCCGCTGTCGGGCAATGGCGCTGTTACACTGCAACCTTGGGGAAACATCAAGGTCCTGTGACTTTGATGTCTGATAAAGAGACGTACTCTCTACATTATTTCAGTAGTTGGGCCAAAGAGAGCATTGCGGTATGACTTTAATACAAGCACATTTAATCCCGGGAGTGTGTTTGCCGTTATTGTCTTCTCTTCTGTAATCTAATTGAAGGCTAACATGCTATTCACAAAGTGATTACCTTGTAATACCCTTTTAAGCAGCGCTGTATGCTTCCCGTATGGCTAACAATCTGACAATGAAAAGATTGTTTTCTTCTAAAGACGCAATGCCCAAAAGGTTTGCTGCTTGCTGCCCTTTCTCTATTATCTCCCCTCTGTTAATTGCTCATTAGGAGGGAAAATGTGGTTTTAATTGTCTGACGGTCGAGACAGTCTGAAGTTCATTAGAGCTAATGTCCAAACTTCACAGAGGCACACAGTGGCTTATGGTGCCCGTCTAGACACAAACAACAACACTCGGCCAATTATTCATACATCCCATAAGAGCCTTCAGTGAGTGTTTGTTTATGCAGGAACTTATATGTTTGATCCTAACATGACAACATGATGAATTTGTTGCTTATAATTGTGCTGCCTCTGCTTTATTGCATATTTTTGCAGTTGTACTCACAAAATGTTCTCCCCAGAAGACAAATGTAAGGTTGGGTAAACAAACCACAGTAGGTAAAGCACAATAATGGCTTGTCAGGGGACCCATACTTTACCTTATAGTCACTGAGGCTACTTTTATTTTAACAATACTAAGAGTCTATTGCCATGCTAATGACTTTGTTAGGCTATAATGTCATTGTAAAGAAGGTGGTGTCAGAATAATTTGAAAAAAGTCAGACAAATAATGTAAAGTAATAGCAAATGGGTTGCCAGCAAGAGAAGTTGCTCAAGTCACACACATCTTTAAGTCTTGTAAAGAAAGTCCTTGTTTTTTTTATTTGTTACATGAAAAATGTGTAGGTTCTTTTTATCCATCTATTCTTTGTTAATGTATTTAATCATCTATTTACCATTGAATTTGAACTGATATTTCAGTTTAGTGTGTTGGCATGTTAATATGGAAAGTAACATTAAATACAAAGTACCGTTGAGGCTGTCGGCAGTGCCATTAATTTCCAAGGTCCATTTATCGATCCAACCATTTTCTTCCATTTATCCAAGGCGGTCGTGGTGGTAGCAGGCTACGCAAGGTAGTCCAGTGGTCCCTCTCCCCAGCAACATTTCCAGCTCCTACTGGGAGATTCTGAGGTGTTCTGGGGCCAGATGAGATGTACTGTATAATCGCTCCAGCTTGTTCTGGATCTGCCCCAGGGTCTCTAAAGGCATTTAGTAGTAAAGCTAAATATAGGTCAGTCATCAGAGTCATTAGAATTTATCCTCTGGGGGAACACGTGAACATTTTGACCTGCGGATGTTAAAAGGCAATGGGATCACCACTTTCATGGTTTTACCTTCTGGACATAGTGAATATCTGTA
This sequence comes from Cephalopholis sonnerati, assembly GCA_019142605.1. NCBI lineage: Eukaryota > Metazoa > Chordata > Actinopteri > Perciformes > Serranidae > Cephalopholis > Cephalopholis sonnerati. The sequence goes on from JAGQAX010000011.1 coordinate 31,910,167, forward strand.
CCAAATTTCCTGGCAATCGCCAAAGTTAGTAGGATTCAATCTCCAGGGACCATGAATGTCTATTTCTATTTAAAATTTAATGGCAATCCAATAGTTGTTGCTAATGTGGCTGTCCAAAAAACGTTGTATCTAGCTTTAAGAACGATACACGTAAGTGTTTTCTGTACACTCTATTGAAAGAACAATATAATATGTACGTTCATCTAAAAAACTACTGTTGAAATCACTGTTGAAAAATAAATCTGTGTTACGATGTGGCAAGGCGATGGTGAAGGTTTGGTTAAGTTTATGTACAAAAATTACTTTGGCATTTAGCCCAGTTGCCAGAAGAAGGTGTTGGCATTGTATGCTTTTGCAAACCATGAATACTTTACATTGCATGTTACATACATATTAATGTTTGTTTAATGCGGTAGTATAGAACCTGAAATTGTTAGAAGGCGATAGAGTAAATGGTGGATGGGGTGTCATCGAGGCATGACACCTGCCAACCTGCAGACCGCTGTTTGAGACCCACAGAAAGAGACATCACTGCTTTTCCAGCTGAGATAGTGGGACAAAAGTGGTTGTGTTTAACTGAGACATCGTTGCTTCCCAGCCGAGATAGTGTCATAAGAAGTGGTAGTTTTTTTAAAGAGACATCACTACTCCTCCAGCCAAAACAGTGGCACAAAGAGTGGTTGTTTTTTTACGAAGACACCTGCTTTTCCATCCGTCATAGTGGTATAAAAAAGCAGTTGCGCTGAACCAAGACATTTTTGCTTTTCCAGCTGAGATTCTGGCATGAAAAAGTGGTTGTGTTTAACCGAGACATTTGCTTTTTCAGCCAAAATAGTGGTGCGAACAAAGGTTGTGCTTAACTGAGACATTGGTGTTTTCTAGCCAAGATAATAGCATAAGAAACAATTGTTTTTTTTACAGAGATATCACTCCTTTTCCAGCCAAGATAGTGCCATGAAAAATGGTTGTGTTTAACAAAGACATTCTTGCTTTTCCAGCCAAGATAGTGGTCCAAACAGTGGTTGTTTTTAACGGAGACATTGTTGCTTCCCAGCTGAGATTGTGCCATAAGAAGCGGTAGTTTTTTTAAAGAGACATCACTACTTTTCCAGCCAAGACAGTGGCGCAAAGAGTGGTTGTTTTTTATCAAGACACACCTGCTTTTCCAACAGACATAGTGGTATAAAAAGCAGTTGCGCTTAACCAAGACATTTTTACTTTTCCAACTGAGATAGTGGCGCGAACAAAGGTGGTGTTTAACTGAGACAATGGTGCTTTCTAGCCAAGATAATAGCATAAGAAACAATTGTTTTACAGAGATATCACTGCTTTTCCAGCCAAGATAGTGCCATGAAAAATGGTTGTGTTTAACAAAGACATTGTTGCTTTTCCAGCCAAGATAGTGGTCCAGACAGTGGTTGTTTTTAACCGAGACATCATTGCTTTTCTGACTGAGATAGTGGCACAAAAAGCAGTTGGTTTTTACCAAGACATCTCTGCTTCTCCTGTCAAGATGGTGCCCATACCTGAGTATTTATAGCCAAAAGATGATGTTTTCCTAGCTATAACCAAGTTGTTTTTGTGCCCAAACCTAACCACACATTGTCCACAGCATTGTTAAAAGTTTCAACGAATATGCTACAAGTGAAAATGCAACGTGTCCCTGGTTTGCAAAAACATACGATGCTAACATTTTTTTATGGCGATGGGTTGTAGGAATAAGGGGAAATTAAAATAAAAAATAAACCCTTACGGTTAGGGAACCCTCATCATCATACTAGGTGATCGAGTTAGAGATCGAGTTCTTACTGTTGTAAGAAACAAGAAATGGACATTGCTGTCCCATGTTAAAGTTCAGCATTCGTCCATAATCACGTTACCAGATGACTTCTTTCACTCCCAACAGACAGTAGTCATAATTACTACAGCTGCTAGGGGGCTTTGTCACCCGAAACATATGCTGTTTTGGGACACTCTGCTAAATGACTTATTCTGTCGTTTTCCTTCAGAGGACAGTTAGCAATGAGACCCAGGCAATATGTTTCATTTGGTCCTAAGAATAATGTCTTATACACAGTAATTCTGCCCTTTTCTAATCATAGATATTGATAGCCAGGGAGCGGCCTGGCTGAAGGTGGTGACAGCATATCTCCAAGGCAGGGAATGTAGAGATTTATCACGCCTTTATTGTTATGCAGGTATACCTAGCAGAAAAGTGAGAAGGAGCCAAAGAAAAATATGTTTATAGAGTTATACAGAGTATTTTTAAGTTCAACTTTATTCCTGTTTTGCCATATTTAGGGTGAGTGTATCCATTAAAAGATGAAATATACCTCAGGTCCCCTGACTGTCCTGAGTCTCTAATTCTGACAATGAGATGTAATAGCTTTTATTTAGGAATTATTGACTTTGCTTCCAGCTATGCAGAATCTAATGAAAATGGATTTGAGTCACATAGATTTTCTGAGTGTTTTAATATCTGTTAGGTGCCGCGAGTGCTAATATGTAAAAAGCATTGAGCCGAAATTGAATAGCTTCTTCCCTCTTTCTCCTTTTCCTCATGCTTCCCCTTCGGCTTCTTCTCCTCGTCTGTGCCTTCCAGTGGTCGTGTTGTACTTGCAGGCCGTGGGAACCAAAGAATGGAGGGAGGTAAGTTGAGCAACCTTTTGCTCTCCAATATAAATATCCAATATCTGTGTCTACCTGTCTGCCAGATGTGTGATTTTCTTTTAGGAATGCTAAATTATTAACTTCAAGAGTTTTCTTTGATGCGAGTGAATTTGAGTTAAGGCTAAGAGCGGGGGTTATTAAGAGTCCAGAGGCAACTCACTGCAAATCCTGAAAACATTGTTGTAGAAAATTGAAAGTGTCAACCTCTTCACTTACCCACAGAAGTGTAAGCACTGTCTGAGATGGACTCAGGTAGCAGAAAAAAGCTTCATAAACCTGACCCAGTCTGATGAATTAATAGTACAGGTTAAGGAATAAATAAATAAAAAGGATCTCATTATATCAGGTTTCAGATGTTAGACAAAAGAAATTCATATCATGACTGAGGGCTGGGAGAAAGAGAGGGGAGATCCCTTCTCGGTCTCATCAAATATGCACCATCTGCTCCTCACGACTTCTTGCTGTCTCGCCCTCTGTCACTTTTTTTAAGGTGGGGTTATGTGACTTTCCATTCATTACTGCTTCTTTGAATTTCTTCCCTTTTTTATTTATTTATTTTTTCATCTCTCCGGCGCACAGACACATTTCCGTGTCATCTCTTAGCCCTATTTTCCCTCATCTTATTTGCCTATGACATTCTGTCCTTAGTCGGTGTATTTACCCATTTGCAAATTCAAAGTCAACACTGATGTGTCAGTGAGGGCTTTGCCTCCGCTGATCCCCTCACTTCAAGACACCTCACACCTTTTTTTATTCTGTGTGACAGTGCTTAATCAAAAACACGGCATGAATTGCACTGCAATCAGTAGAGTAAACATCTCGCTGTCAGCCATACACGCCATGTGCAGATTATTGTGCTTGAAGGGAAACCTGACAAATCCTTTGTTTTCTTTTGACATAATGTTTTGCATTATGGCAATACTTGAATTTGTTAATACAACGTTGTGCTTTGAGGGAGACCGTGCATTTGCATTCTTTTTCAGCGAGCAAAAAAAAAATATCTCTGCAATAGCATTTGTTTTCTCGTATCACAATATCCTGAAGGTGTAGCATGGTGTCTCCAACTAGTCCATCTTCCACCCTCCATTGTCGAGTGCTTCTTTTTCTTTCTGTTTTTAGTGGTATGTGTGAGGTTATTATTATGTTGTGCTTCTTTCTTTGCCTTTTTTCTGCATCAGGCTCTGGACCAAATTGTTTTCTGATCACAGGGGGTTCCATTTTCCCATCAAATGCATATGATCTTCCATTTACAGGCTCCAACAAATCACCTGTGGTGGCCCATGGATGACTTCAGACAACTGTCTGTACATGCTCCAAAACCAGAATAAATGGCCTGGTCACACCAGCATTTTAAGTTTAATGGAATACTGATCAGTCCATGTGTAAACTCTGACACAGATATGCAGCATTGACCAATAGCAAGAGTCCAAATTTGGGAAGCTATTGCAGCTTATTAGCTCTGTCACAACATCAACTTCTATTTAACCTCCTCTGTTGGAGTATAAAATGCTTCAAAAACAGAATAATTTGCAAACATTTCTGAGACAAGAGTCATTGGTACATATATGTGCTTTTTGGGGAAACTTTAAACTGTTGCTAAGTGACGAGTCCAGTGTTAGTTAGCAAGCTTTTTTAATTGAAGAATTTACAATCCCCTCAACAAAATGCTAGGAGGGACAGCACAAAGATGATAGCAAGACTGACTAGAGTTAACATGTCCTGGCTGGCTTCCATGTTAACAGTTAGCTAACCAATCTCAGAGCCCATTGGCTATCGGCCTGATGACAATAAGGCTCTGGGGGCCTTATTGATGATCAGGTGTAGCCTACAGATGTCGAAGCCAAGACTTCCTCTTCCATGAGCTGGTCATTTTGGCTAATCTCTCTAAACAGATATCTGCATACGAACACAGATACATTTTAAAAAGGCTAATATAAAGTTAACTCATCATCAGTTGATGGTTGATGGGTTCTGAGATTGCATTTCGGCCAGCACGTTCCGCCTCTTCATACGGACTGCTCACCAAACTTGACTGGTTAATACTATTTCGATGACATACAAAAACCAGAACACTCAGATACCATAATCATGTCGTGTCGCCCGCAGATTATGAATACATATGCAGAATCTGTTTGCAGATATTATCAGCTCATCAGCTGTCTTGTCAATAGTCTCCATGTCATCAGGCTTCTAGAACAAAATATTTGTGACCAGGTCTGATCATTTTGTTTATTTTATTTCACGTTGTTGTCACTTATTCAGTCACAATGACTATTTAATAGTTAAACAATCATATGTAAGTATGGATAACAAAATTATTAGCTGTATCTCTCATAAGTCTTGGTTTAAATACATCGTAATCTGGGTTCTTTTCAAGAATCTGAGTCTACTTGACCAAGGTCATGCTGTATAACACAAACACAGTGCAGGTTCAGTGCAGGTCACTCAGTCTGCAGTGTTAAACACAGTTGACCCAACTCAAGTTATGAAATTGGCACAACACAAAGGCAATAGAAAATTGCTATCCAAGTATTATACCATACAAAATGAATATTTACGGGGTGGCTGTACTGTTGGACTTTTACTGTAATACCCCATAAATAAGCCACAAGACCCACCAGACCTGCAGATTTCCTCTGCTGCAAATCTCTGTAAAACCTCCACAATGAACCAGTTCAAAATGCTTTCTGCTAATGCAGCTATTGTACTGTGGTCTGCATGAACTCCATTTCCTTTATCTGAACACAATGAATTCAAATCTTTTATAAGACAACACACAACAACTGTGTGCATACGCACATGGGAAACAACTTTAAACACTGTGCACTGATGTCATTGTCCCTCTTCGTCTCAGACGTTTACTTAAAGAGGGGCTATTATGCTTTACCTTATTTTCTGTCATATATGTGTCGAGGTGTGGACTTAAATTACATGAATGGAACTCAAGTCAGACTTGAGTCACAAATTTAATGACTTCAGACAAATCACAAAGACTTGCAACTCGACTTGGACTTAAACAACTTGTGACTTCACTTGACTTGAGCCTTTTGACTTGAAAATATTTGCTAAAAAAGCATGTTGTTTAAAAAGTGTGACACATTCTTCATCTCCTAAAATGTGTGTCTCCTATATGTAACTTGCAGTGGTGCTCTGACGCTGCTAAATGATTAGCACCACTGTTATAAGACATAAAAATCTTCCTACATGCAATTAACTTGCTATCTCTGCTTAAGCAGCCAGAGTATGTGACGACTAAGGGTGTTTTAAACAATTGGCCACTGATTGTATTCATTCTGAATAGTCTGAAGGCTGATCAGATGACACAGAACACACAAAACAGTTTCTCTACATGCTGCCACACTGGTCTGGCAGGTCTGACCAACCGTACATTACACTGAACATTGACTCTTACATTCATGGTTTACTGCTAACCTGACGTCTAGCTCACCTGCCTGTCCTCAGTACAGACATACCGTCTCTCTTTCCTCGCTCACCACTCACACATCACACTGAATGCTTCTACAGAGGCTGCAACCAGCCAAAAAGTCCATCATTTGTAGTTTTTTTTACCCTCCAACAACTTCACCCTCCGGTCTGTTAATTCACCAGCAAGCTGCCCAATTCCCAAGCTGTCCATCCTCCCCATACCTGCTGAATGTCAGTGTTCCTGGAGCATCACTAATCTTGTCTGTTAGTTGCAAAAGGCTGCACTAAGTTTTGTTTTTGCTGGCCAAATTTTGTATTAAGTCTCAGACTGAGTAATTTTGGGCTACTCCTATAAAGGCGATATATACAAACCCCATCTGCGGTGAAGTTGGGACGTTGTTTAAAATGTAAATAAAAACAGAATGCAATGATTTACAAACCATCTGTGACCTCTGTTTAATTGAATGCACTACAAAGACAAGATATTTGATGGTCAAACTGAAAACTTTTATTGTGTTAAATTAATATTTAATCATTTTTATTTTAATGTCTGCAACAGGCTCCAATGAAGTTGGGACAGAGCTATGTTTACCACTGTGTTACATCACCTCTCCTTTTTACAACACTCAATAAGCGTCTGGGCACTGAGGAGACTAATTCTTTAAGCTTTGCAGGTGGAATTCTTTCCCATTCTTCCTTGATGTACAGTTTAAGTTGCTCTACAGTGTAAGGTCTCCTTTGACGTATTCTTCGCTTCATAATCCGCCATACATTTTCAATTGGTGACAGATCTGGACTGCAGGCAGGCCAATCCAGTACCCGCACTCCTTTACTGTGAAGCCACGCTTTCGTAACTTTTGCAGAATGGGGCCTGGCATTGTCCTGCTGAAAGATGCAGGGGCGTCCCCGAAAAAGTCGTTGCCTGGAGGGCAGCATGTGTTGCTCCAAAACCTCGATGTACCTTTCAGCATTGATGGTGCCTTTGCAGATGTGCAAGTTGCCCATGCCATTAGCACTAATACACCCCCATACCATCACAGATGCTGGCTTTTGAGCTTTGCGTTGATAGCAGTCTGGATGATCCTTCTCCTCTTTTGTCCGGAGGACACGACGCCCTTGCTGTCCAATTACAACTTGAAATGTGGACTCATCAGACCACAACACACTATTCCACTTTGACACTCTCCATTTCAAATGAGCCCGGGACCATAGGAGGCGTCTGCGCTTCTGGATGTTGTTGATGAATGGTTTTCTCTTTGCATAGTACAGGTTTAGGTTGCACTTGATGATGTAGCGACGAATTGTGGTAGCTGACAGTGTTTTTTTGAAATGATCCTGAGCCCACATGGTAATATTTTGAATAGACTGATGTCGGTTGGCAATGCAGTGCCTCCTCAGCATTCTAAGGTCCCGGGCATCCAACTTTGGTTTGCTGCCTTGCCGCTTCTTTGTTGAGATTTCTCCATATTCCCTGAATCTTTTGATAATATTGTGCACTGAAGAGGGCGAAATACCTAAATTCCTTGCAATTGCACGCTGAGAAACATTATTCCTGAACATTTGGACAATTTTCTCACGGAGTTCTTCACAAAGTGGTGTGCCTCGCCCCATTTTGGCTTGTGAACAACTAAGCCTTTTGGAGATGCTCCTTTTAAACCTACTAATGACACTCACCTGTTCCTAATTACCCTGATCACCCCTGGGATTCTCCAAACAGGAGTTATTTGAGCATTTATCAACTTTTTGAGCATTTTTTTGTCCCTGTCCCAACTTCATTGGAGCGTGTTGCAAAAATGACATTAATAATGATTAAATATTAATTTAACACAATAACAGTTTTCAGTTTGACCATCAAATATCTTGTCTTTGTAGTGCATTCAATTAAATAGAGGTCACAGATGGTTTGTAAATCATTGCATTCTGTTTTTATTTACATTTTAAACAACGTCCCAACTTCACCGCAGATGGGGTTTGTATTATATACTTTCTTGTATATCAACAGGTGTTAATAATTTTTTTTTAAATTGTTTTTTTTTTTCATTTATTTTCTAATTCCAGTGTCTGAAGTGTCTAATTCTTAAGAATTAAAGGTTATTTGGTATTTGAAAGGGTTAACTTGCATTATTATGTAATTATATTATCATTGTGTCAGTGGCATAAAATGGTCTGTTCATCACAATTATTCCTGGACATATCATCAAGTAAAAGGAGTTATCGTGACATGCCTAGTTTGATGTCATCACTCAAAAACTTCTCTAACCACTTGGATACAGTTTTAATGCAGGTAACTTATAACTGTCTGTGTTCTATTTGTTAACAGTCAATCAGTTCTTTTTACAAATAATGTCAGAGTCACAATATTGATTGAACACTAGATGTTAAATGTTACATCTGTCCCCATGTGCAGCAGTGATTCTTACAGCATCTGGTTTATGGAAAGTGCTTTATCAAATATAATTTTACATCTACAACAGTGTGCGAATGTGTTTTCTAAAGCCCTCCTGGAGTCAGTGGACATGCTAAATATCTTCCGGCGGCGCAAAACAAAGTTTGCGAAAACATTGTCCTGAATCTACGAAGGTTAACGTTAATATTCTTATTTCATTTAGACAAAAAACATAAAACCTGCAACAACATCCAATCTTAATTTACAGGATGAATAGCCCTACAGAAAATATCTTCCAAGATATCAAAGTTTGGAAGAGAAAGCTACATTTTTTCCAATATAAGGTGAATTACAAGAAGACCAGACAGAAAGACACAAAATTAATTTTGTTGTGGCGTACAGTGCTGTATGCCAGTACTAATTTATTTGTTTAAATTAAGGTCAGTCGCACTTGTTTTAACAAAGAAATACCAATTTTTAAAAGCATTTATATTTGTAAATGTATTTTATTACTCTTTTGTTAAAATGGCAACTTGGGACTTGTTAGTACTGACTTGAGACTTGAGTGCAAAGACTTGAGACTTATGTGTGATTTGCAAAACAACAACTTGGTTCCACCTCTGTATGTGGGGAAATGTACAGCAAGCAGGACCCTTGAATCATTGCTGTACATCAGCTTGCTTTTTACACTGCTGCTGCAAAATATTGATTTATTTTTTGTATTGATTTAAAAATGATTTTATTGCTTCTGCTAAGCAACTTTGATCAGAACTGCATCCATAGCTCCTCAGAAATACCATAATAATCCACCAATCAAAACTGAGTATTCAACAGCGCATTGTAATGTATAATGTTGCAGTAATGGATGTGAATATTTACGGTGGCTAAAGTTTCAGAAATGGGGTAAACGTATATAAAGCAAAAACCTCAGGCTTCAGAATGTCCTAAATACTACATTTCCAGAATTTTTTTCCACTTTTGAGATAAGTTGATGTGAGTTTATGACAGATTTCTAGCACGCTACTGCTAGCATTAGCATTACATAGCCTATACTGGTACATGCTAATGTCAGGGAGACATGCGATCTTGGTTACCAGTGTTGTTAATTTCTCCTTGATATCAGATCAGATTCCTGTGTGAACATGGCTGGTTGTGATGAGTTTGGTTTAGAGGCTTTTATTGATGATATGTCATGGTAGAAATTGCAGCTATACGGCTGTTATGACAGGGCAGAGACAGACCCACAAATGCTGACCTATCAGGGCACACTGGGCTTTTTTAAGAGGGGGGCTTAAAGACCTAATGTTTCAGACGGATGGATGCACCAGAAAATGTGCACAATAGGCCCCTTTTAAAAACAGTAAATGAAAAGGGTAGGTTAGAGATAAAGAAGTACATGGTATCTGTAACAGACCCTTTAGATACTCTTATGTACAGCCTGGCCTGGCCCATGACCAGTACTTGTCTTTCCAACTGCTCTGCTTACTCTAGGACGATGAAAAATATCTCCAGCAGTTAAAAAGCAATTCCCTAACCTTCACGCATGCCCCAGCACCTATTAACCAATCACGCCTGAGTGAGATTATACATCAAAGCCCTCCAGCCCCCAAAATAGAAACACTACAAGGAAATGTCATGGGATTTTCCCTTTGGGTCGATACGCCAGGTAGGTTCTGAGGTCCACTTCACTCCCCCCGCGTGGCCTTGGTAATGGCTAGGCTGGGGACGCAGTTGATAGCACGGATTATGTGCACTGGGCACTAAAGACATGAATCGAGGTATCGAGGCTGTGGTGAGGCAGCGCCAAGATCAATAGCTCATTACATGGTGCTGTCGGGCCAAGCCACGGAGGCGAGGCTGGGAGTCCACCGAGGGGATTACCGATGTGATTGTCGGAGTGATGGAGAGAAGGCCTGGCCCAGGAGGGAGGCTGGACCTGGGACTCTGTGGGCTCCTAGGTTAGAAAGGTGGTTCGAATGTAGCTGTAATATGGCAGTCTGATTTCTCAGGGGACACAAGATGCAGCACACAGCACGATGAATGTCAGTGTCAAACAGTGTGCTGATATTTTTGCACAGGAGATTTGGATTTATGGATTCCAGTCTTGTATTAAATGTTATAAGGTTAATATATGTTGCTGCTGAATCTCATTAATTTTATTCACGTCTTTCTGTGTTGTATTTTTCTTTATGTGGGCGTAATAGCATGTATTGACTCATGAATCAATGCTGCTATTACCACCAATTATCACCTTTTTTTCTCTTTTTGTAGTTTGGCAGGACAGAGGTAATCGATAACACTCGGAATCCAGATTTCGTCAGGAAGTTTGTCCTGGATTTCTTCTTTGAAGAGAAACAAAATCTAAGGTTTGATGTGTAAGTAGTCTGACATTTTTTATGAATAAATCTGAATTTATTTAACTCTAAACTTGGATGCATTCGTAAATGTAAATGCTTCAGAGTAACCAACCAAAAACAGCAGTGCCTTTGATTACATTTGAATGATTTCTCTCTGCAGGTCTTCAGTTTAGTGAAAGCTAATTTTGCCCGATTAGGATAAATGAACAGGCTAATCAATGCTAAGATTAAATGCTGGAATGTCCAATCATGAAAGGGGATTTGAAAAGAAAAAAAGGTCACTTGCCAAGGTTGCTTGATAGCCCCACTGATTACATTAGTGTCTGTATACCCACTTGGCTATTCTGTTCGGTTCACCAACCTGTTAGCCTTAATCAATAACAGGGGAAGATCACTTACATGCCTCTGTAGCTTTAATCAAGCCACAGGAATGTGCTTGTATTGCTCAGTGAGATCTGTAGGGCAGAAGCTCACAGTTTGAACATGAAAATGGAACAGGAACGTTGTTTGTGATGATGGTGTTATGTTGGTGTCGTACATAATTTAAACCTTGAGAGAATCCCTCCTGCTTTGCAAGGTAATTTCATATTTTCAATCCCCAAATAATAAGCTTTGTGAAACAACCCAGATACTAGACTATGGTAGCCCAGAAGTTCAAGATAACAGCAGATATTCTTTCAGATATTCTTTTATTCCTGGCTCTTTTAAGTCAAAAAGCCTAGTTTATAAAAAATAAAAATGGGAAAAGGTTTGTGATTAATAATGCCAGGCAGGTTAGTCTAAAAGATGCTGAAGAGTTGGATGAGAGAATAGAAACAACTCTCATGTCTGTGTTTATGGAGCTAGAGCTTGGAGTTGATTAGCTTAGCATATAGAGTAGAAGTAGGGGGAACTAGCCTGGCTCGCCTAAGTCTAAAAAATATGTCTACCATCACTTCTAAGATAGTTATTCATATATTATCTATCGAGTTTATTTCATCCGTACTAGGGCTGCCACAATTAGTCGACAAATCGATGACTAATCGACTATTTAAATAATCGATGACTATTTTAGTAGTTGACTAATCGGTTTGAGTCATTTTTCATAGAAAAGTACTATAAAAGTACCCCAAAATACTCTTATTGCAGCTTCTTACGTTCAAATATTGGCAGCTTTACACACTCTCCCATGACGGTGAACTAAAACCCTTTGGCATGAGTACGAAACAAGACATTAGATGACATAATTTTGGGGTTTGGGAGAGACAGACCGAAATTTTCACCGTTTTAACACATTTTTCGATAAAATGACTAGTCGACTAATCGAAGAAATAATCGACGGATTAGTCGACAATGAAAATAATCGTTAGTTGCAGCCCTAATCCCTACACAAACCAAAATCTCAGAAAGACAAGTTGTGGTTTTATGGGTACTTAAAGTGCTGAAACGTTCTCTCTTGTCTGAGACAGAGAGAGAGCAGTTCTTGAATCACTGAAGAGCAAAAACCTGTTTCATGACTTTTTGTTGCTCAGCGCAGTTTTGTCAAACTTGCCTTTCTTTTGCATTTCTCTTCTGTATGTGTAGAAATGTATTTTAGCATAACAAACGGTCAGCCTGTGCTGTGTAGGTATTTAGGCTACTAAATGTTAGCAGCTAGCTTTGCCTCATGATGGCAGAGAGGTGCATACAGTAGCAATCCAAAGCTCAAAGTGAATTCTTAAAACTGCTGAACAACCTCCAACTCAAACAAAACACAGGTGATTCCTGAAGGTAGCCTTATCAGCTAGCTAACTGGCAAGCTAAATACGTTTTACTTGTTGACAGCCTCCACCTTCAGCCCTAAGAGCTAACATGTCTCTCCACCAAACACATGGAGGCAAAATTTATATTCAACCAAGTCAGCAAATATTCCGATCCCGCATGTTGAAGAAAGTCATTCTTATTCCAGTTCATCAAAAAATGACGCTTTCTCTCACTCCTCAATGTGCAATACTGATGCTGAAGGTACCTCTTGGCATCTTAGATGCACCCTTTAACGTCTGTATGTGACGCACAGGTGTCTCTTGGGTGAAACACAATGAAACATGTAGTTAATTATGTCAAATGGTTGTGGTTAAGTTAAGGCAACCAAATGAGGCCTACTTGGTTAAGTTTAGAGGAACATTATGTTTTGAGTTGGGAGAGGTACGTAACAGGATGTAACATTACGTTAAAACAGCACAGACTTTTGGTTTCACACAGGACACAAACAGCGGTCTGTTGGGTGTAAGTCTGTGTTTGTTTGACCCATCACCACACCTCTCTCCCACCCTCCGAAGACTTTCTTGCTCCTTATACAATGTCATTTGCTCTCAGTGTCAAGTACTGCCACAGATAAGTTTACATTGGAGTTAGCTGAAAGCCTGGTGCATCTCATAGAGACACCAAAGACACCGTTTCCAACATGAAGGGCCTGGTAAAGCATCAATATTTGACAACCTGAGGATGAGCATGGGCTGGTTGAGGTAATAGAGCTTTACTGGGATTAGCAACTGCAATATAATTACAGAACTTTTACTCATTAACGGGCTGCTGCCCAACACAACAAAATGAAGTTGCTTTTGGAATAAGGCCCTAAGCTCCTTATATTCAAGACTATAACACTGGAACAAGTAGACGCACTGACTCTCTTCAAATGCGTCACAAGCTCTTTAAATCTCATCATCTATATTTGTTTCTTGTAGGTACAATGTGGACTCCAGAAGCTGTAACATTTCCAAACATGTAAGTACAGTATGTCGAACTCTAATGACAGTTTTGGCTCAGCGCTGACAACTTCCATCAGCCCTCAAATGTATCACACTGTATTCGGCATTACTCACACTGTTAAAGCTAATTTACAGTGAATGAGGTCAGCAGCTGATGATGATTCAGCATGAATAAATCTATTTAGTATACTCTTAATCCGTCTTGTGACTACCTCTGTTTTTTCCTTCCTAATCGACTCGTGGGAGAGCAGAAGGTGAGTGGCGAATATGCAGATACCCTCATGAGTCCTGTTATTATAATCCTTCAATCATTTCACGTTTTAGTTTCCAATTTATTTCAGTGTCCCCAGAAGAGACGCGTGATTTTTCTGTTTCATCCACTTTGATTTTATTGTATTTTCCTCCCATTCTTTTATCTCATTTCATCAAGGACAAACACCAACAGCTCTCACCAGGAAAGCTTCCCACGTAGTCTGTGTTCTTCATTTTTTCCGTCTGCATTTTATCATTCGCTCAGGTAAAGCAACTTTAAGAACTCCACTTCAAAGTGAAAGCAGGTGTTGTTGTTTGAGACGGTATACTACAGCAGATTGTGCACGTCAGGACATTTACAAGAGCTACACACATATTCAGTTTGTGGTACACACACCTACACTTGCTCGCCCACGCACGACAAACATCAACACATAGTGCTCTGCCCTTGTTGCTGTGCAGGAGTTTTATTGTGTCGTGTCATCGCTCTGCTTTTTTATGTTGCCATATGTTATTCTCTGTAGTGTGGTTGGTTGTAAACTTCAAACTCTGTGGTTCAATGAAAACGCTGATTGAAGGGGAAAACTCTTTCTTTTATACCATGAGGACATTTGCCTTATGCACAGTGTGCTGCTTTTAAGAATAATCAGTCAACAAGCACCTGAATAATGCACCCCACCAGGACTGCCTGGGCTTGACCTAGTTGGGTTAATGCATGCTTATGTAATAGGTGGAATTAAACCTTAAATTTAATGTTTAATTTAAAGTGACACTTCAGAAAGATGAGATTAAACTGTAATGGAACTTTAATAACTTTAATATCTCTAATACTATCCCTATTGATTTTACAGTCTTTCATAATTGCTATTGAGCCTATTATCTTCAGCGGTAACCCTGTTTATGAAAGCACACAAGGTCCAGAAATATGTAGAGTAATTAGTTTAATGTAGAGTTATTTTAATGAGGTGGCTCCCCTGTGCTAACTTATAAACTCATGTGTTGAAAAAGGTTAAGAGCTCCTCAAATACATGGGAACCTGTAATAAACTGAGCACACTGTGGTGTCTCAGAGATGAGTCAAATTAAATATTGTACCATGGCTGTGTCAGGCAGATCACTGTTAAAGGATAGCTTCACATTTTTTCACATTTGTCTCAGTATTGTGGTACCTATTTTAAGACTGACAGGTTTAACTTGCTGTAATTGTTCTTTCTGTCCATACTGGCCATCAAGAAACCCTTTCAATAAGTGATTTCAGTATTTGTGAAGGGAGAAAAAATCTGCAGTTCTGTGTCAAAACACGTCCTAAAGTTTAGCGGAACACCAAAAATGTTAACTGAACAATACTGTAACTTTATAACAGTGACTCTAACGATAATAATAATTGTGACTATAATGATAACTGTAACAATACCTATCACGAACTACAACGATACTACAACGATAGCCAACAACTACAATGATAACAATAACGATGATAACTGTAAGGGTAACTTTAACTACCTAACAATAATTATAACTATTACTATGATAACTGTGACAATAACGATAACTCTAACGATATAATGATAACTATAACAATAACTATAACCGTAACAATGACAGTAACTTTAACAACATAACAATAGCTATAACTATAATGATAACTATAAGTGGTAAAGTGGTAAATATAACTATATAACAATGCAATATGATATGATATGATACAATACGATATGATACGATACGCTACTTTACGATACAATATGGTATTACTGTCAAGGTAATGATAACTGTAAATATAATGATAACTATGTAACAATAACTAAAATGATTATGAAAATTGTAACAATAACAATAATTATAACTGTATCAACTGATGATAACAAACTATCACAATGACTACAACTACAACTGTAACCACAATAACTTAAACAACAGAACAGTAGCTATAACAATAATGATAACTGTAATGATAACTAATAATATAACAATACCTTTAATGATGATAACTGTGTCGATTAAAAATAACAATAAATATAGCGATTATAAAAACAACCAGAACAGAAATGATGACTGTAACAATAAAGAGAACTACAACTGTAACGACAACGATAATTATAACAATCCAACAATAACTGCAACGATAATTATTTAACTATTACTAAAATAATAACTGTGACAATAACGATAACTATAGCATTAACTATAAAGATATAACAATAGCTATAACAATAACGATAACGAATAATAGCAATAAATGCAACTATATTTCGATATGATACAATAATGATATGACAATAACTGTAATGATAATGATAACTATATAACAATGCCACCACGCTGCTTCCTTTTTTGCTCCTGGCAGCTCATTATGGGGGGCCATGCACAAATTACTGGCTTATGATTATGTAGGACATGTATGAATTTTGGTGCATAGGACAATGTATGAACAGTGCATGAGAGCAGCGTGGTGCAAGAGATGACAAGCAACAATGAGGATAAGCATCACCAGTAACTAGAGCATGTACCGTGTCAGCATGCTTGCTACGTGTACAGTCTACATGGTCACAAATTTCAGGCTGCACGCGGATGACCCTATGGGGTTCTGTGCCGACCTTCATGAACAGGCGGACACAGAAAGACTGAATTGGCCTTCAGTGTTGAGGAAATCCTCGTTATTTGTCTAACACAGATGGCTGAAACATCACATGGATGTGGATTACGTCCTAGATCACTTACATTAAAAAAACTTCGAGGGCCATTATGGACAGAGGAATGATTGCAGCAACCCAAAGCTCTTACCTACGTTATCTGCAGGTTTTATTTATGGCACTTCTGTGTTGGCTGGACTACATCTTGGCCCTGTAATGCCATCAATTCTGTCTCTTCTATCTCTTACCTCACTAAGGACTTTCTGGGCCAGACCTTCTGTACCCTTGGAGAAATTATCGGCTCCACAGGAGGACGGCTGGAGAGAGTCCTCTCGTAAGTCCCACAACATCCTAAACTCTGTCATTGTATCAATGAGAAATTTCTGCCCCCCCCTTTTTTTTTGTTCAGGTTGTTGAATCATATTCATGATATAAATTATGCACATAAATAATTTCTTGAGACCAAACAAAATGAGAATGAAATGAGTCCCCCTCCGACTCTCATTCCATATTTATTGATGGCTGCTGTGGAAAACAACACTTTATGAGTCATCTCACTAATGCAATGTGTATAGATTCACCAAGTTTAAACAGCCTCATCTATTACTCATCTATTATATTGTTAGATCAGAGTGTGAGAGGTTATATCACCCTGCTGCATCATTGCGCACCGAGCTGTTGTTGCTGAAGTGGTATTGAGTTTTTTGTATGTCAAACAAAAGTGACTGAAGCCTGTAACAGTAGTTTTTCTTATATTTTCTGCTTGGTTATGTGTGAATAGTAGAAATCAATGTTTTTACACAATAAAGGGAGGAATATGCATTCATCGTGAGGACAAAAATTCTACTTTGCACCCATCTCTGCAGTGTTAGATAACACACTGTATTATGAGGAGTGAAAGGAATGCTGGGAGACAGGGAGAGATGTGAGGTCAGAGAGTCACGAGCCAGATTTGAACCCATTTAATTGCAAAGACAAGGTATCCCCCCCATCTCTGCCAATCCACTGCAGAGCTCATTATACAGGATGCAGGGAAACAGTTCTCCACAGTAACACTCGTAGAGCAGCGTATGTATCAGAAGCTGTGTGCAAAGGCAGCATGTTTGCATGCATGACTAAAATGAAACATGATTTGATCTGGTATTTTTTCTGTGTAGTTCATAACTTCGTCGCCGCAGCAAATAGAAACTGATTTGAATCATTCCTGACTCCCCTTCTGTCAGGAGGAAGAACTTTATCAAAAACATTTTCTAGGATGTGAAATTTAAATCATAAGTTACTAAACCATGCATGCATGAGACTTCAATTTACTTTGGGTATGCCTTGGGTAGGCAGTTTAGGCTCATTTTACAGGAATAATAAGAGGATATACTGGTGTGTTTTATGGCTTTATTAACTTAATGACAAACTATTTCCTCATGCTGTGTATCGAGTGGTGCATGAACTGATTTGTAAGAAACTGAAGGTTATACTCTCTGAATGCTGAGGCAAAAACAATCTCATTGGCATAGTAAAATTTTCATTTATAGACTCTTAGAGAAATGAAGTAATGAGCAAGAGCGACACAGGGAAGTAGATGATATTTTGTGAGGCTCTGTTAGTCAGTAGCTTCATACTGGCTAGTGTACTTGTCTGTTTACCTTGTCAGTGTCAGCTGCAGCTCTGCCTGCCTCTGAAGTGCTCCAGTTGATGTTGAGATGTACGCTGTCAGGTGGTCACCACTACCTGTGACACTTCTGAGGAGAGAAAAAGCTAAATATGTCAAGGAAAATATAGATGTAAGCTATTCTGAGCAGGAAAGGGCCAACTGCCAGGAGAAAATGTTGGCATTGTATGTCTCTGCAAGCAAATACGTAACATTTGTGTGTTTCGTATGTAGTGCATTATTTCTAAAGTGACGTTGTATATGAGCTTGTGATTGTCATTGGGTGCTGGAAGGAATGAGGGGTGGTGTTTCACCCAGACGAGACGCATGCCAAGCTGCAGTACACTTCAGACCGACAAACAACAAAAACAAGTCATTGTTGTGTTTCCAGCAGCTTTTCAGGCTTGTAGCGTTGTAGCGAACCATTGCAGTTTTTTTCGCTGGACATTGTTCCACAAAAAGTGGTTGTCTTTTACCGACCGTCTTTTATACAATATATAGCTAGTAGCTTGGTGAGGCTGTACTCAGGTACAGTGGTGCTTATAGCCAAATGCTAACTACAGTATGCTAACATGCTTCTGGTGTTAAGCAGGTATAATGTTTACCATGTTCACAATTTTTGTGTTGAGTGTTAGCATGTTAACATTTGCTCATGAGTACTAAACACAAAATACAGCTGCGACTGATTTTTAATTTTCTAGTTTTGCGGGATTTTTGTCATAAACCAAAGTACTGGGCAAATTAGCGTTTTCGCCAGATGATGGTGCTCCATAAAAAGTTCTAACAATTCATCCTGTGGGGGCAGTGAGTGTGTTTAAATATATTCTGACAATCCATTCAAAAATCAAAAAGACATTTAACTAAAAACAGTGAGTGTCTAAAGTAAAACTCAGTCATTAGGAGAACAAGTCATTAGGATTTATACTCTGGGGACCATGAATATGTGTCGAGATTTTTATTGCAGTCCACTAAATACTTGTAGAAATATTTCAGCTTCGGCCAACAGCTAAAAACATTTTCTTTAAGTATCCCTGAACTCAAGGTCCACTTACTAGCTCTATCCAGAGCTTTCAGCCACATCTCACTGCTTGTCCTCAGCCTAGGGCAGTTGCTCGCTTGTCAGCTGTCTCTGTTTTCACCAAACCAAAGTTCTATACTTTAACAGAAAAACAGCTTATCTTCATGAAAACATCAGGTGTACGGAGTCGTCATTATCTGTATTCGTTCAACCACCAAAACGTTCTGTTTCTTTATTCAGATCAAAATGGACATTTTTTAAACAGGAAGTCACTTTACATTAGCCAAGTGTTGGAAAAGAACATCTTTTATTTGTGCTAATGTCACAGCCCACTGCCTGCCATGCGATGACTCTACGGGGGCGACTACAGAATATAGCGATCACTTTAAAGGCCTGGTTAGTGAAATCTAAGCCCTGTGTAGGTCTTGTCTTCTGTGTTCATTGTCATTAAAGCGCTGACATTGCTGAGAGCTACTTCCTGTCTGTCGTTCTGCGCTACTTGTTAAAATATTAATTGATTTGAAGACACAGACATGTCAATCACTGCTTATTTTCGCCACCAACTTGGGGTAGAATAAATATCTGTTTCTTTCACGTTATTTGTGCTTTCCCAAATAACGTGTTCGGGTATATCCCTAATGACAACTCCCCAAACTATGTCCACTTGGTCAGGCCATGGTAAGCAGCTGAAAGCTCAAAAAAACTTGTAAGTGCACCTTGACTTGTTTGAGATTTGTTTCACCACTACAACTACTGTTTACAAGGTCACGAGTGAAGTTTCGAACTTAAATCATTTGCATTTTATATTTTATTCATAATCTTTTAGTTGCTATCCAAGTTTGCCAGTCACTTAATTCGAACTCCCTTATGTGTCTTTGGCGTTGCTCAAGGAGGTTTAGCTCAACCAACAGCAACAGCCCTGCTTACTTGTATAATTAAACCTCCAATCTGTCAATAGCAACTCCGTCTGGGTTTGTAGAGTTTTGTGACCAGAATGGTAGTACAGTAAATGACTCATTGCCGTTGGCTTCAGCTGGACTTGGTGATGAGTCCAGTCGGCCAGGGGCCAGTTCATGGCCCCTGCAGCTGTCCCCTGCCAGTGGCACTATTGACATGTTTTAGAGAGCTTATCATGCTCAGACAGACCAAACAATCAGCGGGTTATGGTCCGACGGCCCAAATGCCACGGGGCTGAGTGAGCGAGGGGAGAAGAGAAAAACACAAAGGGAGCAGAGAGAGAGGGGACAGCAATGAAGTATTTTACATTTTGGCATCATTGAAATGTAAAGTGAAAATGATGCCAGTGTCTGTAGACACATACACGACAGATACAGAAATAGCCTTTAAACCTGGCATCAAAATGATGAAGAAATCAATGTTGGGTGACATCCAAGCCAAAACTCAGTTAACGTTCCTTTTTAAGCCTTCAATATGTCTTCTTTTAACCCTGCACACGCTGCCAGACACACACAAATGTTGGCAACATAGACGAGATTTATAGATTTATGCCCCCTTATTTTTAATTGAATGGACTTTTAAAGACTGGGACAATTACTCACACTCATCACAAACCTGCCATAAGTTCCATGTGATTAATCATCTTCTCACTGTATCCATTAAATGGAATTCACCTTGAGGAGAGAAATGAGAAAAGTGACCTGAGTAAGAGGTTACATACAATAAGACCTCTGTCTGAAGGGTTTTTATAATGACTCATTCTGTGATTAATGGGGGACAGTGGAGCTTAAAGACACTGACAAGGGGGATTCTCCAACAGCGTACAGATAACAGCCCAATCTATCCATCAAATGACTGCATGCTTGTGGGGAAATACTCGGCAGCACGCTGGAATTTTAACTCACATTTTAATGTGTGAGTCAACATCGGAGAATATGTGACAGGATGTACCAACCGTATAAATCACATTTGCTCCTTTTTTATGTAATATTTTCTTCAAAATCAATGAGAATGTCATGCTAAAATCAGCTGTTTCACCTCGTCAGTCTTCTTTGTATGCTGCTCACATAGTTGGTGCTGCAGATTAAAATTACAGATCTACAGCGTAGAGACACCTCAGGGAGAGAACAAAGTGATGTGATGTTTGCCTATGCTATTACTTTACAAATTAAAGAGCCATTAAGCTAAATCTCAGTTTTTTTTAAGGTTTTAGTATTCTTTGTTTCCTCGCAATGGAGTTGTGCAGTACCCTCAAGTTTTGCCATCAGGAGTAAGATGTAGAGAGCCACAAGTTGACATTTTCCTCTCATCAGACCATAAAAAGCAAACACACCAACTGCTGCATTAAAAATATAGCTTATTAGCTGCGAAATGCTTCACTATGTTTACCAGCCAGTCGCTTACTCTGTGCCATTTGGCACTGGGCAGGTAGCGTACACTGGGGTATCAGAGCACCTTTACTGAAAACAGCTGCTGAGCTGATGACTGCAGTGAGAGTGAATCAAAACAGGAAAGGGAACCAGCCCCCCCCTATAATGGTGAAGATAGGACCCACCCTACTCTGCCTTACTCTGCCTCTGACAGACTTACCCTGACATTCTTACTCTAACTATAACCAATCTTACTCTTTATGCCTTAACCATAGACTGTATAAGCTAATGAACGTAGCCACCATGACCTTGCCCTTTGGTTTGTGGACTCCCGTTTTGAAGCCTCAAGTCTGGCATTTTGGCTGTTGCCATCTTTGATTTTTGTAGCCAGAAGTATCCATATTTGGATGAGAGGGTTTATGGTGCGTTCCAGTTGTACTGGGAAGTCAGGATTTCCGAGTTCTGAGTGGGAAATTTCAACTGGAACGCCCCCTGATGTCAGAATTCCGAGTTGGAAAGTCAGAGAATCCTCACCACCCCTGAGTTGACAATCAAAGATGGCTGCCCCGGGTGTAAACAGTTAAGTAGAAGCTCCTGTAATATTCCGTTTATTAGCACTTCTGACTAGTGTTTGTCGCACTAATATTCGGACAAGGCAAGCACGAGAATAGCTTTCGTAGACGTTGCCATCTTGTTTTCCGACTTCTTCTACCCGTTTGGCAACTTTTTTCCGACTTTGTAACTGGAACGCTGATAACTCGGCTGTGACGTCATTCCCAGCTCCAACTTCCAACTTCTGAGGTAAATGGAACGCAGCATAAGCTCACTGCTAGCTGCTAGCTCAGCGTAAAACCATGTACTTGAACTTGCCATTTTTATTTATTTATTTATTCATTTGGATCCCCATTAGTCACTACCAAGGTAGCAACTACTCTTCCTGGGGTTCATACAAGCAAACATTACATGATAGAGTAAAGCAAATATAAAATTAAAAAATTGAAGGCTAAAGGAACAAAATACAACCAAAAAACAAAGCAAAACAAAAAGAAAACAAACAGATAAAACCAAGAGATGAAGCAAAAAATAGCCAGAAATTGTCAAAAATTCACAAAATTGTACCTATTGGAAAAACTGAACATCTGACTTTTTTTTTCTCCAGTAAAACATAACACAAAACAAGACTTTTTTAGGTGCCCTAAACATTACAATTATCTTTAATGAACTGAAAATAGCAACAGCTACAGTTACACTCATACCTTGTAAATCTAGGGTACGTTACCTAACCAGTGTTGTTGCTGTGGTAGTGACTTGTCAACTAATGGCATCCACCTGTCCCTCAAAGCAGCTGCTCCCTTAATCATGCAGAACTTTAGGCCTTAATAACATTTAAACGTGTGAGTAATATACAAAGTCAGTCCCTTAACAATTGTTATGAATGGGGAAAATAGCTATTAAGACCAAAACCATTTTGTACCAGGTCATAAACATGTTTATTTCTGCTGTAAAGTTTGGCATTTTAACCTGGGAGTCCATGGAGACTGACCTGGGCCTTAGGACAGCCATTCGGCCTTAAAGGAAATTTTTCCCAGTGGCCACTTGTGGTATTGCAGTGAAAAAAAATCTCTTGTGGCCAAAAAACATTTTCCCCATAGACCAACACTGTAAAAGAGACATCAATAAAACTGTTGACAGGACACCTCAAATGGCAAACAAGGCCTATAATGACTCTCTCTATGCTGAATTTTGAGCGATGGGTTTTATATTTGAAGAACTTTCCTCAAGGCTGAGAAAAGTGATTTAAAAAATCTGTGACATCATCGTAATGTAAAGTCTATGAGCCAAGCGGGAACTCGCAGGCGGGGCTAGTGTTGCTGCTGGCATATGCCCCAGGCAAGCAACATTGGAATCAATAGACACCAGCTTAGCATCCCACATCTAATTATTATTTAAATCCATAAGACTGACTTACCCTTGGAGTGGCCTCAAGTGGCCAATTGAGGAACTTCAATTTTCGGCACTACCACAGTGGCTTCACTGTTGAGTCTCTGAGGTTGCAGTTCGACCCAAACCAACCCAATTAATAAAGGCAACAAGTACTAACTGCTCAGGGGGAGAGCAGGGCGCTTCATACTTTTGCCATCCCAGGAAAAAACATACGGCAAAAAGGATTGCAGATTGAGCTAACACTGAGGCTTTGTCACTACAAGCAACCCCTTTAACACTGTACATCATAGTCATTTAATCCTTTGGTTATATAAAAATATCAATAAATGCAGCTTTAAAATGATACCCACACTCAAACATAAAGAAAGAAAAAGAAAGAAAGAAACCTTAATACACCCTGGCATATTCTGTACCAGTGTTGCACTGTTCTGAAATGTACAATGACAAATATCAAACTGAAGCTGACATTTTATTTCCCATAATCCCAACAAAATGCTTTTTTTTCCTCTCTATCTAAAATGTTCTCTGCCATGCATACAAAAATCCTAAAATACCCGAGACAAAAATACCTGGTGGCCTCAATTCCCTTTTAAGAGAAACGTTTTGAATTTAAAAAACAGCCCAAACAAGCCAAACAATACAGCGGAGATACGTAACTGTCACATTATTCCCTAATGATCCCTCGATACACCTTGTGTCCGTGGCTTTGTCACAAAAATACCTACTTCCCCTCCGCGCCCCCTCCTCTCTCCGCAGCGAAGCAGTTTGGCTCTTGACGGCCTGGAAGATTTAGTGAGAAGCAAAATGAAAGGAACCAAAAGGAACGGCGATACAAGGAGTGTTTCGGGAAAAGGCTAAAAATGAAAAGGGAAACAACACAATAAGAGACCAACAGGAGCGCAATCACTATTCCTCCCATATGGTCAGTGTCTCTGATGGCTGCCTGCAGGGAATAGACAGCTGTCTGGAGCTTCTGATAGATCAGACACAGCAAAGCCCCGGGGGGAGAAACAAGGGAGGATGAAGGGAGAAAGGGAGGTAAAGGGGAGATAAAAAGTGAAAGAGAGGTATGTGAAGGGTGACAGACAACTCCGTAGACAAAGGAAAGAGGGAGGATGGGATGGAGACGAAGAAAGGGGAAGCAATTCACCAGAAGGAAACGAAATATGTGAAGGAGATTGAGAAGGTGAAAGAGATAGAAGAGAGGAGAGGGTGATGAAGTTGGGAAAAGGGAGTTGGTGCGATACAAAAAGGAAGATGGATGCAGGGGAGGACAAATTTCCTGAGAGAGACAGAAAAAGACAGATTTGTGTTTACTTTCCAAACTGCAGAGTCCTACAGTATGTGCTGTCATCTAGAAGACTCTGCACTTGTGGAGCAGAGACTCTCTCTTACACACACACGCACACACACACACACACACACACACACACACACACACACACACACACAACTTAAATAAAAAACGCTTGGACAAAGACATCACAGACCCTGTGTATATAAAAAAACTTGGGTTATTGATTTTTCCTGCATTTGCTGTCTTCAAACACACACATACACATACACACACACACAAAGAGTCCGAAACATATATGGCTCTGGTAGCCTCCTCATGTTGGTGGGTGTATGTTTTTATAGGTCAACAGTTTTAGAAATGGGCTTCATGCTGCGTGGCGAACTAAGCACTCCTTTCCACTTACCTGTGTGTTGCTATGGTAACCGAGGGGGGCTATTAGCCGAGGCGGTAAAAGTACAACAATGATCCAAAATACACCCTTTTGAAAAATAAATGGGGAGCTCAGCGGGATGTATTATATGGCCACCCATACGACCGCATACCAAAGGCATTTTTAAACTTGAATTGATGTTAGTCAAGAGACACATAACCCGTTACACACACACACACACACCTACACACACAGTATGCTGTTAATATAATGTATGAATTCATCTATATTGGAAACAAAGCAGAGCTGAACATGCTAAAACTTTTTACCTTTACCACATCATCAACACTTGCAGTTGACAAGCAAGCAGCACCGAGACAAATCACCCATTTGTAAATGTAATCTGAAAAAAAATGAGGCTGATCTATTAACAATCCCACATGCTGCCAGTCGCCCAGATGTAGATTGATGAGGTGGATGGTGGACTAAATAAGCTGTCCTCGGGGATGCTTGCTGGGTGTGTGACGGCAGACCAGCCTGTGTCATGAAATTATACCTGTCTGGATTTCGCTGCAAGACATTGGTCAGTCTGTCGGCGCAATGTGTCAGAGGCCAGGGTGTATAATTGGGGGCAGTTGGAGGGATGCCTTCTGCTCTGTGGCTGTCGTCATATAGAGAAAGACCAGCACACACACTTATAGTTACACAAACTTTTGGAAAAAAAAAAAAAAAAGGAATTGTCAGCCACACACTAAATCAGATATTTTCTGCTCTGTGAGAGGTAACAAACAGTGGCAGATTGCAGGCAGTGTTATGTTACTGAGCCGGAGGAGGCATCTGCAGATGTCGTCTTATCCTGTTGCAACACAGTACAATACAGACAGACAGGTTGGAACACATTGTTAGAAAGTGGCTTCTGCTGTATGTACAGTAGCCGTGACAGAATTCCTAGATTATCTTTGGTTACCCCCAATTATTTAATGAAGAAAGATGTCCACTTCATTGTATTACAGCACTGTCTGTGGTTAGGCAATATAATCATGTATACCATTGTCAGAAATGTTGCCTTATCTCTTTAACATATAGTTGAATGAGGCTATTGTGGCTGGTGTTGCAAATTAAATTAGTATTTCTATGGGTAGCGATGTCTGTCATTAGGTTGGTCCACCTCTTTGGCCCAGACTATTGCTTGAACATTATTGAATGTGGTACAGATAATCATGGTGGAGGGAGGATAAACCATAATGACTTTGGTGATCGTCTGATTACCCCAGTAGCACTAGCAAGTCAAAGATATCCAGAAAAATATCCCAAAATCTACATGATAGATTGTCATTTGGCACAGACAATCATACTCCCCAGAGGATAATCCTAATGATCTAAGATGATCTGAGTTTCCCTTTTGTGCGATGGTGAGGTTGACATTTGTATTTGCCAGTTAAATGTTTTGACTTTTAAATGGATTGCTATTGAATTTGGTATCGACATTCATGTTCCCCACAAGATGAATAATAATACCTTTGGTGATCCCTTAACCTTTTCCCTAGCACCATCACCAGGTCAAAATTTAATTAGGTCAATACCTGTTTATGATCAAATACCTGCGAAACTAATGACATTCTCATTGGCCCCCTTTACACCTTGCATCAACATGCGTTTTTTGCGATCGGATAGCAATCCGATTGCTCATGACCACATGAAAGTACAGGTGTAAATACACTCGAAACGCACTGAGGACGTATTGTTATCCGATCAGCCAAACCACTTCTGAAGGTGGTCAGGGACGCATCGTGACCTCATCGAACACAAGTGTAAATGCAAAAACACTGTGGTGAAGATAGTTTGACGTTGGATATTCACAGATATTCACATTTTCATTTTGGGTTCAACACTGGTTTCCACCTCCATGTCATAGGCAGAAAACAATGCGCAACACAGGGTAGGGCTATGGGACAGAGCCATGGTGAGACGAAATGTCTGCTCTCCATTTGGTCCGACAAGTGTCCATACAATAACACAACTTCACGGGTGGTTAACATCTTGTTGTTGTTATTGTGGTGCACATGATATGACATTGTAGTGTGCCACTAGGATGTAACGTCGGCGGGACAGAGCGTTATCTGATAGCAAACGGATCTGGATGGGACACCAGAGACGCATATTAATACCAGGTATAAATGTATGTGGTCATACGCTCGCCGATTGCTATCTGATTGCAAAAAAGGCATGCTAATGCAAGGTGTAAAGGGGGCCATTGTTCTCACTGAAAGTTTGTGTTAACTGCTAATAAGCAAATGTTAGCATGCCAATACACAAACTTGAGATCTATTAGTATTTAGCATAAAGCACTGCTGTGCCTCAGTACAGCCTCACAGAGCCACAGAGCATGACCACAAATGCTTAGTCTTTTTATGTGATTTTTGCATCAAGGCAATACCTTGATTTTTCAGGCATTCAATTTGCTGGTTTAGGCAAAAACAAACATTCCTGTCTGGTTATGTTATCCATAAACAGCTTCTCAATTGTCTTCCAGAGACTTCACTGCTTCAGTGCTATTGCAATTAAAAGTTAAATGCACTGTGATATCCATATTGCTCACTCCTGGAGCCATCAGTGGCAATTATTTCTTAATCTTGCTAATTAAGTTACTTTTGTGAACTTTTTTGACAATGCACCAAACCAGCATCAGTACAGCTAAAGAGTGTTTACCTCTCTGTCCAGAACCAAAGACCTTCTCCCAGGTCTTTTCATTTAAGAAATCCTTAGATGAAAAATCAAATGGACTAAACCTTGATGGACAGAGCAAAAGAATCATAGGTATTACTGGATCCAGATTTTGAGTCCTGATTGGTGTGAGTCAGCTTCCTTTACCTCATCCCAAAGCATGCCCAGGCCAATTAAAAGATACCCCAAGGTCGTTCCAATCAGCTGGCCTGGTATACCGTCCTGTCTGCCAGGAGGCATCCCTAGAGGTGGCCAAAAACCTCATCTGTCTTCTCATAAGGTGTTAATGGTGAGATGAGTCACACTGCTGAGAACCCTCATTCCGGCTGCTTGCATCCACAGTGTCATTCCTTTGGTCACGGGCCAAAGCTTTGAATGAATAGGATAAATACAGTCAGACAAGAATGCCCAAGATCGTCCAAATGTGTGTGCAGTTATCTTTATTTGAACATCCTGTGTCTTGTGTCTCAACAGCTGGCTGTTTGCTTTCAGATTGAGTTTGGCTGTTTGGAAAAACTACAAACACTTACCTTCTGGCATGGTTGCATACTTTGTACAAACTGGTTTCATTTTGAGCCTTCAGCTGTAGACATCAGAGGTCATGGGGGAATTAATACAAAAATACAGCATTTCACCCAAATAGCAGCACCATTAACACCAAACACAGACATTGGCTCCACCATGGTATCCTGGTGGTGTCCGTGAATATCACAAACAGGAGAGGTGACGAGGCACTTCTCCTGCCAGACTCACACTAAATGTGCTGGAATCAAAGGACAAACTATTTATGTTTCAGATTCTCCAGAATACCAAACACATGTAGAACTGGAATTCCCAGGACCTCTTGAAAGGTCTTGTACAAAACTCTGTACTTTTAAGTGAACCAACTGAATTACATCGGTATTACCGTGTTCCAATTCACGTTAAATCAATCAGTGCGAAATTCGGTATCTGAGGTGAAGCACCCCAAACCCAGGGAGCCAGCCACAGAGCTCTGTTAGCTTCCCAGCTAGCCAAAACGATCTTGTAGCGCCGATCTGCAGCAATAGTTTCGTTGTCTGGCCTATTTTCTTTTCTATTTTATTTCTGAAATAGCCAAGTATCATTGCTGTTTGTGGTTGTTTTTTTTAATTACGTACTTATTCCACATATTTGTAAGAAAACAGACAGAGACAGATTAGCTCTATATGCGATTAGAAAAGAGCAGGGGAGCAATATCACTTGTTTATCAGTGCAGAGAGAGAGGAAAAGAGTGAGACTGCAGCAGCTGGTTGAAAAATTACATCTTTGTTATCACAAAGAGAAAAAAAAAATCACCCCCATACAGTTGTCATGAATGTTGAAATTAGCAATATAGAGCAAAACTGTCTCTTGTACCAGGCTGTAAACATGTTTATTTCTGCAGTAAAGTTGGGCATTTTAACTGTGGGGGTCTATGGGGATTGACTCTTGGAGCCAGCCACAGTTGGACATTGGACGAACTGCAGTTTTTCCTGCTTCTGCACTGGCTTCATTTTTCAGCCTCGAAAGTTGCCACTTGCACTGGCAAGCTCTGGGGGAGCTCTAGGGATGAAATTGTTAAAACCAGACGTCTGGTGTCATTGTGGTGTTTGACCATTCTTTACAATGACATCTGTTTGATTTTCAATGAAGCATACTGGTGTTGTGCTTACCCCAGGTGAAATGAACAGGTATTTCTTAGTCTGAAACATAGACATTCTCAGAGTCAACCTTTATTTGCATTTGCCAGTTTGGACACGCCCTTCACTTTCAGAATTTGAGCATCTGCCTCCCATTGTGTGTGTGTGTGTGTGTGTGTGTGTGTGATAACAGAATAGTGTAGAAATGTGTCAGTGGAAGTGATCTGGTCGGCTTGCTTTGAAATTTTGCTTTGGGTGGACATTAAATTTTAGTTTGGTGCGGATCCAGACCAAAGCCCTTTTAAGCTGAGCTGGATTTCAAGCTTACATAGCTTTGCTTGCTTACAGCTATCTACCATAGAAACTACTCAGCAAACCTACTGATCTTTAAAGGTCATGAATTTCATGGTCACACATTTACTGTCTGTTTGATTTAGATAATTGTGTTGTTGTCGGTTGCCTTTAGGTTCGCCAGATACCCGATAAAAAGTCAGTGAGATTTATATTTTGACATCAGAGTAGTGTGGAGTCTATGTTGCAAACAAAAATTCCGATCTCTACATAAAAACTCATGCTCAATCGCTCTCTCTTTTTCTCTTATTTGTTTCTCTCTCTCCCTCACCTACACACAGACACTAACACACACCCGTGTCGTCATTGTCTGTCCCCTGTGGTCTGCGTCCCACAGAACCGTCACCTGCCATCTGGTGTGGCGGTTCAGGTCTCATCTGGCCCGCTCTGCCGTGACAGGCACGAAGACAAAACACTTCTGCCGCCGCTGCTGCTCTTCTTCTGTTGGGAACGTTAAACCTTATCAACCTGAAAATCAAATATGTGACATTTAATCTTGCCCCTGCTGCAAATGTGATTTAAAAAGTATAGCTATGCTTGTCCGTGTCGAATTGCTAGACTTCCAGGGTTCCTTTTTGAGTTCAGCCTCAGCAAATACCACCCTGATCCAACGATTTTTGCTGTGTTTGGAAATGTGTACAGAAAATGTATGTCCATTGAAAAATAGACTTTCACTGCACAGCAGATGAATCAGCACAGAGATCACAAATGTGTATCCTCCAACTGGCAGGAATTAGTTGTTACTTTATCTTGTAAACCAAAGATACAGTATGTTTGCAATTGGCTCTGTTTGAGCAAGAAAATTAGCTTAGAGCTACTTTCATACTTGCCAGCTTTGAGCATCTTGGCAAATAATGTGACAATGTTGTTCTGTAACAGTCACGGATTCAGACAACACCTCCAGTCTGTTAGCAACACCACTTGTTGAAACAAGAAAGGATTTGGTACAGAAAAATACAATTTTTGGATAAGATCATCAGGGGTGGCGATGAAAGAGAGCTCACACGCTGATGATTTCATTCATTTGGCTGTTTTATTTCAGAATATCTTTTATCATTTGATTATTTGTTAATGTCATTGTTTGCTCAGGTATGTGTGGTGGTGGTTCAGTCATTTTTCTGCTATCAAAATACAGTGTTATCTGCTCAGGCTCAATGCACTGCAAATTTGGAAAACACACAAATAGATAGAATGCAAACAAGTGAACAAACAGCTTCACCAACTTATCAACACATGCACAGCCTTTACACATCTTCACCAACTTGACGACACACAAAAATATTTGACAAAACATGCTCAGCATTCAGAAAAAGCCAGCGTGATCTCATAGAAATGACCACGACTTCTGAACATCATTACATGGTGCTGGCACATAATGTCTTAAAATTACATGCACACACCAGGAAATCATTGCCAATGAAAAGTCAGTAGGATAATTTGCTGTGGTGGACACACAAGTTTGTTGGTTTAACAACCTCACATAATGGGCAGTGGATAATGTTACAACCTCATAGGTAGTATAAAGAGCGAAAAAAGGCCGTGTAGAGAGGAAATCGGGGTGGTGGATGGGTCAGACTTGGGCAAAACTAATGTAGCCTTGTATGTAGCCTTTGTTACTTTACAATGTGCGTCTCCTATGTAACAAACAGTTATTTTTAACCAAATCACAGTCTTTCTCCAAACCTAAAAAGTTTTTCTGGTCCCTTAACTCAACCATGCTACCACAAAGTAGTTGAAATGCGATGACAATATTAAGAGGCTGTAGTCATTTATCGTGTTTCTGTGAGCTCAAGTCAAAAAAAAGGGCTGCAAGAGGTTCACAAAAAAGAGATGCACAGGGCTGGAACACTTGTTGTTGCCGTTTTTGTATTGTGAAGTTATTGAAGTCGGCCATTTGTAATTGTGATCACATGATTTAGATATTATAATAACAAGCAAAAGGCTAGCACTAGGTTAACAGCAGATAAGTGTAATTGTATTGGCATTATTCCACCACAATGTTCCCAGCTAGCACTGGGTGAGAGGCAGGGTTCACCCTGGACAGGTCACCAGACTATCACAGGGCTGACACATAGAGACAGACAACCATTCACACTCACATTCACACCTACGGACAATTTAGAGTCACCAATTAACCTGCATGTCTTTGGACTGTGGGAGGAAGCTGGAGTACCCAGAGAAAACCCACGCTGACACAGGGAGAACATGCAAACTTAGAGGGGCTCCCCCACCCCAAACCCAGTGTGGGGGGTTCGAACCCTCTTGCTGTGAGGTCACAATGCTAACCACTGCACCACCGTGCTGCCCATCCTTCTTGCAGTGCTTTTTCTAAACGCTATACATGTCATCAAATTGGTATTTTCGTGTGAGGCTAAGTTGGTGAGGATGTTCCCACACTTGCTTGTCTATTTGCATGTGTTTTCTTAACTTGTGTTGCGTTGAGCCCTCAGGGCCACCGTAATTATCTTTACATTGTCCTGGTTTTCTCTAATCAAAATTCAAATCAAATCGACACTATAAATAAATGTCAAAATAATGGTGTGAGCAGTAATGTTGAGCTAACTTCTTACCGCTAGGTAAAGTTACAACAATGATGAATTTCTAGGCCATGACCACTGACAATAAAAACAATAATTACCAAAAAAATCTTTAAGAACTTAGAGAACCTATACGTAAATCATGGACCACTTGCAAAGTAGATGCACCAATGTATTGATATAACAATCAAAGAATTTTCTACTTTAAAATACTTTAAATATTGTATTAGCCCCCATATAAGACAGCCCTGTTGGTTTCAACGTGTGTGTGCTGCACTTTTACACCAAAAGCATCCTGCAGCACCACATTCCAGATCCACCCTGCCGCTGATGCAGTTTTAATGTCCACTGGAAACATTTCAGAATCAGAGCGCCTCTTTTTTTTTAGCAGCCACATTTATAATTTGTTGTTTCGCTGACTTATTTTGTTTTACAAGCATAGACGTACATTTGCAGCTCATTTAGATGTGGAAACACGCCTTTTGACTTTATTAAATATGACAGCCTCTTGTTGCCTCTAACTTTCTAAGTCATCGCTCATTTTAAATGTCACTACAGCTGATCCCAGCTGCTGCCATTAAGCTGTATTTTTGTTTAATTTGTCTGACAACGTCCCGATCATTAAATAATGACCTTATCTGCGACTCAGCAGCTTGGTAATGACTTCTGGTCAACATAATATTTATGAGTCACAATGAAATTTCATTCTTGTTCCATTATCTGACAACAGAAACAGAAAAGTATGTAAATAAGAACGATTATGTCATAAATTCTGCTGCAGTTACACACAGTGGTGCCCAGGAGGGAACCAAATGCAGGTTCTTTGTCACAGTAGTTTTGATGCGTATGTGTGAATACAAAATCAGGAACAATGCAATGTAAGTCATGTCGTCTGCTTATGAAGTTTGTCTCAGCAGATATCTAGTGTGACAGGCAGAAGGTAACGTGGTCCCCTCTGTATACCAGTGATGTCAGATTCAGGTTAAAGTGATGCTTCCCCCCTCTTGGCTTCTCTGTCACAGCTTGTTTCCGCTCACATGTTTGGTCATGCCAAGGCATGCAACGCAACAGTGCCTATTGAAGGAAGCTCCATTAGTGATGACCGGTGTGAGGTCACACCTGACACCTTTTAATTCACATGTGCTATATTAGGGTGCTGTCACACCCAACCTGTTGTGTTTGGGGTAGTATGGTTTGTTTGGGCTGGTGTGAAAGCTGTCAATCAATCACTGGTGTTGAGTACAACTGAAAGCAAACAAACCAACCACATGACTTTATGATAGCAGATATGTGATTTTAGATTTCAACAGCCAAACAGGAAGTGAGCTTATAATTGGCTTTTATAAGTCATGTATATTTATGCAAATCATTTGGTTACCATGGGAACACATAGGCAGCGCAGGTATTTTCCCTGATTAATCAGGTCAAAAGCTGTTAAGCCGCGGTTACATTAATAATACAGGATAATTTAGGTGCTATTTTAAACGTTTTACATTTAATAATTAAGTGATGTTAAAGATGAAGATCAGCAGTGATCATAGACACGTAGCAATGTGCTAACAAAGGCAGTGAAGAAGAAGACTGCTCGCTTGTAAACACTGATGGAGGAAAATCTAAAAAATATTTCAGTCCTCTCCACAAATATTTTATGAGAAAGGTCGTACAGGAAGGTTTCTAAGCGAGTAACACTGAATGAAAACATCTATTTACAGCCATTGGAAACATTTACAGTTTAAGACACCAGTGTGAAAAAGGGTAAGCAATGCAACACATTTAAAGACAACAAATTGATAATGAGGATAGTGTTTATACTTCCTGACAAAGACTTTATAGTCAGATCCAGAGAGGCCTTGGAAAAAGAGGGCAACAAACAGATAGGTTAACTGATTCAGGAGTAATAGAGATAGAGGGAATTGCACTGACGGAACAAAATGCATTAGAAATGAGTTTAGTGGTTAGGGGGTAAGCACAGGGAGAATGTGGAATAAACTGATTTAAAGGGGAAATCCAATGTGAGCTGACCTTCCCGGTTGATCTTTAGCTAAAGCTTCATTAGCGCGAGTGGTTGTAGCAGTAAGTTCATCCATCCATCCATTTTTATAACTTGAAGCAGGAGGTGTTCGCTGAATGTTAAAAGGAAGAAATTAGCCACACACCTGTACACTGGATTCCTGTTTAAAATTCTGCTCACTGCTTTTAAAGGTGCAGTGTTTAAGATATGGCTAGGATCTTAGTGTATGCTATTGGAGCCAATGCAAACAGCATGGAGGGAGTTATCACCAAAACAAACAGCTAATTTCTTAAGCAAAATGCACACCTACTTACAAATCACATCATCAAACAGGCTGTATGTGCACTGCAGAACAATATGGGTGCGTGACAGCCACGCATCCTAAACAATAAAATTTAATAAGCCTACAAAACACACACACACAGACACACATCAAAATGCGCACACAGCCAGCGTTAGCAGCATATGCATATTAATGACCATCTTCCCAAATAAACCTTGGCTTTCACAACAGCAGCAGCAGCGGCCAGAATAATATCAGTAGCGTAGCACAGTGGCTGTTGTTAGACTTTTAAGAAGTACCCTTTGATGATCGAAAGTAACTTGAAAATGAAATCCTTGTGTTGAAAAAGCCTTGGTTCTGGGGTCACTCTATGGGACTCACTATTGTCATGCATACATCGTCTCCAGTGGGTGGTTAACATGGTGTGTGAGGTCTAATGAGGTTACGGAGTGTTTGTATATCTGTCCTATTTTCTCTACAACCATTCATCCGATCAAACTAAGGAAGTGCAGTGTCGTGTAGGGCTGCAACTAATGATTACTTTCACTGTCGACTAATCTGTCGATTATTTCTTCAATTAGTCGACTAGTCATTTTATCGAAAAATGTGTTAAAATGTTGAAAAATGTCGGTCTGTCTCTCCCAAACCCCAAAATTATGTCAGCAAATGTTTTGTTTCGTACTCACACCAAAGGGTTTTAGTTCACCGTCATGGGAGAGTGTGTAAAGCTGCCAATATTTGAACATAAGAAGCTGCAATAAGAGTATTTTGGGGTACTTTTCTATGAAAAATGACTCAAACCGATTAGTCAACTACTAAAATAGTCTCAGATTATTTTAATAGTCAGTGCGTCATCGATTAGTCGACTAATCTTTGCAGCCCTAGTGTCAAGTGTGAGCTTCTGAGATCTACGACTGAGATTGGATGTTGTGTTGAGAGGGGACCCCAATTAACTGTTACACCACTGAATGGCATGCTGGGTACAGCTTGCTCTCGGTTGCTCTCTACAGTACATTCAAGAACAGATGAAGGAGGAGAGGCCTGAGATGTTATATTGAGGCAAAGTCAGACATTTCAAGCATCAGCAATGTAACTCTTCGAATGAACGCTTTTGTTCCTGGAAATAGCCTCGTCCCAGATAACTAGCTTTTAACATATGACGCTGTCCCTGTCCTTCCTATCCCTCCGTTAAACAGTAACGGTAACCAGTCGCATGTCATGCCAACCAGAAAGGACGTTTTTTTGTCGGTGTCTGACGCCGGAAGTCACTGACCAAACGCTGGTATTCAGCATCTGGAGAGTGAGACAAGGTTGAATTAAACAAAGCTTAAAAGATGACACAATGTAGCTTGGCGGTAGCCTACAGCTGCACTTTTGGAGTGGAAGAGGCACAGTCCTGATAGTCTTTAGCTTTCCAACCCCCGGCAACAAGCCAAAAAGTCCATCATTTGTAGTTTTACCCTTCAACAGCTGCATAATCCACTCTGTAAATCAACTAGCAAACCGCCTGGCTCGCAGGCCGTCCATCCCCAGGAGCCAACTGCAGTGTTCCTGAAGTTTCGCTGAGCTTGTCTATTAGCCGTAAGAGGCATCACTTTTTTCTGTTGTTGTTGTTGTTGTTAGCCATTTTGTATTAAGTCTCAAACAATGTAATTTTGGGCTACTCCTACAAAGGTACCATGATTTTATACTTTCTTGTATATATATATATAGACCTTTTTATTTTAATGCTGAAATACTGTTGAGAATTAAAAACCCATTGTTCTTAGAAAGGGTGTCCTTGCATTATCATCATCATCATTTCTGGTATAAAATAGTCACAAAATTAAAATAACATTATTTATGATTTGACTGATTGGAAGTGTTCATCGGTGTGTTGGCCTGAGGGAAGAAAACAGAATCAGGCTGGTTTGTTTTCTAAACTTGGTCAGGAGATTCTGAATGCTGCGAGACATGCATCCACAAACAAGCTGAGAAAATAATCTCTGACGCCTAATCACTGAAATCACATTCTGCATTGTTTGGTCAGAATGAAAAATTTGCACACTGAGCCTTCCATGTTTGATCATGCCTGAGTCAGAGAGCCCGGCCCGAGCCAGAAAAAATGATTGTTGGGTAGATTCCCAGAAAACAAGAGGCCAATACGCCCATGCATGGCACTCTGTGAACTTTTCAAATGATAGCTAAGACCCCAAGGTTAACCAGTGTTCTGTCAAGAGACTGTTCTTTATTTCACTTCATTAATAGCAGATGGCAGCTCAGCCTGTTGTGATTCCTGTGAGCTGTTTATGAAATAGCTCACAGCTGCCTCACTTTCATGGTATTTTGCATAGGTATTGTGGAAGATTTTTGTAAAAAAATTCCAAACCAATACACACAAACTAGGTGCTGCTTCTCTGCTTTCATATAATCCAAGCTTGCAGCAATATAAGCACATCTTAAAAACAGCTCTATCACAAGTCTCTGTTGCCTGAAATGCAGCACATGATGAGAAACAGGCTAAATATTTTTAATATTTATTATAAGAAACAGCGTGCCATTATTATTCTGTAGTCAGTGAGCAGTGAAGCCTTGGACAGCTACTCCAGAGTCCAGGCAGTCCCTGTATCCGGTGGGCTGGCTGGCGGGCGTGCGGTCGGACACACTGTGTAGATAAATTCATAAATAATTCTCTCACTGTAGCTGCCTTTTACAGCTGGCAGCCAGCGTGAGCAAGAGAATCCATCGACTTTCAAACTATACGTCATGGAAGAAGAGGTGAGAGTGGCTAACAGACATTCTCTCTTCCTTCTCTCCTTCTTTCCTCCGTGTCCTTAAAGAAATCTTTCTTACATGGTCACTTCTTTTTCATTCCTCTCTTATCCCTCTGTCAGTCGCCTCGCCTCTTTTGCTCTTTCTTTAGTATCAAAGTGAAATAAGTCTGTGTCAGTGGTCCTTTGATGGGGCTGTTATTTTGCATTCTGCTTTATCGTGACACTGAACTGGGACACAGCTGAAATATTCAGGGTCAGTGAACAGCAGCTCTGCCTCCTGGCTTTGCCTCAGGCTCCTCGTTTCCAAGAAGTTGAATTTGGTCACCACTGCGGCACAAGGCGGCAGATGAAAATGAAACAAAATGACTCCTCAAAAAAGTGCAGCTATAAAGAGAATAATTACTTTGAAAATTGCAAAAATGGAGGACTTTGATTCATTCTTACTTTAAAAATCATAATATTATTTAAATCAAGCTTAACTGTATATAAATCGAAATTGGGATGTCATCCTCTGTATCATTTGTGCCATAAACTCGTGAGAAGTATTTCTGTTTTACAGACATACACACATACTTGTGCATCTATGTGTGTGCATGTGTGTTTAAGATGGACGAGGACCCAGGGTATCAATCCCAAACACACTGTGACCGTGCCATACAATTTGACTTGGCTGTCACTGGAGCTGTCAGCTGTGGAAACAATGGATGTCTCTCAATATATTTTTCAAAATCACAAACAGACAATTCAAGTGTCTGTTGTTTGAGCTTAAAGAGAAGGTTTGGATTTTTTGAAGTGGGGTTGTATGAGGTACTTATGCATAGTCAGTGTGTTACCTACACTAGATGACAGTCTGCACGCTCACAGTTTGAAGAAACAGGCAGGAGTACAGGCACAGAAGCTACACTTTGTTCTGCTGTGGCCACAAAATATATTTTAGCCACCTAAAAAAAAATCATCAGATAAGTTAAAGCTATATTTAGAATATGTGCACCACTTCAGACAGTAATTATCAATGTGGAACTGAATCCATTATATTCATCTATGCTCTCATCAAAGCGGCCAGGCTCATGTGACAGAAATAGTAATTTAATCTTCCAGTAGTAGTAGGTAAGTAAGTATTCAGTTAGTAAGTAAAAAAGACAGTAGGTAAGTAGGTAAGTAAGTATTCAGTAAGTAAGTAAGTAAAAAAGACAGTAAGTAAGTGAGTAAATAAGACAGTAGGTAAGTAAGTATTCAGTAAGTAAGTAAATAAGACAGTAAGTCAGTAAAAAAGAAAGTAAGTAAGTAAGTAAGTAAATAAGACAGTAGGTAAGTAAGTAAGTAAGTGGGTAAGTAAGTATTCAGTAAGTAAGTAAGTAAATAAGACAGTAGGTAAGTAAGTAAGTTAGACAGTAGGTAAGTAAGTATTCAGTAAGTAAGTAAATAAGGCAGTAAGTCAGTAAAAAAGACAGTAGGTAAGTAAGTAAGTCAGAAAGTAAGTAAGTAAGTGAGTAAGTAGGTATTCAGTGAGTAAATAAGACAGTAGGTAAGTAAGTAAATAAGACAGTAAGTCAGTCAGTAAGTAAGTAAGTAAGTAACTAAAGGGAAGTAAGTGAGTAAGTAAGTAAATAAGACAGTAGGTAAGTAAGTAAGTAGGTAAGTAAGTATTCAGTAAGTAAGTAAATAAGACAGTAAGTAAGTGAGTAAATAAGACAGTAGGTAAGTAAGTAAGTAGGTAAGTAAGTATTCAGTAAGTAAGTAAGTAAAAAAGACAGTAAGTGAGTAAATAAGACAGTAGGTAAGTAAGTAAGTAAGTGGGTAAGTAAGTATTCAGTAAGTAAGTAAGTAAATAAGACAGTAGGTAAGTAAGTGAGTTAGACAGTAGGTAAGTAAGTATTCAGTAAGTAAGTAAATAAGACAGTAAGTCAGTAAAAAAGACAGTAGGTAAGTAAGTAAGTAAGTCAGAAAGTAAGTAAGTAAGTGAGTAAGTAGGTATTCAGTGAGTAAATAAGACAGTAGGTAAGTAAGTAAGTAAATAAGACAGTAAGTCAGTCAGTAAGTAAGTAAGTAAGTAACTAAAGGGAAGTAAGTGAGTGAGTAAGTAAGTAAATAAGACAGTAGGTAAGTAAGTATTCAGTAAGTAAGTAAATAAGACAGTAAGTAAGTGAGTAAATAAGACAGTAGGTAAGTAAGTAAGTAGGTAAGTAAGTATTCAGTAAGTAAGTAAATAAGACAGTAGGTAAGTAAGTACGTAAGAAGGTAAGTAAGTATTCAGTAAGTAAGTAAGTAAATAAGACAGTAGGTAGGTAAAAAAGACAGTAAGTAAGTGAGTAAATAAGACAGTAGGTAAGTAAGTAAGTAAGTGGGTAAGTAAGTATTCAGTAAGTAAGTAAGTAAATAAGACAGTAGGTAAGTAAGTAAGTAAATAAGACATTAAGTCAGTCAGTAAGTAAGTAACTAAAGGGAAGTAAGTGAGTAAGTAAGTAAATAAGACAGTAGGTAAGTAAGTAAGTATTCAGTAAGTAAGTAAATAAGACAGTAAGTAAGTGAGTAAATAAGACAGTAGGTAAGTAAGTACGTAAGTAGGTAAGTAAGTATTCAGTAAGTAAGTAAGTAAATAAGACAGTAAGTAAGTAAATAAGAACGTAAGTAAGTAAATAAGACAGTAGGTAGGTAAAAAAGACAGTAAGTAAGTAAGTAAATAAGACAGTAGGTAAGTAAGTAAGTAAGTGGGTAAGTAAGTATTCAGTAAGTAAGTAAGTAAGTAAATAAGACAGTAGGTAAGTAAGTAAGTAAGTGGGTAAGTAAGTATTCAGTAAGTAAGTAAATAAGACAGTAGGTAAGTAAGTAAGTTAGACAGTAGGTAAGTAAGTATTCAGTAAGTAAGTAAATAAGACAGTAAGTAGGTATTCAGTGAGTAAATAAGACAGTAGGTAAGTAAGTAAGTAAATAAGACAGTAAGTCAGTCAGTAAGTAAGTAAGTAAGTAAGTAAGTAACTAAAGGGAAGTAAGTGAGTAAGTAAGTAAATAAGACAGTACGTAAGTAAGTCAGTAAGTAAGTAAGTAAGTAAAGGGAAGTAAGTCAGTAAGTAAGTAAATAAGACAGTAAGTAAGTAAGTAAGTAAAGGGAAGTAAGTAAGTAAATGAGACAGTAGGTAAGTAGGTAAGTAAGTAAGTAAATAAGACTGTAAGTAAATAAGTAAGTAAATAAGACAGTAAGTAAATAAGTCAGTAAGTAAGTAAGTAAGTAAAGGGAAGTAAGTCAGTAAGTAAGTAAATAAGACAGTAGGTAAGTAAGTAAGTAAAGGGAAGTAAGTCAGTAAGTAAATAAGTCAGTAAGTAAGTAAATAAGACAGTAGGTAAGTAAGTAAGTAAGTAAGTAAATAAGACAGTAAGTAAATAAGTAAGTAAGTAAATAAGACAGTAGGTAAGTAAGTAAATAAGTAAGTAAATAAGACAGTAGGTAAGTAAGTAAGTAAGAAAGTAAATAAGACAGTAAGTAAATAAGTAAGTAAATAAGACAGTAGGTAAGTAAGTATTCAATAAGTAAATAAGACAGTAGGTAAGTAAGTAAGTAGGTAAGTAAGTATTCAGTAAGTAAGTAAGAAAATAAGACAGTAAGTAAGTAAATAAGAAAGTAAGTAAGTAAGTAAATAAGACAGTAGGTAGGTAAAAAAGACAGTAAGTAAGTAAGTAAATAAGACAGTAGGTAAGTAAGTAAGTAGGTATGTAAGTATTCAGTAAGTAAGTAAATAAGACAGTAGGTAAGTAAGTAAGTTAGACAGTAGGTAAGTAAGTGAGTAAGTAGGTATTCAGTGAGTAAATAAGACAGTAGGTAAGTAAGTAAATAAGACAGCAAGTCAGTCAGTAAGTAAGTAAGTAAAGGGAAGTACGTGAGTAAGTAAGTAAATAAGACAGTAAGTAAGTAAGTAAGTAAAG
The DNA here is from genome assembly GCA_019142605.1 of Cephalopholis sonnerati. Lineage (NCBI taxonomy): Eukaryota > Metazoa > Chordata > Actinopteri > Perciformes > Serranidae > Cephalopholis > Cephalopholis sonnerati. Next base: position 31,951,434 of record JAGQAX010000011.1, read on the forward strand.
GGAAGTAAGTCAGTAAGTAAGTAAATAAGACAGTCAGTAAGTAAATAAGTAAGTAAGTAAAGGGAAGTAAGTAAGTAAATAAGACAGTAGGTAAGTAGGTAAGTAAGTAAGTATTCAGTAAGTAATTAAATAAGACAGTAGGTAAGTAAGTAAGTAAGTCATTAAATAAGACAGTAAGTAAATAAGTAAGTAAATAAGACAGTAGGTAGGTAAATAAGTAAGTAACTAAGACATTAGGTAAGTAAGTAAGTAAGTAAGTAAGTAAATAAGACAGTAAGTAAATAAGTAAGTAAATAAGACAGTAAGTAAGTAAGTCAGTAAGTAAGTAAGTAAATAAGACAGTCAGTAAATAAATAAGACAGTAGGTAAGTAAGTAAGTAAGTAAAGGGAAGTAAGTCAGTAAGTAAGTAAATAAGACAGTAAGTAAGTAAGTAAAGGGAAGTAAGTCAGTAAGTAAGTAAATAAGACAGTAGGTAAGTAAGTAAGTAAGTAAATAAGACAGTAAGTAAATAAGTAAGTAAATAAGACAGTAGGTAAGTAAGTAAGTGAATAAGACAGTAAGTAAATAAGTAAGTAAATGAGACAATAGGTAAGTAAGTAAGTAGGTAAATAAGACAGTAAGTAAGTAAGTAAGTCAATAATTAAGTAAGGAAGTAAGTAAATAAGACAGTAGGTAAGTATTCAGTAAGTAAGTAAGTAAAAAAGACAGTAAGTAAGTAAGTAAATGAGACAGTAGGTAAGTTAGTAAGTAAGTAGGTTAGTAAGTATTCAGTAAGTAAGCAAAAAAGACAGTAAGTAAGTAAGTAAGTAAATAAGACAGTAGGTAAGTAAGTAAGTAAGACAGTAGGTAAGTATTCAGTAAGTAAGTAAATAAGACAGTAGGTCAGTAAGGGGAGTCAGTAAGTCAGTAAAGGGAAGTTAGCAAATAAGACAGTAAGTAAGTAAAAAAGACAGTAGGTAAGTCAGTAAGTAAATAAGTAAGTGAGTAAGTAGGTATTCAGTAAGTAAATAAGACAGTAGGTAAGTAAGTTAATAAGTAAGTAGGTAAGTAAATAAGTAAGTAAATAAGACAGTAGGTAAGTAAGTAAGACAGTAAGTAAGTAAGTAAAGGGAAGTAAGTAAGTAAATAAGACAGTAAGTAAGTAAGTAAGTAAAGGGAAGTAAGTAAGTAAATAAGACAGTAGGTAAGTAAGTCAGTAAGTAAGTAAGTAAGACAGTAAGTAAGTAAGTAAAGGGAAGTAAGTAAGTAAATAAGACAGTAGGTAAGTAAGTCAGTAAGTAAGTAAGTAAGTAAGACAGTAAGTAAATAAGTAAAGGGAAGTAAGTAAGTAAATAAGACAGTAGGTAAAAAAGTAAGTAAATAATACAGTAAGTAAGTAAGACAGTAAGTAAGTAAGTAAAGGGAAGTAAGTAAGTAAATAAGACAGTAGGTAAGAAAGTAAGTAAGTAAATAATACAGTAAGTAAGTAAGTAAATAAGACAGTAGGTAAGTAAGTAGGTCAATAAGACAGTAAGTAAATAAGTAAGTAAATAAGACAGTAGGTAAGTCAGTAAGTAGGTAAATAAGACAGAAAGTAAGTAAGTCAGTAAGTAAGAAAGTCAATAATTAAGTAAGGAAGTAAGGAAATAAGACAGTAAGTAAATAAGTAAGTAAATAAGCCAGTAGGTAAGTAAGTAAGTAAGTAAGTAAATAAGACAGTAAGTAAATAAGTAAGTAAATAAGACAGTAGGTAAGTAAGTAAGTAATTCAATAATTAAGTAAGGAAGTAAGTAAATAAGACAGTAGGTAAGTAAGTAAGTAGGTAAGTAAATATTCAGTAAGCAAGTAAAAAAGACAGTAAGTAAGTAAATAAGACAGTAGGTAAGTAAGTAAGTAAGTAGGTATGTAAGTATTCAGTAAGTAAGTAAGTAAATACGACAGTAAGTAAGTAAGTAAATAAGACAGTAGATAAGTTAGTAAGTAAGTAGGTTAGTAAGTATTCAGTAAGTAAGTAAAAAAACAGTAAGTAAGTAAATAAGACAGTAGGTAAGTTAGTATTCAGTAAGTAAGTAAATAAGACAGTAAGTAAATAAAAAAGACAGTAGGTAAGTAAGTAAGTCAGTAAGTAAGTAAGTAAGTAAGTGAGTAAGTAGGTATTCAGTAAGTAAATAAGACAGTAGGTAAGTAAGTAAGTAAATAAGACAGTAAGTCAGTCAATAAGTAAGAAAGTAAAGGTAAGTAAGTGAGTAAGTAAATATATAAGACAGTAGGTAAGTAAGTCAGTAAGTAAGTAAGTAAAGGTAAGTAAGTGAGTAAGTAAGTAAATAAGACAGTAAGTAAGTAAGTAAGTAGGTAAAGTAAGTAAGTAATTAAGTAAGACAGTAGGTAAGTAAGTAAGTAAGTAAGTAAGTAAATAAGACAGTAGGTAAGTAAGTTAGTAAGTAAGTATTCAGTAAGTAATTAAATAAGACGGTAGGTAAGTAAGTAAGTAAGTAAGTAAATAAGACAGTAGGTAAGTAGGTAAGTAAGTAAGTATTCAGTAAGTAATTAAATAAGACAGTAAGTAAATAAGTAAGTAACTAAGACATTAGGTAAGTAAATAAGTAAGTAAATAAGACAGTAAGTCAATAAGTAAGTAAATAAGACAGTAAGTAAGTAAGTCAGTAAGTAAGTAAGTAAGTAAATAAGACAGTAGATAAGTAAGTAAGTAAGTAAATAAGACAGTAAGTAAGTAAATAAGACAGTAGGTAAGTAAGTAAGTAAGTAAGTAAATAAGACAGTAAGTAAATTAGACAGTAGGTAAGTAAGTAAGTAAGTAAATAAGACAGTAGGTAAGTAAGTAAGTAAGTAAATAAGACAGTATATAAATAAGACAGTAGGTAAGTAAGTAAGTAAATAAGACAGTAAGTAAATAAGACAGTAGGTAAGTAAGTAAGTAATTAAGTAGGTAAGTAAATATTCAGTAAGTAAGTAAAAAAGACAGTAAGTAAGTAAATAAGACAGTAAGTAAGTAAATAAGACAGTAGGTAAGTAAGTAAGTAAGTACATAAGACAGTACATAAATAAGACAGTAGGTAAGTAAGTAAGTGAGTAAATAAGACAGTAAGTAAATAAGACAGTAGGTAAGTAAGTAAGTAGGTAAATAAGACAGTAAGTAAGTAAGTCAGTAAGTAAATAAGTCAATAATTAAGTAAGGAAGTAAGTAAATAGGACAGTAGGTTAGTAAGTAAGTAGGTAAGTAAATATTCAGTAAGTAAGTAAAAAAGACAGTAATAAGTAATTAAATAAGACAGTAGGCAAGTAAGAAAGTAAGTAGGTAAGTAAGTATTCAGTAAGTAAGTAAGTAAGTAAATAAGACAGTAAGTAAGTAAGTAAATAAGACAGTAGGTAAGTTAGTAAGTAGGTTAGTAAGTATTCAGTAATTAAGTAAAAAAAGACAGTAAGTAAGTAAGTAAATAAGACAGTAGGTAAGTAAGTAAGTAAGACAGTAGGTAAGGAAGTATTCAGTAAGTAAGTAAATAAGACAGTAAGTAAGTCAGTAAGGGGAGTCAGTGAGTCAGTAAAGGGAAGTAAGCAAATAAGACAGTAAGTAAAAAAGACAGTAGGTAAGTAAGTAAATCAGTAAGTAAGTAAGTAAGGAAGTGAGTAAGTAGGTATTCAGTAAGTAAATAAGACAGTAGGTAAGTTAGTCAGTAAGTAAGTAGATAAGTAAGTAAGAAAATAAGACAGTTGGTAAGTAAGTCAGTAAGTAAGTAAATAAGACAGTAAGTAAGTAAGTAAGTAAGTAAAGGGAAGTAAGTAAGTAAATAAGACAGTAGGTAAGTAAGTCAGTAAGTAAGTAAATAAGTAAGTAAATAAGACAGTAGGTAAGTAAGTTAGTAAGTAAGTAAATAAGACAGTAAGTAAATACGTCAACAATTAAGTAAGGAAGTAAGAAAGTAAGAAAGTAAATTAGTAAGTAAGATGTTTTACTTACCCCCCTTTTACACACACCACACACAGCCAGCCATACATCTCGGGGCCAGTTTTTATTCCGTCTTCCTCCGTTCTTCATGTACAAGAAGAGTGTTTAAACTTGGGATGATTTTAGGATGATTTAGGATGATTTTTAAAATGGATTTTTAGAATGGAAAATGATTTGTTTTTAAAAAAAACTGGGATAAATTGACAAAGGTGGCTCTGAGTTGGATGCATCAGATGCTTCCTCCTCAAATTTGTCCCAATGGCGTTGCATAGCCGTGTTGTACAGAAACATGCCAAAAGACAGCATTACTGCATGACGAAAAGATGCAAAGAAACTAAATGAATGAATGAATGTTCTTTGTAATCCCTTTTGTAATCACCAGATTTTTTGATTAGTAACTTTAATTATATTACTTTTTTCTCAGTAACTTGAATGGATTACACTTACATTTATTTTGTACTTAAGTTATGTAACTGTTACATAACTACGTGGTCCCCATCACTGATAATGGTTACATGCTGTCATGGTTGTTTTCTGATGCAGCAGTGTTTCTATTTTCATTCCAGTCTATCTTATCAAAACCCAGTTAATATGTCTACATTTTTGTGACATATGAAAAGTTCATAAGTTCAAACTTGTTTGTGTGTGTGTGTGTGTGTGTGTGTGGGTGGGTGTGTGTGTTGACAGCATTACTTATATCTGAGGCTGTCTTTCCTCATATTCCCACCTCTCATCTTTCTTTTAACCCCTTTTTTTCATCCTTATGTGTCATTCCTTCTTCTCTCTCTCTCTCTCTCTCTCTCTCTCTCTCTCTCTCTCTCTCGTCGCCCATGCTTCATCTCCTCCTCCTCTTTAACCTCATCTTTCGATTTAGGAAAGTTTGACGAAGCAGCAGCCAGGCTTGGCCCTTTTGTGCCTTAATTGTCACAGAGTTACCCCTCATTTTTCTTCTCTCATTCCCAATCTGTTCCTCTTTTCCTTTTCACTCAGTCTACTCTGCAGATATCCACTCTATTTTTTTTGTCCAATTTCTCCCTCTTTTGTGACGGCTCAGTGAATTGTTCCTTCACCGCAGTTAGTTCAGTCTCAAGACTTCAAATTTATTGTACGTTTCAATGGGAGTGAAACAAAAGAAAACGAAAAAGCGGGCTTTAGCTACAAGCTTTAACCTCGGAGACATTGTAGAAAATAAAAGACCGAGGTTGTGATGGAAGGGAAGCATACTTTTTTTTTTTTTTTTTTACAAATCAGTTGTTAAAAAAATGCCAACTGCTACCCTGAAAAAGATTCAAGCGTTAAAATATTCCTTTATTAGGTCCCTAATTTTATTACCTGAGATTATATCCTGTTCTTGATTAAAACTAACTGCTTTCCTTTGTCTTTCATTGAACCTCCAATAGAGGTCAAACTCAGCTTGAATCACTTGAATAAATATTTAATTGCTTTGATTGTCTCCTTTATGTGTCATTTAAAGTACCCTGTAGAGTTTTCACCTTTTAGCAGCATTATAAAGGTATTTTTTACTGTTTTATTTGTATTTCCTACACAAGGATGCACAAGCGCACACATTAGCTCACAGACAAAACAAGCTCATTCTGCTGAAGGTTTAATGCAAAGGGAAAAGCACAAGTGTCTGTGTTCAGGAAGACATCATGGTTTGGCACTAAATAAGTACTTTTGTAATGTAATGTAACCCAATATATGTTGTGTGACATATGTCAAATACGAAATGTCACATACATCAGTAGCGTAGCATGCTACACACACTGCCATACTAGACTACGCTGTTATTAAAATATGTCAACCCTGACTTCAGCTGTTGAAAACTGGTCTCCTGGGTAAGAGTCCTGTGTTTGCTTGACCAGTCCACCACCATTCCCACCCACTGTATAGATGCATCTTCAATATTTGTGCGACATTACACAGGCTTTGTCGCTTTTTATGCTACCTAACACCACTTCCTCATCTACTCCTATAATAATTACGACGGCCTCTAGAGGGCGCCGCCTTAGAATAAAGCAAGTATGGGTCCTAATTAGCTGCATGCGCAGTCAAACTATGCAGTCGTTTTTTCAGTTTGAGCCAGTTGAGTTACCCATGACACTGTTTTTACGCATTTACAATCTAGACCTAAAAAATCGAAATGGAAACACCGGAAACTTGAAAAACAAAAATGTAAACATTGCAAAAAAAAAAAAAATGACGCTTGGCTGAGATGGAAAAGCTGGCTTATCAATAACAACAAAATATAACAAAGGTCAATGAAAACAGGCAAAGTGAAGTAATATGATGTGACTTGAATATCTGCCAAAGACACAAAAAAGGTCCGACAACATCAGATCTGTGTGGAGTGATGAGACTGCACTTTCCTCAAATGAACATGAAGCAAACATAAATGTTACATTTCCAACACAATTCCCACATGATTTCCATTTGTTTACAGTTTGACTCTTTTAATTACTCTTCTTTCTCTGCGGCGGTTTAATGGCACCCAAGTGGAGAATTAGCAGCACCAAATCTTTATGTTAATGTGCCCAACCCCAAATATTCCCATAACAGTAGAAGATGGAAGCATTAATTCTTTTCTTTTGCAGATTTTCTGGAACTGTGTTCACCATTTGCACTAAATTTGAGTAGAAACTGGCTCGTGGGCCTGCATGTACAAAACCAGGAACCTGGAACTAAAGCTGTTAAATGGAATTCAGCTATCATTATTATTATTTCTTTTTTATTATTCACAGCTGAGCTTTTTCTGCAGTGACATGTCAAATGTCTCCTGTGAAAAACATCTATTCCACTGATTGATAGTAGGTGGCTGTAATGTGCCAAGAAACCTGGGAGCGTTCCAGGGAAGACAGAGAAGAAGAAAACCTCTAGTTAGCACCTAGAGATGCAGACAGTGCAGGATATCTGGGAGTGAAGTGGCTTTTTGAAAGGTTCTGTGAGGAAGGAAATGCATTTAATATTTTTGGCCTGATGGACACACGCTAATGTTAGTTGGTTTATGTTGTTTATGTTGTCAACTAACTTGGTTAGTTACTGAAGTGAGATTTCTCTATCTTCCTGTTTATATGGCTTTTTTTTTTTTTAATCTTTCCCTTGCTTCACATAATTTGCAATGACACAAATGAGCGTATGACATCACCCAGGGACTATAACAACTTTGTACGTGTTGCTAGCTTGTTGTCAGCTGCGTAGTCAATCCTCTGTAAACGTAGCAATAGGATAGCTACCTAGCAAATGTTAATGTCAAGATATTGTTGTCACAGAAACAAAACCTTTGCACAGCTTGTCATTTAAAAAGCACTAGGAGCACCTATTTTATATGAAGTGCTGGTCGAAGTGCTCCCCAGCGCCCTGCCCCAGCTTCTCTGCCAAAGCAAAACACTATGTGGACACACACTCTAACCAACATTACTGAATCCATCCACTGACTTTATGGCTCTTATATGACTCACATGTTTCATTGGTTTCTGTCTCAAGTTTTGGTTTGATATCGTGGACTGAAGGAATAAATCTGTACGAGAGGTGCCCCTCCTTTGTTACCACCTCTGAGGGCCCCTAAGCACAGCTACAACTGCTCCAGTGGAGCTCCTCAGTGGCCAAATTAGATTGTTGTAATGGGTAGCTGCCAGCATTTGTACTCAGAGCAATTACCCTGGTAAAAGTGACTTATTAAATAACTATTGCTTTACAAGTAGATGTTATGGCAGAGGAGGAGATGTTTAATTTTTAGTTTATGGCCACAGTTTAAGGAGCATACACTGATGTCACTTTTAATCCACTGTGTTGGTGTATATAACAGACCCTATATGTGCTTAGAATGGTGTGTCCAAAATGTGCATACAACAAAATCCACAGGATTTTGGTACCTGAATTAAATTGGTGTGCCCTTTCCTTACAGTTGAATGTGAATGTTAAGTAAAGAAATGAATGCTTAGAATAAAGTTGACACTTAGTCAAAAAGGCACCAATTTTCATAGAGGTAAGTGCAGGACTGCAAATGTCAGCTCTTTATTTTATAAATATGACTGTCTGCATGTCTGGCTGTCACCTATCACAATAACTGCGTCAGCTTGAAGCCATGAATGACATCTGCTTTGCAGCTGTATTATTTATGTCGTGCCACAATTACCCTCTTTCTCAATCTTTCTCAATCTTTCCCTCTGTCTCTCTCTCTCAGTGGGATTCCAGGGAAGAAGTGTGGAGTCATTATCTTTACTGCAGAGGAGCTCAGTAACTGCAGGGTCAGTACACACACACACACACACACACACACACAGACATGCACACACCCTAAGTGTTGCTGGCATATTTTCTTATCGTCTGCATTCTTTATTTGCCCCGATACTGTTGTTGTAATACCTTGCAATCCTTTCCACCCCAACACATAAACACCTCCACACACAGCCATACACCAATACACAGAAAATGGTTAATGAGGGGCCAATCTTTCAAAAATCATAATGATGAAATGTAACAAATTAAACCTGTAAATAACCCTCCCCCTAACACACACACATGCACACACCCTCAAGTTAATTGTATTCAGTGTTCAGTGCTGGCTGTTGTGTTACCCAGACTCTCTAAATATGTGTAAAATTAACTGTCAAGATGGTTTCCTGCTATAAAATAAGTGATTTTTCTCTTCCAATTTTGCCATTCCCCAGCCACGATAATATATTACTACCAACCAGGCAGTCAGATACTAACACAGTTTCTCCAGTGTGTGTGTGTGTGTATGTGTGTGTGTGTGCGCTTGCTCCAGAGACCATTATGTGAACAGGCTTATCCTAGTTGTGTTTACCATCGTTACTCTGGGAGGTTTTACTCTTGACAAGATCCAAATGCTCTTCCAAAATTTTGATAAGAGTGTGTGTGTGTGTGTGTGTGTGTGTGTGTTTGTGTGTGTGTGTGTGTGTGCGTGTGTGTGTGTGTGTGTGTGTGGGCTGATAACCCCTATCTGCCAATGACAGACTTGGGTTTGACATGATGCCATCCTACTGGAGGCAATGACTAAAGGGCCTCATTACGAGCAATCTACTTTATCCATCTATCCATCCATCCACCTATCAATCCATCCATCCATCCATCCATCCATCCATCCATCCATCCATCCATCCATCCACCTATCAATCCATCCATCCATCCATCCATCCATCCACAGCCCAGTCGCCAGAAGAAAATGTCAGCATTGTCATTTCTCCCAACTGCAGATGCGTTCAATTTGTACATTTCATACTTACTATATCAACGTCTCTAAAGTGACGTAGTATGTGAGCTGACTTTGTCATCTGGAAGTGGAAGGGATGGCGTGACACCCAGGCTAGACTCCTGCCAAGCTGCAGACCCCTGCAGGCTACTGTTCGAAACCAACAAACAACAGAACCCATTTTGTTGGCTTTAAAGCCATTACACCTCTTTAAAAGCTTTATAACCACCAAATGTTGGTGTTTTTTTACAGAGACATTGTTGAGTTTCCAGCAGGGCTTATGCCCTCTATAGTACTTAGTGCCAACATCCATCCATCCATCCATCCATCCATCCATCCATCCATCATCCAACCAACCAACCTCTCATGTTGCAGCCATCTCACCATGGAAGCCAGAATATATATAACATAATAATCACATGACTATTGCACATACCATGTTTGCACTACAGCTTCTTGCTGCCTTAATTTATCTATTGTCTATATATTCCCTTTTGTGCATATATTCCTGGTATATTTTTCATCTATATTGTTTATTTTTTATGAGTGTGGATTTAGTTGACATTTTTTCTGGCATTCATTGCAGTCAGCAAAGGAAGAAACGTCTCTCCTCACTGTGCATATGACAATAAACACTTTGAATCTTGAATCTTTGAATCTTGAGAATAACATAGTTTCTCATTAAGTGCTGTAACCATCCATTTATATGTATGAAGCCATTCCCTCTCTGACTATATTTCAGACAGCACATGATAAATCAGAATCTCCCACCAGTAAACTCTGCAATTTAAAAGAAACGCTGGATTGCAATCACTGTAATCTATCTGTCTATGTATGCATCGCTTATTAAGCCGTTCCGACCGTTGGTGTTTGAGATCCTGATCCACATTTGCATTGCCAATATGCATGAGCATTTACACTGCCAATTACTTTGCATTCAGAGGGATGCTCAGCTCCACGATTGTTGTGGCCGTGTCCTGTGAAAACCTAGTGCCTCCATTGCCAAGAGATGAGTTCCCCGAGAAAACAAATTGCTGACTTAGAAATGAAATTGCATCAGAATGACTGTATTGATGTTCAACTAAAACTGCTCATCTTCTCTCTCAGGATATTGCTACCATGCAGTTGTGTGCCAACAAGCTGGACAAGAAAGACTTCTTTGGCAAATCGGACCCCTTCTTGGTTTTCTACCGGAGTAATGAGGACGGAACGTGAGTTTGAGCATTTTAACAGCCACTTTAACTCCAAAGAGATGATAGCAGTGTGTAACATTTTCATGGATGGCTTGTTGAGATGTAAACAAATACAAATTAATGATACAGATATAAACAGATAATGTCCTCTGAACAGACATGAACAGATTCAATATTCCACAGTTGTTACATCTGACATGGAGGCCTGAATGAAGGGCCATCTTAAAAGTGCATGCAAAATGGGAGTGCTTTTGACATTTTGTAAAAAAAAAAAAAACGTTTTTTCAGACACCTCAAACCTCTATCTGAGCCTCCTGCCGTTGTTTATACACTCTCCAGTTTTAAGATTTGATTTGCGATATGGCCAAATGTGATTCTGATTAATGTTTTCTTATCGTTAAAACCTCTTGTTCTATTTCCACTATTCATTTACCATCACTTACTTTTATTACGACGCACTTAAAACTTACTTTCTCATCTTTTAAAGGAAAGGTTCAAATAACATGGTTTTCTATCTGACGTGTTTTATTAATCCCCAAACCAAATGGGAGCTGCAACCTTAAAAAATGTAGCATCTAACAATGCCATTTGTCCCTGAAAACTTTATGTCCAAATGCAACAAAGAACAGTGCATCATGACCTCCACCATTGGGGACATGTTTTCCATTAAGTTTGTTTGTTTGTTTGCTGGTTTGTTTTTCAGTCGGGTTTGTTATGGAACAAGTATTGGCTTGGTCGAAGGATGTAGTGTTGGCCTAAGGAGAACCCATTACATTTTAGAGTGGATCAGAATCACAGATACACAAGTTATTTTTCACTGTTGTTAACATAGCACAATAGGGTGCTTGGCCTTGGTGAAGGTCTGCGCTCTCTGACTGCCCTTGAAGTTTATTATAAGATTAAAACTGCTTGAGGATGGCTGTTGCTGCAAGCCATTTCTGGCACGTATTCCCAAGTGGGTAAAACACACTGTCTAAAATGATGGACTTAGCCACTGTGATGTCTCCCATTGGTTTGGCGGTCACTCTCTTGGATTTTTGAAGCCAGAAGTGACCATACTGTATTTAGACAAGACGGTGAAGCTAATCCTAATGCTAGCGTTGGCTAGGTAATGTAACCATGGTGTGATCCCAGATTCACAGAGTAGAGTATAGGCGCAGTCATAGCTGTCGCTATTTCAGTGTGTTTTCAAAAACTGAAAGTGATGTTGTATTGTAAAGTTGCCTAAAAAATGTCTTGTTCAGTGTTTGGTTGTACTAAAAGACCCCCTGCGAGCCAGATATTCAGTTTTTCCTGAAAGTACATTTTGATTAAACAAATTCAAGTCTGTTTTTGCTAGCAACAATTAAGGTTAGCATTTACTTAGCTGTAAATGCTAACCAGACTTCAACGGACATAACAAACCTCTCAGTCAAAGTGCCCGCACCTTTAATTATGCTTAATTTTAAGCCTTGATAATATATAAATGGGTTAGTTGTCTAAAAATAAATCATTAACAGGAAAATTAGCTCTTGGGACCAAAACAGTTTGATGTACCAGGCTGTAAACATGTTATCTCTGATGTAATGTTGGCCATTTTAACATGGGGGTCGATGGGTATTGACTTGTATGTGGAGCCAGCCTCCAGTGGCCATATAAGGAACTACACTTTTTGGCACTTCTGCATTGGCTTCATTTTTCAGCCCCAGAGCAGGGGCGCTGTAGTGAGGGGGACAGTTGGGACTGATTACCCAGAGCCCCAATGGGAGGGGGGCCCTAAAAAACCTGCATGAAAAGTTTGTTTGCAAGATTTTATTTCTAAGTAATTAGTGCTATAGCTACGTTAAAGTTGGCTGAATATATTAGTTGAAAGGCTTAACTTTTGTATTAAAAAAAGCTCCCTGAAGCCCTTCTCAAAGGACACAAAATAGTTTCTGGGAAAAGGAAATCTGGGTTCCACCAAAGAAAGGTGGAGAGGAAAGGGGAAAAAGGGTGGAGAACACTTATGCATAGGTCCCAGAATTTGATGCTACGCCCCTGTCCAGTTGCTTCTTGGGTACAGCTGGTCAGTGCACTGCAGCCTCACTGGTAATACTCAGTAGAAAGCAGCTGCTCCAGTAACGTTATGTGAGTGTAAAGTTGGAAGAGAAACAAAGAAAAGAAAGTGTTTCATGAACACTCTGGTGAAAACCACATATGTTTCGCAGACAATATCAAATTTCACATCTAGTTTTCACTTGTTTTCTATACAAATCAACTTTTTTGTAAGATCAGTCTTACCCCGCCGACCCTGAGGCTTATCTCAACCTTAAAGATTATTACTTCCTTCCACTGTTTTGCCTTGGAGAGATTTTTCGTAGCAATTTTCAAAAACTCAATCTGCAATCCTGCCATGTCCTCCAGATATACTTAAACAGATATAAAAAGAACAACAACCTGCAAAAGCATTTTGTGGCGTTGCAGAGGAAGCTGCTGATAAGTGATGTGGGATTATCTTCACAGGTACAATGTGAGCAATATGAATGTGCTCTCTCTTTAGTGGCCATGTGTCTGTTGTTTTACTGGCAGGTTTACCATCTGCCACAAGACAGAGGTGATCAAGAACACGCTGAACCCAGTGTGGCAGTCCTTCACCATTCCTGTTAGAGCTCTCTGCAATGGCGACTACGACAGGTCAGAAAATGGTTTTCACAACTCTGTTAAGTGTCACTGTGAGATATTAATGCTCTGTTTAGAAGCAACATGTATGAAACAGCATAATAAACACAGCATAGATGTTACCTGATTTCATTGCTGTTTACTGTAAACTGGAAACACACATTACTTTCTATGCTTGAATGAAGCAGGTGCATTGCTGAAATGCAATTAAGATGGAATTTATACTTCTGCGTCGAATTGACGCTGTACCCTATGCTGTAGCCTGAGGTGCACCTCCCCAGAAATGTAACACGTTGTTGCAATGCAGACCTCCTGTCTATTTTTGTAAGCTAAATAAACATTTCTATCAGTCGAAAAAAAAAAGCTTTTATTTATTTTAATTCTGCAGATAAGAAACAATAAATTGTGAAGACAATATAGCCCCCACAAAATAGCATTTTTAGTCTTGTGTGTGATTTATGCTGGCTTCATACAAGCAGAGGAAATATCTGCTCATCCCTAGGCTAATTTATACGATGTAAAATGCCGTAGCCTTGTGCTAATAATGTTAGCATCTTATATTTGTTTGGAAAACATGTTTAGTATAAGACAGTTTTTTGTCTGTGAACCTTGTGAGTTGTAATGGAGCCAAAATTTGTAACGTTACCTTTGTTAAATGTTGCTGTTGTCACTGGCTTCATATGAAAAGAGGAAAAGTTTGCTAGCCACTAGGCTAATTTATTCAATGTAAAATGCCATAGGCTTGTGCTAAAAACATTAGCATGTTGTATTTGTGAGGAAAATGTGTCCAGATAAAGACAAGTGTCTTCTCTGTGAATGCTGCGAGTTATAGTAAAGCCGATTTGTGTACTTGTGTTTGAAATTGTCTCTATTAAGCCATGTTTAATGTGTGTTTTGGGTGTGTTTTGAATCAGCTAAACTTAACAGCACTTCACAGAAACCCTGCCGCCAACTACCGTGTTGGAGGTGTAACTGCAGAGTGACACAGACACACCATAGCACAAGTATAAATGTTCACAACGTAGTCCATGCGTGTGGGCTACTGCGTAGGGTATAAATCCCGCTTAAGTGGTCTTCATTTACTTAAGTATAGTACTTCAGCAACCCAGCAATGAACAGAATAATTAAACTTAGCTCCACGTTTGCCAGCTGCAACATTAAAGTGATTTAAAATATGAATGCATCAATAGTTTTAATTCAATAATATATGATTCCTAACTAGGCTATACTGAGTGCTGCACTTTTGTACTTAAGTAAGATGCTGAATGCAGGACTTGTACTTTTATCAGAGTCTATGTATAGTGCAGAATTGCTATGTTAACTCAGTGAAAAGATCTGAATACTTCTTTCACCACTGAGCACTGGAACACTTAAGGCACAGGCAGACTCTCATGCGGATGACATCACCTGTTGCTGGGGCGGTCAGAATAATGCCAGCAGTCGGTCATGTTGTCCCAGGGACCAGCACTGGTGTTATTGAGACTGACTCAGTTGTCACACAGCTCTCTGTTATACATTCAGAGTCAGGTTGGACTGTGCTGAGCAGCTGTGAAAGCCACTTGCTACCAGATACAGTGTGCATACATACAGAAGTGCGTACAGCGCCGCTTTTGCAAGTGTAGGAGCAATTATCCTCTATTTCTCCTTGTGACATTTTAAAGGTTTTTGCGACTTATCATCCGTGTAGACTAAGGTTATCTGAATAAGGAACCTTGAGATAAAAACTCCCTTTTTTTGGCTCATTTCCTTATAAGATAAAAAGAGACAAAAAAGGAATAATCATCTGATATGTTATTAACGGATAAGGCAGGCATTGTTATATTTAAATTCCATGAGCAGACCAAAATACACTGCATTAGTCCTGCTATCTTTACTTTTCTTCTCAACTTCTCTAAAGGCAAAAGCCATCTAGGGTGCAGTACAAAATAATCAATATTGTTGATTTGTCATTAGCTTTAGTTTGTAATAAATACAGTATATATGTTCAAGATAATAAGGAAGCCAGGGGGAGTCTGCTTAGGTTGTGAAGTGTGCTAGGTTGAGAACTGCTTACCTACCCTGTCTCTTGCACTCAACCCCAGGGCCATCTGTTGCAATCAAAAGGTGGAGGAGAGGAGTTTCCACTGTATTGCATTTACTGGGGACTATTTCATTATCTGTTTGGTGCACTAGTAAGAATTTGGTGTATGTGCGATGTTGTGTCACAGAGGAATAAATGACTGCATCCCAAGCTTCTGACACACAGACTACACTTGTTAGTAGGATCACTTCATTGTTGGTTACAAGTGCAGGTAGTGCATGTTGCATCAGTAGATGTATCATTCTTACGTTAGGTTCAGAATAGACATGGGGTGAATTCTGTATGCAGATTTATACTTCGCATGCAAAATCAATGGAAAGATGCAAGTGGGTGCAGATAAACCAAAATTCACCCAAAGTGGCGTGAACTGAGGCGTCTCTGCAAGTTGGAAATGTTCTACTTTGAGCCAAAAATGTTAGAGGAAAATAACAGAAAGAGCTGGCGTCTCTTCATTTATGGCTGGAATTATATATTTGAGGTGCTGCATTCAAACTTAAAAGCCGTATTCACTTTTCTATCCTACATGTGGATTTGGCTGAAAGCAGTAAACACAGAATGGCCTTGCAATTCAGAGTTCACATAAGGACCTGTACTTACTGCGCCACTAATCCTCTTCAGCCTGACACTATTGAATCGGGGAATGTGTAATTGCACTGTTCTCAGTGTGATGGAGTGAAAAGAGATTTTTTTTAATTCAATAGAACTTGAGGTTTTTCCTTTTTTCTGACAGGAGATGATCTGGTAAAGAGGCCTTCAGAAATAAGATATTCTCTGTCTATTTCAGGACTGTGAAGGTAGATGTCTATGACTGGGACCGAGATGGAAGGTAAAATCATCTGTGGATAACCACTCACTGTGGCCCAATGATTTACATCAATGTCTCCCAAATGTCAGAAGAAAATGAAATGTCTTGTGTACATTCTGTGGTTGAAAATTTGAAGTGTTTTGGTGTGCTACAAACAACTTAATATGCAGCAAGGACAGAGATAGGGCAGATACTGGGAGACTGACAGAAACAAAAATGGAAAAAGAGATGTGGATGGAGTTAAAGACATGGCAATTTCTCTCTGATTATAAAATCGGTGTTCATGCTTGCCTGTCTTCGTGGGTGTTTGTCTGCAGCCATGACTTCATTGGTGAGTTCACCACCAGCTACAGAGAGCTGTCTCGGGGGCAGAACCAGTTCAATGTCTATGAGGTGAGACGTGACATGGATTTATTTTGTTGTTTCCTACCACTTGTGTCATAATATGTAAACCTTGAAACTCCACTTTAGATGATTTTAATATTTTGACCCTGGCTGGCCAGCTCTCCAAGGGCTGAAAGACCTCTACAACCCTCTCAAAGACCTGCACAACCTTTTAGAAAGTGAAGTAGTAATAGATGATAAAACAGGTGCACTCAAAGTAAAAAGGCTGAAAATATTTTGGAGATGTAATTCTGTCCCCTGACACCAAAATTATGCAACCTTCAGAGGAATGGATGGTTTCACAAACAGATGCACAGATGGATAAATAAAATCACAAGTAGAGAAGGTCCTATCATGTTCAGTTTTTAATGATCTGGTTACTTTTGTTGTTTTGATGTAGGATACATAATGAAATGTTGAATTCAATTGAACACACCACATACAGAGATCTGTGGGCCAGGGGCATAAAGATAAGATAGAAATATGAGCATCTATTCGAATATGCCTATAAACTGTAAAAAATGATGGACGTAGCTACCGTGACATCACCCATTGGTTTGAGGACTCCTGTTTTAAGCCTCAAGTTCAGCATTTTGATTGTTGCCATCCTTGTTTTTGGAGTCAGAAGTGAATGTATTTGGGTGAGAAGCTGCAGCTGTGGAGGAGTGAGGGGTAGATCTGATTGTGAAGCCAAGAACACTATCAGACAGCCTGTCACTCAAAGCAAACAGTGTTATTTTTGATTTTAGATTAAGTCTTAGTCTTGAGACAAAAATGTTATTAATTCTAGTCACATTCTAGTCGTTTTTATCCGTCATAGTTTAAGTCTAGTTTTAGTCCTTTTAGTTAACAAAAATTCAAAATGGTTTCGTCTTAACTTTTAGTCATTATGTTTTCTATATATTTTTAAATGTTTAAACCAATCCATGTATCAAAAATTAGAATAAATGTGAAAGGTTGTATAAAAATTTCATTTAGACATTTTATTCCACAACTACAAATAATTTGATCATTTGATCATCGTCATTTTGAAAAGCTCACATTTTCTCTGTTTATATTCTCAAAAACTTTGACACCACAAATAATTAATGTGGGATAACTAGGATTTGTACCCAGGTTCATTGTAAAGTCTGACTGATCGCTCTCACAGAAGATGAAAAATAACCCATGCAACATCTTAGTTTGAGGTTTAAACTTTTTTTTCTCACAGAGCTGCTGATTAAAACTAAACTTTTATCTCTGTAAGAGAGAACTGCGCTGAGTTCAGACTGTTTACCTAAAGCACAGCTACACTCGCAGATAACTGAGCCTCCAATCTGCCTGTCAAACAGTATCAGCCCGTAAACCTTCCCGAGACAGTCCAGAACTGAGTGGAGTCCTGCGGGGATCAGATGTGAAGACTGGCGGCTGGTGGCTGCTTGCTCTGCTGCCGTTCAGCAGCAAACAAGCAAAGCTAACATTAGTTGCTAAGAGCCACCACTGCAACTAACAAACTCCATCCAGCTCCATCACCCACAGTCAGACGCACATGGCTGATTATTTAGTGTTGAATTACAGCTCACAACTCGCACCAACAGCTGATGCTGCTCAGGTGTGAGTGTTTTTGCTATCCAATGAAACTAGAGTTGGCCAGTGGCTAGACTAGTTGCCGAAGTTAACCAGCCTGCCACTCATGCGGCATTCAAAGACAATTGCAAGCATGACCGTCAACGTCCGATAGTCCACCACAAACATTTTCGTCACATCTCGTCAACAAAAATACAACATATATTTGGTCATAGTTTTTATAATCAAGATCTATTTTTAGCTCGTTATTGTCTTGTTTTTGTCATGGAAAAAAGGTTGATGAAAAATTTTCAACAAAATTACCACTGACTCAAAGTAGCCTGTCCATAATTATGCGTAACTTTAAGCCTTAATAAAAACGTTAACAGATGAGTTATGTAAAGTTCCTCAATTGGCACATACAGCTGTCAGTCATGACATCAAACCCCCCTTTATAGCATCAAATTACTACTTAAAACCAAACTTAAACATTTATGACCGATACTGCAGCTAGCCACCAGGGGGCGATCAAGATGTTTGGGGAGCTATCATGCCGTTCATGTATATATACAATCTATAGTCAGAACCAAATCTTCACCTTGGTAGAAAAAATATAAAGAATTCTTTTTAATTGTGAAACCAAACAAGTTCACAGGTCAATGAAGAGACCAAGAATTTATACATGGTAGATACAATGTACCCTTTACTATATATCATAAATGTAATTCTAACAAAAATTAATTTAACTGCCCCAAATCATTAACTGACAATAACTTTTTATTAGATGTGCTGGGAATAAAAACCCATAAATGTCCACATCTTATCAAAATCTGCTCAATAAAGTAATAATTTGGGCAAACCAGTTATTAATGAAATTGCAGCACAGTGAATAAAACCATCATTAAAGTCTGTAATAATGAACTGGTCTAAAGGAGGAGAGAAAGTTTATTACTGTAATGACCGTGGATGAATGGATGGACGGATGGATTAATCTCTTCACCTCTCATTTTTATCTGCTTTACTGTCTATATACGCACAGTTAAACACAATATCAGTTTCAGTTCCTGGCCTTCCACCACTATCAGGAATCTGTTGAATTATTCATGTTCATTATTAAACATCATTCCAGGGTATGAAGTGGTTTTACAAGTACCCTCTCAATACCTAACTTGCTTCCCCCCTATCCCCTGCAGGTTTTAAATCCCAAGAAGAAAGGCAAAAAGAAGAAATACATCAATTCTGGAACTGTGAGTACACCCACCTCTCCCATATCCTCTGTATTGGTATTTTATGTTTTATATATTTATATAGGTATCATCACCTCTTACATCTGCTTCTCTCTCACTGACTGAGACTGGCCACCTGTTTTTCTTTTTCCTTCCCGTCTACCTGGCCCCGGTCCCTTTTCCACCCTCCTCCTCTGTTTATCACTCTGCATGTGTGACTGTACGTGTGTGTGTGCGCATGCATGTGTGTGCGCGTGTGCTATGTGTGCGTGTGTGTGTGTGTTTGCCAGGTAACTCTGCTGTCCTTCAAAGTGGAGTCCGAGCATACCTTTGTGGATTTCATCCGAGGAGGGTGAGTGGAATAATAATTAGCCCTCTCTCTCAGTGAGTGTCAATAGCCACCATTTTGGTTGTCGGTTTTTTGAGTGTGTGTGTGTGTGTGTATGTGTGTAGTTATCTGAAGATACTCAATTGAATTCCCCAAAAGCTCTTCTCTGAGCGTCACACTGAATGCGTATCAGCTGTGAAGGGATGAAGTTATTGGGGGAAGTTTGCGATGGTAAATCTCGTTGGTAAATACCTAATTTATTCAGTTCATTCACTTTTAATTACTGGTTCCATTTGTTTTACCTAATTAGGCCTTCAAGATGGTGGAGGGAATATTGCCCTGCCATACTAATTAGCCAGTGAACCAGTAAACTGATTATATTGAACTTAATGCTGTTGGTGTTTATGTGTGTTGGACGTGCAGTGTGTGAAATTCGTTGTCCTTTTTTCTTCTTTGTTTCCTGTTTTCTTTGCAACAGGACACAACTGAACTTCACAGTGGCAATTGACTTCACAGCGTCCAATGGTAAGTGACTTACTGTGTGTTTTCGACACATGCCTTTGTCTTGCATGTCTTTTGATTCATTGTGGTGTGCATGCGTGTTGCGTAACTCTTCACTGGCTCCCTGCCATTGCATCAAAACACAGTTAGACCAGATGTGATCTCTCAACTAGTACAGACAATATTACATAAAACAAGGCCTTTGCAGCTCGCAGAATGCACCGAGGATCTCCCAGAAATGAATCAGTGGTCTTCCATAACCAATAGTGATTTTTTTAGCATTTGGGGATAAAGGTTATTCACTATTAAAATAATGCCTCAATTGTCGTTTTTACATTTCTGTTTGAATACGTATAAAAAAAAAAAACAAGATACATCTTAATCAGTAAGCTTCAGGGGCTTTAAAGGTGTAGTTCTGAGCTTAATTGGGCACCAGTGGGATAGTTCCCCTGCTTCCAGGCTTTATACTAAGCCAAACTAATCGTCTGTTGGCTCTAGTTTTATATTAGTATCAGTCTGCTTCTTTAGCTCCAGGTAAAAAAGCTAATGAGAATATTTTTCCTCCCACAATGTTGAGCTATTACTTTTTCAGCAAATAAATTGCCGGATTTTAGTTCTGAAGTGTTTATGTTTACCTTTCAAAGCACTGTCAGTGTAAAGTGGCTTCTAGCTAAATCTGGGATTTATCTGATATATTTTTTGTACATAATCCGTCTCAAATTTAGTTAAATGATAAATGTATTCAACAGCTATGACCACATTAGAGAAAGAAACCTCAAAACCTGCATTAGATGTTGGTCAGTTTAGTTACTGTGTAGAGTCTCACAAGTCAACTGTCCTAAACTGGCTTGGTTGTTGTTTGCATATGAGAAAGTAAAGTGTTTTTTACACAGTCAGTTCCAGTGTAAGACGACTACTGTGTGATGTACCGCAGGGTCACTAGTTGGGCCCACTCAAGTTTTCAGTTTTTTTTTAAAATCAAACACATTTTGAAACAATCTAGCATTTACTGTATCCAGATGATAATAGGCTACATTGTTTATGTTGCACTCAGCGGCAAACATTAGCCTCTTTTACACAGGAATTGCGCAAATTTGCAGGAAAGCCCAATCCGTCTTCTTTCCGCATTGGCAGTATAAAAACAAAATCGGGGAGAGCAGCAAAATGCCGCCTGCCTACTTTTGTTTATACAGAATATGCCTTTTTCGGGGCAATGGGGGACGTGAGCAAGTAACAAAACGTGTAGCTCAGCGTGTGATGTAAACAGTGACGTACCGAGGAAAGCCACGGCTGGTCAGTCCTTCGGCGATTCTCTCGTACATCGGCCCGTCCTTCACATTCCCGTCATCTGACGGATAATGGCCTTCTCGTTAGCGAGGGCAAGGAGGGCGCGCAATTCTTTATCTCCCCAGTTGCTCATCTTCTGCTTTGCGTCTCCTTAGTGCTGCTAGATACTCATTCCTGCTATCAGCTGTTTCCTGGTTTGAAGTCCACGCCAGTGGGTCAAACGTGCGGCGTCATCAACAGCCCCTCCCACAAGTCATCAACAGACCCTCCCGAGACGGAAAGCCGCCTCGCTCTGTTTATACTAAAACCGTTCCGCCAATATGACTACCCTACGAGGAGGAAAATTGGGCGCCTCAGATCAACTCGCCAATCCGGCTCTGTGTGTCTAAACGCTCGCAGCTTGCCGGCAAATTGGCCGAACATTCGCGGAAAATCTGGCAGTGTAAAAGGGCTCTAGATTCTGGGGGGCACATTTATCTAGTTTGCCTCTCCTGACAGTGCGCCCCTGGCTGCAGTGATTTGGATGTTGTAAGGAAATGAACAGTCTGAAAGATCCAAATTTCGGTTTCTGATGCAAAACACTACCAACTGAAAATAAGCTTGAATAAGATTATTTAGTAAAACAATTTAATAGTTGTTGGTGAGTTTGCAAAGCAGTAGCATTTAACAAAATATCTTGCTGACTGTGCAGCTCTTGCTGGGAAAATCAGCCCAAAACAATGGCACAGAAGTAAGCAATTCAACTGAATATTGTTTAATTGTTGCTCAAGAGATGAAGACCTCTAACATGATTGACAGATAGACAGTGTGTAATGCACCATCACTCCACTTTGTAAGTGTGCCCTCAAATTATATCATTTGCTGTACAAAAAAGTAACATAAAAAAAAACGTATTTTTCTATGTCTGAAACTATTAAAATGTTTTCAATTATCACAGACAGGAAAGGGTTTGTTTTTTCAAATGTAACACTTCAGTATGAAAAGCACTTGTCCCTTTCCCCTCTGCAATATAACATGACCTTTCTTCATTTTTCATGGCAGATACAGTGGCTATCAGCACACTGCTGTCTTGAATAGATTGTTACATTTAGGCTCTTATTTTCACATGATGGGAAGTGCAGTCGACCGTGCAAGGTGCACAGGGCGTGGTGAATGTGAATGTGTGGTATTTTCATGGCCAGAGGCGCGGGGTACACCTGCAGCGCAGTTGGAAGCTAGATGGGATTAGGAGGAATACATTAGCTGGCATCTATCCTGGCTAATCAAATCATACCCCTCCTTTCATTCCCTTTAAAGCAGGGCACTTGTTTCATTATGGAGGAGACACTCCAGACCTGCTTATCCCAAGGGGAGAAGTCAGAGCTGGCGTTCAGTCAGATTGGGCTGTGTTAACATGTGTGTAATAATTCTAATTGTGCAAGACATTTGCATGATTGCGTAAACTGATAACTCCCCATAATAATCCTGTTTACATGACTCTTTGATTTTATTTCCTTCCCTTGAAATATCAGATTTGATTGTCAAAGCCATGATTCGAAACGTAGTTCATCAAAGCCATAGCTTGTCACTGTCGCAATTTAAATGCAAATGCTTGACACTACTTCTGTGAAAACCTGTTTGAAGGAAGGATATGAAGCATATGTATTTTCTTAGCATGAATCACCTCCTGTGCACAGCTGGTGACACTCTGCTCTTTGTATTTCATAGCTGAAACGACACAGAGAGACGGAATGAGACTTTTTAGAATTCACTTCATTGTGTGTGCGTGTGTGTGTGTGTGTGTGTGTGTGTGTGTGTGTGTGTGTGTGTGTGTGTGTGTGTGTGTGTGTGTCCTCCAAGGTAACCCCTCCCAGCCCACTTCCCTCCACTATATGAGCCCCTACCAGATGAATGCATATGCCATGGCCCTGAAAGCAGTAGGTGAGATTATCCAGGACTACGACAGTGACAAGCTCTTTCCTGCCTATGGTTTCGGAGCTAAGCTGCCCCCTGATGGCAAAATCTCCCACGGCTTCCCGCTGGTAAGACACACATGTGAACTCACACACAAAACATACAAATACACACATACAAGGAGCACACGGTCCACCCGTGGCAGGGTGTGGTTTGGACCAGGAGTCAGCGCTGCGACAACAGCTGGTCGCACAAGTTGAGGAGCTGGCTCATCTGCCTGCCAGCGGGAGTCTCCCAGCATCTCCTCCACTTCCTCCTTGCATCCTCCTGAGGGATCAGGACAGTTAGAAACCGCTGGATGCAAAGTTAAAGTGAAGCCAACTCTGACTTTGAGGCACTAATATGGCCTCTGCTGCTTCAATATTGACCTTCTCTTATAAAACTCTCATTATTTCCTGTACTTTATGAAAGGGCCATACTAAATCACACAAATGTCTTTTGAGAAACTCATTTAAACTTTATTACTTTAATATTATAGATTCATTGAGTCTCTGTCAGAACCCCCTAGACTTCACACAGCTTTTAACACCAACTACCTGAACAACTTTGATCTTTCATGAACTTACTAACTTGCTGTGCTCGTGTAAACTTGCCAGTAGCATGAAAATTAGACCAGTGTTGCCCTCTGCAAGCTAACAGAGACGTACCCACAGATTTTCATTAGATACTGACAGGGCTGCTCCCTGAAAGTCAAAAATTCAAATAATCCAGACCCCTTGTCTCGTCAGATTCTTTAAACTGAGCAGCTTTTTTGTCAGTCAGTGTGCATTGTACTTATGAGGATGTTTTGTAAGTGAGTAAGCGCCCTTTGCTTTCACGCTGCTCTCTGGTACAAGCAGCTGAGTGAGGTCCCCAGCTGCCTGAGTCAGACAGAGGCAGCTGCCTGTAGGAAGAGAGGCTTTGTCCGGTCAGGCTCAGAGATAACGTTATCTACTGCCTTCTGCTTAGAAGTGGTGAATTTACAGCTCATGGCACCTAAATACGATATAGCCTTTGGCTTCACTACTGTTGTCATAAAATGACTGTGCAGAATGATGGATGTTACTACTGTGATGTCACCCGATTGGTTTGTGTACTGCCTCAGGTTTGGCATTTCGGCTGCTGCCATCTTTATATTATGGAGCCAGAAGTGACCATATTTGGATGAGAAGGTAGAGCTGCAGTGGAGCAAGGGGTGGATTTGACTCAAGTCACTCAAGTCACCCTGCTCTTAATTATGCGTAACTTTAAGCCTTATTAAATGTAGACCGATAAGTTATATAAAAATTCAGCCCCTCTACAGTTGACATGAATGTTGAAATTAGCTATAGAGACCAAAACTGTTTTTCGTACAAGGCTGTAAACATGTTTATTTAAGCTGTAAAGATGAGCATTTTAACATGGGGGGTCTAGGGGGATTTACTCGACGTTAGAGCCAGCCTCAAGTGGCCGTCAGAGGAACTGCAGTTTTTGGCAGTCCCTCATTGACTTGATTTCTCAGCTTTAGAGGTTGCTGCTTGGTTGTTACACATTTCCTATCTGTTGTTAGCATAGTTATCATTAGCTTCGTCAGTTTTTTACTATATAACATAAATGTCAGTCACCCTGAACATCCCTCCACACTCTGTTATGGAAAAATTAAACAAATAGTCATATACTTGTACTGAACAGCTAATTCAACTGACATAATTTGTAGTCAGGTAAAGCCCTAGATATTGTTCCTACTGTTGGTCTGAGGAGAGACAAATTTAATTAGAAGTAGCCTCTTGAGTTTCCTGTTCTCATTTCTGGTGCTGACCACCTGTTGTATCACAGTGACACAATTTCCTTGCACACAGTGTTTAAGATAATGGTACATTAATTGCAGACAGACTGCATATCATCATGGCTAATAGCATATTTAAGATGTGTATTTATCTTTAATTGTCAGCGCTATGTTGAATATGTCAACAGTTACGTGCTCTGAATGGATTGATGTTCCTTGTTTATTGTGCTGCCCTGTTAATTATACTACTGGATGTGTAGACGTACACTGTGTTCTTCATTAGTGTGCTGTATGCTGTCTGTTGCAGAGTGGTGACGCTGAGAATCCAAACTGCGTTGGCATAGAGGGGGTTCTGGAGGCCTATTTCCAAAGCCTGAGGACGGTGCAGCTGTATGGTCCCACCAACTTTGCACCTGTTATCAACAAAGTGGCAAAGTGAGTTTGAAAATGTGTGTTTGTTAGAGTCCTAGGATACACTTCTACCTTTTAGACTAAGGGTATAATTATAACATTTTGTTTCCTGTCAAGCAGACCTGAGGGATTTTTATTTTATTTTTTATTTATAGGCCTTGATCAAAGCTTATTAGTGACATGACTCAGAGAAATCTTTTCCACCAGATTAGAGATTTTGTTTTATTTATAAATGGTAACAGTGGGGGGCAAGTCAACATGTGCAGGATTAAGGATGTTACAGCATCCCATCAGCTGATAATCAGTTTTTTATGCCTCTAAGTGTGGCATCAGAAAAAACAATATTTCAGGGAAAAGGGGCTTGATTTTGGTTTTGTGTTACTTGTATATCTAATTTCACATTTAAAAACCTGAAGCTAATTTTGTGTATCAGAGAAACTGTCAAAATACATCTGGCAACTAATGACTGCTTGCTGCTGACATTTTCCTTGTATGGTTTAGAAAGTCTGGTTTTAAGGGTACTTTATGACAGATTAGCAAAAAAAAAATAGTTGAAAGTGCTAATGTGGGGCTTTGACACAGTGTCTCATTATGTCTGAAGACCACCATAATCATTCAATGGAAAAAGCTTCAACTTTGTGGAGATAAAATCACTTTACATAAAGATCAATAGCAATATATTTTTATATAGTTTTTGTAAAGCTTTGTTCCTTGTATGTGTTGTCAGCATTTCTGTCGATAAATTGTGGAAAAATACTTTTTACAACCTCAGATTGTTCTCAGATAATCTTTTGAGTGATTAACTCAAAAGATTTGTGAAGTTTTATGGGCACCTGTGACATTTTTTTTTGTCTAATACGACCCACAGGAGCGTTATCTAAATTAGCACCCCTACCAGCAGGAGATCAACACATCCTAAAGCCTAAATGACAGAATAGGTTGTACATGAAGATTAACAATCACAGTTTTAAAATGTTAACATGTTAGGCTTTGGCAACAAAGCTAATTGGTTAGGTTTAGAAAAAAGATCATGGTTTGGGTAAGAATAAATAGGCCACCATTTATTAAGTTACTAAACTTATGTAGGTAAGTTTAATGATGTGTATCATGTGATGTTGTGTGGTGTAGCTATGTTAAGTAGTTAAAAAAAACTCCATACTGAGTTGGTTTCACAAGAGACCCAAACAGCTGTCTCCAGGGTCACAGTCCTGTGCTTTTTGATCCATTCTCTCTGACTTTCTCCCTACATGGACTTTGTTCTTCTTTATACCACATCACCTGACATCCTCGTCTGCTGGTACAAGAATTACTACAGCCACTAGAGGCTACCACTTAGCAATAAACATAAATATGTGTCAAATAAGCTTCTTGAACAAATGACCTATGTGGGTGTATTTTAGAGGTATGACCACATAGAGACTGTCTCATTCTAAGAGGTATAAAAGAGAGTACTTGACGAAATTAACAGTTCTGCTTTTCATAAAATTTGTAAAATATTTCAGGCCACAGGATAAAAATGCACTTTTTGCCAAACTGAGAAAAGACTCTGGGCACACCAAAGTTTATCTGTCTTGATGATCTGATGTGATAGCATTTTGAAGGAGAATATGTTTAACAACAGTAGACAGGGGATTTGCCAAGAATGGCCACTAAGAAAAAGGTACATATAACTCCTCCTCTGTGTTTTTAGTGAGGTCTATTGTTAACATAAATTACAGTGATGAGTTCATGATGATCATGAACTCATCACTGTAATTTATAGGCTTGAGTCACGTCTATGCTTTAACATAAAGTGTAGACATGACTCAAGAATACAGGGTTGAGTCTACGCAAGAGTAAGTGTGATCCATACATCTATGAGGTGTCACCATGATCTCACCATGACCCAGATCAGATAAAAATGTGGACCAAACAAGATTTTTTTTTTTAGTTGCGAAGGAAAGGCATTTCTTAAAAATGAATTAAATACCTAATCAGATCGTAAGTGTCTTTACAAGGTTTTAATGGGAGTACAGAAAGTTAATTTGTCATTCAGCCATATTCCAAGAAATCTGTATGAAGGGACTTTTTGTAATTAATTTCTAGCTGCTGATGTTTTATACCTTTTGTACAAAATTAGCATGGTTTCTGTAGAAAGGTATACGTTAGGTTACTTTAGCATTCTGAATGTCAGTGATTTAGACATGGGTCGACTGTATAAATTATGGCATCATCTGCATACATTTGAATCTTTCCCTTACCTTATTGTTTATGAAAATGGAAACAGAGCAGGTGCTATTTTAGAGCACTGTGGTACAGTTTCTGTGCTCTGTAGGACTTTGAGTTTACAATCATCAACATTAACACGTTGAGATTTATCTGCAGCTGTTATAGTACTATGTCCTGTCCTAAAACCAAATTGTGCATAATTGCAAATATTAACATCTATCAGAAACAGTTTCAATGGCCAGTTAAAGGAATGAACTCATTGATCTCTTTTGCACCTTAAAGCTAAGACCCATGGTATACGACAGGTTAAAAGATTAATCTAAGGTTAATGAAAAAGGGATTTGCTGCCACAGGTGATTCCATGTTTTTGTTGTTGAAAAGCATGGATTAACCTGGTTGTTAGACCAGAACAGTGTTGGACATTTTAGCCTACGTGTCACTGCACTGAATTATCAGTTCTGTTTTTTTATCCCGCAGCTAACACCACTGTGTCAAGCCGCAAGAGGCATTGAGGTGGCATAAATCACCCACAAGAAAAAAAAACAAACAGGCACAGGAAGATATAGGTGCTGTCACACACACAGGCCCATCCTCACATAGGGGTTTAAATCCCATGCACATAAACATATACTGCACATACACGCACAGAGAGAAACATAGACTCACCGATCAATGATGTGTTCAGCCAGGTGGAACAGCTAAGTCGCTGGTATTGGATTCTGTCTAGTTGCAATATATACACAAACAGCAGGTGAAGGACACACATACATACATACAGACACACACACCTACGTGTTGAAACACTCTGCCAAATATCAGCTCTGGCTTGATTTGATGCCAGATGAGTTTGGAGATGTGGATATATTCATTTGTTTTTCTCATCGAACGCCGTGTTTGAAAGGGAATGAAGAGCAGTGGGAAAACAAGAAGCAGGGTCACACGGTTTTCTTCATGGCGTGTTTTTTTGGTGCTTGTTATTTTTGAAGGGTCTCTCTGTAGCTGAAGGTTGTGGTTTTAGGTAGTAAACAACTCTGTGGTCTGCTGTGGAAACAGCATCTGAGAACAAAGGGGTTGCTATGGTGGGTGGAAGGAGATCAAATCCACTTTAACTGAGGTTTTTTTTATATTACACTTAATCCCAGAGATCACAAAGTTGAATAGGCATTTTTTGGTAATTATAATAGCTTTCATGTTTTATTTATATTCTACATTATACTGTGATTTAATATTAATGTTGGGAAACATGAATATTTGAAATTCTAACATGTTTATCTGAAAAAAAACATCATTACACAGCAAACAGATCTTTCCCGAGGGCAAGTGGACATTCTAAATGTCAAATAAAAAACAACAGCATGTACATTAATTAAGTATACACTAAATTTACATGTGAATTGCAGAATAGCTCATTAATCTTAGTGTTGCAGGACAGCATTATTAGATAACACTAAAATTAAATAACACTGTAGTGCTGTACGGTATTATCAGAACATATAAAGCACTTCAGGTAACAATTTTGGCTGGGGTTGCTGGACTTTACATTCAATATATCCAAAAAATGGCAGGACAGAGCAGCTGATGATGCCCTAAACTATGATATCCTGTGATACTGTACTGTAGTGCTAGTAGGTTATGGTTATGTGCCACAGAGATGTAGTTAGTAGTCTCTTGGCATTGGACGTAACATAAAGTTACACTGTTGGTAGTAGGCTAATGTCCACTCCTTACAGTTTTGCTCTTGTGTTTTTTGTTTTCCACAGGTGAAAAAAGGCAAAAACCTCTAAACACTTTATGTATCAATTATGACTCTTACTTGAGCCCTTATGCACACTGCATCAGCATGTGAGGAAAGCTATAGCTTGATAGTCCCTCTGTGCCTAGTTATGGTTGCTAATCAACAAGCGGCATTAAAAAAAATATTCTTAACAAATTAATGAGGCACTGGTGTACTTGGACGATCACTCTCTCCATTCTGTTGCCCCCAGGTTTGAAAGAATGTGCCCTATTGATGCCCCTATGGTAGATTAACATGATAAAGTGCCTGCTAGGGTGACCTTTCAGTGGATGAAGCCTGAAGTATTGCTCTCTATGGAGTTCTACCAGTGGAGAAAATGTGATTCAGGCTCCTCTATTGAGCTATTCCTGTGGAGAAAACTTAATGCAGAGCCCTCTAGGGAGTCCCTCTACTGGAGAAAATATGGTGCAGGGACCTCTATGAAGTTCTTCCAGTGGAGAAAACGCGACTGAGAGCCCTCTAGGGAGTTCTTCCAGTGGACAAAACAGGAAGCAGGGCCCTCAAGTGAGCTCTTACAGTGGAGAAAATGCAATTCAGGACCCTCTATTAAGCTCTTCCTGTGGAGAAAACAATGCAGGGCCCTCTAGGGAGTCCCTCTAGTGGAGAAAACACAATGCAGGGCCCTCTAGGGTGTTCTCCTGGTTGGGGATATGTAATGCACAGCCCTTAATGTGGTCCCTTTAGTGGAGAAAACATGATGCAATGCCTTTGTGGGAGGTCCTCAGTGGAGAAAATGTGATGTAGGGCCCTCTCGGGAATTGTTAAAATTGGAGAAAATGTGATGACGGTGGTCTATGGTGCCCTCCCAATGGAGAAAACACAACACAGGTTAGGCTGCCCCACATGCTAGAAAACTGCCCTACATGCCCCACCACATGCAGTGGAGTAAGCTGCATTTATTATGTTTTGGTATGTCTTCAGTGATTGTTTCACTTTGTTTCCTCTGCTTAGTGGCATACAGTTTTGTAAATTTACACCTTTGAAGACAGTGATGTCATCATGAGAATAGAGTGCTTTCCCAAAGTCATTTGTGATTCAACATCTAGAGAGCAGAAAAGGGAAAAGAAAAGACAATGCAAGTGACCAAGTATGGCAAACATATCGTCATAGAGGTCAAAGGATCAGACAAATACAGCACTGTAAGATGTACATTTGATTCAAGCCTGTGCTGAAATTCTGAGCCATCACCAACTGTAGAATAATGTTTGAGACCAACAGGCAGGTGTGCTCCATGTTTTCATTAGTAGTCAGTTATTCAGGTGCACAGGCAGAATGTTAGCTCTAACCCGGCTACATTTGTGTGTGTATGGTGTATGTTTATGTGTGTGTGTGTGTGTGTGTGTGTGTGTGTGTGTGTGTGTGTGTGTGTGTGTGTGTGTGTGTGTCTGTGCATGTGTCTGTGTGTGCATGTTCCCCAGCTGTGCAGCAGAGATTACAGATGGCTCTCAGTACTTTGTCCTACTGATGATCACAGATGGAGTGATATCTGACATGGTCCAGACCAAAGAGGCTGTGGTCAATGTGAGTCAACAAACACGCACACACACACACACACACACACACACACACACACACACACATGTGCGCATGTGTAAACCAACACTCAGAGACTGATGGATAGCAGCACTGTTCCCTCACTTACTCTCCTGTTACTGATGTTCATCTCAGCCTCATGTTTTCCTTTGTGTGGGCGGCCAAAGCTCCATTATATTTCTCAAGAATAATGCTCTCTATGATGTTTGGATAAAACAACTTGATGTGTCCCAGCATTCTGTGATAAGCAATCCCTTTAGAAATAAGTACAAACACCAAGCAAAACTTCCCTCTTTAAGATTCAAATTAAGGAGAGGAAAATAAATTTTTGCTCTAATTGTGGCTGATCTCATTTTTTTGAGAGGTCAACAGTTGTTTCAACAACCAGTCAAATTCATGTTTGAGAGGTGTCTGATCCAATTAAGTCAGTTCTGAGTGATTTCTCTTGTGACAGGCAGTGTAGAATATTAAAAGCAGGTTATTTTTTTATTTTCTCCCTCCTAATTATCTTACATGTGTAAAAGTGCCAAACAGGTGAAGTCCCAGATATTTGCTTTAAATCCTCTACATGATCTTCCTCCTCGAGTTTTCTCCAGGTGCACGACTTTTTAGTTTGCGCCAAGGAGAGTTGAGGTTTGGGAAATAAAGGTAATTGCTGCAGGTGTGGGATAGTGGGTCAGGTTAATAGCCTCGCCTTCCAGGTTAAAAATCATGAATAACAAGTTTGAATCAACACTTAATTTAAATTTCGGAAGACAATGCTCACTACACCAAAATAATTGAACTCTAATGAAAGCCTTTTAGATGCCTTAATGCATCGTTAGAAGTTAATGAATCAACTGACCTGAATGGTATTTGTCTCTCCTTTTGTCTCCTGTTCAGGCAGCATCACTCCCCCTGTCCATAATCATCGTAGGTGTTGGACCTGCTGAGTTTGATGGTGAGTGTTCCAGTTTAGTAACAGATCATTTTTCATGTCAACATCAGTAAATGAGACAGAGGAGAGGACAAGAAGTCACTTAATCTACAGAGGACCAAATGTTAATCAGTGTCTTTTATGGTGCTTTCATACCTGCCCTGTTTGGTTCAGTTCAATCGAACTCAAGTTTGTTTGTCCCGTAAGCGCGGTTCGTTTGGGCATGTGTCAACACAGCAATCGTACTCAGGCTATATCCACACCACTAAATAAAATGATCGGATTGCATTAGTGTTCTGTAAACATGGCGCTAACTTCGAGAATGCAGGCGTCAAAATGAAGCCGGTTCAAGCCACTGAAACCGCATTTAAAGGCTGCAGTATATATGCCAGCTAGGAGATGGCGCGCCACTAAAAACTGGAGCATACGGCTCTGAACATGCATGCACATTGCTCTCTGCGGTGGATCCAAGAGCATGTCGCCTAAATAGTCGTCTGTCTGCTGCTCGTTGTAGTGAAGGAGGAGGAAAAGATTTTGCTGTAGAAGCCCCAGTAGGCTCGGCAGATTCTGTAGCAGGAACATGATTCTGTAATTTGCCATTGTTGCTGTGATGGGACGGCTTCCTGCCGGGGTTAAGTCAGAGGTTAGAGAGGTGGGGCTATGACATCATTGCCGGCCAAAAGTCGCGCATTGGCTGTACACACGAAGATGCAAAGGTGGCATCTTCAGATTTGTGCACTCTGGAACCCCACTTCAAAAAGATGCTGTTTCGACCTGCGAAAACACCGGTTTTGTATGGATGAAAGGCCGAACCAGTCAAAAACTTTGGCGTATTCACCTTGACATGACTTTGTGTGGATGGGCATTCAGGTATGCACCAAACTGCATGGAAATTCTGACCAATCAAGAGCAGCTTTCTCGCACAAGGCATTCGATCTGGTCCGCTTGTAAACGCTGCTGTGAGAAAACAAACCAAGTCTAGGAAATTATGCAACTTTGTAACCAAATTAGTCCCTGATTCAGACCAAAGCAAGACAACTCTAGGTCTGAAAGCACCCTTAAAACACACATGTGTTTAAAACACATGTGAGCACCGTCCAGTAGACATCGGATTTCTTCACATATCAAATGTTATTATACATTGCTATCATAAATAGACACTGAACACTCACAGTGGTATCTAGAGTGTTTCCATTTTAATATAAAGAAAGGAAGGACTTATACAATATCTACAATACACTCTACAGTATGAACCAATGTATGTATTCTTCATTCAGGCCATTAGAGTGGTTTTAATGGTACATATCCACAAACATTCTCTTTTCATAAAGATTTTTCAAAGTCACGTGTCGATGACTAATATCCATTGTTTTTTTTAACACCAATGCATTTTCAATGTAACAATTTATGTCTTTACGTATATTTTATTCATGATTTCTAATCAAATCTGTTTTTCACATTTTGTCATATTTTGCTAATGTAATATTTATCTTCATGGCCAAAAGCAAAGATATATTGCGTTATTTGTTTTGCATGTCATCAGCGGCCTAATTTTGTATTCTTTGTCAGTGGGAAAATCCATGAAATGATCAGTATGCACCATGTTTGTGCATGATGTGGAGGACTTACATGGAAATCTCATTTTAATAAAGGGAGATATTCCTTCTTGATAGATCCAGGGCTTAACGTTAGCCTCCGCCCACATTCGGCTATAATTTGGCAGTGGTGTATAACACAATCATTCTTTACAGCCCCTTTAGCAGGAGCATACATGCACATGGAAGGCACAAAAATTCACAAGCGCTAGTTAGCAGCATGCCCTGAGGTTAGCTTTTAAGCAGCCTTGAGATGCAAAAGCAGAACACAACAAACTGTTTACTGAAGCACTTGGCATTTACATTAGCATGTAGCCACGGTGGAACAAATTAAAACACTCCTAATGCACAAGGTTTAATTTTTATTATTCTTTATTTTGTGTTTTTAATTTCATAGCATGAGAGATGCTTTTCGGTTTTATAGCCTGATGTGATCCGTTGCCTTTTGGGAAGTGTTCATGTTCGAAATGATCCTTGTTTTTATAATTAGAATATATTAGCAAAGTTGCCTTTGGGCAAAATGTTACCTCAGTTCCGAGCGAGAGGATTGTGTCTGTCTTTGACACTTGCACCACAGCATTTTCTAAATAAATTAAAGGAAACATATCCATATGTATTACATATATTTGAAATAGCTCTACACACAGCCTTGTTAGAGCTGAATGTTTGATGACTGTAGTGTTATAATTATACAGAGTCTTGATTTTGGTGTTTACAGTGGTCATTCACATTTAAAAGGGCTGAGATTTTGTCCTTTGAGTAAACTGCAGCACACTGTAGTCAACTTTAATCAAATAAAACTTAATAATTGATATTAAGTAATTGACTGTTAGCTCAGCTCCGCCCCCATCAGTTAATAGTTGTAGTGGTTAATAGTTGTGGTTAGTAGTTGCTAACTGAGCCTCCGACCTGCCTGTCAAATAGCATCAAACCATAAACCTTCTCGAGTCCAGACTGAGTCCCACAGGGATCACCTGTGGTTGGTGGCTGCTTGCTCTGCTGCCGTTCAGCAGCTAGTGAGACACCCTGGTGCCGACTATTTACTGGAGATTAC
The DNA here is from genome assembly GCA_019142605.1 of Cephalopholis sonnerati. Lineage (NCBI taxonomy): Eukaryota > Metazoa > Chordata > Actinopteri > Perciformes > Serranidae > Cephalopholis > Cephalopholis sonnerati. Next base: position 31,985,785 of record JAGQAX010000011.1, read on the forward strand.
CAGCCTGTCAATCATGCAGCATTTGAAGATACTTGCAAGCACAGCTGTTTAACGGCTTTCGGTGTCCAATAGTCCACAAACATTTTCGTCCCGTCTCGTCTTATCAACGAAAATGAAACATAGATAGGTCATAGTTTTTATTATCAAGATCTATTTTTATTTCGTCATTGTCTCATTTTTGTCAGGAAAAGAAGGTTGTTGGCAAAAAAGAATCTGTCATAGTTTCTGTTCAATTGAAGGTTTCCTGTTCACATTTAATTTTACTTACCAAAACACAATCCTTACAAAAATGCTGAATGTTGTTTATGGTGTAGTTAATATGGGGACTGTTACTGAAATAATAGATGTAGCTACGGTGACATCACCCATTGGTCTTTAGACTCCTGTTTTCAAGCTTCAAATCTGGCCTCTTGCCCAACTATATGCAACTTTGAGCCTTAAATGTAAACAGGTAAGTTATGGTAAAAGTTCACCCTCAGCACAGTGGCTATGAATGTTAAAAGTAGCTATAGAGACCAAAACTATTTTATGTTTCCAGCAGTAAACATAGCAAATGAAGCAAAGTTGGGACATTTTACTATGGGGGTCTAAGGGCACTGACTGGCTTCTGGAGCCAGCCTTAAGTGGCCTCAAGTGAACGGAGGATTTTGGCACTTCCATGCTGGATTAATTTTTCAGCACCTGAGGCTGCCGCTTGGGATCTACTTAACAAGATTTTGCATGATAGCGCCACTAGTGGTCTACGCTGTCTGCCTTTAGTGAGCATTATCAACAGCTGACAACAGGAAGCAAAGGCCTCGTGCGCTGAACACATTTGAAATGTTAAGTTAATTAAATCCAACGACCTTGACACTGTAAAGACACAAATATGTGATGTGTTTTTTGAAAGGCAGCATTCGACTTTGACCTTGGCTATTACCTGACTCGATGGAACTCTTTTGAGCAAACAAGAAGCCACTACAGCAGCTGTGTCATAATTGGTTCTTCATATAAACCAGTACGCTGCTCCACCTCCTGGGGGAGTTAGGCCAAAAGTCAATGGAGTCAAGTGTGCAGGCATTTTACAGTCCACAGATCAATGACTTTTCAGTGGGGAACGTTTGTGTGTGTGTGTGTGTGTGTGTGTGTGTGTGTGTGTGTGTGTGTGTGTGTGTGTGCAGTCTGTTGGTGCTCAGCAGGGTGTAACGACTGAACGCCTCATCATTGAGCTGGATGGCCCATCATTTTCTACTTGTTTAAGCAGCTGAATGGTGGGTTTGATAGGGAAAGCACTCAGGCATGTTTGAGGGTCACAAGGTCAAACTGGCTTAATAGCACCTCAGTGTGTGTGTGTGTGTGTGTGTGTGTGTGTATCTACACTTTACTGCCAGGCCTAATTATCTCTGTTATTTGCTCTTTTACTCTCTGTGTACTCCATTTCAGAACACGAGTATTTTTTAATCTCTAGTGTGTCACTGTCAGTACTATGCTGCCATTTCTGGTGTTTATCCTCTAATGTGTTCTGGCTCCATGTGTGCCTGTGTGCTGATTTGACCTCACGTTGTGCTCAGCCACCTTTTCCGTGGCAGCACCACACATCCAGGCTGTTTTGTATTTTTGCCAGAGTGACTCCAGATGCAGGATACACACTGTTTTGGAGGTTCTGTTTTTGAAGACCTCTCAGAATGACATCTCCATCAGAGCGCAATTTTAGAGCCTCTATGTTTGGCCATAAATGCAATGGCTGTCTATAAGTACTCCTGCAGCTACACCTTGAAGCCATTGACGTGGCTTAAGTTATTTTCCTTCTCTGACCTGCAGTGTAATTGCACATCATTTTTGCTTAAGAAATGGCATCTCGGGTGCACAAAGTGTTCTAACCATTCTCCCCTGAATACCTGTTCTTGCTCCCCATGCTGTGTTCCACTTGAGCAATTACGTTATGAAAATACAAAAGAGCATCCCGTACCTTTTTTAATTCTCCCTGGGTGGCTCCTGTATTGAGTCATGCTCTCTCTGTCTTTTTCTCTCCTTTCAGCTATGGAGGAGCTGGATGGAGATGAGGTGAGAGTGTCCTCCAGAGGACGTCTTGCTGAGAGAGACATTGTACAGGTACTCATCATAATTCTGGTTAATGTCGCGGGTTGAACTTGTGCATGTTTCTGTCAACAGCAGCTGCATGGGGGAGTTTTCCCTGAGGGAGGATGACTTACATTTGTAACACACACTCAAACACACACCGAGAACTGCCTCATAAAATATACAATACCCATCTAAAGAGGGTCAGTGAACAAGCATAGTGTCTTGATCAAGGGTTCAATACCATGACTCTGACTTTACCCTACACGCAACTCAAAATCTATCCATTAATATAAAATCAAGGGCCAGTTTTAACCCATTCAATCCCGACATGTTCCTACAGACTTAATAAATGAGGCAGCATCAGAACAGGATATGTATTTGGGTCTGGTGTGTATGATTTAGTGCCATCTAGTGGTGAGGTTGCTGATTGCAACCAACTGAAACTTCTCCCGTGTGCCAAGCAGGAGAACTATGGTTACCAAACCGAAAATGTGAATGACCCAAGTTAGAGCCAATGTTTGGTTTGTCCACTCTGGGCTACAGCAGAACAACATGACAGACTCTGTGGAAACGACCTGCTCAGTATGTGAGAGTAAACGGCTCATTCTGAGGTGACAGAAAAAATTACCTTAAATTCTATGCACTGATAGAAAAATTCATGGAAAAGGCTGTTACAGTATCCCAACAAACAGAATGTAAAAACATCAAATCTGTTGCAAATTCCTTTTGTTATCGACAACTCTGTGCTGGTGCAAGTCGTTTAAGTAAACCTTACCAAGTGGGCTGATTTTCTTCAACTGACCAGAGATGATTGAAAGCGTGTCAGTGTGTGTCGGTTTGTGCACTTGTTTGTTGGAGTTTGGTTCTTCACCATGCTAACGTTAGCCTCTGGATAATGGCGTATTATGTTTTGATAAAATACTTAACCATTGCTATTAACGATTTTTAAAAATTGATTTTGTTTAATCTGTGACTTTATTCAGAATTGTAAAAAATAAGAATTACGATTCTTATGTAAATATATTTTTCTCCTCCCACACTCACGGTGGTCTCCAGTGCAAAGTCACACATTTCTCCTCCTTCCCAAGAGATTTAGGGCGCACTCAGACCAGGATAGTCCGGGTGAGTCGGTGCGATTGGGCGGGGAATGCCACTTTCACACTGCACTTTTTAAAGCGGACCAAACCTCCTGGACAACGTCACGCAGCTACAACAGCTGCTCATTTGGGGACGGTATTGCCCAAAATGACCCATGATCAGGAAGAAAAAAAGCATGAGGAAGACAAAAACCTGGCAAAACAGCTGTCATACTAAACACATTTTCCAAAGAAATACAAAATGCTAACATTATTAGCGCCAGCCTATGGCATTTTACATTGTATAAATTAGCCTAGCTACAAGCAGAGATTTCCTCTTCTCATATGAAACCTGGATAAATCCCGAAGTATAAATCCCTGAAGGATAAATCGCACACTAGACTTAAAATGTTATTTTAGTGGAGGCTTTACTGTCTTCACAAATTATAGTTTCTTATCTGTGAAATAAAAGTAAATAAAAGCTTCATAGGTCACCACAAAAACACAAAACACCAAAATACAATACCTCTACGTCACCTCCTCTCTTTGGTTCACTGGATAGTCCTGTTGCATTTCCCACTGTAAGCGAAACGCACCAGGGTTCACTTGCAAGTGAACCGAGACCCCCGTTTTCAAGCGGACCAGGGTTTCTCATTTCTCGTTTGGTCCGCACCAGAGTTCAAATGAGCGTTCACACCACTCCAAATGAACCAATCTATCCGTGGAAGCGGACCAGGGTTTGTTTAAAGCGGACCAAATAGTGCCAGTGTGAATGCGTCCTTAAGCTACACCCACAGTAATATAGAGCTATTGCTATGTTTACGCCTAGTGTCCAGACTACTTCGCCATTTTGGAACCCCTAAACCAGAGACCTTTAAAGTTGCTGTTTTACTTTGAAAACTCCGGGTTTGTGTTTTAGTCTGGACAGGTGGAAACAGAGACTTTCCCAAAAAAAATGACACAGACCTTCGACCTTCACTTCGCAGTGGGTCTGATTAGTCGTGTGAAAATGTCATTCTGGCCTGTTCACTGTGTACCACCATTTCCGAGCTGGAATTCCAACTTGAATGACCATTCCATTGCACTTTTCCATGTTGCAGGTAATTTCTTATGAGTTCTGATTACCGTGGATTTTGGCTTTATTGCTGAAATTGCGCTAACATTCTTGTGTACTAAATCATTTTCATTTAAAAACGCTGTTTAAAACAGCAATATATTAGTGTGGATGTGCTTGCTTCTTTGAAAGAGAGTGAATATTTATAACATGCAAGAGGATATGTACACATGTCATTTTCAGCATTTGAATAAGCAACCAATGAACAATGTAACAAGGACACCACCACGCAATCTCAGAAGAGTGACCCACAATGCCATGGTGCCAAGATAAACGCCAGGGAACAAAAGAGGAATAACTGGCTTATCTTATCTTTGTGGCACCATGGCACTGTGGATAAATTGCCTTGTAATTTTGCCTCTTGGCTCAAAGAGGATGTCCAAAACCTGATTCAAAGCCAATCTAAATGAATGGAGATAAATCATTTATAGACTAGGGACATGGATTTATATACACATACAGTGCCAGCATTTTACTTCTGAATGCAAGGCACAGCACGGACCACATTTTATTCTTTGAAAATAATTTATTAATACTAGCTCCTTCCAAAATTATATCTACAAAAATGCTTTGTATCTGACTCATTTGCATTGCAGATTAAAACACCCTGCATGTTCTAATTGTGAAAAGGTCAACACTTTTACCAGCTATGTGACCAAAAAAAAGTACAAAATTTAAAAATTAATAACATGCAGCTGTAGTAATGCTGTCTACCTCCTTGCCTGTATCAAATGTAGCATCTGATATGTAGGAAAAGAAGGAGAAAACTTATAATCAGCATCCTTGAACATATAAGTGTTGATCTGAAATCAGTTGTTGCAAGACACTCAACAGATTACTACACAGGATTTGGAATTCTGTGGCATTGACAATGATTGATTAATGATTCCTGATTGTCATAGTGGAAATGTGGATTGAAGCCTACACCAATGTGAATTCAGTTATATATCTTCTACTTCCTCTTTCTACCAATATGTGCGTGAGAATGCAATTGGTATGTTTGTGACTTGACCTCCTGGCAATTGGCTTCATGTGATATCAATCAAGCCCTGATGACTGACTAGGTGCACCTGTAGAGCAACCTACATATAGGGTGACTCATCATGCATGTCTCATTTTGCACTGAGGGAAGTCAACAACTGACTGAAATGTTTGCACTGTCTATACTGCAACAGTATGTAAACCAAAGCATTTAAGAATCCAGACTCTTGAATCTCTTGAACATCCCTTGCTGCACTTTACTTTTTCTCTGATTCCTGCAGCAGAGAGGAAGGCTAGAGCACTCTTTTAAGGCACATCTCAACCCTCGTGAAACATTGTACCTTGCTAATAGCATACTGTACGTGAGAAGCCTCCTGTTGTGCCTCTTTGATGAGTCCATCTTCACTTCAGATTGAACCCAGCACATTTACAGCTGCGGTCATGTCATTTCTAAACTGATGACACTACTCAAATCTCTTCAACACAAGCCGACAGTAATTATTCATAAAATTAAAGCTATTAAGGCTAAAAAAGTACATTTATAGCCCGAAAAAAAGGTTTTATTGGTCACTACAAAACTGGCAAGACATTTCCTCACTGAGTTTGCCCTTTAAAGACACTTCATCCATCATTACTTTTAAAGCCAACAAGAGAGAGAGCTCTTTTTTTTAAATTGTTTTGCAATGAGTTTTATAAAGAGGGAGCAGTAACCCCATCAGGGACTGATAAAACCAGATCTGGCAACAGTAAATAGTAATTTCAGAAAGCCCGATATGAGAACACAAATAGGAAGAAAATACAATGGCCTCTGATAACCATGTGCTTCAGAATTTTTGGGGGAGTAGGGGAGAAGACAGGGCCAGTCAGCTGGCAGAGCATAGGGTACAATGATAAATGAGCACTTACAATGATAAATGTTCAGTATAGTGCCGAGATGTTGAAAGGAGGCGTGAGTATATTATATAAGATAGCAAAAATGTAATTCCAGCAAAGTGGCAGTGGCTATTTGCTGGATAAGAGCGAGGAGGAATGCACACCAGTGTAGGCTTGAGTAGTATGATGAGATTATCGTTCAACATGATATTGGTTGGCTACAGTAATGGTCCTCATGTTCATTATAGCAGAACATTATTCAATTATGCAATGCATTGGATTGTGTATAGGTGCTCAATACCTTTTAAGGTATCAACTGGATCAAAACATCCCCAGTCAAACGATATCTGCATTCGATCCTTGTTGCACCAGGAGTCTGAAGTTGAGCAGTCTGTTTGACAGTTAAAGGTTTAACGTGATGAGATGTCACCAAAATGTTGAACATTATGGCTACCGTAAAATTCTAATTAAAAATGTATCCCCTTGAAACCCAGAGTTCCTTTTGCAAACTAGGTGTGGCTACATGTTTTCGTAAAGAAATACATGTCTTAATTAGACGTCCAAGTTTAGTTGCTATTGATGCTGCAAAGGATTTTATTGTCAAGTTCTTGGGATATAAAACATCTTAATACTTGCGAAATCATTGGCTACCTGCTTGAGCTAACGTTAGCTAGCTGCTTAGATCACACTTACAAATACAAAGGTTTAAACTTTTGTCAACATGGAGATGCTACACACATCATTAGCTTGGGTAGATTCACCAGTACAGGAATTTGTTTAGGTTTACTGGCATGGTGACTGCCTACCTTTGAAGCAGCTCTAAAGTCTGAATGTGTCCAGATTTCTATGTGTCTGTATTGCTATTCTTTGAGTCAATAAGGGTCCACTGATCAAACCATCAAACAAGCTCATAAAAAATGAATCAGAGTTGTGGATATTGTTTCAGGGGATAAAGAGAAGTGTTGTGTTGATAGGCTGGGTGCCATAAACAGCAGCATAACTCTCCTCTCTCTGATGCACTGTCTCTCAGTGCTAGATCAAATGTGTAGTTTGTAATTGATATTGAACCAAATTTTTATAAAAGTAATATTTTTAGTGGTTTAAATAAAAAACCCGTTATCGTGTTATCGTGTTCTTGCGTCTTTGCTGGGCAAGAGTTTTGTGCAAAAGGAATTAAAGGCCATTACATAGACGCCTGTCCCCAGTACATACACTGGTTGAGTTCAGTGATTGACGCAAATAAAATCCTGGGCTATTAATTCAAGTTTTATGGTATACTACATGCTACTCTATTCACATTAATGTAACTGAAGAAAGTACTCTACTGGTGTTGGTATCACTTTAAGGGTACTGGTATTGTAATTTTTTAAACAATACCCAGCTTAAACGATGCCTGAATTTGCATTATATTCATTCTCCTGCTCTGTTGTCTCTGTGCTTCACCACATTGTTGTACGGTATCAAAAAAAGAAGTAACAACATTGGAGCATACATGTGACGCTGTACATAATTAACCATGTGGTTGTAGCTTTGACTCCAGCAGGAAAGATGTCTGCCATCGTTAGCAGAAAGAATGCAAATGCGGGTGGTTGGCGATTCTTTGGTTTTAAACCAAATGAATAAAGAGAGCCAGAGAACATGAAAAAAGTGATGTGTAAGCTACGTGATAAACAAGTCAGGACTTAAGATGGAAGCATCTTAATACTCAACATCCAACGGAATACACAAGTCTGCCATGTCCGTCCACAAAGAGCAGCCAGACCAACAATCCTACCACTGGAGCACTCAGTGCTCAGTCGTCGGGGTGATGAAAGTACAGGTGTGAAGGAAGATAGTTGCACACTCACAGGCATGACGCAAAAAACAAACAAACAAAAAAAAATCAATGTTTCAACATGTCTTCTTTGGATTTCTGGATCCAACACACTACAACTGTGTGACTATCTTCCTTTACAGAATCGTCTCTTTACTGCAAAAGAATCAACCATTTCTAATTCCAACATTAATATAATATTTATGGCCTAAAGTAACAGTAATCCTCTAAATATTCTAACAAAAGGTTTGACTTAATTGCTTTGTTTTGCTGCCTTCAATGAACACAGAAACAGTTTTGTAAAACATCCATGCATTATGCATTACAATGAAGATAAGACATAAAATATGCTTGACCCAACAAGGTTAATAAGTGGATCATTTATGCTTCCATTGGATATTGCTATCATATTTTCACAGTCCTGTCCCTCCACTTAGTTTAACTAACAACAGTAATTATATTTACATGCTCACAGTAATCCGTTTAACCTTATTATGAAAATAATTCAAACAGGATGTTGTAGCTAAAAAGAACAGAGGTTACTCACCTTGCATTTTCATGCGTTCTAATTGTCATTGATTCATTATGATGACTGCCGTCACTGTAGTGACATTGTTGACATTGTTTTATTCCTGGTTTGAATGAAAGTCACTCTCTCCTTGACTTCTACTTCTGTACCATAAAATGATGGACAGTTGTTTTTAAATATAATCTTGACTTGTATTCAGTGTCCAGTGTGAGTGAGAAAGCTTAATTCAAAGTTCAGTACATTTACCTGTGAGCAGTCTGTGCAGGTGGCTGATTACAGAAGTGTGGTAATTATAGGGTTTTTGCAATGCAGTCATGCCCAAAATATATATATGACTGTAAAGTATGTCTTGATTGCAGTTGCAGTATCCGCATCTGACGGAGGTTTGACACCTCTTTTCTTAAGTGTGTTGCAAAAGAGAAAAGGTCCACTGTGTCAGATTTAGATGCATTTGTTGGCAGGAATGGTATATAATATGCATAGCCATGTTTGTACTAGTTTATAATCACATAAAAATAAAAGTTTTGTTGTGTTTGCCTTACCTTAGAATGAGCCCTTTATGTCTACATATAGAGCTGGGTCCTCTTCCACAGAGTCTACCATGTTGTTCTACAGTAGCCCAGAGCAGACAATTCAAACACTGGCTCTGAAGTTATAATTTTAAAGAACAACCCCACTGATTTTACACGTCAAAGTCTGTTTACAGGTGTTGGGCAGCACTACTGTGTATGTGAAAAAAGCTACACAAAGTCTTTTGTGGCCCAGAGGATGGTGTATGTCTGATAAAGTCTTTAAAAATTGCCTCAAGTGATGTCATTTGAGTCAGAGCCATTTACCTTACTAGCCATTACTTTATTAAAACATCTGAATCTCTAACTGAACTGCAGGCAGTAATGGAGGCACCTGGTTTTGGCAAGGGAAAAAAAATGCATCATGTTCCCCATCACTGTCCATTAGGAGTCCGACAATGCAACACATTCTCATCCCAAGCCTGGCAACCAAAGCACATGGTTAGGTTTTAAAAAAAAACCATCATGGTTTGGTTCTACATTCAAACAGGAAGAGAACACCACTCTCCTGGGTGCAAATCCAGGGTTTGTTGCACCTATCCACCACCCGTCCTGCCCTATAGAGACTCCCCAGCTCCTTATATTATGTCCTTATCGGCAGTGTTTGAACTTGACGCCACCCAGCGAAAGGTTACGTTCAGCTGCGTTACATGCTGACACCCTGCCATGTATCATGCCGTCACAAAAGGTAGCTTTTGTTGTCAGGTGTCGGACACCAAAATCACTCATAGACAGGCAGTATTCGACGACTTCTGATTGAGAGTGGGCTGGACAATGATAGAGACACCCAATGCTAAATTGATGAAGAACTTTCTAGGTTAATTTACTGAGCAAAACTTGCAGAGACTGTACTGGTTATGGCAGGTCAAACAAAAAGATTTCCTGTTTTCTTACTTTTATGATGGTAATTTGAATAGTGTATCTGAATATGTGAACGTCAGACAAAGGAAGTCAGCTTGGTCCTTGGGAAACTTGGTTGGCCATTTCTTTTTTTCCTGGCTTTAAGACCTAAACAAAGACCATAAAATACCTGTTAGTTGCAGCCCTTGAAATAAAGAATGAATGAAATAAACATCTCTTATGCACAAATAAAGAAAAAAATATGTATAGATTAATACTTACATAAATGCGCCAATTTCAAGTTGTTGAATGTATTCTTCATATAATAGGCCAGTCTGTTAAATCTTTTTGGTGCGGTGTCAGCTGTTTGGATGAGCGTGTGAACATCCAGCATAACTCTTTTCATAAAGCATGCAGGCAAATTACAAAGGAGTGACAACACAGTGTGCGGTCATTCTATGGCAGCGCACTGTCGGGCATTATAAAGAAGGGAGCACAAATTGCAAGTAAAAGATGAAAGAGATGAGAAAATGATTGAGGGGGTTCAGTGTTAGAGGGGGGCCCAAGCGTCCCCCATGCTGATGATGGTCGTAAATTAAAGCTTCAGCGGCAAGGTGAGTTCCAAAATCTATCACTGATGAGAGATCAGAAAACACTTCTCTCCCTTGATGTCACTGCTTCCCAACTGCTCCCTCTCACACACCAGGTGTCAAACATCATGCGAGCATTGTGAGTGATTGTTCCAAAACAGTCCTGAATGAATCCATCCTGAACGTTGACATAAAGCTGTCTGTCTTCAAAGGACCTGACATTCAGAGCATATCTGTGATTCAGAGTCTGATTCAGGTTGACTGCACAGGGTTCTAAACATGAAGGTGGCTGAGCCGGCCAAGTAAGTATAGCAGCTACGTGACCCGCCCACAATACCTACGCACGAGTCCACCATCAGCCACGATCGCCCCTTGGTACAGAAACAGAAGCCCTAAAGCTAGCTGTCCAGTGTTGGGTTAAAAGACAGGTGGTTTAGGTTAGAGTGAGGGTTACATCTTGTTACTTAAAAGGTGAAACACATCTTTATGTACAATGAATCATAAAAGGGGTTATTGCTATGGTTGGCTTCATATTTGTTCACTGCAGCATTGCATTGTAGCGGGGTTTACGTAACTGTTGACTTGGTGGGTTTGTCTTGAACTGATGGTGGGCGCAGTGTGCAGATGCGTGTCGTGAAGGTTTCAAACAAAATGTGGCTGCAGTTGAACATGACTCAGGCAGGCTAGCTAATGGTGCTAACAGCTCTAACAACAGCGCTAACAACAGCAACAGTGCTGACAGAGCTAACGATGTTAACCTGCCAGAACGCTATAGGGTTAGCATTTTGTTCTGCGATGATGTTGTGGGTTGGGACAGCGTTATCAGAACGCAGTGCGGAATAACGCGATTGGCTAGCCATTCTGCACTGCATTCTGCCACTCTGTCTACCACAACAGAGAACAGAGTAGCTTGAGTTACAACACACACACAAGGAATGTGACTTTCTTCTCTGCTCGTTACTTACATCTTTACATGTCAAACAGTTGTTTGCTGATATGATAAGCCTCTGAATGTCTCATACCAGACCTTTAACACACAAATGAAGCCAGCAATGTTATGTATTTCATGTCTGAAAAGGGCTTTTTGAAGAACATAGTCTAGATTTATCCTTGTTTATGGTGCCTCCAAAGAGATGTCTGTGTTTTTGAAACAGGGTTCTGAAATCTAAACTTTTATTTACCCTGCTTCCAGTTTGTTCCATTCAGAGACTACATCGACAGATCTGGAAACCAGGTCCTCAGCATGGCCCGGCTGGCTAAGGATGTCCTCGCCGAGATCCCCGACCAGCTGCTGTCTTTCATGAAGAGCCGAGGAATTGAACCGCGACCGCCCCTCTCCTCCTCGCCGCTACCGGAGCTACACCGGCATGTCTGACCCCGACACAGCCACGGCCACGGCCACTCGCATCTGCCTTTCCACCCTGACTCTCTCTCTATCTCTCTCTTCCCCCCTCTGCTTATCTACGCTCACCTCCCGTACAGTCATTTGTCACTTTAAAAGGAGCAGAAGGATCGACCCGTGACTTGCCCTCTTCCTCTCTTATCACCGGTGAAGCCAAACACGCACATCAAGCCGACACAGCGGGCGCTCATCCCCTTCTGACCCGCTGCTGTTCTTCATCTTTTCTTCTCTAACTCACCCTGTTATATAGCTTTACTTTTCTCTAACTGTATAAAAGAGCAGTGAGACTGAGCCATAGCTGCCCCTCTCCTCCCCACTGAGTACCATCCAGAGCTCAACTTTTTGAATTTGTCTGCTAATTCCCCTCACCAGACACATTTTTGCACAAAACTTTTTACTTTCGTCCTTGTGCTCAGCAAGTGTTGACACCAGTCACATTTGGCAGCAGTCCCAGGAAGTGCAAGACACTAAATTAAATTGAAGCTAGTCCCCGATGGAAGCAGAACTCTTGATGAGCAATATACGCCAGCTTGTATCAGGTGCTTTGGGGATATTTTTGGCCAAGCCTCGACTGTAATCCATTGGAGTAATTGGTCACCATGAGGACAGGTGTTTGTGATTTATACTTTCCCATCGTCATTATCATTAAGCTGTGACTAATCTCTTGAAGCTGAAATAGGGCTGCCCAACAATTAGTACAATCCATGGGTTTTCAAACTGCGAGGGGCGCCTCTCCAGAGAGTGTGGGAGAGTTGACGGGGGTGAGGACATGGGGCAAAGAGACAGGTGCATGTTGGTATTCTGAACGCAGTAATTATAGTTTTTCCCGTTAATTTGTCGGCTTATCATCACAGTCAGCAGTTAGAGCTGCAACAGGGACTGTGAGCATTCAGCTCATGGAGGCAGTTACTCTTCTTTAAAGGTCCTATATTGTAAAAACTATGATTTCCATGTCCTTTTTATTACAAAGCAGGTGTCAGTGTTGTATAAAGTTTGTGAAAGTACCATAATGCTCAATCCAGTCCGAATTCTTAAAGCGTACCTTTAAACAAGCTGTCGGGACTGTAGATCGTTTTAAACTTGACAACATAAACGTTCTAAATGAGTCCCTTTATATTTCCTGTCTGAATCTTTGTTAATGCCGCAGCTGACAAGGAAACTATAAAAGGAGGAAAATCAAATACATACCTGCTGTGTGCGCGGCACAGTGATGACCTGTGATCTGGTTAACTGAAGTCTGGTCAGTGATAATAGGTCAGAACTGCCTCGTTTGATCATGTATCATAATGTATTGGGTAAGCTAACTTTATATGCAGCTGATGGAAAGAGTCATGATCTGTTTGGAGACCAATAACAGGAAAACAGCTTAGATAAAAGAAGTCAGTCAACATCACGTAATGTGTTTTTTTTATTTTGTAGGAGCATTTTTCAGCACAAATATGAAGGGTTATAGAGGGAAAATTTGAGCACTGTCACTGAGGTAATGACCCTTCCTTCTTTTATAGGTTCCTTGGTAGCTGACAGGAAGTAAACAGGGACCGAAGCTGTTGCTGTGGCAACAAAAAAGCAATGAAACGCTCTGTAAAGGCGACGCAGAGTCACCAAGAACGCGTTTGTGGAAGACCCTGAAACGGGCTTTGTCTGGAGGGACTTAAACAGACAGGTCAGGTATATTCAGGCACACAGCATGAGACAAATAGTGTTTTTTGAGCATTAAAGCACGCACAGTAAACATGTCTTGGAACCTGAGAACGAGCGTAATATGGGACCTTTAAACACTCGATTGCGTCAACCATCACACTGCCTCTCTGAGTCACTCAAATCTAAACACACAGACATGATACACATATATTTAGATGCAGTGTGACCTGCACTGTCTGTGGATATTATTATCATCATGTCCATTGCAAAAATAATAATAAATCTGCTTGTAATCACAGAATAAGGTGCTCCTGCAAAACTTCAGGACGTTTTTTTCAGTAGCAAAGTACTCCAGTTATTGCAAACAGAAACTGCTAGTAGCTGATTCTGCATACTTTTAATAGCTTTTAAAATGTGGGCAAATATAACCAAAAAACTGGGCTTAAATTGTAGCCAACAGCGGACTGACTCGATGACAACATTATACTTCTGGGACCTCATTACAGAAAATACCTTAACTGCTTGTCCTATCTTTACTTGAGTTTCAAAGATAGAACAAAAATTCTAAACATACGTCTGTGTCCTATCATGTCTCAGACCTCTTATCTTTACAAATCCTAGCTATAACTATAAATTGGATTCTTTATACGGCACTCATCCCGTCATGCCTGTACCTACGTATACCATGTACACAAGACTTCCTGTGTCTTTTATTAGAATGTACTGGTAGGCTTCTCGACATGGATAACCCACGATATCAACGGCTCTGTCTTGTCACCTCTGGCAGAGCTCTATGCCTCCTTCTCGGCCCCTCCAAAACCAGACGTAACACATCGATCAAATTCAAAATGAATCGTCTTGGCAGCTGATATATACTCATTAATTTTTCGGAACAGAAAAGTGTCATCACAGAGTTTGAGTAGCCTTTTAATAATTATATTCCAGTGTTTAATTTGCTTCCCGTCTTCATTGTCATTGTCATACAGACTTTACAACAGTGCTGCTGTTGGACAGGGTCCATGCCATCGTTATTTAGGATTCCTAACTTTGGATATCTCTACATTGAGACAGTTCTGTAATAGCTAAAGTCCTATTCTAAGATAAGATAGAATTTGCAGTCAGGAAACATGTTTCTGTAATACCAAAAACTCTAAATGTCATCCCAAACAGAGAGAAGAGTTTCTGTAATGAGGCCCCTGGTTTACAATCACCAAATTACAGGAACTGTAGTTCCAAAAATTAGAGGCTGATTATCCCCTAAATGAAAGTAAGACACAGAATAACAGGAGAGACTATTTTAAAATGTAGGCAGGGCTGGCAGGGTGCAGTTGTCTTAATTCTGTCTAAGGGCCCACAGTGGAAACTCCCGGTTTAATCCAAGCACATGAATTAGTCCAGGAGGAGCATTCAAAGAGACTCTTTGAGTCTCAGATGTGGACGTCATACAGAGGGTAGCAGACAACTGGGGTTCCGGTCACATGTTCATTATTACCAGTAACAGACCTTCACTCAGACACATAGGTACACACACACACACACACACACACACACCTCTGTCTGCCACACCACACCCACCCTCTCTTTGCTCAGCGTGTGCTGAGGCTGGGTGCAGATTCCTCTCCTGCTGTTAGAGAAATGCCAGTCTCTCCGGCTGCCCTGCAGAGAGGAGGAGGAGGAGGAAGGAAGGAAAGAAGAAAGACAGAGGGAGGAGGTGGGAGTGAAGTGTAAAGAGATATTAAAGAAAATGTAGGATAGTGAGGGAGAGATGGAAAGAAAAAGAAATAACGATAAGGCCATAAGAGCAGGGAGGAGGGATCCACAGATGAGTTTGTTTGATGTCAGCAGGGAAAGAAAAATGGGAGAAAGCAGATGGTGGCAGATGAGAAGCTGAGCTGGAGACAGTAACAAGAGGAAGACTATGGCTCAGTCTTAACTTTGAGTTTTTCACCGTCTGATAAGTCTTTGTACGCACATTTTTTGAGAACGAAATCTCGACGAATTACAAATGCACATTCTCCGAAAAGCAATATACCTGAGTCCCAGTGAAATGTTTTCCCTTTGCATGTCCCTCCCTCTCCCCTGCCATGACTTGACATTTTATTCCGAGGCAGACTGGAGCTGTGTACAAAGCGGGCAAAGTCTGCCACCTAGTGTTCATCGTTTGTATAGCAGGGTATCTTTATTATGCATGACTACTGTACATTCCTATACTCACACAGTGCAGACGCATGACCTGATGCAGCTGTCCTTACAGCCACGACTGACTGTAAGCGCAGTGAATTCAGGCATCATTAAGAACTACAAACTCCAACACACGTATGTCACTTTTTGAAGATTTGTTAATGTCAGTGTGATGATGGTGGCTTAGAGGGGTGTTTACGCTGTTTTATGTGTCGTGTAAGTATATTGATTTTCATAATCTTGTACAATAATTAGTTTAATCGTCAGGTTTTTTGCATGTTGAGGAATAAATGCCTTCCAGTGTTTAAGTGGTCCTTGTCATTGCAACCGATTGTCAAAAAAAAAAGAGAAGTATATCTCGGAATAATATGCATTTTTCTCGTGTCACTGTACATTTTCATTAGTAGATTTCAGAACTAACTTGCTGTGTGCAGTGTCCTGCAGAAACCTGGGATAATCAGTCAGTGGAACTTGTGAATTTCCCCATTGAGAGACATGTATTTTTGATATTTTGCAACGATATGGAGCGCTCGCAGGGTCATAGAAATAGACACGTAAGGTTTCTGCATGACACCAGTGGGATCAAAAAGTATTCTGATGACACTTAAAGCCTGTAGTGTGATTTTTGTACAACAAGAGCATTTTTGTCTGTCTCTTACCTTTGTCTTATGGCTGTTTAAATATGTGTATATTCCGCGCACTGATCAGTGTTTACAAAATGATCATTTTCATTGTATATACAGTATGATGAACTATGTTCCCACTCGTTTGCTTACAGTAGAGCTACAAAAGCCTTTTACATTTGTGTCTCCAATAATAAATCTATATTGTATGTTGACGTTTTTATGAATGTCCAATAAGAAGAATGTAGAAATTTGAGCTAGAAACTCCTTAACTGTTTTGACAAAATGTTGTTTTAATATGAGGTTTTTGTGTTTGCTCATATCTCCTGAGGCTGATGAACTGCATCACAGTAATACCAAACATAAAGCGACACAATCTGAACATTGTATGTTGTTGTTTGTCCGCAGAAAGATGATTTAAGGTGGCAAGTTGATTCTAATCCTGGTTGTGATTCATTCTGTAACACTACACAGAGTGCTGAGCCTCCTCCCATGAAAATGAGTTCTGCCTTTAAATGGCTGATTCAGTAAACAGATTAAAGCACTTGAACACACAGAACTCTACAAAATGTTTGCTTCATACCTGATTTACAGCACTCGTGGAGTCATCACTATCCCCTGTATCTGTTTCCATCTTGTGTTGAAAATAAATACAGTACCTGACAGAGAGTTGTGATATAAATATTAATGTAATACCAAGGCTGAAGTTGTAGTAGTGGCTTTATCTGTCTGTGCCAGGGGGAGCAATATAAGCTGTAATGTAGTGGAAACCTTCAACACCTTTATAACACCTTTTTTAATGTTTACTTTGAATTCACAGGGGAAAAAAATCAGGGTTAAAATGAGGTAAAAGCCATTAAAGAAAAAGATGGCTTACAGGGTTTCACAATCTACTACATCACAAGCTGCAAACATTTCCAAGTTCCTGGATGTTATGAGTTTTTGGTGCTCATGGAGGGTCATTACTAACAAGAGCTACTGTTTTACCAACATTATTCTATTGGTTGAATGAGTGAGGAGCCAGTCAAGGGTAAATAAAATACAGAATAATACAAGACATGGCAAGCTAGAATCACTGCCTCGGTTGTATGCCTCCGCCAACCAGTCAAGTCGCAGTTTACACCCACGTCTGTCTAGACTCATATGTAACTGTGACAGGAAACAATGCTTCAGATGAAGACGTGTCTTCAAAGAAGCTATAGATTATAAAACATGGATGCTTCACACACATCTGCAACCCAGCAGCACAACTACAACCAGCACAGTTTTAAAAAGGGCACTGAAGATTAGTATCTTACAGTATCATGTCAAACTCCATCACAAGCCCCAGAAACTGACCAGAAATGTGTTTTTGCGGAACAGTGTGATGTCACAGTGACCTTTGACCTTTTGGTTATAAATGTCACTTCATCATTTTGTCCTATTAGACCATTGAGTGAATTTTTGTCATTAGCGTATGAATTCTTGAGTTCTTGACCATCAAATTCTAATCAGTTCATCGTTGAGTCCAGGTGGACGTTTGTGCCAAATTGGAGGAAATTCATGGCGTTCTTGAGATATCATGTTCACAAAGATAGGACGGACAGACACACTAACAACCCAAATGCCTCTGGCGCCACGAGGCATCGAAAACATGTCATTTTATCCCAAAACATTGGGCATTAATCTCTTTTTGCAATGTTCTGTATGAACTGAAGTGACCAACTGATGTTGGGTGATAAGACCTGGCTCCATGTCTGTGTCTCAGTTCATCCCACAGGAGCTGGACAGGGGTTAGGGGTTCAGCTTTGTGCAGGCTAGTAAACTTCTTTCACATCAAACTGGAGAAAAACATGTCTCTGTGCCGCACAGGGGCAATGTCCTTTTTGAACAGGAAAGGGTCTTTCCCAAACTTTTGCCACTAAGTTGGTAGCACATTATTAATAGTCTAAACATTGTACACTGTAGCTCTAAGATCAGGACAGGAGTGTCCATTTACATTTGTGTAGATCACAAACTAAACTAACTTGTCCCAGTGCCTTGAACAGGAAATGCCAGACCTGCTCGGCCCCTTCTCAAGCACTACATTTTCTGTCACAACACTTTTTGATTAGTCTAAGTGGCTAGCATCAGTAACAACTTCTGGTTAGACAGAAAGTGAAGCTACTGGTTATTGTTAATGTTAACAAACAGTTCTCTCATACCTGACTGGATTTTGGAGCTGTAAATTCCCTGCTTTGGGATTACAGGCCTCACTTTATGAGCAACGACTTGCTGTTAGCCTTCAGATTAAACCTGCATTAACTGATTTTTGGCCACTTGAAGCAGTGGAAACAAACTGCAGACACAACATTGACATATTATCACCTTGTAAATAGTGAATGTGTTAAAGAGTTGATTCTTTCTTTGATTCTTTCCAGCAGATACAAAGAACATTAGCTTTCGAATGAAAGTGTGTGAAAGTGGGCCAATTTTCTTTTACGTTTTTGCTTTGCTTTGGTCTCCACCAGCGTCTGGGAGAATTATGTTGCTCTTCAGCTGCTAATGCTCCATTATGTTCACAAGCTGTTTGCTTCTTTTGGCAGGTAGGGTACAATGAGATGTGTCTCACTATAAACAGATAATTGTGTCTGAAAACAAAGCTGATGAGAGCAGAGAGAATGAACCAAAGCAGCCAAGTTTTGGAGTGTAAAACCAAAACATTGAGTTGATTGGAGTTGAAAGATAAAGAAATACTCTCTGAAGCCGAGGGAAGTGTAGAATTGGATGAGGTTTGTCCGGGACGCTCTCATTCCCAGGTCATTAAATACTGACACTTTGCTTTGAGACACACAGGGCTTCCAGCGAACTCCAATTCAAACCCATCTGCAGCAACACTTGAAACTGAGAGCAAGTGATGCAGTATCAGAGTGAGTAAGTCGGCATAGGGTGGAAAACCACTCTCACCCAGAAGACTTAAGTTTGTGTCAATGTAATACTTATTTTGACCCAAAACATGATCTTTTTTCTTAATATAACCAAGTAGTTTTGTCACCTAAACATAACCATGTGTAACAATGTGATCCAGCTGTGTCACACAGATAGGCTAAATGGTGCCATGTGCATCACTATCAGATGCTGAGGGGCAAGACAAAGGGCCCATCCACACGAAATCTTGTCAGGGTCATAGTTTTAAACCAGTTCGGCCTTTCATCCACATGATACCGGTGTTTTCCGAGGTCAAAACCACATCTTTTTGAAGCGGGGTTCCAGAGTGCACAAATCTGAAGATGCCGCCTTTGCGTCTTCATGTGTACAGCCAATGCGTGACTTTTGGCGGGCAATGATGTCACAGCCTCACCTCTCTAACCTCTGACTTAACCCTGGTAGGAAGCCGTCCCATCACAACAACAACAACAATGACTCGAAGCAGCAGCTCGACTTCGTCGTCAGTCCAAACCAAAGTCTGAATTTGTTTTCGCCATCTTCTTGTTGTGCTTGTTCTGGATCCTCTTCTTCTTCTTCTTCCGTTTGTACACACCACGCAAACTTTTTGCACATGCTCCGTGTTTTCTTCTCCAGTTCAGAGCTGTATCTTCCAGTTTTTTGTAGCACCATCTCCTGGCTGGGATATATACTGCAGCCTTTTTAATGCGGTTTCAGTGGCTTGAACCGGCTTCATCTTGATGCCTGCATTCTTGAAGTTGACGCCATGTTCACAGAACACTGTTGCAATCCGATCATTGTATTTGGCGGTTTCAAAAAGACAAGTCTTCGTGTGGACATAGCCTAAGTGTCAGTGTTTGACAACCTGGGAATGAAAACAGCTTGGTTTGTCACTACAAATAAAACCTTTTACAAGAAAAAAAAGCAGTCATGTGACCCCTGTTAAAATAAAAAATATTGATTATAGCAGCAATAAAAATGAATCTCAGCCAAATCACAAAATACATATGCTGTTAATATGTGGTGAAGTTTTGATCTGATGCTCAAATGGTCAAGAATCCTTTTTGTGAGACTCAACAGAGATGCATCAAAGTAGCACTGTGGATAATCCACAAACTTCTTTGGGAACTACTGAAATTATTCACAGTAAGGTCTGTTTGTCCTTAAATGCACCAACAAGGACAGTTTTCATAATAGTCCCTACTCACATTACTGTGATAATGGCAGGATAATGACAGTAATGACACTGACAATATTGACAGTGATGGATTACAAACTAAATCTGACATATTTTCAAGTTGATCTTCAGGTCATATTGAATTATATTAAAAAACTATGGCTGTCTAGAGGGTTGGAAACTATTTTTAAATCTTTTATATAGTTCGGGAAATGGTGTGTGATACAACACTTATGTGTATGTGTTTGAAAACATGTACAAGTCTCTGCACAGACTGTTTATTATTATCTAAGCATGCTGATGTGTAGACACTAGCAAAGGGGAGAAAAAGTGACTAAACAGATCCCTGCAATTGCTCAGAGGAACAGTCGGTGCCGAACATGCTGTGACGACTCATTAGACATAATGACTTAAAGAGGCAGAGGAGTAGTTCTGCCTGGATGTAAACATGCTATTAAAGAAGGTGTTTTGAAGCAGGCAGGAGTCAAGCACAGACAGGAGGATGGTTCATTCAGAGAGAAGCAGCTCAGGAAGTGAATGACCGCACTGTAGAAACCTTAAACACATTCGAATGAGACGGCAGAAAGACTGATCTGCCTTTCATGTAGGTGCACTCACCAACAATGATTTCATTTTCATATGCCCAGCAGCACATCGCTCTTTTGCAGCTCTGGACAACAACAAGCTGATCCTGATGTCATTACAACGTTCCTTTTTTTCTGTCTAAACATAATTTTTTACGAGTGTGTGGAAAGAAACAAGGAACAACATCTGGCAAAAACGTGTGTTTTTTAAAGGGACTTGAACAAACCCGGTTTTGTGGGACTTTGGGTAATAGGTCAGAGAGGCTTAGCTCAGGGAAACTTTGGGCAAACAGAACTGAACGCTTAAAAAAAAGAGGAAAAAAAAAAGAGGCACCCTTGAAGTTTGCTGCGAGTTGCTTGAGGGCTACTGGAGTTGGACAGGCTACTGTAAGATTGTGCGCAACACTTTAAAAAAACTGCTTTAACTCCTGTTCTCCAACAAATGATATTAGGGTTTTGTGCACGTTCCAAAGTGGTTTCCTCAAACATTTACTGGAACCAAGTTTAAATATAGCTCTGCAAGGATATACGATCAGTTACGAGCATATAGAATAAATATACTTAATTCAAAGTGACAGATTCCGCTGTACACGCTGCGAATTAATGCTGAGTAAATAATCAAGGAGACGTAACTGTGTCAAATTTTAAAAGACTCAATAAAAGTACCAGTAGTATTACCAATAACAACAATGTAGCCTTTCTGTTTTTCCACTTACCTCACCGCTGAGCTGCTTTATAAAACAGCTTTTTGTTGTTGTTATGCTGTCACAGCTGCGAGGTGCTGTGGACGGAGTTAAACCAAAGAGAAACATGGCCAAAGTCTGCACAATCAAATGCTCTGTAAATCCATGTAATGTCTCTCTTGAGGGCCTGAGTCAATTCCTATTAAAGGAAAAGTTTTTACATTTTCTGAAATATGCTTATACTTATTTTACTTACATTCTGTATATGATGCTTCAGACAGCAGCTGGTTAGCTTAGCTTAGCATAAAGACTGGAAGAGAGGGGAAACAGCTAGCCTGGTTCTGTTTAAATTAAAAAATGTGCACCATCACCTCTAAACTTAAAGGTTCTGTCTGTCACATTCAGAGCATTAATATACAAACAAACCATTTGCTATGTAAAGAGTAACGGCATCCTTAGCAGAGAATAGTGTATGTGTGTAAACTTGCTAGCTCAATGCCGCCACTTCGCACTGCTCCTAAACGGTGGTTACCATTGATATCAGGACGGTGTTGTCACAGACATGTCATGCCCAACCTCCAGTTCCTCCCTGTTTAACACTGTTATCTCTGTCAGCACTGTTGCCATTGTTTAGTATTGTTTATGGAGTTGGCACCATTATCTGCTAGCCACCAGCCCAGCCACCTCCATTTTGAGAACCGTTTCCGGACAACTCATACACTCTGAACTTCACACAGAGACACTTCAGTTCATCCAAAAACTGAGAAAAGAATAAACTGTACCTCACTAAAAAATTAAACTTTAACTTGTCTCCACACTTTGATTATTGTACATTCAATCCAGATGTAATGTGTTAATTATTGGGTTTGAGAGGTACTGGTGATTTTGCAACCTTTGGACTGCTGATTCCGATGGCTCATAATTCCGAAACCTCAATAGTCTGAAAAATGTCCCATTGAGCTGAAAGGTCATTTTTGCGACAGCCTGGTATTTCGAAAACATCACACATTTCTCCGAAGGGCCATTCCTTTGAAAATAGGCTACATGCTATACCAAACAGAACCACATGGCCAATTATCATGCAAAATTATGTAATCGGACCTCCCTACTATGGCGAACATGACCCACCCTAGGCTGCAATCACACTCCTGATACCTAAACCTAACCAACCCAACCAAGGAAGGCAAGAGTGCTAGGCAATCAGTCCGATGATGTCATTCTGCATAATTAGCCACGTGTGTCCGAGAATCAGCCTTTTGGAGCAATGCATGTTTGTTTTTCGGGATGCGGATGTCATAATAATGAGCTTTCATCAACTTCAACTATTGGGGCTCTGGTATCATAAACCCTGGTAACAATGGGCACCAGGTTTCTACCTAATTCCAGTCTTTTCTTATCTGGGCTGGCTGTGGTTCAGAAAGTAGAGTGGGTTGTCCACTGATAGGAAGATCAGCAGTTTGATCACTGGCTCCTCCAGTCCACATGTCCAAGTACTCTTGGGCACAATACTGAACCCCAGATTGCTCCTGATGGCTGTTCTATCAGTATGTGAATATATGTGCACCATGTATGGCAGCCTCAGCCACCAGTGTGTGAATGGGTGAATGTGACCCGTAGTATAAAAATGCTTTGAGTGGTCAGAAGACCAGAAAAGCACTACACAAGTGCAGTCCATTTACCATCTATCAAACTCTTGGAAAGAAAGCAATAAGCGTACATCCAAAAAAATCATCATCTACTTTTTAATATTATAAATTACACACCATTAAAGACGATGCATTGGTTAACAGTTTGTGGTAGGCCTATGACACGGGATGAAAAATGAAGCTCCCACTGCACCTTCTCACTATAAAGGTATTCACTTGCTGTAATGTGAGCTGGTAGTTTGGATAAGATCATCCACTAAATGGCTGGTATGCTGCCACCAGCTGCAATTATGCTAACAGCATATTTGGATACCATTGCATCTTACATATTGTACTTTTCTCATTTCACTTAATTCCCTTAAATCTACTCACAACTGATTACCTCAATGTGAGCAGGCAGCCTAATGTTTGACAATACATTTCTTCCTCATCACATAATCTCTTGGTCTCTTCCCGTCACTGAAATCTGTGAATAGGCAGAGACATAACTTAAAGCCATTAAATCATGAGTTGGCCACCATCATGTACATACTGAAGTAAACCATTTTTAGCTCAGAACAGAACAGAGGAAGGGGATATATAATACCCCTGTTTTGGAGTATGAATAAAGGCAAAGCTTTGTTCTCTGTGTCTGTAAACGGTTTGGATTAGGACTACAGATCCAGGACTTGGAGGCATAATATTCTCTGCGGAGCATGGCAGTAGCCATGACAGCAATGCTAAACACTGCAGCCTCTGTCCTGAAACAGCAGTATCTGGGACCTGGGTAGTTTTGGAAAACAATGGTGGTGATGACTGAAGTTATTATTACTTTTTACAGTGTAGTAGATCCCAACAGCAAAAGGTCATGCTTTTAAAGGTATAATACTTAAAGTTAAAGACCAAGTGACACAATAGCCCTTTTTAAATAGAAACTGCAAATTTGCAGGAAAGCCCAATCCGTCTTCTTTCAGCATTGGCAGTATAAAAACAAAATCGGGGAGGGTGGCAAAATGCCGCCTGCCTACTTTTGTTTATACAGAATGTGCCTTTTTCAAGGCAATGGGGGGCGTGAGCTAGTAACAGAACGTGTAGCTCAGCGTGTGACGTAAACGGTGACGTACCGAGAAAAGCCACGGCTGGTCAGTCCTTTGGCGATTCTCTGGTACATTGGCCCGTCCTTCACAGTTCCCGTCATCTGACGGTTAATGGCCTCCTCGTTAGTGAGGGCAAGGAGGGCGCGCAAGTCTTTATCTCCCCAGTTGCTCATCTTCTGCTTTGCGTCTCCTTAGTGCTGCTAGATACTCATTCCTGCTATCAGCTGTTTCCTGGTTTGAAATCCATGCCAGTGGGTCGAACGTGCAGTGTCATCAACAGCCCCTCCCACAAGTCATCAACAGCCCCTCCTGAGGCGGAAAGCCGCCTCGCTCTGTTTAGACCAAAACCATTCCGCCAATATGACTACCCTACGAGGCGGAAAATTGGGCACCTTGGATCAACTCGTCAATCTGGCTCTGTGTGTCTAAACGCTCGCAGCTTGCCGGCAAAACGGACCGACATTCACGGAAAATCTGGCAGTGTAAAAGGGGCTAATGAATCCTCTCAGCCCATGGCTTCTCACAGAGAGCAGTTGACTGTCAGGTTACATTTATTGTTGTCAGCCATACACAATGTTTTTGACTTTGAATCTTGTTAGCACAATGTTAGCTTTCTAGCTAACAGCTGAGCAAAAGGGTGCTATGAGTTTAGTGGACAAGAAATATCTTATTTTGCGAAGTCATATCTAAAGTTCGTCCTATAAACTGGAGTAGGACATAATGTTTCCATTGCATTAGAATCTCACAAGGCGGTAATGACTGTTCCAGGCAAGCCCTCAGGTGTTATCAGGTAAACAGAGATTTGATTGCAAAAAGCATACAAATTTAAATGACTACTCTTACGTTGTATTTCTTTGGTAAATGACCATGGCATAAGTGGAATAATGTCCTTCAAGGTGTCCATTGTCAGTTTTCAATGGCCTTCACAGCGGCCATTAGAAACACTTCGTTGGGCATTATCCCAAATAATGCATTTACCAAAATGATGAACTTCTGCTTTTAAGATGCAGTAAAGGTCTGTGGATATGAGGGGAACTGCAGATGGTAGTTATGTGGGTTTTACAGCCCAGTCACTAGAAAAAAATGTTGGCATTGTACATTTCTGCAAACCACAACGACATTACATTTCAGTATTTCTGATGTGACGTGGTATATGAGCTGATTTTGTCTCCAGGAGGTGTAGGAGGTGGCTTGGCACTGAGGTGGAATGCCTTCATGAGCTGCAGATCACTATTCAAGACCAGCAAATGACGAAAATGATTGTTATTCGTGATTTGCAGAAAGGTACAATGTCAACATTTGTGCTAGTGATTGGGTTTTATTGATTCCAATATTTCACTTATTAAACTAAAACTAACAAGTTTCTACTACCTGTTTGCTACCTGTAGCCACAGTACATTACTCTACTTCATTAATAAACCGTTGACTGAGAAATGCAGTCAGATGAAAGCCAAACAAGACCATCTTTTATGCACCTGATCCTCTTGGCCACCAGCCAGTAGAAAGCATTAGCAGAGACAACAAAGCAGGGACATTAATCTCACAGCAGGCATTATGGGGATTTTGCATATTTTGGTGCCATCCGTGGGGTTTGGGTCTGAGTAAACTGCCTTTCTTCCATATTTGCATCAGGTATTTATCAGACACCCACTCACAGAGAGAAGGATGAGCCTGCTCCATTGGTTCCTTTAAAGGGAATATCTGGTTTTAGATATCAGGTTGAATAGGGACTAACCTATTTACACAGGCCTTATGTTGTTAAATATTCACTAAGGAATTCTGCTTTGGGAGATGAAACATAATTGTGGAGGTGTAATAAAACCCCAGTATCAGAAATATTTCAGAAAACTGCCTTCAGCAAACAAGTGTGTGTGTGAGTCTAAGAAGCAGGTCTTCACCAGTAAAAGCTCGACCCCTCAGGTTTGTTGATGACAGAATGGGCTCGCGACCTTGAAAGGCAGGTGCTGAACTCTGGCCTGGCCGTGTTTTTATAGGTTAAACAAATGAAAAGGGAAGAAGAGTAAATAAGTACAGGATGTATGGACGTGGAGTGACAGAGAGAAAGCAGATATGGTGACAAAAAACAGTTAAAAACACAACATCAATGTGATGTGGAACAGTGAACCCTGTTACATATCATGTGCGTCATTATGTCTGAGGTATCGGTTCATTAACCTGTCTCTCTCGCTTTCTCTCTCACTCGTTAACCTTGAAACATACCTGGACTCCTGACCAAAGTGTCATGTGTTGCTTCACTCAACATCCACTGCCATCTGCACCAACAGCCACACATTACTGTAACACTCAACCATAATAACGTACATATATTCCACTTGAGTGTTAAATTATCATTTGATCCGTGTGTTAAACTCACAAGCAGTTGACATAGTCTGGTATCACGGAAAGATATCAAGTAGAACACAGCGGAAACTTGATTTTGGAGTAAGATACCAACAGCATGCAGCTTATTATGTTCATTTGTTTCAATGACATAGCAGTGTGATGTTACATTTTCCCCAACAGTGCTCTACTATCATGTTAAAACTAGGGCTAACTAACTACCCTGCAATACAACAAGCTTCTTTTTTATTTTCATGTCTTTTGCCTGGAACCTGTAGCTTTAGCCTGCAGTGTTCTAGCAACATATCTTGTACTTAGCCACCAATCACATAATCACAACCTCATTTACAAGTGTCAGCTTTTTAAACCAACTCATGAGGTAGTATAAATAATAATATAAATTAGCTAGCCAAATAAAATTGAT
This sequence comes from Cephalopholis sonnerati, assembly GCA_019142605.1. NCBI lineage: Eukaryota > Metazoa > Chordata > Actinopteri > Perciformes > Serranidae > Cephalopholis > Cephalopholis sonnerati. The sequence continues at coordinate 32,012,912 of JAGQAX010000011.1, forward strand.
AAAAATCTGTCATCTTTGTCTGTAAGATTGCAGCTCGCCAACTGGCAATGCAACACGGCCTTACTCCCAACTTTACAAATGCCAACACTTGGTCAGTGGCCCTTTACATTACCTTACAATGCACCATTGTATTAATAATGACATAGTGTGCTGGTATGTGTAGCACACTCTGCTAGTGTTGATGTCATATGACATTACATTTTAGCCAAACCATGATGTTTTGATGTAAACCTAACCATGAATTTTTCTTGCCGAAACCTAAAGAAGTGATCGTAATTTTTTTTCCATACATTCTATTTTTATTTTGAAAAGGGACTGTGTGCAGTTTATGAGTGGAAACTGTGCATTTCCCATGAAAGTGGAAGTTTTAACTTAAGTTTTGTTGTCGTGTCACATTAGACGTCACGGACAGGCCAGAAAACAGGTTAGTAAACAGTAGAAAGCAGCATGGAGGCCTGTGAAAACTTTACAGTGGTTTCTTCTTTTCATATATCTGTCTCTTACTCATTCAGTCTCTCTTTCAAACTTGGTGCAGACTAATTAGGATGGTTGTTTGAGCGCTGCTTGGGCAGAGATGGATGGTATTTTGTGGTGGCATGCCATTGCAACTTGCAGGTAAAAGGACTAAAATTAGTGCATTTACCTGGGTGTGTTTCCATGACTGCTGATTAGAGCCGGAGCCAATTAATACCTGCGACAACAGCAGTCATTTAATCTTGGTGTGAATGCTGATTGTAACCTTTCCCATGACATTTAACAGCCGTTTTTCTGTGCAGTGGGAATGGGGCTTAAGCATCAAAAACTGACGCTGGAGGGGCACTGACCAAGCATCGGTATTTGACAAGTTGGGAGTGAGAATATGCTGGTAAATAAGAAGTCTGTTCTTGTGTGCCTCTCTCTGAAATCAAGTACCTATTGTTCCAAAAATACGAAGAACTGTGAGTGGTAAATCTGCCATTGTTATTATTGTATGCTGCTGATTGTGTAATGCTGGACTGGAGAGCATGACAGGGTCAGTTTGGATGTTTCTGGCATCTAATTGGGATGACTTCTGGACGCCTCCCAGTGCAGGTATAGACACGTCTTATTTAGAGGGGACCACAGGGCATAACACTGGCTGGATACCCCATCTGGCCTGGGAGCACCTCCAGATCCCCCTGGGGGAGCTGGATCTGGCTGTGGAGAAGGATGTCTCAGCTACCTTTGCTAGGCCTGCTGCCACTGCATCTCAGACCTGGCTGAGCAGTTGCAGCAATTACAGTTGCATAAAAATAGCACTGAAATATCTTCACACTAATCAGCCAACTTGTACTGTACACAGATAATGATGTATCTGTGATCAGCTATCCTATCAGGCTGTAATCTAGAGTGAGCAGATTTATGCTGTGCAGTGTTGAAACACACAAACATCATCATGTAAAGACACAATTCAGAGACAGTATCTACAAAGGTTATTTGCTGCACTGCAGCTCTGTATGAATTACACTATACCCTTAAATGCGAATCAGTATGTAGGCAAAAGGCAAGGACACTTAATCCATTAAATAGGATGAGACTTGCCAGTGTAACTAAAAGCCAACTAAGCTGTCTAAGAAGTGCATTAGACACAGGAGGGTTGTTTGTGTTGGTGGCAGCAGTGGTGATGGCTGGGGGTGGAAGGGTTGAGGTTCTTCGCAGCTTTATTAAAAAAAACTTGTTGCGTAATTCTCGGAGGGAATCTTTGTTCGCAACAACAAGCTGGGTTTTTACAAATATTTCACGTTGCTGTTGGTACTGTGAGTGTCTCAGGGGAGTGTCTGAAAATAGATGTGTGCACATGTGTGTTGGGTACTTGAGAAAAACAGCAACTTTAGGCAAAGGGTGAAGTGTCCTGTAATAAATGTTATCTCTCAAAAAAAACACTTTTCCTGGAAACATATTTTTAACATCTCAGAGGAGGTCACAGATGGATCAGTGTTCTCTCCACTGCTGTGCCGCAGATCTGATCATCTCACAGCCATCTACACATATAATAAAGCCTGAATCAGATTTGTATAGTGTAAAGTGAAGGGAAATAATCAGCTCTGACATGGCAGTGTAAATTCAGCCACAGACCTGCTCCAATCACCCAGTGAACTGCCTCAGCTTACTGTTTACATGGCAGGGTTTAAAGCTGCAGGGGTCTGGGTCAGCTGGCTGCTGGTTACAGATTAAAAGGGGTAAACAAAACTGTGTGTAATCTTAAACCTCCTCTCAAGGATCACAACAAAGTTGCAGGTGCCACTATCACTACACTCACAACATTTGACAATAATGTGTAGTTTTTTATACTGTATTTGAGCAGGGGTGGATTATGAGACAATGGGCCCCTGGGCACAGATATGCAAAGGTCCCCACCACCTTTCCTACATAGGAGCAAGACTTCATGGTATTTTTGCAACTCTTTGTAGTTATTGTGCATCTTTTTGTACATTTGTGTCTCTTTGTGGTCGTTTTGTAGTTGTTTGGGGCTCTTTGAGCTCATTTTTAGTCTCAGTGAGGTAATTTTGTGGCTCTTATTTTCCTTTTTATAGTCATTTTGTGTCTTTGTAGACATTTGGAGTTTGCTCGTGTTTGTGTTTTGTGTCTTTCTAGTCATTTTGTGTCTCTTTGTGGCGATTTTGCTCATTTTTGTAGTTATTTTGTGTATTTTGTGTTGTGGGCAACAGGGCCCCCGGGCACTCTTGGCCCCTGGGCCTGTGCCTGGTAGGCCCGTTCAATAATCCATCACCATCCATGGTGGTAAAGCACTACAAGTAACGCACGTGCATAAAAAAAGGTCTTTTAGGGAAGGAGTACTTCTTTTTACTCTAGTGTACTTTTGAGCCATTAATCTACTTTTTAGTTCACCATCTGCACCTTTGATAGTAGTCTGCTCTTAATACAGTATTGAGTGCAGGGGGGAATAGCACATTAGGAGTATCTCTTCTGCTAATGCCAAGTTGCCAGCTGCTTGGAGGAAAAAGAAGCACCACCTGTCCTTTAACCATGATGCGATGATGAAGGAACAAAACCTAGAACAAGAGGAAGCTTCCAGCAACAATCCCTGACCACATCTGGCCACAGTGTTTATACCAAAATCTAAACCAGACAACAGTCACATGATGAAGTGCTTGGTGTGCCTCCCAAAAAACACTGAGATCTTCACATTTGAAAACTCCCTGTCTAACTTCTTTGAGCACATTAAATTAGTAACATCAGACTGTTCTCATGCTCTGTTTGTACAATTTCCCACAAAAGTAATTTTTGTAGGAAAGTAAAACTCGGGAGGGCCTCAAACACGTGGCCAATGCACTGGTATGAATGAGGAGGGAAGCAGAGCCCATAAGGAGGCAGGTTGGGTGGTTAATGGATCACAAGCACAGGACTTCCCTCAAGGCCTCTCCTCAGGGGACTGATGTTTGGAACTGTGTCAACTTTGAGTAAACCTCACTTTAGGGTATGTCGTCACTGTGTTTCTTTTCTTGAACCTAACCACAATAACTCTACTAGCCTGAACCTGACCTTCGTAACTTAACTTTAAGTAAGTAACATCATTTGTGGGGTGCTAATGTGTAGGCTATTGTACGAACCAATGTATGAGGCTACATCATGCTGCACCATAGACTGTATATAAAGACGGATAACGTGTCTCTACTTACCCCTACTTTACAGAAGAGAAGCTAAACTATTCTGGATACAGCCGCTGCCATCTTGCACTGGTAACGTCATTCAGATCCACAGTCTGCACAGTAGCAATCTCTGCAGCTTCAAGTTTCCCGCCTATACATTCGTCCGCCACTGATTGCGAGCCCATCGACTGACTCAAGCGTTTGTCAGTCATGTTGTAAAATCCCAGTTTTATAGCATTAAATCTGCTAACACGGGGAGGGTGGGCTTTGCGACCTATACTACAGTTAGCCACTAGGTAATAATTGAGATGTTCCAGCTTCACTTTTGGGGAGCTGTTATGTCATCCATCTTCATATACAGTCTATCAGTTGCACATACTGTAGGTGACAATGTAGTTAGCCAGCTAGCATTAGCAATGTTAGTGTTTTCATGTGCATGGTTAGCTTTTGATCGTATGATAATGACACTGATCTACTTCATTAAAAAGTTTTATCAACAAGTGTTGTTTTGTTTATTATATTGTACTACTTCCACTCAGATGGTCATTTTCACTTTTACTTGAGTATAGACTTTCCATACTCAACCCACAACTGCATTTAGGGTTCCATGTTCTTGATAATCACCTTGTCCAAAATGGATACGAAACTTAAACTGGCTAGAAAGTTTTCACTCATATCTCCCTTCAAGTGCTTCTTGGTCAGAGTGCCAGCTTTTTTAAGGATATCATCTGTAATCGTTATAAGCTTGAAAAATGCACCCAAGATGCACACATTTTCCCCATTTCACTTTTGGCACATTGCAAGCATTACCAGAGGAAATAAATCAATTTGACTCATTAGGTCCATCTGGTGCTTGCGTAATATGCATACGAGTAGGTGTTTTGTGAGTTTGAATAGAGCAGCCGAAACCAATTAGTTTGTGGGGCAGAGAAAAGAACCTCTGTGGACTTCATTAGACTCTGTTGGTCAGTAATCTCACTGAACCCTGCATTTCCTCAAATATAACATCAAATTAGACTTAAAATATATATCTTGGGACCTGCAGTTGGTCGCAGAGATAGCTTCTGTAGAGCCTAGCCTAACAAGATACCAGGACTTCCTAATATATTTAACAAGCTGACTACTGATGTGAGTGAAGATGTAATCTGTGTGGGAAAACAGAGAAGTGTTGACTGTATGCAGTGAACAGCAGCCGCCCTGCTTCTCTTTAAACACTTTGTATCCAGCAGCCTAAAAGGAAGGACCTCTGTCTGATTCCCGGTCAGTATCCACTGAGAGAGGCTGGACATTTGCTAAATGAGCTGTGGTCCATTTCATCTGTGAGGAAAGCAAATGTGTTGAGAAGAAAAACATTGAAACTCAAAATGTTATCGTAGACAAAATCCCATTAGGTGTTCAGTGTGTGTAGCAGCAGTGGTAGGAATCACACGGGTAAAGGCCCTTTTTCTCAGCAGACATTTTGACTTGTCATAGCAGGAAACACACAGGTGTTACTGATTACATAATGTTGGCTCTGTTCTATTAAAATGTCCCAGGAAGCCGAGACAGTGCAACGCTGTGGTCAGAACTGCTTGTCGGACAGTTGAACGACTTTGGAAACCCCATGCTTATGCTATTTCCGACATCCAACAATCATGTAAGACAGTAAGCTTCTCTCTCCTCCACAACCACATAGGTTGTATTTTCCTACACTCTAATATGACCCACAGTAGCGTTACATAAATTAGCATCCCTACCGAAGAGCCAGTAGATGACAGTTGAAATGGTCACAGTGACATATGCTGACACGCTACATTATGTTGTTAAAATAACTTAACATTGACTTTTGGTTTCACCTAGAACACAAACACCGGTCTCCTTGATGAAAGTCCTGTTTTTGTTTGATCCATCCACCTCCCCTCCCTCCTAATCTCAGCAAACTTTGTCGCTTGTTACAGCCTAAATACATGGGGCACAGAGGTCACGTGGTTGCTCAGCTGTGTCGCATTGCCTCTGGTACGATGAGTTATTCATTTAAGTCATTTTAAAACAGATTAGACTTGGTTTTTTTTTTTTTACACAATTTTGTGTAGTTTTTAACCATTGGAGGACTGTGTTCGTGCTCAGCAGTCGTATTGCACCATGTCCGTGCCCAGTCTGTCATAACTACCATGACCACTGGAGATCACTGCCTAATTGCTGCTAGTACAAACCAAGCCCCAGTGTTTGAAATTGTGGCCAAAACATGGCATTACAACTTCCATGTCCATCATGCAATGCCTTGGGGCCTTAAAAGATTTTTTTCATTGACTCAACATTGTGAAAGAGACATCTGTAAATCAGGGGATACATTTTTTTTCTTAGCATTAGAACTAGGTGACTATTTTTTTTAAGGTTCATACGTTTAGAAAGTCAAAAAGAGCCACATAATTCATTTAATTTATCTCTACTTACATTAACAGTTGGCTAGCCCGGATGGTAGCTGCTAAGTTGGCAGAAGTCTCTAGTGCACTTGCTCTATAGGCCATTTTTGGCTTCATGCACCACTGAGCAACTTTCATAGAAATGAACAAAGCCCTACTGTATTGGGTTCTCTTTATAAATCAGTGGTACAACACATCGTACAAACTACATATTTTTGAATTTAAGGTAATCCTAAGATAGCATGTAAGGTACCAGAACCCCAGGCCTGCTCTGAGAAGAAGTTGTACATACAGTCATTGTAGCTAATGTATCATACATTTGTTGTAGAAGTAGCAGGAAGTACTATCAGTGGTAGCCTTAGCACAACTGCAGTTTTAGTAGCAGTAACAGTAGAGGTTGTAGTAGTACTAGTGGTGGTCCAATATCGTAGTTGCAGTAGTTGTCGTAGCAGCATTAGTAGAGGACGGAGTTGCAGTAGTAGGGCAGTAGATGAAGGAGCTATAGTAATAGTGGCAGTAGCTGTAGCACCAGTAGCATTAGTAGCTGCAGTTGAAGTAGCTGTAATTTTAGTTGTAGTACCAGTATTAGGAGTTATGTTTAGTAGGCTAATTGCCAGGGTATTTGTTGTTGCAGCAGTAGGAGCAGTAGTAGTCTTTATGGTCTTAGCAGCACTAACAGTAGTAGCAGCTGCAGTAAGACTACAGTAGGCCAAGTAGTAGTAAGACAATAGTGTGTTTCTTTACATTGGGAATTCACAGTCAGAAAATCAACTGGAACGTCCCCTTAAGTCAGAGGAGTAACCTTGCCAACCCCAGCGTCAACATCCAAGATGGCTGCTCCGCGCACCAACAGTAGTATAAGCTGTAGTAAATACTGTTTGTCAGCACTTCTGTCTCATTAAAACAGTCATACACACAGTACTATCCGACTGTTATCTGTGGACATGTTGCTACAATGTTTGTAAATGCCCTGTGGTGTTGTTACCAACTGGTTTTGCTAAAAACAGCTTGGTTTTCTAACTTGTTGTACTGGCATGAGGTCAACTCAGGTGTAAAGCTCAGACTTCCAAGGTAAATGAAATGCAGCATGAGTATTAATTGCAGTGGCAGTAACAGCAGCAGTAACAACAGTAGTAGCAGAGTCCCATGCAAAACAAACCTCAGTGTGTGACACTGTGTATCCTTTTACACAGCATAATAGCCACTGACTCTCTATTGTATACAAGTACACACTGAAACACTCCTAATGTTTACAAGCAGGCTGAGAGTGGATCATTTATCCAAACACACTGAAAGGTAATCTAACCTACGCAGGCAAATCTAATTAGGTTGGAGCCAGCAAAGTTACTCCAGCCCGGCAGAGGTGTTTATATGAGGTCTGCTCAGCTGGAGTGAAAGCAAAACTTCTATTACTGATGTTATTAGGCAGCATGTAAACACACTCACTTACCTACTCAATGGCTCCCTCATTCACTCAGTCACCCAGCCACCTATTCAGCCACGGTCATCTGAAACGGGCAAAAAGCTCAGTGTGCTTTCCAGGCAGCAGAAGACTGACTGAACTAAAGGGCCGATGTGTGTACCTTTATTTTCTTATGTATTTTAACAATTTAAATATGAAATAAGTTAACATACGCATTTTAAGGTAAAATTGTGACATGACTGAATGATGCGACATCTGCAATGAGCTGTAAAATTACAGAAACTTTACTCCACAATACAATGACTCACATACAACACACTCACTGGAAGCACTTTTGGAAAATTATACTAGTAGCAAAATGTAAATACAGACGCACAACACAATGAAAAGAACTGCATGACCTATCATAGTCCTCTATAGTTATTAAAAGAGTATGATGAAAGTGATTTTATGATCTGGTCTCACTCACAGCAAACACACACACACAGACACACACACGCACACACACCCTCCCTCCATTGACGCCAGACCCTGATCCGGCCTCTCTTCACCGTGAGCCAATTGCGGCGCGCCGAGCAGGCGAGCCTTCATGAGCCGACCCCCTTAATTTGACTGGTATAACATACCCAGCTCTGATCATGTGACGCTTAAGCGAACTACCAGCCCTCTGGAGAGAGAGTGTGATAGTGTGTGTGTGCGTGTATGTGTGTGCGTATGTGTGTGAGAGAGAGAGAGAGAAAGAGAGAGAGAGGGAGAGAATGTGGAGGCGTACAGCTATGCAAAGACCGTGTCGTGGACTTACATTGCCATTACGCACCATTACGCACTGACAGCTACTTTCAAGCGAAGAGCGCACGTCGCAGAGGAGCGGAGTTTTGGATTCCTCTCATATACAAGTGAGTCAAAGTAGTGTCGCTGCTGTGATTTTAAAGTGTTTGTTTTATTGTGCGTGTGAGCTTTCTGTCTCTCGTTGTGGAGTGCAGTGGGGAGCATGCTGCTGAGTGAACGGAGAGGAATTTGGTATCTTTACTCCGTATGCGCACTTGTAGCGACACTGTATGCGCAACGCTGTTGCCCTCACCTTATCTATATCCCGTTAAACTAATGTTAGCACTTCATTTTTCCGCAATCGTATCAGCTGTCACAGTGTTAAGCATGTCGAGTTAACCTCCATGAGTGATTATTGGTGCAGCGTGGTGAAGACCAGGAGCGCATCATGCTGTCAAAGCCTCTTTGATGTTTCACGGCGGCAGGGTTACCATAGGGCAAGTGACTTAAGACTTGGATTGGAAGCCAAGGTGTTGCCAAACTCTCTTTCCAAACTTTTTCCCATGAGGTGTCAGCCAAGCGCAGCAGCGGTCGATACCAGCCCCCCGATGTCGTATAAAGTATCACAGAACCGACCGTATCTGTCGAATTTTGGCGTTAAATCACATTACATAACTTACTGAAAGTGGGGAACAACAGCAGCGAGTCCTCACAAAGACACTTGTTTATAACGTCCTCTGACTGTAAACATTAAAATAAATGAAGTAATGACACAAATAATAATGAGTGAATGTAGTAATGAGTTCCCTCTGGAGCAGCTGTGAGGACCTCTGGAGGTGTCCGGGCTTCACTTTGGAAACAGGCAGCTTTTTATCTTTACAGAAGAGGGCGCACAATCATTTTGTTTCAGTCTCTTTTTTTATTGTTGCTCATGCAGCGCACATGCAGCCTTTTAAGGTTTTCAAAGGGATTTTATCGTCATGTTTAATCATCATAAGCCACTCTTTGCATCTGAGGCCATTTGATTTTTTAATCCATGTAAATGTAGAAGCGGTGCATTGTTTGCGGGCTGCTTGCTGGATAAAAATAGACACTAAATCCTTTACTCATCATCCCATTGAAATCTGCTGATCTTGGACTGAATGGCTGTGATGAAATATCACCCTTTTAACCACTGCATTCACCTTTCTGTTTCTGTGTATTGCTGTGTATGTCTCTTAAAGGTATGTAGCATTGCAATTCTTTTTTTCCTGTCAGGTTTAATAAGGACCTCTAGGGGGAACTAAATGGAAACACATCATTAAGTGACAGCAGAACCATGTGGCTTTAATGTTAGAAGTGGTGAGAAATGGGAACCCCTGATTCCACATGGTCAGCTTGAAGTCTGAGCCAGCAGCTGCAGCGTCCACACATACACACACACACACACACACACACACACACACACACACACACACACATGCGTGCACACAGTCTTCAAATTCCACTTCCTTCACACGTGGTTGATTTTCCTTTTGAAGTGCCATCAGCTGCAGCGCTCTTAAACCAGCAGCAGGTAGTGCATAGAGACCAAATCATAATCATAAATTTAGGCCTTTCTGCTGGTTTACTTATTCGGACTCAGTATAAACTTGAGGTATGTCAGGTGAAACATTAACCCCGGGTCAGACTGGCCTGACTGAGTGCTGGTGTTTTAGACATGAATCATTCTTCAGACCTGCTAAATGTAAAGTTAGACTGAATTAAAATCAGTACAGTCAGAGCAGGTGGTCAGTGCCTCTTTATATACATAGACAATGTAGTTTTACTGTTAGCCGTCCTACCTTAAGACAGATTTTTTTAACAGTCATGACTGATGAACACATTTATTTGTCTTTTGCAGGAAGAAGACAGAAGTTTTTCATCCAGCGGAACAGATTGATCTTCAGAGCACAGCTGCCATTCATCCGCACAGGAATGGTGGATCACTTGCCGCTTGGTGAGGAGACCTTCCTGTATTACAGCGGCTCCCCGGGGTCTGACTACAACTGCCTCTGTCACCACACAAGTGGTGGCACGTTGCCGGGCATCATGGTAACTGAAGCATGCATCTACGATCACCACAACTCCTACCAAGGGGTGACGCTCTCCTCTTCCCCTCGACTCTCTGAGGATGACCTCAGCGACTCCTCCAGCCCTCGTTCCTCCCTCTGCTCCAGCCCCGAGTCTTCGTCGCCGACGTTGCGGCACGTTCTCAGCTCTAGCTACGAGAGCAGGAGCAGCAGGAGCAGCAGTGGGAGCTGTAGCTCCTCGGGGGGAGAGAGTCAAGACAGCTTGCTGGACCTCCTCCTCTCGCAGGCCTCCCTCACCACCTCATTAAGTTCTAACGCCAGCAGCGGCTCTCATTCTTCTCCTCTATCTTCCTCTCTATCGCTCTCCTCCCCACCCTCTTCTTCATCTTCATCTGCCCCTCTTTTACCCATGGGCCTGGCCTGGGAGTCCAAAAGGGAGCAGCGGCTGAGTCTTCTCCAGCAGCACGCCAAAGAGGACTGTTACGAGTTCCCCGTCTTCCTGGACGACCTGCAGGATCCTGCGGCGCTCCTCTTTCAGCCCACGCTGGAGGAGATTGAGGAGTTCCTGGAGGAGAACATGACGGTGGCAATGGAGAAAGAAAAGGAGGGGAGTGATGAGGCAATGTCACCAATGTCAGAGGATGCTGAGGCAAAATGTTCAAGGACATTAGCAGGGGAACCCGTATCAGTGTCACAGAACTCAGATCAGACTGTGCCAGTGGCTCATTCTCCGCTCTCCTCCTGCACAGAGACCAAATATACACCATGTGCATCTGACATGGACAGCTCACCATCAGCAGCAGATGTTAGCTGTGCAGCTAGCTCTAGTTCTACTAGTAGTGTTGATGGGATCAAACAGGAGGATTGTGGTTCGCCGACAGCCTCATCAGAAGGTACCAGTGCCTCCACTGTGCCAGTCATCCTACAAATCCAGCCCATACAGATCAAACAAGAGCCCAACCCCAGTGCCATATCAGATGCTGTCACCCAGCAAACCCAACCCCCAAAAACCCAATCCCAGCCAACCCAGGCACCGTCGGACATCAAAATCGCCCAACTCCTGGTCAACATCCAGGGCCAGACTTTTGCCTTGGTGCCACAGCTGCTTTCCCCGACAAACATTACTGGCTCAAGCAAAAACGGAAGCACCATTTCGCCCAAATTTGTCCGGATCGCACCAGTGCCCATTGCCGCCAAACCCATCGGGCTTGGGGAAGGCGGGTTAGGTGCAGGTTCAACTGCAGGGGTCCTTGCTGGAGGTCAGCGGTACCAGAAGAGCGCGGTGGCAGACCTTATTAAAATGCACAAGTGCTCTTTTCCCAGCTGTAATAAGATGTACACCAAGAGCAGCCACCTTAAAGCCCATCTGAGGAGGCACACGGGGGAGAAGCCCTTCGCTTGCACATGGCCCGGCTGTGGATGGAGGTGAGCAGAACCGTGTCTTTTTTTGAAAAATCAAATAAAAATAATGAATGCGCCGATGAGAGCAGTCATTGACCGGAGAGATATAGCTTTATTAGAACACTCTTGCCTCAGACTTGAAGATATTGCAATCTGGATCTGATCAAAGGTTGGATGAGTAAATGAAGATGAATAGACAGATTGAAGATGGATAAAACATACAGTGCATATGGAGTGCAGGTTATGGATATATGATGCACTCGCAGTGTATCTACACCACAGAGATTACAGTAACCAGGGTTATCAACTTCCGTTGTGAACTCATATACAGACACCAGAAGATAGCTGTAGATAACTGACTCTTCCTATGCGTAGACTTTAAAGAGATGTACAGAGTGAGATAAGCTCGTCATATAAAAAAAGGCTTATTTTTAAGGCTGTTACAGATAAGAAGAGACTGTGACACTCTTCCTTTCTGAGGGCTGAAACGTGTTGGTCTTCAGCCTATTCACAGGAACAGAAAATGGTCAGAAGTCCTTCACATTATTATGAAGAGTGTCTTTGATGTCACTATGTAGTTTAAGAGAAGCAATGAATTGTTTTACAGGAGAGAAAAAGGTTTTACGGGCACAAAAATATGTGTAAAATATTCACTGAGAGGGTTCAGAAGGCTCAGTTTAGATAGATAAATAGTTTATAGATGGAAGGGGAAAGGGGTCATCTTGAGGAAAACTACATTCAAGATGGTTACACTTTGTACATGCTGGCTGTGTCCCCACTATCTGTGTGTTTTTGTACCATGGTTCAAGTTGTAGATTAGATAGAACGCTTTTTGAAGTTTTCTGCAGGCAGACTTTGCCCCCTGCTAGTTATTCCACTTGTTTGCTTACTGTCTGCAACCACTTCACACACACACACACACACACACACACACACACACACACACACACACATGCGCACACACACATTCATGCATCAGAGATATAGAGATAAATTATTGCAGAATCAAGCTCCAAGTTTTCACTTCAGTCATTTTCTCTTGGCACCCAGAGTTAGTGTTCAATCAGCGCTACATTTTTAAAGACTTCTTGGCTGCAAACTAGTGTAATTTTCTTTTCTGTCCTTTAATCATTGCTTTAATCTTTGCAAAAAAATCCCGATTTAAACTCTTCTGTCCAAAGTACAAATGCCTCTACGCATAAGAGTTATTGCCCAAGGGGGCACATAGTCTTGCTTGTGTGTGTGTGTCTGCTTGTGTCCATGTCTTTCCACACATGGACAGAGGCAGGGTTAAGTTAGGGCAAGCATTATGGGAAGGATGTGAGTTTAAGGGCGATGTTAGAATTTGTAATACCTTTATGTAAGGAAAGTAATGCAAATGTGCTACTGTGTATGAGAAAGAGTGAATCAGCAGATAGTTCAGCCTCATGCTTTATCAGTCTTCCTGCAACACTGCACTCTGTGAGGGCGCTGTGCACCACCTGCAGCCACTTAAAACTCTCAAGACCTGTCACTTTTTTTCACCAGGTGCATTATTTCTGGGCTTATATCCAAGTATTTGTGCCCATGTTATGTAAAATCAAGTAATTCTGGAAAAAAAAAAACTAAATGTCATGAGACATCTATACATTGTTTAAAGGGATATTTCATCCCCAAAATGATTATTTCTATATTAATTACTCATCCCTTGTTATGTTGAGTTCGTGAGGAAAATATTGTTTTTATTGCATGCCTCCATGGTGAATGGAAAATCCAATAACCGCAAACATTTGTTATGAATTGAAGTAAATGGGGGCCACGTTTAATAACAGCAAAAACATCTGTTTACAAACTCTCATACAACTTGTGCATTACAATCCCAGTCTCATTTATCCAGTCACATGCTCAGTATTCCTCAAACACATGCATTTTTGCTGTAATCTTATTATGTAAAACAATTTCGCATAAAAAGTCTCTCAAACTAACAAACAGCGCATGCATTCAAACTCTTTTTTTCATGCATTCCATGAAATTCTGACTTCCAGCTTGTTCATTGGCCTGGAAGTGACAGGTGCGGGTGAGTGACATCAGAACTCCCGGCCAGTTAACAAGCTTTTAATGGTATGCACCAGCAGAGTTTAAAGGCACATGCTTGCCAAGGCATGCTCCTCGTCCGTCACGTTCTATTAGCCACAGTCGTCATACGATTCCATTTGGCTTGTAGCCTATGGCTAGCTAGGCTATGTTTTTAGCATCTGGCAGCAACTTGACAACTGTGCAGTTAGCAATTAAAAGGTACACTGAAAGTGTTGTATTTAACATAGATAGTCCACACAGACATTTTATGGGCTTAATGAATCAAGGAATGAATTAATTATATTTATTTATTGTTAGAGATGTGATAGATATGATCGATAGAGGCAAGTCTTGATAAGCATGACCGTGATCAGTGTATGTTATGGAATAGACATATTCCGATATGCCAGAGGCTGCCAAATTTGGGCTTTTACAGCCAAAGTTTATCTCTGTGTTGAGCATGCCTTCCGACCACCCCTAGCTGGCTACTTCCTCCGACTGGCAGGCTACTCCATGGCCTTGTGGAAAGCCCTGCATTTTATATCACCACAAAGCAGGCTGTCTCTAACATCTTGCATTTGTGTGTTGCTTGTGTGTGTACATGGTAATTTCTTCTTTTGTGGAGCACCCTTCATTCCATTCTTTCGTCTAACTCCCAAACACATTCCAGGCACAGAAACTCTCCTTTCTTTAAGCTCATCGTGTGAGAAACTTGTACATGCTTATACACAGATACTGTGTAACTTGACATCAGTAACAGTGAGGAGAGACGAGCCAACACCAGAGCTACATTCAACAAACATGCTGAGTCTGTAGTAGGGGGATTATATTTAATGTGGCATCAATTTTTTTGCTGCGGGTGACATATGGATATATATGATGCCTTTTATGAGCTTGAGGGCCTGGGGTGTAGCACCCCCCACCCTTCCTCTCTTTACCTAAGTCTTTCTCACACAACTTTTGATTTGTTTTTTCCTTTCACAACATCAGTTCGCTTTCTTTCTTTGCATGACAGTGAACGTTGGTGCTCCAGCAGTATAAGCAGTCAATCACTCGGCTCTAGCTCCATTTAGACCCAGCTGACCAGTGACATCATTAGACATTGATGGATTTAGGTTGTGACGTTGAGTGACCAACATTTAAGTCAGGACAAAATGTGATGCCAGCGTCAATTTGACGCAGAATACTGACAACAGATGGCATTGATATTTTATTGTTTTTAAGTTGTGCTGTCAAGTAACCAAAATCCAGTGTCTTCCGAACAATTCATGCCGTCATCTTGACGCAGAGTAACAATATTTAGTCGTAAAATATAGGGACCAATGCATCTGCAAAACGTCATAGAACATGGAATTAAAATGTCTGCTGCCAGGTGGGGAGACAGGGAAAGACTAAACCATTTTGTGCCTTTAAGGGGTGAAAGAGGCCTCAGAGAGTTTACACTATTGGTTTATACAAAGTTCAGTCTTTTAACTGATTTTTTCGGCCTGTTTTAATGTAGTAATGGCACTTAGAAATAAAAAAAAATTGCCAAAAAAAACAAACAAAAGGAGAAAACATTAGGCTTCTCATGGGCCCCCCTCTCTCTGGGGCCCTAATCAGTCTCAATTTTCCCCCCACTGTGGCACCCCTGTTGAGAGCCATGCATTTCTGTACAAGAACTAAAACATTATGCCCCCTGTCCTCTCCAAATACGCTTCTGCCGTGTTTACATGACAGCAGAAATATACTGTGTTCTACAGTTGCCCTTTGCTTGCTGCTCTCCCTCTGGGCCAGGAAGTCAGGCACCTCTTACCCTCTGTAACCTTAGAACAGATCCATGTGTCTGCCCCCTCTGAAGTGGAGAGAAGAGGTATTTCATTGGCTGGACTCCTTTATATAACTCTGTGGAAGTTATATTTCTTCCTTTGCCAAACTTTTTAAAGCTTTCTGGATGTTTCTGCCTCTCTTTATTTGGTTGTAGTTTATGGTTACGCTCATGAAGTTCTGGATGCACTGACAGTCACATGTAAACACTTATAGGAACACATGCAGGCAGCACACACAGGGGCACGCTGTATTTTCAGCTCGGACCTGCATGGAGACTCTCATGTGAGGTTTGGACGGCTGGGCTCAAACCCAAACAGTTTGCTGTAATAACACTGTGACGTGTGTGTACTCGGCAGCTGTCATCAGGGCACCGGCTTGTTGTCCTTGTCAGCTGATGCATTCATCGTTACAACAAAACAGCGTTGGCGGGTGGTGACGGAGCTGCGGCAGATTGATTAAGATCTGGACTCATGTAAAGATAAAGTACTAATTTACAATCAGTCAATTATGAGATGTTATTGAATGGAAACAGCGTCCAGAAAACTAGCTAGAAAGAACAAATTGAAGAACTGAATCCAACTCCTCTGCTTTAAGAAAGTCCATCTGGAAAACCAGTCAAAAGAGGTTTTATGGTTGCTTGTATATAGTTTTACAAACTTATGTCACTGATTAGCGCTGTCATGCATTAATGTGATTTCCCTTCCAGCTTAAACAGAGTTGAAAGCGAGCCACTCATAAACACAGTGACAAGAGACATAAAGGGCTTTCAGCTGACAGCATAAAATAAACAAAAAGAGACAAAGATGACAGATAAAACTCAGTACAGTACATGCGCTTGCCAATGCCTCTGTTACTGTAATTTTCCAGGTGTGTAACTAACCTGACAGCCCCACCTCTCACGGCTGTTTTCACTACGCTCCGTTGGCTGTAGAGCAGAGTTTAGGAACAAGCCAGAACAAAGCCTGCGTATGTGTTTCCCACAGCGCCCACACTAATATGTATACTATGTGTCATGCTACAGCCACGCCAAGCTGCCCCAAGGACTTAAGTTGCTGGTGAAAAACACACTCAAGCGATCAACAGAAGTGCCCCCCCCCTCAGGGAGTTAGGAACTTGGAGACTTTGTCCGCCATCCCTAGAATGTAAGACGCTGGGAAGCCTTAGGAGGTTACATCAGGAGGAGCAGGGGTAAAGAAATAGAATAAGAGTTATAGCGATAGAAGCTGGAGAGAGACAGGTGGTGAGGGTATGAGAGAGAACTGGCATGACATCAGTTATTCCAAAAACAAAAAAAAAAGATGTGGATTTGAAGAACAATCAGTCTGTCTATTTGCATAAGTCCTAAACGCACGTTGTGTTGAAAGATCCCCCGCTGGTGCAGTATGTTATAGTTGGGCTCCAGCCCAGTTTGAGTCAGGAGAATAGCTGTACATGGTTTCTATCATGCCCCAGCTTGAAGCTGATATAACACGGCTTTAGGGTGTAATGTGTGCATGCGCGTCACACGCATATTACCATAAAGAACAAATGTGTAGTCACATAAAGCACAGAGCATAAAAAGGGCTGATGTGGTTTCAGATCTGTATCTTAATAAGCACATGCCTCTTGGTGTAGATTAAGAAACCCGTCTAATCCCTTTAACATCTGTAAAAACTCTCATGACAGGCAAGTCAACACAAAGTCATTTTGTCTGGAGGCTTTAGCACTTGTAGAGAGCGCTTGTTTTTGTTGAAGCTAAACTAATCAATTTATATATATTTAGAATTGATCAAGTGACTGTGTGTGTAAAACAGGTCACTTGAAGACCCAAAAAGAAATTATCATCCAACAGTTTCCCCTCAGCTCTGCGCAACATTAAAGGGACAGTTCACTCCAAAATCAAAATACATATTTTTACATTTTATGTGTAGTGATATTTATCAGTCGAGATTGTTTTGGTGTGAGTTGCAGAGTGATGGAGATATCGGCCAAAGAGATGTTTGCCCTCTCTCCAATATAATGGAAATAGATGGCACTCGGCTTGTGGTGCTTAAAGCTGAAAAAAAATACATTTCAAAAACTCAACAGCAATGTCTCTTTCCGGAAATCATGACCAGGTTACTCAAGATAATCCACAGACCTTGTTGTGAGCAGTTTCATGTAGGAACTATTTTCTTTCCAACAAACTACACCTGCCAACCGTATCAAATAGCAGAAGGAAGTATGCATCTACTGCTAGCTCACCTAGCACCACTTAGCAAGCCACTGTTACAGCTCAGCCGAGGTGGACGCCATCAGTGTTTACATCTCGCTGTGATACAGCTGCCAGATGTGGTTCAGAAGGAAGAAAATTGTTCCTAAATAAAACTGCTCACGACGTATTAACTTTAGCGATCACTTAACTTTTAATTTAGCATCATCAGCAGGTTGTAATTTGTCCAAAACATCGGCGTTTTCAACGTGAATTAGCAAATGTTAGCATTCTCACACAGAAAACTTAGATGAACACAGTAGTTATTAGACCTGCTTAGCATCGGCATGTTAGCATTGGTATTGTTAGCATGCTGACATTATCATTTAACTCAAAGCACCGCTGTGTTTATGTGCAGTCTCATAAGGCCACTAGCATGGCTTTAGACTCATAGTCTTGTTTTGACAGAGTGCTGCATGAATGAGTCCTAAAACCCAGAAATGAGTTAGCTTGTTAGCATTCCCATTTCTACTTTTGTTCTATGACATAAAATATGTCAGTAAACATCCCAGTCTTGAATTTTGAAGCTTGCAGGTGTCTGAAAAAGGGTGGTTGCTAATCAGTGGCTAAATGAGACCACTAAACATCACTGTGAACACAGCTTTACAGCCTTGTTGTGGTGGCAGTGTTAGGTCATGTAACTAGAGTGTAGCTCATTCATAGCATAACATTAGCTTTTTACTTCTGGTGACTGCATTTACACCTCAAAGGTCATAAAAGTGGTGTTCATTAATGGAGGTTATCTTGCTGAACGATGCGTCAGTATCATAAACTTGCGACAGAGCCTAATTTCTGCAACAATACAAAGTCAAATGGGATCCATTAGAACTTTTTGACAAGGGAACCAGGGCGAAGCTAATTTCCATATCAGCAAACAAAAAGACGTCATGCCTGCAGCACCCTGGTGACTGATTATCTGCACTACTTAAAGTATAATAAGCCTCTGTGATAAGAATGTAACCTGAAAGTGCGAAAGGCAAATAGATCCAGGGCTGCCAACTATAAAGTAATATATTTAAGTCTAATTGTGACAGTCATTAGAATTACGGCAGATATTCTCTGGATGTCTGACTGTAGCCCAAGCCAACACGCAGATTAAAAACGATCTCAATGCCAAACAATTAACCAAATGACTCATCAAGTCTGAGTGTTTGTTTTGAGTTTCTAAGCTTTTCAGATTCCACAGTTTAGCTTTATAAGCTCTGTCAGTTATCCTCCTTTTATTGGGCCATTAAAATGATGAATAGGCCGGTTGTGTAATCCGTGTGTAGAGTGGAAATGGTTTGAAATAACTGTGAGTGACGTCTTTATATCTCTGTGAATTATCACCTTCATGCCTTCAGCCTGCCGCCGCTGCTGCTACTGGAAATGCACCGGGAAGTAAAGCCATGGTACAGATGAATCTGATCTTAACGGCTTTAATAATATATACAGATAGACGCACACGCTCATATACAACAGGCACTACTCTATCATCCACTTAACCCTTCACTGTCATGATTTCCAAGCTTGTCGGAGCCCATAGAGACGAGAGCAGAGCAGGCCAGGAATAGACTTGGCTTAGATTCGCAGCGCTCATGTGTTGAGCTAAATATGGGACAGCTCTTTACCTTCACGGAGAAGGCGCAGGGCAATGCACATGTACAGTACAGCGTCACACCTCTCGGATTACCCCCATATAAAACAGCTTGACTTGACTTTTATGTTATTTTGCCGTTTGAAGCATGACTGCGTCCGTTATTTTTATACAGGAAGTGCCCTATACTATCAGGTTAGTTTATGCAAAGAGGTGGAAATGAGAGGAGAACTGTTAATTTTCCGTAGTGAAATTTATTGAGTGACTGACTGGGAATTAAACTCAAAAACTGAAAGAAGCAAGTGGGAATTTATTGTTGAAGAGATGCTCAACGCTCAGAAAAAAAATTGTATAATTTGATAAATCACATCCTGGTTTTCCTTCCGACAGGTTCTCCCGGTCTGACGAGCTGTCCCGACACCGCCGCTCCCACTCGGGAGTGAAACCATACCAGTGCATCGTCTGCGAGAAGAAGTTTGCCCGCAGCGATCACCTGTCGAAACACCTCAAAGTCCACCGCTTTCCACGAAGCAGCAGGACAGGACGCTCTGCAAACTGACTCTGCTGACCCCACTCTGACAGACTGACGCTCAGCGGAGAGAGGGGTGAGGGGTGGGTGGTGGTGGGGGGGGGGGGGCAGAGCGGAGGGGGGCTGCGTTCGTATATGTGTGTGTACTTGTGTGTGACGAAAGACAGAGGAGGGAGAGGGGGTGAAAGTCCAAACACCTTTTAAAGGAGTCTGTGCAGGACCCTTGAGCTCGTGTGTGTTTATGTTCAAATATGTACGCGTGACGTACATTCATGGTACTGTTATAATTTATTGGGTGGCGAGGAAAAGACTGTAAAAACTAAACTAAAACAGAAAACTGTTACTTGACACACCCTCACAGGTGGAATAAGCTTCTTGTATATTACAACTTTTTTTTGTCTCACTCAAATCTTTTAGCTGATCTAATTTGAAGACAGATTTGCTACTCAGAGTATTTTTACACTTTGAGGTGTGTGTTATTGTTGCTGGAGTCAAAAGCCTTATATAAATGAAAATGCATTACTAAGGGGTCTGCTACTATTTAAAAACCCCAGTTTTTTTACCTTCCTGGAGCCAAATGTTTTAAAGAAATAGCAAAAATGCATCGCTTAATGGCTTGAATTTAATTTGTTGCCCAACAGCAAGAGCTAACTGGACACTGGGAACTACTGGGGCCTTGGTTTAATTCTTCCTCGATAGACGGCAGAGTAAATGATGCATCAACATTCCTGTAGCTTTGATTAAGTGTCTTTGTTGCCTTTGAGTCCCCGTTACAGGAAGAAGGAAAAAACACTGTAGTAACCTCAAACACAAGAACAATGCTCATGTTCTTGTTGAATTACGGCTCACTAACAAAAATCATGTCACTGTGTAATTTGCACTGGCACACATGAAATTTTTTGGTTGTCTGCCCACACGACACAAATATTTGGTGTAGTTGTGTTGTGGTCTGGCTTGACTCACTGCTCCGTAAAACTTCTTTGGTCTCATCAGGTTCAAGACCGTTTATCACAGTGTTTTATGGCCTGTTTGGATCAAAACAAATTGGGTTGCAGCTTCATCCAGTGATTATCCTTTAAATCAAGTTTGAAAAGTATTTACAGAATCATAACTATATCATAACATGTTTTCTGGTGTTGTGATGCCATGTCAGTACTTTATGTCACTTTATTTACTTCATGCCACTGCTGTCAAGAAATATGAAAAATAAGACAAGACGGTAAATTCACATTGCTGCGAGGCACAAGGAGAGGATGGTGTCAGTGTGAATCAGTCGGACACGTGAATTCATGCTGCTCTTGAACGTATCAAATCTCTTTTCTCCTCTTCTGCCAAAATCAAGTCTCTTTTCCACTCTTTTTTCCATAGATCAATTTCAATACAGATTAATTTTACATATCCAATGAAATGAAATGATTTATACATTAAATTTGAGTGGGTTTTCTTTCCATTTGTTGAGAATGGAATAAAACAAAGAATAACGGTAGCATAAATACAGGAGAGGCACAAAGTGGTAGCTAACACTACAGCCCAGTCTCAAAGTGTTAACAGTGCATTATGTGCTGGTTGGTGTGAAACATGTTAAAATGACATGCTAGCAACACAAAAACAATTGAAGATACTTTGTAATAGTGGACACACAAATTAAGAATAAAAAGCAAACTTGGACTTTCAACCAGGAGACAGCTGTTTGTGTCACGTGTGCCACCAGAAGTCAACGCACTTACATGACTTTAAGGACTTTACGTAACAATGCAAAGTATGTCTGTGTCACTTGTGTCCTGTACATAATTATTTTAACCATAACCCCAATCTTTTCCTAAGTGTAACCAAGGATTTTTTTTCTTTTCTAACTCTACTAAACTGTACAAAATACATTTCTTTCCGTAAACCCAAACCAGGGGTAGGCAACCTGCAGCTCCAGAGCGCGTGCAACTCTTTAGCTCCTCCCCAGGGGCTCCATTTGGCTTTTATAGAAAATTATATGGAAATTAATAACCGTTTTTTTTTAACATTTTAATTTTCATTTATTGTTGTAGGACTAAAGTGATTCTTACGTTCTTCAACTGTGAAAATTCGTAGCCTATCCGCCAATTTAAAAAAAATGTTTTCAACATTT
This sequence comes from Cephalopholis sonnerati, assembly GCA_019142605.1. Classification (NCBI taxonomy): domain Eukaryota; kingdom Metazoa; phylum Chordata; class Actinopteri; order Perciformes; family Serranidae; genus Cephalopholis; species Cephalopholis sonnerati. The sequence continues at coordinate 32,034,904 of JAGQAX010000011.1, forward strand.
TGTCAACTTAAATGCGCGTCATGCGTCTGTGGCCTGGCACCTGTTTCTCTAAAAACATCACTTGCGATGGCTACAGTAGTCTTTAGTCCTCCTAGCTGGGCTAGCTGTGGATTCCGAATCCAAAAAGGAAAAAGTCTCAGGGGAAAATCAAGAATTTAATAGTGCATGGACAAATTTGTTTGCTTTCATAGGCAACGCAGCAAAGTTAAAGTACCAAGTAGTCAAAAACAGCCCACTCCCGAATAGCCACCTTGAGCTAAATCATATTAATTCATGGTCTTTTCACTGTATTAATATTGCTGATAGGCTAAATTCAACTTAAATGGCTGTGTTACCTTTATTATGAAGCTCAAATAGGTATCACAGCTCCAATTGCTGACAAAAACGACTCTTTTGATAGTAAAGGTTGCCGACCCCTGACCTATACCAAACTGCAAGCATTCATAACACATAATACAGACGTCATTTTAACATGTTTTGTGCCCACCACCATGTAATGCCTTGTTAAGAGGTCCATTTCACGTATGTCTGTGAGACTGCGTTGAAGATCAGCTACCATAAGCTACTGTACTGACCATAGCAGACTAAGTAAAGCTGTAGCAGCCAAATGCCCAAGTGTATTGAATTTAAAAAGGGACTGTTGTACTGCTTTTAAATTTGTGAAAGAATGAATATGCTTTGTCTTCTTTCAAAAATTACGTAGACTTGCTTTAATGTAAGGCCTATATTGAAGCTTTCTCAAAGGGGCATCAAGTCAATGGCTCTCCATTTTCTCACACTGAAGCCTGTTTTCTTGCCAAAGTTTTTTTTTTTTTCCTTTCCCTTCCACAAATTAATTTCATAAAATGAAATAAGAATTGATTCCCATATTAAATGTAACTGGATTTTTTTGTTTTACTTGTTGCCCACTTGTTGAGACTGGAATTATGTGCTGTTACAGCATCAAATAACAAATCAGAGGAAATCTTTATGAATCCTTTTCATTCTCTCTGGTCTTATTACTTGTTACAGCATATTCGTCACAGCTAAATAGGAAATTGAAGAGAATTTAAAAGACACTAAAATCTGTCCCTGGTCTTGAACATATCAAATCTCTTGCCATGAAACGAGATGCCTTTGTCTTGTACTGTAAGGGAACAGTGACTGTTTTGCTTTAACGGCACATTCATCTGTATAGATTGCTTTAGTGTGCGTCAATCTGCATCTCAGTTGAATTAAACCAAATGTGTGATGGGAGGGATGCAAAATGCCTGCTGCACAGAGGACGTGAGACGTAAGACGTGATCTCCTGTGCCATTAAGTTGAGGATCAATTGACAACATTCAGTATTGAAACTGAAGAAAGAGATGTCAAAGTATGAACTGGAATTGAGAGGTTTTTCTTGGAAGTGTTTGATTTGCTGAAACGAGTGTTCAGTGCACAGCAGCTGCTGGACGAGATGCCGTATGGGGGGAAGTGTATTATCGTTGTCAGGCATTCCTTCCATACAATCAGAAGAAACGCTTTTCTGAATGGGTGTCGTACGTGCGCCCATGAATGTATGTAAATAATGTATATGCATTTGAAAGGAGTACTGAAATATTCTTCTAGTGATTTCTGTGATTGTGAAAGATTTTTTTAAAAATATGTAAAGAAAGAGTACATAACGTGATAATTCAAATATATAGTGAAAAATGTGGTAACTTGCTTTATTTGTCAGGTTTTTACACAACACATTAAAGGGCTCGTGAAATGTTTCATAATACCTCCACGGATCAGATATCATGTATTTCTCTGACAGTTTCTCAACTAGCACAGCCACTTTGTCAGGTGCAGATTTCAATACAGCATGAAGTATTATGAAACATGTGATGAGTTGTGTGTTCTGTAAACACGCTACAAAGAAAGAGTTGCTTATAATGTTATATTTTTGCTTTTGTTCTTACGTAAAACACATTTACAATAAAAATCCCAAAACCAAAGATATGTTTCTGTTGTTGTGCTATTCAAAATGTCTCAGTCATTTTCAGTTTTTATCACACAAGCATCCCATAGTCTCTTTTTTTACATCAGTGTCCTGATTCTTTCTTCACTTTGGCAGAACTCAGTTATTCTAGTTGGCTCAGGAAACATGTTAGATTCAAGCCAGGCCTGGGCAATAAAAATGAATAGCAATTAGATGTTGATTAGATGTTAACATAAAAGACGACATGAAAGGCAACTGTTATCACTTTCCACTACAAACCACATCAAGCACTTAAAACCGCCGAAATAAATTCATTAAAGCGAGACTAACTAAGTGCTAAAATGTAGCAGAGCCATAGCACGAGCAAAGATGAGTCACAGTCAGCAAACTGACTGAGTAATGGTGTGTAACAGAACATCTATCTAAAGTCAACAGTAGCCACTATAAACTACTGGTCATACAACCAAGTCACCAGAATCAATGTTGGCATTGAACGTATTTACAAACCGTAGATATGTAATATTTGTATGTTATGTAACAAATGTGAAACTTCTTCATGTTTGAATAACGCTGTGGTTAACGTGTGGTTGCCAGAAAATGCATTGCACATTTATGCAAACCACAGATGTGTTACATATGTACATCAGGAACACTGTGATCAGTTTGTGGTTATGTCTGAGAAAAAATAACTTAATTCAACTTTTAAGGTGGAACATTAACTTGTAATGTTACTCAATGCATCAGCAACAACATGAATCCATCAACACAGCTTACATTTTAAGGCATTTCTGACCATTTCTTTAGTTGTCATTGTCTCTCTTGGATGACAAACGCTTTTGGTGATGGGTGGATCTTAAATCATTTAAAAATTTTGAACAAAAAAAGCGTACGGAGCGTCGTTCCTGTTGGCTCCGGCAACACTAAACCCCTGCGCTTGCCTTAGAGGGACTATATGCAGAAACACGCTATTTTTAAATTGAGAGACTCTCACTGGTGTCTGTTCTATTTTGTTCTGAAAATGTCGGCGTGTAACTCCGTTCTGTGGACCACAAACGAGGTGCAGACTTCTCTCTTTGTCATCAGTGAAAAGGAAATACAGTGAGTGCTGGACGAAGCAGTAAGGTACAACTACCCTGCCCGCATTTAAGAGTACTGTTTTGACTAGGGTCAAGGTACCGTGTCTGAAGGGTTACTTTTGGTCCCAAAGGTATTATACTGAAAGTGTAAACAGGGCTTTAATTGGTCTCAGAAAGTACTACAGTGGTATGCTGCTTGGGAGCCATCTCACTTGATGTCACTCTATCCACCATACCCTTCACCACCTGATGACAAAGTCAGCTCATATTCATGTACCCAGAACTACGTCATTTTAGAAACATTGATATGATATGTATGAAATGTACGAATGCAACAAAGGTACATTTCCGGAAACAAACAATAGCCCCTTTTCCACTGCAGGAACTTTTATCAATTACCCAGGACTTCTCAGTGCATTTCCACCAGGCAAACTTTCCCTCAACCCCAAACTTTCCCTAAAAAAAGTACCAAGTAGGGGGGTAGGACTTTTCAGATTCCCCGGAATTCTTGAGGGGCGGGGGAACGCTGATTGGTGGAACACACACTTGCAGCGTTCCGCACTCCCGTGCCAGTGTGGCTACAAACTTTATTTCATTTCTACAAGCTTCACTTTGTGTTTTGATCATTTGGAAAATGGAGCAGAAGAAGAGAAGCTACGAGAAGTGGACGGACGACGAGGTCCAGGCTCTTTTGAGCGTATTTGCCGAGGAAGAAATTCAGCGGGACTTCCAGTCGGCAACTCGGAACAACCGAGTCTATGGAAGAATAGCTGACAAGCTGGCGGAGCTAAATATAGGACACACGCTGAAACAAATTCATGAAAAGTTGAAGAAACTTAAAGCTGCAGTCGGTAGAAAGCCAGAAAACGGTTGATTTCTGAGTCTCATCTCAGATAGGTTTCGTTTCTCTCCGCCCTGAGCCCCTCCTACCAGACGAGCACGCGCACACAGCATTTTTTCGACTGAGTCGCTATCGAGCCGCTGCTAAGCCGCTGCTCGATTTCACGGTCCACTGAGGACAATTTCGAATAATGTCCGAGTCACAGGTAAGAAAAACTTATTTCGCAATCTACGTAAAGCTAATTTGAATAACTCTGAGCATATGAACGAACAGCAAATACTATTTATGCTAGTGTAAAATACTGATTGACTGAAGAATACAAAAGCTAATAGTGTTGGCGACAGCAGTCGCTCAATATAACGTTAGATAAGAAATAGCCTGCTAATTGTAGTGTCTTGTTTAGTGTGCGATTAGCATAGACACACGTTTGAAATATTGAAATGCTGCTCCGATGATTTTCGTAATCTGAAAATGTTTTACCTAACACTTGTTACATCATTATTACTAACAGAGCAGTCCGGATTCCGGGGATGTTTACGTCCCGGAGCAGCAGCTTACCGGTAGCCGCGTTTGTCATCTGCTTTCATGAAATCTAACTACACACAACTGTTAACGCAACACATTACGACAAATATTACAAGGTTATTCACTTAGCAGCTTACCTGTCCAAGAGAAGAGTGGCCAGCTCCGAATCCAACTTCAGACCCAGGCTATCCCGCAGTTCTCTCCATTTTTCGAACGCTATGCCGATATTCACACGAGTTTTGCTCCGAATATGGTCAGTCTTTCTTTTAGACTCTTTCTTTTCTAATTCTGTCTTCCTTTTTTTGGGCTGTTTAGCCGTGTATGCAGTTGTAGCCAATGCTGGAATAGCTATTTTACCAAGTCCACCATCCGCCATTGTCGCTTGCTGTCTCCTTCTGCCGGGGGCACGAGAACGCGCAAACTGCAGTACTACAGCCAATAGGACTGAGCTGGCCTGTGATTGGTTGATGCCTGGCGGCCCACGGCTGTTTCTTTAGAGGCTGAATACAGAGCCATGCTGAGGCGCAGAAACCTATTGCCTGTCTCAGGCCACTTGACTTACATTATGCTTGAAGGATATTATGGCATTTTTTCTCAATTATACTAAAACAATGTTGCCTACTGGAACTTTAAGCAAGATTAAAGAAGCTTCAGGCTTTCACAGTTGTCTTTGCTAATAACACCTTGGTTTTATTTGCGATGTAGTAAAAGACGAGGAACAACAGAACAACTTGAGCATCCTCCATCCTGGCCTATAATGTCGCACAAATGATGATGCCGGCATGTCGGTTGCAGTTTATGGCGTTATCGTGCTTGTTTGGCCTTCAGCTTCAGCTGATTTGAATACATTTTCCGGGACTTTGAGGTGCGGTGGAAATGCAAACCACGCAGATTACCAGGAATTCTTTGACCCAGGTAAATAAATTCCTGGAAATAAAAGTTCCTTGAAATGTTGAAGGAAAAGGGGCCAATGCCAACATTTTCTTCTGGCGACCATGCTGGGTCACACCCCACCAAGTTTAGTTAAGTGTATTGAACTGAGCAAAGGAGAATGAATGTGATGTCTCCTTTCAAAAAGTTCCATAGACTGTCTTAACATAAATTTATTTTACATCTCTGTTTACTCCAATTGGAACTAAATAACTGTGAAAGATCTCTTGCTCTACGAACAGTGACCTACACTAAGTGCTACAAATAATTATGTCAAGATTTCACAATAGAGACAGTAGACTGTAATTAAAGGATTAACAGAAACCACAAGGATTGAACCTGTGATCTCCTGTCTGACACTTACACAACTAAGCCACAGCACCACTGTGAGAATCTACTGACTGTAAAATGAGTCTCACTCACATCCTTATAAATTCATTAATACTCATTGTTTCAATGATTATGTTGAGAATACTTTTACACCACTGACATGACAGCAATACATTACCCAGAAACATACAGTGTATACATCAGCGCTGGCGAGAGCACAGCCCTGAACATTAAATAAATCCCAGTGATGTAACATGTCTGGCTCTAACAGTCCACTTCTATCTCCTGTGTAAACAGGCAACTGTTTGCTTAAATTTTAGCCATGCCAACTTTATAATGTAATAATGATGTGTCTGTAATCACTCCTATTTAGTAAAAGTGTACTATATTTACCCTCCTTCATTTTATTTGAGTGTTTATGCACCATGTAATGCCGTCACGAAAGAAAAGAGAAATGTTTCCATGCCATGTACACTACGTTCTGCTTACAATCCCACAATGCAATGTGTTGCATTTTATAGATGCAAAAATTGACGTTGTGTAACTCTACACCTGCCAGTGATGACGCAAAACGATTACAGCTTAAAGTTTCTATGGAACTGAGACATAACCTGCGCTTGGCTTTAAATATATAGCCGTCTGTCACTTACCTCATAAAACTAGAAATGATTTTCATGATCTCTTCTGGTATGTCTTTTAAAGGTCAAAATAAAATCCTATGTACAAAGGTAAGGTTAAGTGACTCATTCAAATATTTGGTCCGTCTACTTTTTTTCCACATATAGCTCAGGGCGAGAGAGAAAACAGTCTTTCCCGTAAGGTTGCATAAGGAACATAAAGCTGGGAAACGTGAGAGATGTCGATGTAAGATTTGTACCACATGGCAAATTTGCATGGAAATTATACCCCCATTTTTTTTTGCTCTCCCCTCATCCAGACTCTTTCATTTTCTTCCCACCATCACTCCCCCTCCTTCACAACACTTTAAAGAATGTTTTCTGCCTCTGAGCGTGTTTGCTGAGTCATTGTGTAAAAAGCAGAGAGGTAGCAGCTAAGAAAGAGGTAGCAGCTAACAGCCAGAGCAAGCTGTGTGTGTGTGTCTGTGCAGTGTCTGTTGTGGATATAGATCACGGTGATTTATGAGTGAGTGCAGCCTCAGAGGCATTCTGGGATGCAACAGGAGGATTTAATTCAACACATCTGGATCTGAACTACACTCTGTTGGCTGCTCGTCTGCAGGTTTAGCATTGATGCTTTTTTTTGTTGATGTCTGTGGGTCTAAGATTTGCTGAGAGACAAAAAGAACTCAGGTTACTTATGTTACAGGACACCAGTTACCCACAACAGGCATCCTTAAACACTGCCATACTGAGCGTGTATGAATATACCACTCTCATACCATACTGGTAACTTAAAGGAGCACTAACCTCCCAGAAATCAATTTGTATATCCATTACTCACCCTGTGTTACCTTGAATTCATGAGGAAAATGTTGTTTTTCTCGCATGCTTCCAGTGAAAGAAGAATCCAAAAACTGAGACATTTCTCAATGAATTGAAGTAAAGGGGGTCCACGTTTAACAAATCAAAACATCCATTTAAAAATGCTCACACAAGTTGTGCAGTATAATCCAAGTCCCAATTATCCAGTTGTACGCTCAGTACTTCCAAAGTACATGCATTTTTACTAAAACCTTACAATTCAAAACAAATAATGCAGGCGAGAAACGTGTGTTGGGGAAGTACTGATAAATGAGATCTGGCTTATACCTATATTGATTATAAGTCAGACAGTTACTGGAGACATACACAAATAAACAAGTTATTCAGTTTCCCGCTGTTTGTTGTTAAAGCCAGAGTTGCATTTCTGGAGAGAAACAAGGAGGCTTTTGTGGTTTAGTCTCAGCCACTTTCATTAAACTCTGCACTTGTTTACAGCAAACAAGCACTGATTAACAATTTGAAATGTATTGATGGTGTGAAACACAAAAAAAGCCACATTTTTGTAGATGTTGTCGCTCTGTGGTTTACATACTTGGTTCCCAGGTGGTCCAGCCACAAGGTCCAGATTTCTTTTTAGTCATTAGTTCAAGTACCACATAAGCCTCTTTTACACAGGAATTGTGCAAATTTGCAGGAAAGCCCAATCCGTCTTCTTTCCACATTGGCAGTATAAAAACAAAATCAGGGAGTGCGGCAAATTGCTGCCTGCCTACTTTTGTTTATACAGAATGTGCCTTTTTCGAGGCAATGGGGGGCGTGAGCAAGTGACAGAACGTGCAGCTCAGCATGTGACGTAAACAGTGACGTACCGAGGAAAGCCGCGGCTGGTCAGTCCTTCGGCGATTCTCTCGTACATCGGCCCGTCCTTCACGGTTCCCGTCATCTGATGGTTGATGGCCTCCTCATTAGTGAGGGCAAGGAGGGCGCGCAATTCTTTATCTCCCCAGTTGCTCATCTTCTGCTTTGCGTCTCCTTAGTGCTGCTAGATACTCATTCCTGCTATCAGCTGTTTCCTGGTTTGAAGAAGGAAAGCCGCCTCGCTCTGTTTAGACCAAAACCGTTCCGCCGATATGACTACCCTACGAGGCAGAAAATCGGGCACCTCGGATCAACTCGCCAATCCGGCTCTGTGTGTCTAAACACTCGCAGCTTGCCGGCAAATCGGCCGAACATTCGCAGAAAAATCTGGCAGTGTAAAAGGGGCTACAGTTTAATATATCCAGTGTCATACTTGCATTTGTCTCTGTGAAGTAGCTGTGCATCAGTCGCTCACTCTACAGCAGGAAACGGCAATTAAAAATAAAAGTTCTGTGCCAGAAATTCACTGCACTTCAAAATAAAGTGTATTTTTACAAACTTGACACATTCACGAGTCACTTGCAGTCCATTTAGAAAGGACCCCCGACCCACTTTTGGTCCAAGACCCACCAGTTGGGAGCCACTGTTTTACATTATGCTGTTTGTTTTGTGATTAATATGTACAATTCCTGTCAAAAACTTTGGAGTCAGTGAGTTAGCTCAGGCTACTTCAGAGCTGTGTGCTATTAGTTTAAAGTTGCTTACATTTTGGCTAACCAACCATGGATTGCCACACTGTGGTAGCCAATAGCAGCTGCTGTCTGTGCTGTAACCAGGGATGTACAGCCAACTGGATATTGAAGAAAAACTCTTACTACTGTATGCTTGTCAGATAATCAATGACCCTGTTTCTGGCCTCATACGTGAGTTGGCCGCTTGTTTGCATTCAAAACATTTGAAATTTTGGAAATGAAAAAAGTGATCTAAGCTGTCTTACTCTGTCCTCATAGTGAACTCTATAACCTTAAACTTCAGCTAATCAGGTTTGCTGCAGCTTAAATTTAAACATCAGCTACAGTGAGCAACTGAAGTTTAGTTGATTTCTACAGGACACAGAAAGTGAGTTCAGACAAAACTACAGGTGCAGTTAAACACTCCAGTGTGTTGGGTTATGGGAATCTGTTGGAAGAAATGGAATATGATATTTATGTCCATTTATGAACAAACTGTTCTTAGGCAAGCCCAGAGGATACTGACTGAGCCATCCCATATTCTTCATCTAGAATACAAGCTCCTACCCTCGGGCAGACGATATAGAGTCCCCAACTGCAAACTCAACCGTTTTAAGAATTCATTTGTTCTAACCTCCATCAAATTCCTGAACGATGCTGCTTGAGGCCGAAGATTGTGCAATCATTTTTATAGTGCTTTTATTATGGTGATCTTTTAGCATATGTTTTTTCCATTGGTGTATGTTTGTGTTGTGTAATGTTATGGGATATGTGCAATACTGTTATGTAATTGTTGTTGAGATGGTGCGCCTGGTGATGTATTGTTTGCTGTCATTGTGGCTGTCAAGGCATTTATGGCACAGTTGCTGAATCCAAGACAAATTGAAGTGGGACAATAAAGTATATTGTATTGTATTGTATTGTATGATATTAATGTTAGTGTTTTCATGACCTTAGAATGAGCTGTCTGTCAACATACGGAGAGGGTCCTCTTCCCTGAAGTCAGCCATGTTTTTCTACAGTGGCCCAAAACAGACAAACAAAACACTGGCTCTAAACAGGGCCATTCATATTTTAGTGTCAGCCACCGTAGTTCTCCTATATGCTTGGTACAGGTTAGGTTTCAGTTGGTTGCAATCTGCAATCTCACCGCTAGACGGCACTAAATCCTGCACACTCAACCTTTAAACCACAGCTTTTGAGGGCACAGCGATGGGGTTAAGTGATCATGTGATTTCCAGTAGACAACATAGTTTTAAATCTGTCTCAAACCTTAAACCACAGCTAAACAGCAACAGCTCCAGAACATTTCTGAAATTCCAGCAGTAGGTTTATGACATCTGTGTGTTCTAGTTGCATTAAAACAATGTGATTTTTGATGTACATTGCTACTCAGATGCAAAGGATAACTAGCAGCTCTACACTCAGATATCTCTCAGATGGGACGATAATGTGGCTCTGAGTCTAACTGAGCTAATACGTTAGCTTGAAAGAAGTGTATCAGCTGGGGATTCTGCATCCTAGTGGCCAAACATTGACTAATGCAGCTTTAATGCTTAATAAGCAGGACAGTTTGAGCAATGATAAACTGTCATTTTGTTCTCTGAATGCCTTCAACATTGCCCTTTTTACATCAATTATTAGCTTGGTAATCTACATTAAAAATGGCTCGACATATTTGTGAATATATGAAATGTATTTCTTTGTCCATTATTTCTACATGTAAGTAAACAGTGTCCTCGAAAGTTGCTGAGTGACCGACAGCTGTGTGTACTCTTCATGCTGTGTGTCAATGTGTTTGAGGGAGCAGAAGAAACAGACACTGTACACAAATCTGAAGGTCAGACGCCAGTTACCCTGCAGCAAACTACAACAGACCATGTGCTGATTTGACATGTGGGATCTGATGATAACTGTTATGTAACTGCTTACAACTCTCAGCCAAGTTCAGACCCAGTGTGTGAATGAATGCTCATGTGTGTGCTTGAGAGAGAGAGAAAAGAGTAACATGCGAATGAAAGAACAAAAGGGAACACATGTAACAAGAGCGTTGCAACACCGGTGAAATCAGACTGTCAGATTCTGTCAGCAAAAGAGAGAAAAATGGGTGTGTATGTGTGTGTGTGTGTGTGTGTGTGTGTGTGTGTTAGCCTCACAGCCTGCCTGTACTTTCTCACATGGCTTTTCCTTTGAGACAATTCTAACTTTGTTGCATGTGCTGTCCGTACTATGAGCAGCATTTAAAAGTCAAAGGCAGGTTGGATGTATATATTGTTATGTCAGTGGATCCTGACACGTGTCAATCTTCAATCAGTTAGCTTAGTTTGCTTTAGCTCAGATTTAATTATTATCCAATTATTCCCCTCACCGTTATTTTTCATGGACAACTCGCATGCTCAAAATTGCATGGTTGTGGTCCGTTAAATATGTTTGAATACATATTTTTAGTCATCATAGCAGTATTGATTTAAGGATGGCAATTTATAAGTCGCTTGGTTGCTCTACCAGTTTGGTCAAGATTAAAATATGGCAACAACCCTTGAATAAACTGTCAATTTTACGCAGACATTCATGTTCTCTTTAAGATTAATTCAGCTGACTTTAGTGATCCCTGACTTGTCTTATGTGACATTATTGGGTTTGTCAATTCGTCCAACTGGTTTCTGATTAAATACCTGTAAAAGTTACGACATGAGATAAGATAAGATAAGATAAGATAAGATAAACCTTTATTGATTCCAGTGATGGGAAGTTTGGTTGCCTCAGCTGTACACTGTGTTGGTCAAACATTACAACATCTGCTGGATGGATTGGCATAAAATTTTGTAACACCATTCATGGTTCCTAGAGGATGAATCCTACTTTTGTGATCCCATGACTTTTCCTGTTGCGCTCTGTTTTGTGGCTTTGAGTAAAGGGCCTCTAAAACTGGTTGGATTGCTGTGAAATTTTCCTTTTCAACAACCACATTTCAACATTCATTTCAACCATTAGGATCAATTGTTACAACTTTGGTGACACCTTTTTATCTAGGCCTATCATCAGGTTGTAGTTTGTCTACTTTGGTTCTAGACCAAATACACACCACATCACATGATGGTGTAACTCCACTACAAAAATTGGCCTCAAACCTGGCATAGTTCCTGGGGACCTGTGCTTAACTAAGATGGAGCATGGTAAACATTATACCTGCCTAACATCAACACGTTTGCATTGTCACTGTGAACAACAGCTAAGTATGGCTTTAATTCTGTACAATATATCTGTTTAAATTCCACTTTGTACATAATTTCCCACATTAATTGACTGAGGTTGCCACCCTAAAATTTGTATTTACATTTCGAGAACGTAACAGATTTATATGGTGTTATAGTAAGTGAAAATCGCTCATAAAGTAAATTACAGGAAGTGGTTAGGAGCCTGGAAACGTAGTGTTGACAGTCAAAGGAAATGTAACATCTGTTTTACTAATTTTTTTACACATTGGATTTTTTCGCCTAAGAACTGTCTGATATGTGCATTTCATGATGGAAAACAATCCAAAGCAGAAGTAAGAAGTGTTTTTTACATATGGTGGCTGGATCTCAGGCACACAATGTTCTTTTCTTCTGATTGGCCAGGCAGCTGGTGCACGCACATGACCATATAGTGTGCTAATATGAGTCTCTAAGGCCCAGCGAAATGCCAGCACAGTTCATTTCATTAGACTGCAACAATGGGACTGGTACTTCGTTTACACACTGGGGCACAAGCAGGAGAAACCCTCTCACACACACACAGATAAAGAAACACACTCAACAGCAACAAAACTCACCAGCTTGCACATGTTGTACAGCAGGCATAGGCAATGTGTAGGTTGGTAAGTATTTACATACTGCACACACACACACACACACACACACACACACACACATGCACACTCACGTGGAGGAATTCTCCTGTATGTCCACAATGGGAAGCTAACCAGACAACTGAGAGCCAAATTTATGACAGCAGGAGGGGATGGAGTCCTCTCTCCAGCAATTTGGCTCTTCATGTGTTTCAAAGAGCCCACATGTCTTACATAATTCCCACAGGACACTACGCAATGAGTGGACACAAAGAGCCTTCCTGAGGATGGAACCTCTGCAGCTGACAGGAGTCTTGCTGTGGCATTTTCATTACTGACTTCAACTCTGCAGCTCTTTTTTCCTGTGGTGTTGTCTGACTGTGCTTTGCCTGTGTATTGTCTTATGTGTCACAGTCTCTAACAGGTTTATTAGCTGCAGCCAGCGCTCGGTGTAAAAAGAGACACTCATCATCATCATCATCATAAGCTGCAGCGGAGAGAAGCTTCATTGCACACAAGTTTGGGCTGTGATCCCAAGTGAGCCAATTTAGCACCAAGCCGGTCACAGCTTATCACAAATTATGTGCTTGTTTATGTACAAAATGATCTCAATCAGAAACATGCCTCTGTGTTACAGCATTACACTTCATGCAGTTAAGACGTGGAAAATTGCCTGAGGGGAATGTTTAAGTGATTATCAGGAGCCACATAACCAACAGCCCTCAGTTAATGTTTTGGCTTGCTTGTCTGAAAAAGTTTCCATTGAGACTAGTAGCAATCATACTTCAATAAAAACTGTTGAGACTGTTAATAACAGGCCACTGTGTTTGATCAGAGGTGGAACAGGTATCCACATCATTTCCAATAACGCAACACTGCAATAAAAAAACACTCAGTTACAAGTAGTTCTGCCATTAAAATGCTACGAGAGTACAAGCACAGTAGTATTATCAGCAAAATGTACTTAATCTATAAAAAATAAAAGTACTCATTATGCAGCAGAATCCCTCATTTTAGTGTTATATTATTACTTATTGTGACATTGTACTGTATTATTGTCACTAACGCATTAACAGGCAACATTTTAATGCTGTAGCTGGTTGAGAAGAAGTGAATTAAATTGATAGTTTGGATAGTTTAAACTAACTTAAGTGACACTTTAATCCTATAATCAACAAACGTGTTACAGTGATAATATTACTTTTGACTACTAATAAAATGTATGTAATAATATCACAGTTATCCAAAAACCAAACAACTCGTTACAACGTTACTTTTGCTATCACATCACTATTGGCATTAAATACAACATCAGTAGACTCATTTTTTTGATTGCCGCACTGCGCCGGCGCAGCACGAAGCAGCAAGCTAGTTTGGAGGGTGAAAACGCTTACCGTAGTGGCTGGAAGTATTCCTATTACTTTGATTTTGTTGGCAACAAATGTTGCTCCAGGTAGTCGTACTAAAACCCTTTCTACTGCAAAAAACAAGTCCTCAAACCTCCAGTCTGAAACACTTACTACGACCGACAACACAGCAACTAAATACACCCCACTGAATCTGGGCCCTTCTCGGCTGTGGACATCAGCTGTAGCCCTACACTTTCTAAACAACCAAAAGTGGATTTTACTCACTGACAGCTGCAGGCTACAAGAAAATAGTGAAGCTTGTGGATGAAATGTTGCTCCATGAGTGACTCTCCGTCTTCCAGGCAGAACCTTGGGAAAATGTCACAGGCAACTTAAGACCCCAAGTAACAAAAATAATCATTTGCATGCTATCTAGCCTTAGCTACACTTACCAGTGATTACCCTGACATTCACAAAGAGGCACACATCTGAATTTTGGGGGGATACGTCACCCACAGATTTATGGGTTGTAACAGAAAAGTAATATAACGAGTAGTGTAACGAATTACTGTTGGCGGGGAGTAATAAGTAAAGTAAAACTATTACTTTATAAAGAGTAACAAGTTACAAGTTATATATGTTTTCAAGTAATGAGCCCAACACTGTTGTCAATGTTGTTTTGGAACAGATGCAGTTTACCTCAAGCTGTCCACTTTCTTTCCCTTTTTTTGCGTACAAACAGAGCTTGTTGGAAAATCAATGGTATGGATGTCTGTTTTGGTTAATTTTGCTTTTGACAACATGATGCCAGTTAACTTGTGACTTACTGGTAAACTGTTCAGTAAATTAAATCAAAAAAAATTTAAAAATCGCAAAATGACGTGAAGTACAAAAGAAGCCAGGGCTCAACATTATTGCTTCCACAGAGCAAGTAAACCCTGTGTTCAGGCAAGTGTAATGCCCAATAATGTAGAGGAGTGTATACACAGATACACAGGGGTAATTCCCACCTCTATTTCTGGCCGTTTACTGCGTACCCACCTATCAGCCAAAAAGTCATTAGAATATACAGCAGAGTGTACCCACCCTTATTGATAACCTACCCATCTACCTAGCAGTACACCCACTGTCACAGTTTGGCATTCCTGGTTACCTGCTCTTTTCTGCATGCACAGTCACTCAGCACCTCAGTCAGTTACACTCATCCCACCTCTCCATGCCAACCAATCACCTGTCTTTACTTTTCCCACTTCTGCCTGTTCACCACGCCCACCTCATCAAGCCAACTCAGTTCACCTGTTCCTCATTACTCTCAGCCAGTACATGTACCCCAGCCTCTCTGTCACTCATTGTCAGATTGCTGTTCGCCACTTATGCAAGATGCTCCAGCACTTTATTCCTGACTGATTTCCCGTTGCCTATCCTGCTTCGTGTGATTCCCAGTAAACACCTCAGCCTTCTGTCCCTGACCACAGGGCCTGCTTCTGCATCCTTGTTTCTCATTTGCCAGTGGCTGCTTGGGGTTTACATCCGACAATGACACTACAATGTGTGCTCCCCAGTCAGCTTACCTGTGGTTTCCTGATTTTCACCATGTTGTCACACTCATTGTGTGTGCGTCCTGTGTATACCAGGGTTGACAACATCATACATGACACAATGTTAACAATGCTAAGTATCTCTGGAACACTACATGTGACAGACTTACTTTTTTTAGGCAAGAAGCTAATGCTAACTGTGGTGCTATTACAATCATAGACTATACACAAAGATGGATGACACGTCCTCACTTACCTCCTCCGTACAAAAAAGAAGCCAAAATATCCCAGATACAGGTGCTGCCACTGCTCTGGTGACATCATTTGGAGCCAGAGTCTGCACAATAGTGTCTGTCTGTATCAAGCTCCCACCCATACACCAGTCCAACCAGTCATGAGCAGCACCACTGATAGCGAGCGTACCGATTGACACATACAGCTCACCCCCCACCCCCATATAAACACCTTTTTTTTTTAACATCAAATTACTATTTATAACCAAGAAAAACAAACACTTGAAAATGAGTCAGCGTGATAAGCACAACATAAAATGATGTCCCATTCACTAACACAAAGGGGGCGGGGTTTATGACCTACAATGCAGCCAGGCACCAGGGAGCCATTGAGATGTTTTGGCTTCACTTTTGGGGAGCTATCATCTTTATTTTGTCCATCTTTATACACAGTCTGTGGGTTTAACAAGGGCTCTATTGTGATCCCATTCTTTTCAGAAGGTTTGTAATCCAGCCTTGAACTGCAGTTTACTTTGTAAAACAAATCCTTAATGATAAATCTGACACTAAATGTCTTCTGTATCCTTTCCTCTGTGCTGGAAACAGTTATTGTTGTTGTTAAATGTCCCTTCAAGCCATCCATGACGCCTTTGTTGAACCAAACAAAAGCTGTGTTCCTGACTTCTTGATGAGTCAGAGGATTTGTTTCTGACTGTCTGTCTGTGGCTATAGGTACGAGGAAGTGGCTGAGATATGCTCGGTTGTTGTAGTCCCCTCCCAGAAGTTGCATAATAGCCGTGCCAGCAGCAGCCAATCTCTCTCAAGTTATTAGCAGAGTGTGTATGTGTGTGTATGTAATTAACCTACAGTACAATATGCATAGCCAGTCAAAATATTCTCAGCAGTTAATGACTCAGTGGCACAAAACTCGTCACTTTAATGCATTTTATAGTAAGCTTGATGTAAAGGAGCATAAGAAATGCTTTGGACTTCTTCTCTTCTCTGTCTTCATTTTGTTCCTCCTTTCATCCCTGCTTATTCCTTCTTCTAAGCCACCACTCTTCTGCAGCAGCAGGCTACAAAACACTTTGCAAGAGCATGTTTCTGACTTGCTGATCCAACATTACCTCTACATGAAGTAGCTGAGCACGGTGACAATCCGTCACCTACCGTGAGAGAGATGAAGTCAGTGAAACCTGCAGTTCAAAGCAGTAGAAAAGGAGTGTGGTATGCAAAGGAGTGGACCGTCAGTGTTTAAGCATTCATCACCCTCAGGCGGCATGCCAAGCCCTCAACTCACCTTGTAGACGAGCTCTCCTGCTTCACTTTCTCTGCCCTCTCCGTTTGTTTCATATATAATTAATCTCTCTGAAACAGTATTTAGACCATCGTGTCACTCAAACCTAAAACCATGCAGACTGATGAATTTAGCAGCTTTTAGTCAGGGTGACCCACACACACACAGACAAACACCCACCCACTGAATGGTAGGCTAATCTCCTGGATATATCACTGCCTCTATGCAATATCCAATTTTCAGTTACAACAGCTGTGACCATTTTTGGTCTCTACTTCTCCCTTTATATTTTTCTTCCCTTCCTTTTCCTATCCGTCCACAATAACATATGTTTTACATTTGACTGGTGACTTCCAACGAAGGCAGAGAGGAAAAATCAATCATTTTTCTTCTTCCCTTCTTTTCCCATTTCTCTCCCTCTCTCTCTTCCCGTTTGTTCTGCTTCATTAAAATCACCTCTAGCTGTCTAGAGTCGTTGGGCAGAGGGCCAGAGAGGCCAGGCGCTCATGAGGTTGGGATTGGAGCGTGACCGCCAGATACAGGCTAAAGACTTTCAAAGCATTTTGAGCTGGTGTGACGTACTGCGGTGGCATCACGGGGGAGCATAAATTGCAGTTTTACTTGAAGCTAATGAAAGCTAGCTCAAAGCTAATTTCCTGTTTAGCAGTTGTGAATGTAAAAATCATGTGAAATGTTTTAGCTTTAACCTACAATAAGATTTGTTTGCTACTTGGGGCAACATTGACATATTATCACTTGAGTCAATATGGCGACTTTGCCTGTTGTAGGTACAGAGCAGCATTAGCATTCTCTTGTCATGTCTCTGGTGACACACTCTCTGTTGTGGTCTCCAGCAACTCCTGATAGAAATATCTGCGCTCCAAAATGTCCACAAACTTCAGCAGCTAATTCTCTGAAAAGTTACCATGAGCGACCCTTTTGACATAGAAGTTTTCAAAATTTTGTTGCCTGCCCCTGCGCACAAAACAGCAGCTGTTAGCTTGGATCCACAGCTGGTACATTGGATTTAAATGTTGACCTGGAGTCATGGTGAAAAAAAGTATCTCTATTAAAACTTTTCAAAGCACGCCTGCAGCACTGTCCATCTGTATGCTCATGGTCCACAGTCATATTCTGCCAAAATCATGCCAAAATATGGCTCAGTACAGAGCTTCTGATGTTTGCTAGCATCTAACCACTTTAACCTATGCTGCACACAGTGGTGTATGAAACAAAGTTGTGATACTTAAGTATTTTTTGGGAGTATCCATGCTTAACTTGAAGTTTTTATATTTCTGTCAACTTTAACTTTTACTTCATTATATTTTCTTAATAAAATAAATACTTTTGTTCCAATACATTCTCCCTTGTTGCAAGAGCAACAAAAGCTCTCAAAGTCGTAGTAATTATGTATACTGCTCATTACTTGGAAAAGTTATATTATTACTGTAACCTGTTGCTGGTAACGCATTACTGCTGGTTAGCACTGGCGCCTCACAGCAAGAGGGTTCCTGGTTCGATCCCAGGTGTGGGAGCCCTTCTGTGTGGAGTTTGTATGTTCTCCCGATGTCAGTGTGGGTTTTCTCCGGGTACTCCGGCTTCCTCCCACAGCCCAAAGACATGCAGGTTAATTGGTGATTCTAAATTGTCCGTAGGTGTGAATGTGAGTGTGAATGGTTGTCTGTCTCTATGTGTCAGCCCTGTGATAGTCTGGCGACCTGTCCAGGGTGTACCCTGCCTCTCACCCAGTGTCAGCTGGGATAAACTCCAGCCCCCTCGCGACCCTCAAGAGGATAAGTAGTTAGAAAATGGATGGATGAATAAGAAAATTATTTTTGACACTTCAGTATATTAAATAAATCTGATACTTTTAAGACTTTTACTTAAGCAGTATTCTAATCAGTGACTTTAGCTTCTACCAAAAATAATTTTGTTGACGTATTGAGTTGACATGGAGCGCTTTTCCGCTCTGAGTTTTTTCAACTCGAGGAGCTCGGAGCACTCCGGCAAAAAAGCCAGGCACCTAGAGCACAGAAACGCGAGGCGAGTCGCAACGCAAAACCCGGAGCAAGAAGCTTCATTCTTATTAAAAACAATCACAAAAAGCTGCCTCCAGCTGAACGCTTTCAGTGTGACCACGCCTAACTCCGCTGTATTCTGACTGAAGGTTATCTGTCAAAAATGATTAATAGCCAAAAAACACTGTCTTGTCAACTCACTTTTAGGAGAGTTCACTTTTGTTTGGAAAGATTAAATAGGTATATTGTTATTCCTTTTGCAGCTTCAAATCACCAGACATTCTTGTTTTCATTCTTGTTTCATGGAAAGGTGAAAACCATACACCTTCAAACAGTCAACCTCTCAGTTTGTTGTGTGGTCATTTCACACTGAGCAAGGAAAGAAGCTGTTAAAGGGACTTTTGGAGGAGTTTGGTCCATTAGTCACAAATACTGATATCATTATCTATTCTGGCGAACACTTAACAGGCAGTGATGTAGAGTGTCAATGTGGGCACCAGCTTCATCATGTGTTTATCTAATGAGTCATACCCCCCGAGGGTAGGCCATGATGACCAAAATCTATCCATAACAGCAACCGCAAAGACACATTCTGCTGCCTGAGAGCAGTGTGTGTGTGTGTGTGTGTGTGTGTGGAGGTGGGGGATCAGTCTGTGAAAGCGTTTGTGTGTCTGTGAGTGCATATATATGTCTGTGTGTCTGCCAGCAGGCCTGTATAATATTATCAGTTCTTATGTCACTGTCACTGGCAGAGCAGAACTCCTCACCTCCAGTGTGAACCCCTTTTAAAACATTGCGTATGTGTTTGCCATAATTAAGCTTCAAATAGCACTTTAACACCGACACCTTTTAATGCGTCTCTGATCCAGTGTGTGATTTAGTTTCTCTCTGTTGCTTTTCCACTTATTCATACAGTGCCTCTTTAAAGTGATTCAATCCTCCAAAGCTGCTCACATAAAAGCAGTTTCTTGTTCAGCAGTTTCAAATGTTTTGACATGGAGATATTAGAGTCAGTGTGGGATACAAGAATGGCAATAGTGAGGGAAAGAAGAAGAAAGTGATACTGTCGACCTCAATGCAGCCCAGTAGGATTTATAGTCATATTGGGCAGCAGCTTTCAATTCAAGGCCAATTCAACGTGTGCTCTTATCATAGACGCTATAAAAAATGATGGACGCAGCCACTGTGACGTCACTCATTGGTTTGTGGACAGTTTTGAAGCCTCAAGTTTCACATTTTCACTGTCGCCATCTTGGATTTATGGACCCAGAAGGGACCAAATTTGGACAAGAGTGTAGAGCTGTGGAGGAGCGAGGACGCTATCTGCAGACAGAATGTCACACATAACTTTAAGCCTTTATTAAATTTAAACAGATGAATCGTTTAAAAATTCATCCCCGCACAGTGTTCAGAATGTTAGCACTGGCGCCTCACAGCAAGAGGGTTTCTGGTTCGATCCCGGGTGCGGGAGCACTTGATGTTCTCCTCGTGTCATTTGTCAGGTTTCCATCCGAATGTCTTGAAATTTTCGAGCGAATTTAGTGAAAATGCGCAAAACGAAAATGCGACTTTATGCCCGTTTCCATTTGTTATTATTTTGCGATGAGATGACATCATCAGAGAGCGTCTCTCTGCCACAAAACAAACAACACACTCGGCTGACAGGCGGCGTTTGGAAGAACTTTGGTCACTATTTTGTCAGCATTCACCGCGTACCCAGCCATCCTGAAGAAGAGACGACAAGGAAGAATTTTAATGTTAAGAGTACTGTCGGAAATAGCTGGAAGGAGACCACCGCGTACCACCAACATATACGTGTGACGTGATATCCGGTCCAGACGTGTGACGTGGTATCCGGTCCAGTCATCGTTTATCCGCAAAACCTGTTTCCATAGCAAAAAGTCGTACTTTCCTTTTATCGATACGCAGACAAATCCACCCCCTCCAAGCGTAAAAACTTTTTTGCAAATTTTCGGCCTTTTTTCGAATTTCTAGCGTTTCAACTAATGTTTATTTTCACTATTATTGAAAATTTGAATAAGAATAGGTGGATGGAAACCCTATTAGTGTGGGGTTTCTCTGGGTACTCCAGCTTCCTCCCACAGTCCAAAGACATGTAGGTTAATTGGTGACTCTAAATTGTCCGTAGGTGTGAATGTGAGTGTGAATGGTTGTCTGTCTCTATGTGTCAGCCCTGTGATAGTCTGGTGACCTGTCCAGGGTGTACCCTGCCTCTCACCCAATGTGAGCTGGGATAGGCTCCAGCCCCCCACAACCCCCAAGAGTATAAGCGGTTAGAAAATGGATGGATGTTGTTTGACCAATTCCAGCAACAGAAACAAGATAAGACACTCTTAATTAGGACATACTTTTTTGAAGACATTGCGACCTTATTATGATCTCATTTGAGGATATAGTGACTTTATTATCGTCTAATTTGAGGATATTGAGACTTTACTGTCAGAGTTTGAAGACACTGGGACCTGATTATCGTTGAAAATGTTTTGTTTTTCATACTTACAGGGCTCTACTGACCCCAGACAGCTAGGAGAAAATTAAAAATGAACACCAAACAGAAGTAAGGGTCACAGGAGGATATGTCATCAGTATGCTAGTTTTTGGTAGTCTTGCCGGCTTGTCTCCTTGTGCTGTAGAAGAAGGTAAACTTCTTAACTAAACCTCTTAACTTAACTTAAACCCTTACCTGCTGCATTCTTTTTTTATTTCACCTTAGTCCCTTAGGGCTTATTGTGACAACTGCTCACAATGTTATTTCTCTGATGTGTCATTAAATGTATCATGAAGAGACCAAAGGGTTTCATAAAGCCTTTGGAGAAACAAACAATGTTTTGAAGAGCTGAGTTACGCCTGCGGGCCATTGATATGGAAGTGTAATTAAACCAATGACGCATGAAAAGGAATCTTAGGCATCATGTAAGACGAAGCCTGGACCTGTTGCCAGAGGTCATGCCTATAAATTTGGATTTCCAGGAAAAGAAAGCAGCAGAGAGTAAGAGAAAAATATGTTTGTGTGTGTTTTATTCACAGTCAACAAAACTAAAAACTTCCACCATGGAGTTCTTTCTCAGAACTCTGAATAAATGGATTTACATGTTTTCAAAGTGTCACTACTGTTAAAGCACCAGTGCCGCCCACCCCTGCAATCTCTCTGACGAGGGAACTGAGCATCTATCCGTTTATGTAACTTTCTGAAACAAGCACTCCACACAGCAATTTTCCAGGTCTGTAGAAGCACAGCGGGCAGGATCTGAACTCTCCTCTAGAGCTATTATATCATGTTTCTCATACAATTAGTTACTACGCTTTTTGTATGTATAACCAAGTGCAATTCCGCCAATGCCTTTAATGTGAGACTGTCCAAACCTGTGCACTATAATCCTCCATTGTATGATTCATCACACCTTCCTTCTCTCTATGACAACAGGTTTTTTTTGGATGCTCTCAAACCGAGCAGCAACCTCTGAGGCTAAAATTAAAACCAATGCGGAAGTGCCAAACACTGCAGTTCCCTGAATGGCCACTTGAGGCACAGAGTAAATATCCATAGACCCACATGTGAAAATGCCCAACTTTACATCAGGAATAAACATGTTTACAGCCTGGTACAGGAAACGGTTTTGGTCTCTTCAGCTAATTTTAACATTTATGAGAGCTGTATGGAGGTGAATATAATGGCCAAGCTGAACTTGAGGCTTCAAAATGGCCGTCCACAAACTGGTGGATGACATCATGCATTATTTATATATTCTATTCAAACACAGCCATTCAGAACAGCTATAAGCACTTTTGTCTTTAGTTTGGCCTTATTTGGACGATACTTCATACAAACTAATCCATTTAAAGCACCTGTCAGGTTTTATAGTCACTTGCCCCTTTTGTGACCTCAGCACTTCATACCTTAATAGTGTTACCATCGGAGAAAAGTCAAAACGTCCCAAAGGTTTCAAGTGATGTCAAGAGATGTCCCCAAAAAATTATTTGTCTGTAAAACACCAAAACACTTAAGAAATGAGTGCAGGGTTGAGCATGAATGCGCCAAATTAACAGTGAACTGAATCTATCCATTTGCAACTATTGAGAGAGTTAGTAACACTCACGCATTGTATTTTGCACTACCCGAGGATTTACGGCTCCTGGTATGATGGTGTTGTGTCAAAGACTGATTCCCTGTCGATATGTGTTGCTTCATATCTAAATCTGAACCACACCTTTCCCTTTACATATCACCGAGGGGGCGCTACGTACATTAACAGCAGGGAAACAGACTTTGGCCATTGACTGTAAAAATAATGGACGTCACCCACTGGTTTGTTGACTGCCGTTTTGAAGCCTTGAGTTTGGCATTTTGGCAGTCACCATCTTGGATTTCTGGAGCCAAACATGCAAATATTTGGACAAGAGGGCGGAGTTAAGGAGGAGTGAAGGGTGGATCTGACTGAGGAAGCCAGAGGACACTGTGTACACCCACCTTCACCAGCAACCTGACTGAACGCTGCACCTGGCTTTGCCATGCTAAATTGCCGCTAACAAAGTTAGCTTCCATAAGTCAAGTTAAACTTTAAAGATAAGTGTTTAAGTCATCTTAGTGATGTTAGTTTATTGCATACATGTCTACATTTGGAAAATATTACATATAAAAGGAGAAACGTTAACCTTGTAATATTATTGTAGCATTAGCTACAATAATACATTATGTTAGTATGGGTGGTTAGCATAACTGCAGTAATACAGTGGTTGACACGTTTGGAGTCTCGGTGTGCTGTTCATTCAAAAGCTAGCAGATGAAATTTAACTTATTTAACTCAGTTAAAGCAACAACAAAAAAAACTGTTATTGATTATTGCTTAGTATTCTCCCAGCTAAACAGAGTAACGTTACAGTTCAGCGCTCACTGATTGTGTGTTAATATTAAAGTTATTTGGCTAAGGTCAGTGTTTGTAGCCTATTTTTTGCATGCAGTTTCTGTTCATTTCAATGTTGATGACAGTTACCAAAAATATCTGTTGGAATGATTCTTTCTTTCTCTTTCAGAAAAGGTAACAACACTGAGTGCTGCATCATTTCATGTTCACCCACACAAAGCCACAGAAGTGAGTAACACCGGCATGGCTAGTGCAACTGGAAATTCAGAGGCGTAGCTTGATTCCAACAGAAAAATCTCATTTTTATACAAATTGCCTGCCGGGTCTGAAAAAACAAATCCAATAGTCAGCCACATCAGCAACGAATTTGAAACCACACATCGAGCTGAAGCACCAGACTGGAGGAATATCTGCGGGTGAATGATGATCAGAAGATTTTGTTATTAAAAAAGAAAAAAAATAAAGAAATTAACATAAGATAGTTCATTTTTTGGACTCTGAACTTGGTCCATAATTCAAAATGTGGACTATAAATGTGAACTACTTCATTTTTTGTCTGTAATTTATGATCATGAAGGGACCAGAGCAAAGACTGACATGAGGAGAGGAGATAATGTGCATGGGAACAGCCAGAGAGAGAAAGAGACAAAAGAAGTTGTGTTTGGGAGAAGTAGGAAATTTGAGTTGTTTGGGGGTTGTAGGGAGGGCTAATTTTGTCAGCATGTACCTGCAGTGTCTCAAGTAGCCGCAGTGAGAGCAAGGACCCCTAACCTCAACACACACACTCACTCTTATGTAATCATGTATATGTGTACGGGGTGTGTGCATGTGTGTGTGCTTGTGTGTGGCTTGGCATATTCCTGCACATGGGAGCCATATAAAAAGCAATACATTCACCGCCCTCCCACCCTTACCACCTTTTACCACACGTTATTTACGGCTACAGAGGAGCGCTGCGGCTACGTTATACTTATTTACACTCACTCTAACAGCACTTTAAGAAAAGAAGCCATGAATTAGAGGCACACACACACACGCACAAACACACACTTTTGAAAGGCACAGGAGAGCGCTGTAAAAACGAGAGCAGGGGAAACATAACACACTTGTGCCGAGCGCTCTCATTCCGACTTGCCCTCAGGTCTTGTGAATGTAAGGAATTCACAGCGAGGGGTGGAGGGAAAAAGCTGTTTGCTAGCGCTGCGTCTGCTGTTGTGCAGATGGAGAGATGTGTGACACACATTCAATCAAACACACACATGTGCACCCAGCACCAAACTTACACTACACAGGAACGTACACACTTATGGTTTGTAAGTAAGCGCACGAAAAACTCACACAAATAATGCAGAAATATGCAGACGCACACACGCTTACACACAACGGGAGACCTTTTAAGAAAACCCATTACAGCTTTCATCATCTGGTTTCGCCTAGCGTGTTCTAACACAAACTAACGTCTGTCAGACCGAGTGTCACACACTGCGAGTACAGTCTTTGTCTTATGACGGATTTGTTGGAGCAACATTTGTCATTTTCAATAAAAACATGGCACCTTTGTGATTTGAGATGAGTCGTAGAGGTCTGGGTGTAGAGAGGCAAATCACAGATCCAAACTGAGAGGAGTCACTTGAATGTTGCTTGAATGTTTCTGTTCCACTGAGCTATCCTAACTTTGTCCAAAGTGAACTAACTTTAGCTTCGCTGGCGCAACAACAGCAGCGACCCACTCAAAGTGGTTTGCCAAGTCCTGCTGTATTTATATGATATGGAGCAATTCACTTCTCGAGGCATTATAGCTAACAGTAGCAGTGTTGCCACACATATTGTTTTCTATGTAACATCATAGACTCCCTTTAATTCTCCAGAAAAATTTCACCATGCTTTGAACCAGGTGTAGACAAATATTTACAGTGATGTTCAGGCTTGGGTCAGGTATAATGACATCACATAAACGCAACACTTAGTCTACCCATAGCCTATATTAAACAATGCCCTTTTGACAATCACTGATGGTGCAATATCTGTAATTACTGTATGCATGCAAGCTGTAACCATGGTTACAAGCATTGCCTGACAGGGACAAATGCATTGATTGACTTAATTAACTGTGTTGGGCTCGGATCAGGTTTAGACATTAAAAAAAAACTACTCTTTCAGGCTTGGGCTAGGTTTAGACAGAATATGTGTCCTGAGCTGCACTCTAAAGGAGAATTTATACTTGTGTGGTGGTGTGTCTCTGTCACTCTGCAGTTACACCTCCAAAACACTAGTCAGTGATAGGGTTTCTATTAGGTGTTGTAAAGTTTAGTTGATTCAAAACACACCCAAAACACACATTAAACACGGCTTAATAGCGACAGTTTCAAACATAAGTACTCAAATCGGCTTCGTTATAACTGGCAGCATTCACAGACAAACACTTGTCTTTTGCTCGACACATTTTCCCCATGCTAACATTATTAGCACAAGCCTATGGCATTTTACATTGTATAAATTAGCCTAGCGACAATCGGATATTTCCTCTACTCATATGAAGCCAGGATAAATCACACACAAGACTTAATATGCTATTTTGTGCTGGCTTTACTGTCTTCCCGATTTATCGTTTCTTATCTGTCAAATAAAAGTAAATAAAGCTTCAAAATGGTTTTCAGCTCACAAGCATGGACAGGAAGTCATCATTTCTGGGGAGGTGCACATCAAGCTACAGCATAGGTTACGGCGTAGGCTCTGTGTTGACGCAGAACCTACGCAATAGGTATGGTGTCAATTTGATGCAGAAGTATAAATCCCACTTACTGGTGTGCCCAACGTGTGCAATATGCATCAGTAAATGGTGTGACGAGGTACGATGCAGTCAGTAGAGTTTAACTGCAGACAATCTCAAGCTCCACAGAGAGAAGGAGAAAAGGGTTCGAAAAAGAAAAAGTATCTGGAGGAGGCACATGGCAGATCCAGAATAACAAACACTTTAAATCTTGGTTTGTAACCAAGAAGCATCTTTTTCCGCTTTTATATTCCGTCTTGAATTTTCAAAAATATGTTTGTTTTTATTCCTTTCAACCACATGAAAGACACAACACCCTAAATCTAAACTCCAATACCAGATTTCACTCCCAATCAACCAGTTCACCACAAGACACATAAAACTCACCCTCAGAGCCTCTCCACTGACAGTTAATGAGACATTGATCTTACAGACCCAGAGACAGCAGATGAGTTTCACACACCTCTGGCTCTAACTTGTTTACACTGGAATGACACTAAAGAGATAGTTTGTATTTCTTTAAGTGGAGTTGTATGGAGTACTTATCCATGGTCAGTGTGTTATACCCAGCAGATGTCTGTCAGCACAACCCGGTTTGGAGAAGCATCAGAAGTGCTAACACAAAAGCTGTGCAACGCACAGTTGTGGACAGGGGGCAGCAGAAAAATGTATTGTTAGCCACCAAAGAAATCCCACCTAAAGGAATCAATATCACTTCATGCATACACTATATTGAGAGTATTGTCAGTGCTTTACCTTTCTGTCAGACAGCCCGTTCTGACGGGGAAGCTGTTAACGGCTTCTGTTCCCCATCTGTGCTCCCGTCAAAACCACCAGACTCCAATCACAAAAACAGTAATTTTGGGTTGCTGACCATGGAAGCTGCTGGTCTACCGCTGCCTTGATCAGTTCGTTTATGTTGACTTTGGTGAATCTGAACTAACCACTTTAAAAACCAAAGTCACACAATAAGACAAACAAAATAACTGATTGAGGCAGCGGCAGACCGACAGCTCCTGCGTTGCGCAATTTTAAAATCATTGTGTTTTTTTAATGCAGTCTGGCTTTGAAGAAGGCGACATAATGGCTTCAGTTCCATGTCACAAATCACTCTCTGACAGCGAGGTAAAGCTATAAAAATATTCTAAATATAGTGTGCACTTGAACTAAAATAGATTTTTTTAGGTGGCTAAAATACCTTGTGTTGCTGACCCCATGTGTTGCTGACATTGCGTAGCTTCTGGCTGACTCCAGCCTGCTTCTCCAAACAGGGGCATGCCAACTGACATCTACTGTAGGTAATACACTAACGATGGATAAGTACCTCTTACAACCCCACTAAAAAGATCAGAACTATCCCTATGCTGCCAATTTAGTTTGCACAGTTGTGCTTTAATGTAAGCAAACGCAGCATCAGAGGTTGGCGTGGTCAGGAAGCCTGTGCACAACACTTCATTCCCAGCAGCTCCAGGTACGCTTCTCTCTCACTGACCTCTGATGTCCGTTCAAGAGAGAGAGACAGAGAGAAGATAATCATCCTACAGGGAGACATGAAGTATTGCAAAATCATTTTTTTGGGGTACGTTCTCCCTTCAACTTCTTGGCGTACTTGTTTCCATGAGTGCTGGCTTGTGTTCACTGAGTTCACCGAGTGTGGTGGAAAATAAAGTCAAAACACAAGCCTCTTTCATAGAACACCTTGGGAAGTTTACTTTTCCTGTGTGTGTGTGTGTGTGTGTGTGTGTGTGTGTGTGTGTGTGTGTGTGTGTGTGCGGGACAAAGAGAGAAAGCTGTGTCTCCATGCATGTGTGGTGGTGGGTGAAATTCTCAGTAGGCAGTATGCAGTGTATTTATACACACACATACACATACACACGTGGGGGGGTTGAAGGAAGGGAGCGTTTTTACCTAATAAATCTCATCTGGTCGACTTTGTTCCGCTACTCAAATTACCTCCTGGTCATTTACAGTAACTCACTGGAGTTACATTGAAATTTAGCGCTGGTTTCCTGAACAGTTTGCTTCCACAGGATTTTAGAAATGTCAGGAATCACAGGACAACTGAGACCCCGTGTCTTTATTTAGACACCTGAAATACCGGCACTGTAGTAAACTCAGCCTGCGTAACAGCCAGAGTGTGAAGAAGATACAAGAGTAAAAAAAATGTTATTGCTTTTTGTTGCTCCATTTATTGCTCCACAGTGCATGACTCCAGATTTACTCTGCAGCACAGAGCTCTACACGGCGGATCGTCTTGAGCTGCTGCTTACAATGAATCCCTCTGATGCAGTGTGCCGAATTCAGCAAAGGACCGAGAGATAAAAGAAATGGGAACTCTGCTAAATGGTTTGCTGCTATGAAATGTAATGTTCTGGCTCCAAATAATGCCTGTGGGCCACAGCATGAGGCTAATTGAACAGTTTAATGGGAACTGTCTTACCTCATTGGTACTCTCTCTGTGAAAACATTGTTAAACCACTTTTGGTGATTTTTTTATGTCTTAACTTTGAAGGGAGGATTACATGCTTCTCCGCAGAAGAGAGGAATACATGACAAGCGCTGGCGTTTTGTGGTTCCTGATTAAGTAGCATGACAGCACAGACACAAGCAGTATGCTGCCAAAGCAGAGAAGCACACGACTTGTGTGATGTTATACATGTCAACAGATAATCCATAGTTATTATAAGTTTGCTCGCTTTTTGTAAAGAGACGTGAGAGACAACCCGGGGCAACAACAACAACATGTGGTGAGTGAGTCACACTGATGAGCAGGGGCAAGCTGCCTCCGACATCTAACGTCTCATCAAAACCAACATCAAAGACGTGATGTGAGAAAGCTTCTTTCATGCTTTTAATTGCTCGCGCTGATATCTTTTTTTAATCTCCCTCGCTGTCCCCTCTGGATCACCAGCCCTGTTTTGACTTTCTGAAAACATATTGTGTTTGTGGTCTTTGTTCCTAAATGCACGTCACAGAGATTATTCATCAATTACTTGGTAGTTATGTCATCCATTAACTCTGAGTTGCTGTAGCTGATAGATGTTGCTACTTTCTGATTTTCACTGTCATCACCAGAGGATTTTTCCAAGGAAAGGCCTACCTGTGTTGAACGGCTTGGTTCTGGAGCATCAGATGTTTTCTCAAAGTCCTAAATGTTTCAGGATTTAGGGCCCTGATACACCAAGACAAAGGTTGGCCATTGGTGTCTGGTTGTCAGTGACGTCTGTTGCCCAAGTCTTTTGCAGTATGTCCCGCACTGTTGGCACTAGTCGACCCTTGTCAGCTTTTCACATAGGCAGTTCAGCTCAGTGCACGAGAGGAGAAGGAGAAATGAGGAGACAATAAAAAAGCCCTTCAATTCAAAATGGTGTACGATCAAAACAAACCTGTTATATTAGGTAAGATTCACAAACCATTTCTTTAGCAGAAACAGTTCATAGTTGGTTGTGTTATTGTTTGTGCACACATGGTCAATATCATGTATTCTTTCAACGTCACCTCGTGTTGTTAGTGTGCTAACTGGCTAACTAGCTTCAGTTGGTCCTGATGGTCCTCCAGTTTTCCTTTTTGAATGAAAAACACAAACTACCTCCCCCTGCTGGTATGGAGGGTTATTTTCCGTCTCACAGGTGCAAAGCATTTGTGCTAGCCGGCAGTTGGCAAACAAATGACTAAATTGAAAAGGCCGTGAGATCAAATCACACTTGATATATTTGGTATGAGTATTAATTTTAGTCCTTGAGCTCTTTAGCAGAAACAATACATAGCTGTTTGTGTTATTGTTTATTAGTGCAGTTGATATCGTTTGCTCTTTGAAAATCGGGTTTCTGTCTGTCTTCCACTTTCCCTTTTCATTGACAAATACAAACTACTGCCACCTGCTGGTATGGAGAGTTACTTCCTCTCACGCAGGCGAAGAGCATACATGCTAGTTGGTAGCTTGCTGCAGTATTTGTGGTGTGTTCAAGCGCAACTTTTTGGCACAGGCAACACAACAGTTGGTCCTTGATGTCAGTTTGGTAAATCTCTTGTCTTAGAAATACCTTCAACCTTGTGTTAGATATTGTTTATCCGGCCATGCTACCCCCATGTTGCAGATTTGTATGCTAAACATTCATTATCTGAGCTTTATCTCGGCATAGTATACCAAAATTAGTTATGCATTAGGAATGCTGTTTACTCCAAACTCCTACCATGCCTATGTAACTTGAAAATAATAATTTCAGACAATTTTTGCCGGTCTTAAGGTTGAGGGAGTAAAAGTGTATCATCCTCAGCACGTGTTATTGTTTCAAAATAATAAAAATTGTTTGAGAACGATTAGATACAGAAATAGGACGTAGGCTCTATGGATTATTTTTTCCCCTAACATGTTATTCTCAAATGATGTACAGTTTTTTATTAATTCAACTTTCTCAAATAGCTTAAAAAATAGTGCATATAGTTGCTGTAAATGGGGGAAAAAATCTCCCCGACCATGCCCCCAGGCCCCCTTAGGTTTGGGCTAAGCCCCCAGTTTACAACATCTGACTCTGCCCCTGCTGTGCAGGTCAATGACAATGAGTTTTTGGAACTCAAACCAACACTGATGACAGCAGAAAAGTCATGTAATTCACTATTTATATAGAAATCAAACCACCTTAGTCATAATTGCATTCCTTTTGTTAGAGAAGATCATCCACACTTCCTCATATACAGCAACACTTGTTTTTCCAAAGTATGTTCCACAAGTCATGCCCTCCAGTCTCGCAACCCCATTCATGTTGTCATGCTGCATAAGTTTAATGACACAGCTTAGGCCTCTTTTTTTCACTACCCAACCAATTGACAGTAAAACCAGTCAAAACGTCAACAGTCTCTTTAACAGTCCGCCTGGCTGAGAGCGAGACCACACCCATAGAACTAAAGACAGATTTGTAAGGAGACTCTTGCGGTTGGTTGTGTCCCTTGAGTGGACAGGCCATAATTGAGGTGTTTATTGGTAGTCATTTGGCCCAAATGGAGAAGAATTATTTAAAATTACAATAATGAAGGTCATTATTTGGATCTCAGATTCAGTCAGTTCTCATAACCCCGTCAGGAGGCCACGGGCTGGCTGGACACATACACATACAGTAGTAATCTAAATATACCAAGAAGGTGAAAATTCATGTGCACACAAACACACTCACACAAAAGCACGCTGTGGCGGCGGCAGGTAAATAAAGGCTTCTGTGTTTAGATTGAAGCTGATTTAGTCACTTACCTGAAGGAGCTTGAGTTTTTTCTTACCCTTTACCAGTGACATTACTCAGAAACAGATTTCTTTATTACATAAACTGTTGTGTTCAGGACTCTGTCAGTCCACCAGTCCTCATTTTAGGCACTCGTGTTGCAGTGGCAGCAGGCTTAGCAAGGAAGCCCAGACATCCTTTTCCCCGCCACGTCCAGCTCTTCCTGGGTGTTCACACACTGATTATTTCTCACATTCATGTACAGCCATGGGCGGCATGGTGGTGTGGTGGTTAGCACTGTTGCCTCAAAGCAAGAGGGTTCCTGGTTCAGTCCCAGGTGAGGGTTGAGTTGAGCTTGCATGTTCTCCCCCATGTCAGTGTGGATTTTCTCCAGGTACAGTGGGTTGGGGATAGGATAGGTGACTCTAAATTGTCCGTAGGTGTGAATGTGAGTGTGAATGGTTGTCTGTCTCTATGTGTCAGCCCTGTGATAGTCTGGTGACCTGTCGGGTGTACCCTGCCTCTCACCCAATGTCAGCTGGGATAGGCTCCAGCCCTCCCGCAACCCTCAAGAGGATAAGCTTAAGGTTAGGAAATGGATGGATGGAAATGGATGGATGTACAGCCATACCATCAGCAGCACATTGTTAAAAAGAAAGGAACTGGATAATGCATTGATGCAGCTGTGGACCTAAGCAAGACATGATTGTTTGCAAATTCAAAAGTATGAGTGGTGTTTATAAAGGAAACAAATGCAGGTGGCTGCGTTTCCCAAAGGCCACCTACCTAACCAGGGACTGCTCAAAAGTACACTTAGTACTATCCACAAAATGCCTGGTTTAGTCAGATAACAGTTAGGACATCTTTATGTTTTTATGTTTCCTCATGAATCTATTCAGAGACCTTCTGTAGGAAATAAGTTGGTCGAATATAGATGGAACTGACAGAACAGAAGATTGCCAAAGCATCTTGTGTCAGGGCCATAGACGGAATAAAATGGTGGACGTAGCCACAGTGGTGTCATCCACTGGTTTGTGGACTGCCATTTTGAAACCCACGAGTCTGGCATTAGGCTGTTGCTGTTTTGAATTTTCGGATCCAGAAGTGACTGTATTTGAATGAGAAGGTGGAGCTAACCGTATTGCTAGCTGCTGGCTTAGCTGTGTTGGCTAAATGCTACCATGTGCATTTGTTGTTGAAGGGAAAAAACATTGATTTGCAGTGTTGTACCAGCGTAGTGTGTTTCTTTTGAAAGAGTACATGCAAACTGTACATTTCCTGTGTACTTTGAAAACACACAATGGAAGTAACAGACTGAATTTGACACAGCGTACCAGTACGTCAACAACAAACACACCCAGGGTACCTTGCACGTCATATGTTGACGTGGAAAGTCCAATATGTGACAAGGTTGGAGTGAGAATGTGTTGGTTAACAAGGCTGTTTTTGTGATACAGAGTCTCTGGATGCACTTCACTGTCTGCTTGGAGGCCAACAAAATGATTTAAAACAACTTTAATAGACCCTTGACTGTAGGTAAACAATTAAATTATCAGTGCGCTTAATGTTGTCTCATCTAGATCCCATTGTTACACCCACTCTTCCTGAGGACCAGACAGATTTGTCAGATTTAAGAGAGCAGAAAATCCCAAAACTTTCTGATTAATCATTCTAGTGTGTATGAATTGTTATCCCATTTTCAACTAAAGTATACCTACTTTGTAGTAAAAGCATTTTTAAGAAGTAAAAGCACTAATATGATCCCTTATTGATACATTTTTCAGAAAAAAAGTATTTGGTTTGATTCTGAGTAAAATGGTCCGCCGTTAATAAATAAAAAAAGTTTGAGCTTTTTTTTCTTTTGACGTCATTGTTGGCTCACGTTAATCTCAAGGGTCTAAGCCTAGCAGTGAGCAATGACCATCAAGCAGTGTGTGTGTGTGTGTGTGTGTGTGTGTGTGTGTGTGTGTGTGTGTGGGTGTCAGCCAGGTGATGATGACCTGACAGAACGCTGGCCAAGATACTGACAGTCATCTGATAAAGCGTGTGTGTGTGTGTGTGTGTGTGTGTATGCGTGTGCGTGTGGTCCGGCTGGCAGGCTCAGCAGTGTTTCCACCAGGTCAGTGACACTGTCATCCAGCCAGGAACAAAGCAGGACTCGGGCCAGGCCGGGGGAGATACAGCCAATTACTGATGAAACAAAAGAAAACTCAGTCACATTGCCATATAAAACGCTGCCAATGTACACAGTGGACCTATTAATCATATTTAAATATGGAAGAGGAAACGTCATGGACGTCCATATCCTTTCATCACTTTTCAGACCACATCCCACAGCATCGGAGTTCATTCAATCTTACCTTACTGTATCTTCATACGCATATATATATTATCCTTAATGTGATATTATCACAAACTGAGTATGTCATCTCATTTTTATCAAAAGAAACTGCATTTGCAGTATATTGTCATCTTCTCTTATTACATCTAATCTCACATTTTTTAGCTTTACCTCATTAAATTGAATAATTTTTAACATCTTGTCTAGTTTAATTTGAACAAAACAAAAAACAGATTTTTATGTGCTTTTTGCTGCTGCTCTCCCTGCCTTATGCTTTCCATGTATGCACATGGAAGGGCAGGGAGGTGTGCTCTTGTTTGTGAAACCAAAAGTCAATGGTAACAAAGTTTTCATATTAGGTTTGACTGATTTGAAGCGTGCCTGAGTAGGACTGCCCCCCTTCCCACTTCCCTGCCACTCAGCTTTCACATTAGTAATGTTGTTCCGTATCCAAGTTGCGACATCATCTATGCAACATTTTTGTTGTGCTACAGTGTAGAAAAGGGTGTCGCAGACAGACTCTGCTGCTCCAGGGACCATCCTCAGCGAATACAACATGAACACAGACTGGCTGGAGAAGGAGCTGCTGCTGTCAGGCACAGAGCTCTCCGCCTTCCACCAGAGCTCCGACTGCACATCAAAGGCAACAGCAAAGCTTGAGCTGGGTCTATCTGCAGCAGGCTATGCTGCCATTTGATATATCAACATCAGTATTAAACTGAGACTGTTCACAACAGGTTAGAAACTCATTTCAGTTTAATTGCTAAAGAGCACTTCTTTTTTCTTGGTAAAATTGGTGCACACTGTGACGGGCACAGGCCTTGGTCAGTGTGTTTTCCTGCACCCCTGCCTCTGCTTTCCTCTTCCAGAGCCTCCCTGATTGCCTGCCCCTCCCACCTAGTTTAGGGATTGGCTTCACCTGCTTTGGGCCTTTAAAAGCTGGGTGAATTCAAAATGGCTCCCTCTCTCTCCCTCCTGGAACCCTCCTTCTAGGGTTGATTATGTTGAGTTTTGCCTTGGTTTCCTTTTACACTTAGCTTGTGTTAGCACCCACAGACTCATAGCACCCAACACCCTCGCCACACGACTGATTGCTGACCTAACCATTAGTTTTCCTTTGTTGAGTATGTTCAATGAATTATTTATTTATTTAAAAGCTGTTCCTGTGCCGACCTCCCTTCTTTGCTATGCTCTCCAACGAGCATAGCAAAGAAGGGAAGAACAACACACCTAAAGCGTACTGTACTGGAGTACGTACAGTACTTTCAAGTGGTTTTGAGTTCCTATTGGCGTACAGTGTCCAGATACGGTACACAGTTTTAACACTAGTCAAACACACTAGACTTTGGGTTCAAGTGTAGTTGGATCTGATGTAAAAGGCCCCCTTATTTTGAGTTATGGACTTGCTGGTAGAAAAGATTTCCACACACTTACATCAATGCAGTGTTTCACTTTGGACTTGTAGGTGTGCGGAAATCTTTTCTACCAGTGTAGACTTATTTATGTTCTCAGCATCTTGCCAAGACAAAGCTGGGTGGAGCGGTAGCTGTTCCGCAATAAGTCATGTACTTGCGTCACGTACTTGACGTAAATGGGCGTATTTTCTTAACCAAGTAGTTTTGGTGCTTAACTGCAACCATGTCATAACCTTACCATATGTTTAAAACTGCAGCCATTTGTAGTGCATGTGCCAGTTGTTGATACTCTCCAATGGTTGTATATGTTGTTGTGGGAGTCTTTGGCAAATGACCTGTCATTTAGGTGCATTTCACAGATCCATGAAGGCAATCATAGTTTTATCAAAAACATTCTCTGTTCCTCATGTTTTCAGTATCTCATCAATATTTGCTTTTCCATTTTCGGATTATTTATCAAAAGTTATGTTTACATGTTGTACTGGAAAGAAACAGTCCATCACATACTGTAATAGATTTGGCAACCAGGACTGAAGGTTGTGGAATTGCTTTCCTGAGAGATAATTGAGCTATTATTGTTGGCCCAGAGTCCTCTCTGAGTTTTGGATACGTGTGTATAGATCCTTCTTTAGCATGTGAAGTCACATGTTCCACCCGTGTGTACCGAGTACCTCGCCGTTTTTACAGTTTTACTTCAACAGTGTCATTTAACTAAGACAGTGTGTGTACCGAGGTTGAAAATCCTCATAAAAGCATGTTCAAGGATGAAACAATCTCAGCATAGTGAACACTGAATATGTGTACACATGTGTACACTCACAGCAGGTTTAGATGAATGAGAGAGTAAATAGGTTGCAGCACTTTTACACAGAGGCTTTGTGGCTTTGGGTCCATTATCATAGGTTTTTATTACGGCTGTGGAGACTCTAGAGTCTACTGTAAAACTCAAAAGTACACTCATTTATGATTAGTGTCAAGTCTTTATTTTCCAAGTGGTATATTGCAGAGACAAGCATGTGGGAGAATCTGCTAATAGCATACTGTAACGATAATTGGGGAGACCAAAAAAAATGTTGTATTTTACATACAGCTGACATGGATTATATTGTTCTACAGTCAAAGAATTGCTCAATGCAGCATTATGCATCAACATGCCCGGCAATTTAGTTATCAGCCCCGCAATCAACTCCACTGCGGTGTAGTTATTTGGCTGGATGCACACAAACTGTACACCACATTATCTCCAACAATGGTGTTGCACTCAAACCCTGCAGCACACAAGCACACGGTGTGTGGCGAAGCCAGTCGTAGTAGGTTTTGGATATGTGGAAGACATTGTGTGTGTGTGTGCAGGGTTATGGCCATATCAAAGGTCCAGCTCTCACAGAGTGTGTCGCCGACATCCCGCCGTGTCCATAAATCCCCCCGAACAGGATTTGGATTCTATTCTCTGCTTCAGGTTAATAGTTGACTTTTTGGGTTTACAGCACAGGGCCTCACAGGTTGATTTTAATAGACTGAATTTGACGTTTGGCCAAACAGCTCCACCCTGCAGTTAAAATACCATCACACACACATATACACACACAATGGCCCGAGGAAAGATGTGCAGTTTTGTGTTGATGATGTGATTGCTGACTTGGGATGGTGCCTGGATCCAAATGTAGGTCATTACAGTTTAGTGACTACCAGGAATATATAATTTCAACCACTGAAATTAGCAATGATAAACATAAACACTTGCATTGTGTAGTGTAAATAATGTCATCTGATGAATGTTGTCTGTGGACTCACTCTGTGGATTGGCTGTACTTTGAATGTCATCATCATGATCAGCTCAAGTACATCCACACATCACAAATACATCTAATGAATTCCTTCAGCTTGTGTACATGTACAATTTTACTTTAGCTGTAACACTTTACCCGGGATTACATGGACTCTTTGTTCCACTAGCTGCTGTAAATAAGAGTGTTGATGTCACTCGCTCAGTTTCAGTTATGGAGGAAGTATTAAGATTCTCTCCTACTAACGTATTAAAGTGGCAATACCACGATGTTAAAACGTTCCATTAGAAGTATTCAATATTCTACTTAAGTAAAAGTAAACAAATATTATCATCAAGTGTATCCTTACATAATGGTTCATGTGACATCCTACAAATTTGCACCCCATGAATGACGCTATGTCCTTAATGCAAAGTTATGTAAACAACAGTAGATAACAGAGAATTAGGTTAGGGTTAGGGTTAGGAAAGGAGACATTTTAATTTTAATTTTTTTCATCCTTTTTTCAACCAGGAAGTCCCATTGAGATCGAAAATCTCTTTTACAAGAGAGACCTGGCCAAGGCTACTGCCAATCAAGACACATTTGAAGTGCAACAAATACAACATATATACAAAAATCAAAGTTTTCAAACATAGTGGCCTCTCAAGAAAAACAAGCACATGTCATTCTTTATGATGCTCTTAAATTCATTGATGGGTATAAGGGTTTCTAATTTTAGATCTTTTTGAAGATGGTGACGACTCAAAGTTCACATGGTTCCAAGGAAAGTCCTGTATTTTGTGACCCATCCACTGCCCTAACCTGTCTTCTGTGCAACATTCGGGACCACTTCCGTCTTAGCTTAATTATCAGTTCATTAGTTTCCTGATTGCAGCCTTCCAAAATGCAAGGATTCTGCATGAATTACTGTTCCTGGGAAAACAAATCTATATATTTTATCTCAATTGAGAGAAACTACCAAAAATAATTGTTTGATGAGTTATAAAACATGAATTGACTTGATATAGTGTGAGCAACAGGTAAAGCAGGATTTCTGTGGAGCGCACTGGAAGGACTCTTTAAAGACTGGAGGTGAAAAGTGTGAGCCCCCATCAGTCAGCTGATTGAGTTGGAAGTGAGCAAGGGACAAAAAATCTTGATCATGTCTTGAAAGTATATTCTTAATCAACAAAGTAACTAGTAACTACATCTTTTGGTGGTAGTATGAAAGTCAAATACTCAAGGAATCTTCCAAAACTTTTGTAGACATCTCAACAACTATACTCTGTGTTCTTTCTGTATTCTTAGTCTGAATTCTGTATTCTTCGTCATGTTCTCCCGGGCATGATTGTTGCCATTGGTAGGTCAAAATTTCCCATCAATCCCATCATCATCATTGGGTTCAAGACAAGGTATCTCAAAAATAATGGCTGGATTTCAGTGTAAGTTGCTGTTGAATCCTAGTGTCTCTGGTCACCTTCGACATTTCCCCTTGTGCTGTCATGTGTCTAAATATTACCATTAGTGTACAAGAAATATTAAAATCTAATCAGCAGATTGCCAGAAAACTCACGAAGCACAATTATGCTCATCAACAACAATCTGTTCTCATTCCCAGGTTGTCATGCCCCTTGGCACCTGATAGTGAACCACAGGACACCCTTTAGTGTCTCATTGTGACGCACAGCTGAAACACTTGTGGTTAATGTTGTGAAAGAGTCACGGTTAGGTTTAGGCAACAAAAGTACTTGGTTGGTTTAGAAAGAACAGTACGATTGTTACATAATGTGATTGAGTGACGTCAATGTGCAGTGACTGTACATAAATTACATTATATTAACTTAAAACAACCGTTACCTTTGGTTTAACATTACATTAAAACAATATTGACTTTTGGTTTCAAACGGGACACAAACTGTGATCTCCTGGGTTTAAGTCTGGTTTTGTTGGGCCAATCCATTCTACGCAGACTTTCTCGCACTTTATACAACGTCATTTGCTCTCAACATCAAGTATTGCCGATGAGGATGGGTTTACATTGGAGTTAGGAGAAAGCCCGGTGCATCGCAAACGGACGCTAAAGGGTGCTTTGGCATCTATATCACATGCCAAGGGGCATAACAAAGCGTTAGTATTTGACGACCTAGGAATGAGAACAGGTCCTCACAGAATGATGTGGCTCAACTTCTGACACACATTTCCTTTCCTGCTATCCTCAAGCCAAAGCATTCATTTTACACACAGGACATCTGAGCACATTCTCTCACAGGGACAAACCCTCTTAATTTTATTAGCCATATAAACTGCTCCTTTACAGCCACCCACAGAACAAACAACTTATTGTAAGGCAGCGAAATGTCAAGCTGCAAATCTTAGGAACACTCCAGTACATTGAACCGAATCACTATATAAACGTCCAGAAAACTACACGTCCAACCTGAAATCAAAGTGCTGACTGGGACTGATTAGAAAGTCATCACCTCCGTGTTCTAAACAGAGTTTGGGCTCAGTTGCAGCAGCACACAAGGCCAGCGATTCCAGTCATTAAAAATAAAGCAACAGTAAATTACATCCTGAATGGCTGCCATAACGGCAACACACATTTTTTTGATTTCTGCTTTTCATACAGAGATCCTGCCATTATTAAACCATATACATTCAGCATCTGGTTTCCATTTGTGTTGTGTGGAGAAGATGGTGATTGTGGTTCCTGTCAGTCGAGCTTTTTCCTCCTTTGTTTCTGTATTTCTGTGGTTTCTATTCAATACTTTACAGCAGGATGGATAGTGTGTGTGTGTGTGTGTGTGGGTGTGTGTGTGTGTGGGTGTGTGTGTATGTGTGTGTCAAACCAGAAGAAGAAGAATGACAACACTGTAATGCCTCTATCCTCTGCTGGCATCCACCACAGAGAGGAAGAAAAAAAGCTGAGGAAACTGTGGATACTTCATTCAGCAAAGAACAAAAGATACTTTCATTATTAGTTTTCTCAGCTTTTCTGTCTCAATCTGCTGAAGCCCCGCTCCTGCCATATAAACAATCAAACACACACTCAAGTTTGCAAGTGTACTGTATGTTAAGATCTTAACACACCTGAAGAAGAAAGCAAACAAATACAAAGACAAGACATGAAATTAAGAAAATAAATGAACTAAGGCTGTTTTACTAACATCGATTAATATTCTTGTTTCTTATGTAATTGTACCACCTTAAATACCTGTCTTAAGTTTTTTTCACCCTATACTGTGTACCAGAGGAAGCAGGGAAAGATCATAGTCCAGTAGATGATCCCATCTGGCAAGCCTCGGATTATGAGGGCAGTCTGGCTGATTTCAACATTCACCAATATCTGTTACAGTTTAACAGATGTGCAGTCTGGTTACACACACGTCCCACACATGTAAACACACACACACACACACACACACACACACACACACACGATCACTGAGGTATCTGAAGTATACATTTCCTGAGGCTTGCATGAACACTATGTGATGGTGTGTTTCTTTAGAGCTGAAGCTGCTCCTGACAGAGAGCATTAAAATGTTCTGAGTTATTTTATTACTTCGTGTTCTTTAAACCAAATAACAGCCTTCAAATGAGTTCCCAGCAAACACATCATGGATTGAACACGCCAGCTCACATTTGAACTGCAGACATCAATATTTGTTTAAGCGGCTATAAAGCAGACTGTCCTCCATCATCGGTCACCCGTTCAAAAAACCTGCATAAGACCAGTGTTTAGTTCAGTTCTGTCTTTTAGAAATGATGTTTCCTTGCATTTTCACTCAGATTACTTTTGCTATCATTAAAATTTGGGCGTTTCTATGCCTTTTTTAGACACTAGCGCTAGAAGATGTGACAGTAAATGAGGGGAGAGAGAGCTGTGTTTCTACCAAACCCTTAGAAGTGTGTGTAACCCGTACAGACCTGTGCCTACCCCCTAATCTGTTTTATGTTTCCACCACAGGCAGAACTTTTAAAGTACTTCACTGCTGGAAAGATGGTCTTTTCATAAAACTGGGCTTTGATGCAGCAGAAAGTTACAAACAGAAAAAGCATTGTGACATTCGCTTTCCCTAAACAGACAGAAAACCTACAACTACCAGAATGCACTGCTCTGCACTGGACCAATAAACACTCCTGCTTACGGGTGATATAATGCAACCTTGGATGGGGCGGCCAACTGGTAACAAACGCTCTTAAATTACAGTTAAACACTGAAATAAAATATGTTTGTGGAAACATTTGAGGCGAAATATCAGCAACACACCAACAGAACCTTGGTGTATATTTTGTCAGCACTGGTCAGTTTTACCATTTGATCTAAACTTTTTTTAGCCTCCATTTTTACAATGCAAGAAACAGTATGGTGCCCACTTCCTGTAATTCTTGAATTACAACCAAACAGTACACTATGTTCCTGAAGATTTTATGGGGAAAAATATGCAACACAGTGACAGAATCTTGGTTAATATTTGAGCAGCACTGTTGGGTTTAGGCACCAAAAGTTGAGTAGGTTTAGAAAAAGATCATGGTTCCATTAAAACAACTAATGTTGTTATGAAGGGACATAAGTATGTCATAAAGTGATTAAAGTACATCACATAACCTGACGAAACCGGGTGAAGGACATACGTACATAAAGTTAAAAGATGCCGTTGACTTTTAGTTTTACACCGGACATAAACAGCAGTCTCCAGGGTGAAAGTCCTGTGTTTGTTTGTCCCATCCACCACCCTGACCTCCTCCATATGTGTACTTTGTTGCACTCATGGGGTCGTAACATTAACGCTGCGTGATGTCATTGAACCAGGGAATTCATGTGTCAGCCATGACAAAGGATCCTAATTGACTATCCACTGGCATTGTTTCCGTGGTTCCAGCATGGAAGTCATTTCATGTATTTCTGTAAGATCAGGTTGATCGGATCAGTGTGTTAGGTACCTCAACAGAGGGGTAAAGAAAAAACAGGACAAAATGGAGGGGTTCTATTGTAACATTCACAGCTTTGGACAATGGAACTGAAAATAACCATTCTAATTTGAAACGAACTGAACTGAACCGGACTGTTTATTGGACATAAGGCGATAGCTGCTGCTTTAACCCTCTCAATATAAAAAGGAAACATTGTATTTTGACATAACTGCCATGTTTACTGACAGCATGTGAGTTTTTTTTCTAACAATATTTGCTGTATCTGCTATTGCAATAATATCTTCTCGTAGCAATTAACACATGATTAAACTTTCTTGTTATTATAGGTTTTCTCTGTCCTCTGTTTTAAGTCTTCTACTGCATCAAATATTATGTAATGAAAACTGCAGATTTTTGTGTATCTTTGAATTTTTTTGCGTCATCAGACCAGGATAGAAAAATATACAAGGTTAGGAGATGGATTGAATTTGAATTTACTGAAAGGATCGCCCTTTCAGATGTAGCATCTCATTTTCAAGGGGGTCCTCTCGGCACAAATACAAAACAAAAACATACAGACAAAACTGCATTACATAACAAACAAATACACACTACAAATACACAGATACAGACATCTCACTCACCATCTCCCACCCACACCCCCTGCCCTCGGCTGTTGTACAAGAAAAATTAGAATTGGATACTGTGACCTTGAATAGTTACATAACCGTTTTAAGTACCTCAATTTAAAAACATTAGCAAGTTGTTTTGAGATGTGAATATAAGAAAGTCCTGAAGCAGCAGAAAGAGGTAACAGATCTCAAGAAAAGAGGAAGATTATTCCAATGTGATGGAGCTTTGTATCGGATTGACCTTCATCCAACTTCTTTGAAAATTCTGGGGGCAAAGAAAAAGGAATGTTGCGTGCGGAATTCTGCAACCAATTCAATGATTCATACATGAAGCAATGGCGAGATCTATATGGACACCTAAATATAAATTTACATGGAGAAATATACTCTACATTAAAAGGTCTAATATGAGTGTCAGCTGTGTTTTGATAGACAACGTCAGCATAATCACTGATAGGTAATATCAGCTGTGAAATTATTCTTTATCTGACCCAAAATGTAAAACAATTGATCGATAAAGTGACCTCATACAACCATACCCTCTTTTAATAGCAAAATCTATATGGTCAATCCAAAGTCCAAGATATGTGAACAAGTCAGCTTTGTCAAGAGGTGATCCATCATCAAAACAAATATGCAAATAAAGCGGTTGTGTCATGTACCAAATACCATGCTGCAGGACTTTTTCTTATTCAGTGCAAGTTTGTTGTTATGAAACCAATTTTAGACCAAGATGGAAATGTAAATAACATCAGCATACAAATGGGTGTGACAGTTTGAACATACTTGAGGTAAGTTATTAATAAAAAATAGAAAAAAGAAGTGGGCCCGACATGGATCCTTGTGGAAATGACTATTGTGATTGTTCCTCATGCTACACTCTGCATTGTTCAAACCATATACCCTTGTGCATGTGGTGTGAAAACAGCATGAGGAAGATGGTCAAGTAAGGCTTTAGAAATGGTGTCTGAATTAAACACCAGACATCTGTCAGTTAAACACCAGAGACCAAGGTTTGTGTCTTGTCTCCAGTCTCTTAACCATAGTGACAAACCAAATCTTTAACTTCCCTAATCTTAACCGAGTAGTGTGTCTTTGTCCGACTAAAGGAGAATAATTGGCTAATTCATACCGTGAAACCCTTACTCTGCGCTTTCTCAACAAATAGGATTATTTCTGGTTCCTGATTACATAACTAAAGAGCCAATCTGCTGCCAGTATGTCATATCAACATTGTTTGTCTAGACATGGTTTACCCACAGTACTCTCTGGCATTAACTGTTCTGAAAGATGTTTCAAAATGCAGTCCATTGGTTACTATGTTTCACTTGTCAGGGTTTTGTCAATCATTCATCAGTATTTTGCAACAGACGCCATAAATGCAACACCACGACAGAGAGAGAGAGAACGAGAGGCAGAGCCATCACTCTCAGTTTTAATTAATTTTGTTTTTCTTAAAAGGCTCCATAATATTTGTGCTGAAATCTGAAAATGAGACCTCCGAACATCTATGACTTGTCAGAAGGGTAAACAGTTTTGTATTGTGGCTGGGGAGGAATGACTGGAGGAGGGAGGACATATGAATAAACAAAAGAAACAGCACAGAAAAAAAACATGTTCAGAGTGAGTGCTCATAAAGTGGAGCTTTCATAAAACTGCTGAGGAAACCCTTTTATAAGACTGGCAACTGCTCTTTTCTAGTCTTTGTGTTTCGCTGCGTCTCATCATACTTTTTTTTTTTTACTTTGGTCGGAAATGCTTTGGGCAGTCATGGCATCTGCAGAATGTCCTGCAGGCCACGAGCGCCAGGAATCCCATGCCGCTTAAGACAAAGCAAGGTCAGTAAATATCACGGAGACCTGCAGGAATGAAATAAGAAATGAAACTGAAAATGTAGTTTTACAAGTGTGCTCACAAACACTACAGTGGGTTTCTGCT
Organism: Cephalopholis sonnerati; assembly: GCA_019142605.1. Classification (NCBI taxonomy): domain Eukaryota; kingdom Metazoa; phylum Chordata; class Actinopteri; order Perciformes; family Serranidae; genus Cephalopholis; species Cephalopholis sonnerati. Next base: position 32,079,724 of record JAGQAX010000011.1, read on the forward strand.
TCACCATGTTTCTGTTGACTGACCTGACTGACGGCCTCTTGTACTCTGTTAATGATGCATTGTGTTCAGAGCATTATAAAGGCATCAGTATGCTTTAACTGAAGTGCTTGTGGGATGATAGAACTGCATCTGTTGCCCCCTCTCAACACACTTTTCCAATGCCAATCAATCAGTAACTAATCAATCAGCCATTTATTTGTCACATGAAGTCAAACAAGGTACAACTGAAACACGATCCTGTCAGCTTCTTCAACTTGTGCATTGTAATTTACTCCTTTTTTTGCCTCTTTTAACATTGTGGGCTGGTGCTTTATAATTGTCCATGTTTTCAGACTGGCTCCAGTGTGTCTGTTTATGGCAGCCCAAATGGTTCTGGTAATCCATGGTTTCTGGTTGTGCAGTGATTTAACTGTAGTTTTGGATACAGTTGCTTCAGTTTTTTTTTCTTTTTTCAAGTTAAATCCACCACAGACTCAGTGAATCCATTGAAGTCATCGGTGACGTCGACAGTGGTCTCTTGGAACATGCTCCAAACTCTGATGGGCTCCATCTCTCCCATCCCTGGGGCATGCATCGTAGTTTGATTACATATCCTGACCCTAACAAGGTGGCCGCACGGTCACTACTTCCAAACACTGGCAGCGACTCTGATCTGCAGCTGCATCCGAATGGCGTAACTCAGTGATCTAGAGTGTTTATCCCCCCTGTGGCACAGAGTGAGCAGTAATGGAGCAGCACCTCACATTCCCACACCAGTCCTCATTCACCGTAAAGCACATGCCTCCTCACCCTTTCACACCAGAGTCCTCTGCTCTGTTGGATCACCACACAGAAAAAGTTATCACATTGAAAGGTGCTCTTAGCCAGAGGTTGTCTAGTTTTTTATCCGATGCCTGCACAGTGGCCTACAGGATGCTAGTTCGGCTGTTGCCCATCATCTCTATCTTTTCGTCAATGTTTTAGTTTGCTTACACTTGAAAATCTTGACCTTGCCAGCAAGCGGAGTCACAGTAGAGAAGGACATATCAATTCAATCCCACATACAACGTTCTGCTGGAAATACAGCACCAAATGTGGATTTATCTGCTGCTGAAAATAGTCCCCAAAAAATGAACTATCAGGTTCTGTTTGAGTAACACCTCTGTACATAGCCATATTCTGTACCACATGCCCAGCAGCTTCAGGAAATTATTACCAGCTACAACAAAGCTCTAACAGCTGGGACTGTTTTCACCTTGTGAGTTTATGTGTCTGTCATCATAGTGAAATGTGGACCAGGTGACAGAGAACTACCACAGAAGCAGTATTTTGCCAGGTGCTTATCTCTGTCTGTCTGTTAGTGGACAGATTTTGTCAAGGTGATAATGTCACAGCCATGCAAAATGCAGACATGAAACTTTCATTATAAGTGACGGATCACTGTATCACAGCTGGACTGATCCCATCGCAAGATGGTCTCTAGTGTGTCCTTTTTGGCAAAAAAAAAAGAAAGAAAAAAAAAAACAATAAAGAATGTACTGCTGCCCAGAACCTTAAAATCAATGTTTTCAGCAGGAGCAAATGGGCTTAAGACTGAGGGCCACAGACAGGCTGAGGAAGTCAAAAAGTATTGAGAGATAGACTGTTAAAAGTCCCCAGAAAGAGATCACCTGACTATCTGAGGCAGGGTGGATAAAAAAACATTCCTGCCTGGAAAGGAACCGCCTCCCACAGGTGTGATCACTTTAGTTAAAGAGAGACTTTATATGCTGCCTTCCTCCTTTTGTTCTATGTTTTATACAGAAGCCATGATGTGTGCGTTCTGATGTGCAGATTAACAGATAATATGTGATGATGAAGATTTGATTTTGTAATTGAGGGGCGGTTGCCCTAAGCGGCAAGATAAATCTCCTTATCAAGTCCAGACACTGGTGGTGGCGGTGGCTGATGACACTGATGAGACTGATGAGACTGATGAGGCTGATGAATCTGCGCTGACTAGGCAGTGATTGGGAGGTGGAGTGTGAGCTAAAGGTGAACTAAAGGAGGAAAGAGAATCATGTTTAAAAGACAACAGCAAGATGGTAGGCTAACGATGAAGGTGTGTTGGGCTGTTGATCAGCTGACAGAAAGCCCCCAACAATGACAGCAAGAATTGTGAGCGAGCATGTGTGCGAGAGGTAGTATGAGAAATACACTGCAGGCCAGTGCAAAAGCATCATTTTCCTGACTGAATTTTGGCTAAAGCTCTACTTCCTTTAAAACCTAATTTACCACATTATTGCACAATATTTGTTGATGTTTTGGTTTATTAAGTTTGGTAAGTTTGGTTGGTTTGCAGAGCTGAAACCACACACACACACACACTCAACATTCGACTATGCTGCCTTTGAAAATAACTTCTCTGCTCTGAATGGAACTTGCTGCCTGCCTCTGCTTCCTCACTCATAAGTCAAGTCCAGTGTTTCTCCACAACATGAGCTAACACATTGTTGGTTTTGGTCTCTGTTGTTCGTGGTCGATAAAGAGAAAATCAAAATACATGAAATGAATAAGACTACGATCACAAGCATAAGGTATCATTTCAATCTGATCTACTCTAATGTAGGAGTCTTTGCATCAGGGTCTCATTTTTCAGGAACATCAATGGAAGTCTTGCTGTAAGTTTCTGTTTTGCTGTAATGTGAGATATAAATTTAATATGTGCTCCTCATAGGTAGGCAGCCCTAAAAATCAGTCACCCAGTGCCCTGCAGTGTCTGAGAGCATTTACCATTTGACAAAGAACGTAAGTAGGTGTGTGTACAGTAAATAGCTCTAATGAATCACTGAGATATCTCAGGTTGTGGGATGCCCTGCTGTGCTTTATGGATTTACTCTCCACAGAACCTGCTCTCAGGACGTTTTCAAACATATCTTATTATACATCTCTGATTGCCTCCAGTTTCTGAGGCTTACTTTTGGAGGCTCCCTGCAGGGCATGTCTGAGGGTGTCTGGGACCAAGTGGTTGACCACAGCATAGTCCTGCCAAGCCATTGTAATGTTAAAACAACCACTGCATTCCTTGCAGTGCAGTACAAGCACTGAGCCAGGCTTGGAAAGTTACCGACTTGGGGCCCATGATTTCCCAAATGCTTCTTGGAGCTCAGATAATAGCTGTTCTGCTGTAAAACGAATAGAGGAAAGATTATCTTTGAGTGAAAAGGACTTTGTGAACCCGGCATTTTGAATTGATGCAGAAATAGTACAGTGTAACAACGCTGGCGAGCATCAGATTGAGATATAAAACATGGCTTTGACACTTGGGTGTGATTCTGTGCTGACTTGTAATTTTAGACAATGGTTGCCAATATCTCCACGCATTCTAGGAATGAGCACACACACCCAAATTCCTGAGTTTTTACTATCCACTGTCCCACTTTGCCAAAACTGGAAAGCTATAAACCAGCGTGGTTTTGTTCTTCTTTCTGGGTGAGAAATTAACAGGGGCCACATGGAGTAAAAAATGTCTTTCTAAGATCATAAAATGTATTGGCAATATACAGTATAGAACAAGGGAAAATTATAATGAGAGCCCTCCATTTAAGCTTGGCCAATTTCTTTTTTTCAAGTAAAAGTGGCGGAAAGTCACATTATTGCAATGTTACTTAAACACTTTCTCTTCCCCACAGTCCTTTTGCACAAAAGGCTTGTTTGTCACTGAATAATAAAACTAAATTATTACACTGGAATAAACTTCTGTCAGAAAGCAAGTTTTGTTTTTATGACTCGTTCATTAGGGACCAAAGTCAACTTAAACAGTCGCTCAAATGGCACTCTCTTTCCCTATAATAAGTAATTTTGACTAAACTCATGGTGAGTTGAGTTAGCAGACTCATGTGCAATGGATTATTGTGTGAATGTAGAAGGTGCTATTTAGTGTCTTGTTTCCGACTCCATCACCCCCCACAAGCACAGCTGGGTGTGGGGAGTCACAGTACTAATTTCCCTTCTTGAGTAGCACAGACTAAGAAGCCATATTCTTGTATGAACTCTGGTACATGTCTGGTGAATCAGGTCAGGACATTGTTGTAGCACGAAACACTAAACTGAGCACAAAAACTGCTTGGTAGATTATCTCTTTGTTGTAGCAATGCTTCTTGGCAGTAAATCTTTTACCGTTGGAAAGCGTGTTTATTTCTCTTTTAAATGGTGCCACATTTGTAAGGAACATGCATTTGTGGGATGAGCAGCAGAACTAAGTATGTGGGTTGCGCCCATAGCAACAGCAAAAAAAGCTGTTTGGCATTGGGAGAGATTATTTGACAAATCTTTCATGGGCACAAACTACATGCTCGGCTCTGCTGCTCATCCCACAAATGCATGTTCCTTACAAATGTGGCACCATATAAAAGCAAAGTAAACATTGTTACAACAAAGAAATAATCTACCAAAAACAAATTTCCTTACTTACTTTCCTTGCTTAGTTTCATGCAAGCGGCATGATAGAAAATTTATCAACACAGAACTCATTACAAGACTTTGTACTAGGAGGCTGAAAGGGTAAAGTCCATTTAATGTCCGATATAAGTGATTAAGACATTTGTGTTCTCACATGGAGCTTCTCCAGGTAACACCTAAATAATTTCAGGTTTGCAGCGCATGCATGAAAGGGGCTAGAGTCCTGAAATGGATGCCAGTATGGAGGTGGGGCTTGCTATATGAACAGCATAATGTAGCTTTAGGTGAGCAGTGTGGCAGCAGGAATACAGCAAAGAGAGTGTGCGGGGTTCTGATGGTGCAAGTACCCCACCCTGATGTGAAGAGTGCATTTGATATACTGTATGTGTCACTGTTACGTGAGTGCAACAGCAAATTCAAGCTGACTGCCTGAAAAAGCACCTGGTACCAATAGTAAGTCGAGTAGAGCCAAACTATGCTGTGGAAATGAGGCAATTGACAAGTGCCTGCCTGTCCAAGATGTGAAGTATATTCCATGTAACTCCACTGACTAATCTGTGATTGTTTTGGCAACAAATATGTCAGCGTACCTGCAGTGAGCAATCAAGTGCAGTTAATACTAACAAATCATTTTGACTTCAGGCTAACGATGCGACACAGTGTTGAAGAATATCCAGTTTTTCAAGCACTTGGACACATTTTGTACTCATCATTGCTCTCTGTATCACAAGTTTGGATGGACTCCCTCACTGAGAAGACAAAAGAATATTATACTAGTAAGGAAATAACAATGTGATTGATTGTTCAAGCTTCCAAACTACCTCCCAACTCTTTTAAATCTTAACTATCATACACGAGCCAATAACTACTGTACATATTTCACATGTAGACGCCAATCCTTGGAGAACTGGTTTCAGATACAATGCACCTTTTATATGAACGGCATACAGCCCTCAAGCTAGATTTATTCATTCCCCCTTAGTGATTTTAAAGCTTTTGATGTCTTTTATGGCACTTTTAATTGTTTTTATTAATTCTTTGGCAATTCTGGTTGTCTGATAGTAAATGTTTCTTGTTCTCTGGTCTCTCTTGAAGAAGAGATCTCAAACTACCTGATTAAATAAAGTCTGAATAAAAGAAAACATTCAAATACAGCGACAGTTAACGTTACTGATCTACAACAAAGTTGTTTGACTGTGGAAAAAGTAGGATACAGGCAGTTGTTTTCCTTTTATGTTCTTTTTTCTCTCTCCCTAAGTCAGTTCTGCACATTTTGCACATTTCATTTCATAGAAGTGTGGACACACAGAGCAATACAACTGAATAAAGCAGTTCTTCTTAATGATAGTATCACTTTTCTACAGCAATTACATTACACTTTCAAAATAAACTGGGGACTCTAAATTGAATATGTCTGTCTCCAGTGGTGCACAGTAGGGGACTGATTCAAGGATTTAATTTACTGGTGCATTCTGGAAAAAGAAAAATGGATCAGCACTAGAACATAGTGTGAGGAGCCCAACTGCAAGAAAAAAATATTGACATTATACATTTCTGTAAAACACAGTTATGTTACATTTGTACATTTCATACACATCATATCAGCAGTTCCAAAGTTACACAGTATTTACGCTAACTTTGTTGTTGGGAAGTGTAGGGGACAGACGATGGCAATGAGAGCTTGGTGAGAAAGTTGCAGACCACTGTTCCAGACCAACAAACAACAAAACTGATTGTTCTGTAGCAAGTCATTGTTGTGTTTCCAGTATTTCAGCCCCCAGATGTAGGTGTTTTTTAGTGACCCATCACTGTGTTTCCACCGGACAGTGCCACCAAAAGCTGTTGTTTCTTATCAAGACATTCCTGCATTTCCAGCATGGATAGTGCCACTAAAGGCAATTGATTTTATCAAGACATCCCTGCATTTCAAGCGGCTATAGTGCCACAAAAAGCAGTTTATTTTTTACAAGACATTCCTTCATTTCCTGCCGGTATAGTGCCATGATTAGCAGTTGTTATACTGAGACATCATTGTGTTTCCTAACAGGACAGTGCCACCGAAAGCTGTTGTTTCTTATCAAGACATCCCTGTGATTCTAGCGGGGCTAATGTCACATAAAGGGGTTGTTTTTTTTCAAAAGAGACATCACTGCCTTTTCTGAAGGAATAGTGCCACAAAAAGTGATTATTTTTTTAACCAAAATATCCCTAATTTTCAGCCTGGATGGTGCCACCAAAAGCAATTGATTTTTACCAAGACATCCCTGCATTTCCAGTGGGACTAGTGCCATAAAAAGCAGTTGTTTTTTTTCCAAGACATTCCTGCATTTCCTGCCAGCATAGTGCCATGATAAGCAGTTGGGTTTTTTTACTGAGACATCATTGCATTTCCTGATGGGATAGTGCCATGGAAAGCAGTTGTTTCTTTTCAAGACATTTCTGCATTTCCAGCAGGGATAGTGCCACAAAAAGTGGTTGATTATTACAAAGGCATCACTGTGTTTCCCTGCCAGATAAAGTGCCATGGAAAATGATTGTTTTTTTTTACCAAGACATCCATGTGTTTTCAGCAGGGATAGTGCCATAAAAAGTGGTTAATTTTTACAGAGACATCTATGAGTTTCCAGCGGGGATAGTGCCACCAAACCACATATTAATCACAGCATTGTTCAAGCATAAAGAAACGTAAAGTTTGAGCGTATACATAATGTACAAATTTAACATATCTGTGGTTTCCAGAGACATGCAATGCCAACATTTATTCTGGTAATTAGATTGGTGTGATCTCTTTATCGTATGTAGTGAGATAGGTTAATGTAATTTTTAAATTATATACAGATGGTGCTGCAGTAACTTTTCTCTTTAAACAGGGCCAAAATGCACTGAAATGATCTCGAACCAGTTGAGACCTTTACAGGAAGGTTTGATAGTAAATGTAGAGCCTGTCTTCCAGCAAGGCACCTATCTTTTATCTGAGCTGTTAGAAAGCCTACTAAAAAGACTTTGCTTTCTGCTGTGTATGTGCAACTGTGTGTGTGCGTGTGTTCTCAGTCGTACGAGTTCCTCATTAACCTGAGATTTGAACCTGTGACCTCCTCAGTAACATTTCCAGCCCGCTCTGCCAGCCCTCTCAGCTCAGTGCCCAGTTGACTAACAAACACGAGCCGATTCATTATTACTGCTGTTGGCACCGACTCCATACCACGCAGGACCTGGAAACTAAATATCTCAACTTGAAGCTGTTTTACGTATATAGCAGCATTTATAAGCCACTGGTGGAGCTTTTACTGTAGCTTTTCTACTCTGTTTTGACTTACATGTTCAGCAGTAGGTGATTTATTTTTCCTGTACTAAAAAGGTCTTTGTCAGGCCAGTGTGAATGTACTCTGGTGTGATACTTCTCTGTAAGTTTTGATCTGTGTACAGTCATATGCAAACATGCAAACACTCGTAATCACATGCATTTGATTTGCATACAGCATGACCTGTAAACACATGATTTGAATGCATCGCTTTGGATCTTAGATAGCGCCAATCTTAGACCTGTAATTGGGCTTCATTTCCTCTATGTTGTCCAAATCAGATACTGCAACTCTGACATTACACACACAGTCAGAAACCTGGCAGACACACAGCGGTACTTTGTATCGGCAGTGAGCCTGGTACAAATCCCACTTCAGATATCAGTGCGGGGCTCCTGCAGCCTCAAACAGAGCATCCTTAAGGTACAAAAAAGAGGTGGATAACTGCGTGTGTTCTCTCGACACATAAACAGACACACAGTCATCCCTTTCTTACCACATATCTTTTCTCTTGCAGCTATTATCTTGTGATCTAGCTGTCATGTTAGCCGAGCCCTTTGGACTGGCCACACACTCACACACTCGGCCCATTCACCAGATCAAATTGAATCTTTTTTGTGTAATCGCCACAGCGTCATGTACTGCCAAGTGTTTGTTTGAATTGGATGGGCTTTCGGTGTGTTCACTGTAACAGATAGGCAATCTCATCATGTCTCCTACTCCCAGCCTGACTCCTTCCAGAGAGTTCCAATCCCAAACCCGCTTAGAACTTACATACAAGATAAATAACATCAATTACTTCAGTTCTATGATAAAAACAAACTGTGTCCTTGATGTGGCTTTATAATTTATTTCTACAAAACGTATTCATCTGTGAGCCCACTTTCCAAAGTCTTATTAATATCCATAAACACATCAATGGAGTTATTCAAGATTTCAAAAAAATACTGGTGCTGAGTGTTAATGGAGGCTTTAGGATTTTTAGCTCTGGGTAAAGTGACTGGTTGTTTCCTTTCAGGGTTTGGCTTCTGGGGGAAATCAGTCTGATTAAAGGGAGCAAGAAGCAGCCATACTGCCTCTCCTCCCTGCCTGCCTCAAGCAGAGCTTTGAGAGCTTTGTCTCGACCATTAATCTGGGTCCATTAGCTGCTCCGTCCAGCAGACAGACTCTTATTTAACTTTATTTACTGGATGTCCATTTTAAAAAGGGTGTGGAGCAAGGGCTCCAAAAATGTTTCACAGCCAAGAGCCTGGATGAAAAATAGCCAGAGACTCGAATTCAGTATTTCAGTAGTAGCTACTCTTTCCACCACTGGGCCTTCACCAGAAGGAGGCCTGCAGCCCATCTTGCCTTCTGGGCATCAGCAACAATGTTGTCAGCAGGTTATGAAGCCTGTCACTCAGCCAGGAAACCTGGATCAAACATGTGTCAGTGACTTAAACACACTCTTACTCTCTTATACATTTAGGGAAGGTCTGTTTTACAATAAAATATCATCTGACACCATTGAGTCCATGTACAATGCATGATGGTAACTGAAACTGTAAATGTAACCAATTGTAACAATGGGTGTTATTCCACATTCACATCACATGAGATGAATAAAAAAGATATAAAATGCAAATAGAATTGAATAGAGTGGAGCCATTATCCATCCATACATTTTCATAACCGCTTATCCTCTTGAGGGTCGCGGGGGGGCTGGAGCCTATCCCAGCTGACATTACATTGGGCGAGAGGCAGGGTTCACCCTGGACAGGTCAACAGACTATCACAGGGCTGACACATAGAGACAGACAACCATTCACACTCACATTCACACCTACGGACAAGTTAGAGTCACCAATTAACCTGCATGTCTTTGGACTGTGGGAGGAAACCGAAGCACCCGGAGAAAACCCAGGCTGACACAGGGAGAACATGGAAACTCCGCACAGAGGGGCTCCCTCCTGGGATTGAACCAGGAACCCTCTAGCTGTGAGGCAACAGTGCTAACCACTACCCCACCGGAGCCATTATTATAATCAATACCACCTTTGATTTTCCCACAATGACAAGTCAAAGGTTCAGACTTGATGTCACATGTGAGGGGACGGATCTGACTCCTAATTAGCCACTGACGAGACACACCTGAGGGATGCACTGGTGCACAGGGGAGTGCTAGTGCAGATGCACCACACTTGATTTGTTTTTGGGAACTGTGTAAGAATTTAGGATCTTGTCATCTAACTTTTCACCCATGAAATGAAACTTGAACTGCTAACAGCAAGAGAAGAGCAGGATTAGGAGCAAAAGCCAGAAAGAGACTCGTCGGCTGGAACGGCTGCTATCACCACCGGCTTTAAAAGAGATCATCACATCGCATGGGTAAGTCAAATCCCTCCAGCCCATCAGGGAAACAGAATGCACTCATGGGGAACAAACAGTAACATCTTCACATCGCACTAGCGACACACGGGGCCAGCCAGTTTGCTGTTGGAAGGATTTTTTAATTTTCCACAGAGCTTCAAATGCCTGGTAAGTTCATTCTATTAAATCATCACAATCACCAGATTTATGAGGTGAGTAAATCTCTGCAGATCCTTTGCGTCAGTTCAGGTCAAATCATCCTGACAGTTTTGACCTTTGAAGGAACAGAGAGCTGAAGAGTCAGAACAGATGAAGCTATTGTAACTCATTAGCTCAGTTGAGGCATGGCCTGCAAACAGAATGAGACAAATAATTATTTTGAATAAACTGTGTGAACTCACTGTCCTGGGAGCTTTCTGGACCGACTAGTGCTAGCACTTTCCTGGCTGGCAGGTGTGTTAGCAGTTGGCTCGTCTGCTACAGTGGCTAACAAACTACACCTGTGAGAAGTAACCGTCACTAGGTTTTGGTCTTAAAGGAGGACTTCAAAACTCAAATGACCATTTGTATATCACTACCTGTCACATGTTAGCTCAGTTGGTGACGAAAACATCTCGCATGCCTCCCTGGTGAACATAGAATCCAAAAATGGAGAAAATTCTTCTGTATAAACAATCACGCATAGAAGAGTAGCTCACTTAGGCAATCACGTGTATTTGAAATCTGCTCAGTTGAATGCACAGGAAAAGTTTAAACACATATGCTCGCCCAGGTGTACTACTTGTATGCTGAAGTGTTTTGAATGGTAACATTTTTGTGAAAATGCCAACATATTCTCACTCTGATCTCGTCACAGATCAACATTTGGTCATGGACTTTCCACGTCCATATATGACGTGCAAGGTACCCTAAGTGCGTTGGTTGTTGATGTTCTGGGACACCGTGTCAAGTTCTACCTGTTACATACAGTCTCCTTCAAAATAAATGCACTATGTCGGTACAACAACGCAAATTGACGTTTTTTATCCTTCAGCACCTAACACACATGGTTGAGTTGAGGCAACAAAAACACGTGGTTTGGTTAAGGAAAAAAGAACAAGGTTTGGCTATAAAATGTTACAGGATGCAAACACTGCTGTCCCGAGTGAAAGTAGGTGTTTGTTGGACCCTCCCACCCTACCGGGACTTTCGCCGCTTAAACTTTCATTCTTGTCCTGCTGTGTTTCCTCGTGACGCTGCTGGGCACCGTTGAACTCTAATGGGTGGCTGTGGCTCAGAGGTAGAGCCGTCATCCACCAATCGAAAGATCAGCGGTTCAATCCCCAGCTACTCCAGTCTGCAAATCAAAGTCAATCAAAGTGTGTGTGTGTGTTTATAAAAAAACTGAATAGCAGGTGGCACCTTGTTTGGTAGCCTCGGCCACCAGCGTGTGAATGTGTTTGTGAATGGGTGAATGTGACTCGTAGTGTAAAAAGGACTTTCAGTGGTCGGATGACTAAAAAGGTGCGATACAAATGATACAAAAATTTACCATTTAACAGTGACCGCCCGCATCTCATGTTGAGGTTGAGGGACTGCTTTTTTTCCCTGTATCTGACACGGCAAGTCACTGCCCAAGTGCCAGGTTTCGACGACTTCGGAGCGAGACTGGAAAATGCATGTCTGTCTGGGATGTCTGGGAAGTAGTGAGCATATAACTGGATAAATGAGACTCAGATTAGTTGTGTGAGAGTTTGAAAACAGATGGTTTGATACAATTTTGCTTTTCCCAAATGTGGCCCCCATTTTTTTCTTTCATCAAGAATTTTCTGTTTTTCTAGATGCTCTGTTCACCGTGGACACATGAGAGAAAAACAAAGTTTTCTTTACCAATTCAAGTTTACACATAGTGAGTAATTGATACAAATGATCATCTCGTGGGACATTCATTCATTAATTTTCCGTAACCGCTTATCCTGTTAGGGGTCGCAGGGGGGCTGGAGCCTATCCCAGCTGACATTGGGCGAGAGGCAGGGTACACCCTGGACAGGTCACCAGACTATCACAGGGCTGACACATAGAGACAGACAACCATTCACACTCACATTCACACCTACGGACAATTTAGAGTCACCAGTTAACCTGCATGTCTTTGGACTGTGGGAGGAAGCTGGAGTACCCAGAGAAAACCCACGCTGACACGGGGAGAACATGCAAACTCCGCACAGAAGGGCTCCCCCAACCAGGAACCCTCTTGCTGTGAGGCAACAGTGCTAAACCACTGCACCACTGTGCCGCCATCTTGCGGGATAAGTTTTTGTTTAATGCTTCACCATAGTTATAAACAAGTAAGTAAAAACAAGAAGTAAACAAGCAAATGTCACTGATTTGTGATGTTTGCTATTTTCTGCACTGCATTATGGGATACTTTGACCAACATAACAGGCACTCCAAGTGCACTACAGAGGGCCAAGTGTATCAAACCATCTGTTCAAATGTTTTGAAGCTCTCATGTCATAGTGTACAGATGTGGTACACAGGAGCAGGAGAGGAAGGATTTAACTTTGAGTTTCACACTTTCTACCCCTGTGTCTGTTTGCAAAAGTATTTTCCTGCCATGCAGACGCTTCTTGCATCGGGGTTCATATGACTTTTTACTGGGAGCGGTGCTTTCAATATTGAGGCCCGGGATAGTGTTTGTTATAAAGCAGTACCTCCCCTGGGATATCTGCTTTCTCTGTTACGCAGGAATGTGCAGAAATTGAGACCTTGTGAAGACTTTAGAGTCGGGCATCCAAGAGAGCCAAGAGAGGTAGAAACACACACACACATACACAGAGAGAGAAGAGAGAGTTGTTTGAGTGTAAAGTGTGCCTGAGTTTTGTCTTGAAGACAGAGCTTTAAACACTACCACATGCTACGTATCCTGCAGTGAGAGAAACACTGTGTACACACATGGTTGCATATGGTTGCGTCTGTGCATGGCGGAGTGTGTGTTTGTGTGTTTATGCTCACTGATCTGAGTGTGTATGAGGGCTGGAGAGAAAGAAAGCGGACTTAGAGTTGACTGTATTATCCACTGTTGACGGCTCAGACCAATTATAAGACTGATTAGGCTGTGCTTGGCAGGAAACCACGAGGCTCTGCCTGCCTGCTTAAAGCCAATAAGAAACACAGCCAAAGAGTTAAAGTGTTGTTTAACTCGGTCACTCACACACTCAAAGTGATGCTTATTACAATACACAATAGTTCTGTGGGAGAATTATGTAAGAAGATGCATGGCCAGTCAGAAAATGTGTTTTCCAGAAACTGTCATCATCGTCCAACATTTCCTGGTTAGCGTTACAGTTTCTTCTGTGGTTGGGCTATTCTCTGCCCCGTGTGTGTGTGTGTGTGTGTGTGTGTGTGTGTGTGTGTGTGTGTGTGTGTGTGTGTGTGTGTGTGTGTGTGTTTTCTCCAGTTAATTTTCCCCACTTTTATATGAATGTCAAACCAGCCCTGGACATTTCCAACAGAAACCATTCATTCAGTGAAACGATCCCACATCACGCTCCAGAACCACAATGAAATGAGAAAATCACATCCAGCACATCTCACAGGCAGATTTCGTCCAATAGATTCAATAGAGGGTCCTTTATGTGGATGGAGTAGAAAAGATGGAGTGTCCATAAATTGGGGGATATGTGTGTTTATGTGTTTGTGTTTGTGGGACTGGGAAGGCTCCATCAAGTGCTGTTTTTGACAGTTAAAGCAGCTGAAGAATTCATTTGATGTGTCGGGTAAATGACACAGGCTGATGAACAGTAGCACTTGGTTGGTGTTTGTATAGTGAATTATGTCAACTGTCATATTTAAAGCTTTGCACTTAAAATCTGGTGAAAAACAGTGTACATAAGTTTTAAAATGAAAGGACTGTGTTATGTTTTTGAAGCTTTTTAATCACATGGGTCCAGACTGTCTAAAAAAGAGGAAGAAGTGACAATGCTCGGACACTGTTAAATACCAACACAGTGTAACAAAGGCACGAGTAGAGAAGAGTCATGAAGTGAGTGAACTGAGCCGGTGATGAGGGTTTGTTCCATAACAATATCTATCTAAAGGTTGCTAACATTAGCCACCATGAGCTGTCTGTCATACCAGAGAAAGTAAGGCTGTGGCAGTGAAATCCATGAGTGTGCTGAGATGAGCAAGACTGTGTTCTATTTCTTATGAATTCAGCATTTCACCTCTGAGAAACTGCTTATTCTTTTTCCCCCAAAAGTTAATTTTACCCCTTTGTTACCAAAACTAGCATTAATATACTGTTTTGTTTTTTTTGTACATGTAGGTATACCCGATATAAAAAGACCACAGACTCCTTACTATTGCTAGTAGAACGGAGCTGTCAGCCAAGTATGCCTTTCTTTTTACTGGCGTGCCCCATGCAACATCGCAGACGTGCCTTAAAAAAAAACAACAACAACAAAAAAACGGGTTAGTAAACAGTAGAAAGCAGCATGGAGACAGTGAAAATATAACAATGGTTACTTTTAAATATCTGTTACTTATTGAATCTCTCTGTTAAATTTGGTGCTGACTAATTTGTCAGACAGCAATGTTTGAGCACTGTTTAGATGGAGACGGACAGAATTCGTAGTGGCTCTCCATTGCAGAAATTAGTGTGTCCTCCTGGGTGTCATGTTTCCCGAACCACCAATCGTAACTGATCAGAGCAGGCTTCTCAGCTGGTTGGTCCTGCCTGTCAAAGAGGATGGAATTCAGTGCCAATGATGAACAGGTGGTGCCTCTTTTCCTGGAGGGTATTTAAGAGAATAGTGGAACAATGTGTTAGACGCAAATTGGCAACAGCTATGAGACCATAGTGACCAAAAAACATATGTCGACTTGAAGGTGTAAGTTCCACCAATGGAGGCCTTTTAGACTCCAGTACCAACAGTTTTTGATTAAAACTATTGTAGTCGATGATATTTTTTGTAATTATGCAGCTGTGACTTATGTATGTTGTTACTAGAAGAAAGAAAGATCTTAAGACCCTGAGACAGCAAGCTGACAGTTGGCCATCGGTCAATTTTGGGCTGGCGTTGAGCATCTGTTGCCCAGTTTTCGTGGTGTTCCTTGCCATTGCCCCTTGATAGCCACTGTCGGCTTTTTGTTGGCTGATTCAGCATGTTGAGTCAGACTCTGATTAAAAGTTCAGCTCAGCACGAGAAGAGAAATGGAAGTGAGGAAAGTAAACAAACAGCCTAAGTCAAGAGGGAGTGACACCAACATAAACTTGTTTCATAAGGTAAGGATCTTTTTCTTTAGCCATTAAGCTCTCATGCAGAAACATTATGTGGTACTTTGTGTTATAGTTCACTGGCACACAGTAAGTCGAGACAGTCTTCTGGTTCCCCAAGCTTTTGGCCGTGACACAGGTGATGTGAGGCCATGAAACAGTCAGCTTTCATTGCTGCTGGTTCTCTGAAATCAGATTGGTGTTTATGGGTCTTTTGAGAGTTTTATGCATAATGGAAAGTATGCTTTTATGCTAGCCAGCATTAACAACAAATTAATGACACATTGTTTTTGGTCACTGTTATCAAAGCTACTACAGGTTTTTTCTTGGGTAAACCAATCCTTGTAAACAAATCTATGACACCTGTAACAATTTAGATACGTTTGCATGGGTAATGTAACCGTGTTCAATAAATTAGAAACTCTCGAAAACAATATGTTACATAATCATATATCTAAAGTGTTTATCTTATCACGGCCTCTCGATGACTGGTTTACTACACAAGGCCAATGTCTCACTATACATTGTAAAGCCACTGTATTGGTGTACCTCCGGCCTGAACTACTGTAATGCAGTATGACAGTGATAAAATACATGTGTTTGTGCAGCCTGAGTGAAGTATTTAATCTGCTGTAGAGATCTGGTTTTACCATCTGTGAGTAAGAGAGTGTGTATACAGCTTTGCTTT
This sequence comes from Cephalopholis sonnerati, assembly GCA_019142605.1. Taxonomy (NCBI): domain Eukaryota; kingdom Metazoa; phylum Chordata; class Actinopteri; order Perciformes; family Serranidae; genus Cephalopholis; species Cephalopholis sonnerati. Next base: position 32,095,739 of record JAGQAX010000011.1, read on the forward strand.
GCCATTGATTATATCAAGTAACAGCCCAAGGTCCTGCTGGCACTCTGAATGCTACTTGGCAAAGACAGGAAGAGGTTTCTTTCTCAGACACACAAAATAAATAGTGCTCTCTCTCTTTCTTCTCATCGGATGCATTCACTTTGATGGTTTTCCAAGAGTGTGACTCACCACAGGCCGAAAATGAAAAGCGGTTCAGTGACATTCTTTTGCGTCATTTTGTGTACTTACGCTTGGACTCAAACAAGCGGATTTCCAAACAGAAACAGCAGACGTGGTCAGCAAGCCTCATCCAGAGATGCACTTTCACACTCACGGCCAAGCCACACACACACACACACAGAAAATATGTGTCACAAATAGGACATATCCCTCACATTTGGAAGGTCTTGGGCCTTTAAGAGCTTTTACTTTGAGAACCAAGACATGCCAAAGTCTGAACTCTTGTACCCATCGTATGACCTGAGGCCTGTAATTTCCATAAATATGCAACAGAACAAGATTTAAGTATTGGAAGAGTTCTGGTTTCCATTTGTAGTGCATTTGTAGTAGTGTTAGTAGTATTGATCAGTCACATTTTAACATTAGGTAACCATTCTTGGGCAGATGTGTAACTGATTGGCTGAAATGCAGTCTCTGAACCTATCGGCTAAAGTCTGATGACAATTTAGCTTATTATTTGGTTTGGGTTTTTTTTTTTGTTTTTTGTCTTTATTTTTAATTCATCTGCATTCATGTGCAGATATCTGTTTATAGACTTCAGCCGAAATGACTGGAACACAGAAGAGGAAGATTTTGCCCGGATATCCGTTGGCTACATCGGATCAGCCCAAAATATTGGCCATTGCCCCAGGAATGAGTCCTAAAACCTGGAAATGAGATAACCTTTTACCACTCCCGGCTCTCTCGTCTTGAAGTCAATGGGTTTCTTTCAGTGGGGTTTTGATAAGATGCCTGAAATAATGTCTGTGGTTTGTGGGGGCGACGTTAAGTCATACAACCGTGGTGTAGTTTGTCTACAGCCTAACATTAGTTTTTTATATCTGGTGATTGAATTTAGGCTTCAAAAATCACAAAAGTGGTTTTTGTTTGTGAAAATTATCTTGTTGGACAAGTGTTAGTTACCACAGAGCTTATTTTCTGCAGTAATCTAAAATCAAGTGGAAAACTTCCATAGACTTTTTGGTGAAGGACGACACTAATTTCTGTGTTGGCCTACACAAAAATGGCATCATTAGAGTACCATCAGGCTTTGTTGTTATCAGATGATAGCCGATGGGTTCCAAGATTGGCACTACAAAGTTCAACATACCCAGGTTACCTTTTTGTTATCTGGCTTCACTAACTCTAACACTGGCTGTTTCTATAACTGGTATCCAAAAGTTTGTTATGAACTACATCAGTAAACTCTGACTACCCAGCCACGAGCGCATTAATGTGAAAGAGACAGGGCTGTTAACTACAAGTGACATAATCTGAACCATAAATGAATTACCTCGATGTTGCATTTATAATCACAGGAGCCAATTAACAGTTTGTGCATTCAGTTTTTTTCAGTGATATGATTAATCAGTGGTAGAGTTGTTGACAGAAGTTATCCTGCTCCGGAGCACATTAACAGCTCTGCCTAAGTTACCACAGTGACTTATCACGGCAAAAAGTCAACCTGTGTTACAGTACTGAAAATCTGGGGTTAACCCTGAGGTCGCTCACCCCAAATCCTGCTTTGTACATGCCTCTGATGGTCGATGTATGTGTATGTACCAAATTGATTGGCATGGAAGGGTATAAAGAAGCTTTCATGTTGTACAGGTGCTGACAAATCTCACCACCACTGAGCAGGCCATGTTATGCTACCAGTTGGTTTTGTCTTTTTTTCTGTGCACAGCCAGCAGCTATGGAGGAAAGAAACCAACAAACAAACCAGTGAACAACAGCAACTATATTTAGTCATTCTTGTTTTGTGAGTTTTGTTCTGGATGAAGACACTGGAAGAAAATGCTTCATGTACTGGATCAGTTGAGGCAGAAACAAACAGACTTTATGATGAACTGATGTGGAAATAAAAAACTATTACTAATGCTTCCAACAGTGTCAGAGAGCAGGAAGCACGGGCAGTTTAATATGGCACTCTGGCAGTCAAACAACATTAAGATACGAATACTAATTGATGCACAGCTGTTGCACTCGATTGTTTTGTTAGGCCTCAGTGACAGCAGAGTCATGGAGGGTTGTTTGTAGATGTTTTTTTTCCTTTGCTCTGTTTTACAACCTTTCTGCTCTCTGGCCTGCTTCCCTTTGCTCACAGCAGGCCGCTGGGTCTGTGGGAGGAATCAAAGACTCTGCTCACTTCATTATAAAGGAGCACTGCTGCTTGTTATCAACCTTTCTGAACCGTCTTTCAGGCTTTTAACTTCCATAGGCTGTCAAATATCATCTAGCACTGACAACATTCCAACTAATCTTTCCTTGTCTTCATTGTAGTAGTAGTAGTTGTACCGTTATTATTAGCAGCATTATTAGAAGTAATAGTAAAAGCAGAAATGATAGCTGTACAAACAAGTTTGTAGAAGTAACACCAGTGTTAATGTGGTCAGTCTAAACTACAAAGAAAGACTTTCTCCATGTATCCTTCTACAACTAAAACTCTTTGCAGGGTCTCTGCACATCCTTAAAAAGTCTTAAAAGGCATTTCATTCATTGTTATATAAACAAGGCCTTAACTGGTATTAAAATGTCTTCAGTCAATCTTTCAAAAGTCTTAAAAATACTAAGCATGTAGTATGATTTCCTGCATGCTTTTTTTCTTCATTTGCATTGTAAAAATCTAAAAATATAACATCAAGCTATTTTTTAAAATAATTTACAGATTCCTTCGTGCATTAACGTCAATCAGATCCAACACATTCTCACTTCGACATGGTTATATATCGACCTTTGGTCATGGACTTTCCATGTCAAGATACAACGCACAAGGTACCCTGGGTGTTGTTGACGTTCTGGGATGCCATGTCAAGTTCTGCCTGTTACATGTATTGTCTGTTTTCAAAAATAACTTCTGTTTTAATTGAAAGTGTACAGTCTGCATACAGTCTCTTTCAAATAAACGTACTACATTGGTAAAATACCACCAACTGATGGTGTTTTTTTTCCTTCTACAACAAACGCAAGTGGTTGGGTTTAGGAAAAATGAACAGGGTTTGGCTTTACGGACTTATGGTAAGCTAACTCCACCCTCCTGGCTGAAAGTTGGTGATTGTTAGACCCCTCCCCCTTCCCATTCCACCCCCTCTAATTAACGGCGCCTTAATTTTCTTGGCTGTCCTGCTGCATTTTCCGTGACGCCGCTGGGCGTCATTAAACAATAACAACAACATCATGTCGATGTGAAAGGACAGCTTTTCAGGAATTCCATATTTCAGAGTGAGACCACATTGTCAGATCAGGATAGGGAACCAACAACACTCATATTTCTTGTCTGGCCAAGATGCTCAGAGAGGAGGATCCACAGTCTTTCAGCTAGTTATCACTCTATCCTGTACAAGTGCCAATAAAAACTGACGATTTAGCCAAGATTGTGGTGCATGCCTGAAACCACTTCAAGGCAGTGTATGCAAGGCTCAGTGAATCTTACACAAAGTTTTTCAAACTCAGCACAATGCAAATCCCACGTGCAGAGAGAGAATCACAGAACTGCCAAGAAAGCATGCCAACAAACCTTAGGTATTTCCCAACTCTGTTCTTCTCTCGTCTCCGCCACGCCTACACCCCAATCATTGATAGCAGCACCAGGGTGAGCAACAACAGATAACTGATTCAGGTGTGCGCCTACAGAGACAGCAGAGGTATTGTTGTGTGATCATGGTGACAAAACACCAATTATACCTGTCAAATCAAAGAGTAGGAGGCTTATTTCAAAAAATTTATAACCCTTAGTAATTGACGTTGGCTCATGGGTTTTGTTTTGTTTTATTCATGGTTTTTTTTTTTCTTTAAGTTTGACGATTGTATTATTGATCTTAAATCTCATTCCAAGTGGAATTAAAAAAGTTTTTTAATAGACGTAAATTTAACTTGTCTGAAGCTGTAGGAACCCTGATGAACCATTTATCTATCACCTTCTTCAACCAATCAGATCAACAAACCTACCAGTGGTACCAGTTGGTAAATCAAAGTCTTGCTAGCGCTAGTTGAGAGAGGCACGCCAAATTATTTTCTATCGAAAAAAGCCTTCAGTGTCGTTCTTTACTCTTGTTAAGTAAAGACATACTCCCTTGCTCTGATGTACTGTTTATGATGCTATTGCAGTGTCTGTGATTACCTCCTCAGAAGCCACCACTGTTGTTTTGGACGAACAGTTGCCTCTTTGTGTCATCACAGACACTAAACCGTGGCCATAGCTGCCATTAGCTCCTCACGGATTTGTCCGGACCACAGTAGTTCAGGTGCAAACGTATTACTTGAGCCCATGGATGTATAAAGAGAACTGGATACAGCGCTGGGGGCAGGGCATGGTTCATTCTTTAAAGGTTGCTCAGTGGTGCATGAAACCAAAAATGCTAAATTTCCATGGCATTAAATTACCTGGATCTTCGGCGATGTGGAGATCATAGAGCAGGCCCACTAGAGACTTATGGTAACCAATAGCTAACTTCCACCAGTCAAGCCGACAAACTCCTCTAAGTTAAATGGGAATAAAACGATTTAAACCTGTGGCTCCTCTAGACTTTTGAAATGATAAGAGACTGAATGGATCAAATTCTACAGGGGATGTGACACAAAATGTTTCCACTGATTCATAGACTTCTCTTTCACAATATAGGTCTGTAGGAAAAAGACTTCTTTGGGCTCCATGGCATCATGTGATAGATAATTCCATGTTAGGTCAGTATGTTAAATTGGCTTCAAAGCCCAGCGCTATTCCAGGGGACAAGATGGATTTTCGTGTGATCTCTTGATCCTTCGATTCTCACGTGATCACGTGATACTGCGAAAATTTAGCTTCTGTGCAAGGTAAAGCATATGCAGTCCAGGGGCGATTGCTCTGAGACAAAGGGAGGCTGAACTTCCCCTAAAATTTCAGAGAAGAAATATTGAATTTACATTAAAATAAGAATTTACATTGCATTAAACGTGCGCTAGGATACGTTTAATGTCATGACTATGATGTTCAAACGTCAGCTGTTTATCACCAGTTTTCAAACACGACCTCCCTGTCATACATTCTCGTGTCAGCACGGTGGACGCGGAGCCTCCAAGCATTCCTATGAGACAGCGCTGAGCAGGTGTTTTTCATGCAGCAAAGCGAGACAGTCATTGGATAAATGTGACAAAATTGTCACTTCCAGGGAGGCTCAGCTTCCGTGTGACCTAATGGAGTGGTAGGCAGGAGAGGACGCTCGGTGTATGCATGATGATTGGAGGAACTGTCTAAAAGGTTGAACCCCTTTGTGATTGACAGCGCTTTTGAAATACACACCGGCATCGTCGCATTTCGAGCTCAGTCCCATGCAAATATTTGCGAGTGGAGTCTTCTGACAGAGAGCCGTTCAGGTGTTTAAACCCATCTGAAAATCTTTGAGGCGCTACAATATGACAAATTTTATGATGTAAACTTAAAGTGAGCTTCCCCTGTTTGAAAGACCAGCAGCTGCCACTGGTGCAGTCCCACTGAAAATTAATCGACAAACAGCAGCTGGTGAGAACCATGAAAACACACAGGCTAGCATGCTGTCATTTATGAAAAAGACAATAACACAATAAAGTGAGCAAGAGAACCGCTGCGGAACTGTGCTCAAGAAGTTTTACAGCTAACCTTGACAGACCAGAACAACACATTTAGCCATGCACTGAAGATGGAGTGAGCTGTAACCTTAAATTTCTTTTGAAGGCATGACTAAAACTAACAATGATTAAATGACTAAAATATGACAAACTAATATGTGCAGCGTTTTCATCAAAAACACTAAGACAAAAATTGTTTCAAATTTTAACACAAACCTGTAATGGTCACAAAAATAGCTGTAGCCTTTGAACTAATTCTAAAAATAGAAGCACAAACAGCTGTGGCAGCAGCACTGGTAGTAGCAGCAGTAATAATGGCACGGAAGAGTGAAATGACAGCAACCTCACAGTGACATGTGAGCAACATGAGCTGGTGTCCCCCGCACCTGTGTGCTGGTGGAGTTAGTAACTGCTTTAGACGCTGAGATTTACAGTGACAGTGTGTCAAAATAAACCACACACACACACACACACACACGCATTACTGCACAGCTCAAGATCAATGATATGAAGTTGTTTCAGACAAAATGCTAATATAAAATATGATTCATACATATAAGTGATGACACAGTACAATCAGTACATATATTTGCTTTTTTAAATGCACGGTTGTTGTCAAACATAAAAACAAATGACACACTGGACTTAGAAATTGTGAAGTTTTAATCGTGAGAATCAATAATAAACATTCAATTTTAAAAATATATCTGAGTAATCCCCGTTTCTGGCCCCATGTAACATTATAGCTCTTACGTTCATCTACAGAGGAGGAAAATAAAATCAGATATGTGGAGAGAGTGGAAGCAATGAAAACAGTGAGCAAACTACTCTGCACTGACTGCGTCTCTGCAGGCAGGAGACACAGGTTGACCCTTCTCACACGACCTGGCTGACCCCAACACTTTGAGCGTTTCTACAGATGCCTGTGCATCGAGCACCCTATGACCCCCGTCCCCTTACATGAGTTCCCAAAATGCAGAGCACAAGACTCTTTGACCCCGATGCTTGAACCCAACAACTTCAAACTGCGGAGTCACGTCACTTGAACCTCCTCCTAACCCTAACCCTAACCCTAACCCTTGCACTTGCATGAGGTGGATTGGGAATTGTTATTTATAAGATTGCCATTGGCTCATTTAAACTCAGCTAATAATAGATTGATTTAAATATTGTGCACCTTACCTTGTGATATATTTTCACTTTAAATCTTAAAATGATGTTTTTCCTGAATTAATTTTCATGTAAATAAATAATAAGGGTCTGTACAGGGCAATAAAGTACATTACAAGTGATTATGGCCCAGTCACGATGTCCGTCCTAAGGCCTCAGCCCTGAACGCTTATAGACTTCTCCCATTACATTGATGATGCCATCCTGCATCACTGTGTGGTACAGTAACCGCTCTGCTGCTGACAGTCACTACAGCAGGTGGTAAAAGCTGCACCTAACTGACAACCGTCTACCCACCATCAGTGACACTTACAGGAGCAGGTGCAGGAAAAAGACCTCCTGCATCATGAGGGACTCCGGCCATCCTGCAAATGGACCGTTTGCCCCCCTCGACCATCTGGCAGGAGGCTATGCAGCATCAGGGCTGCAGGCCTCTCTTCTCATTCCTCAGTTCATACATGCCTGACTCTTTTCCTCACATCTTAGCCCCTCCCACTATACGAGGAGGTGAGGGAGAGACATGAGAAGAGGGGAGTTCAGGCAATGAGACATCCATGCTTCAAAGTTACATCACTATATTTAAAATGATGTGGCACAGCTGCATCATCTCTGTGTGTGTCATGCCTCTTTAATACATCATCGGTGCCGACAAAGACTTCCCTAAAGGATACACCTGTGCATCCCTGCTCCTCTCTCCTTAAGATGCATTTTAGGAATTATGATATCCTTTAAGACAGAGCACTGAGATCGATTTCTAGGCCAAAGGCAGGAGGACAAAAGAGCAAGGAGACAAGGAGGCACAAACCAGAGAAATGCAATAAGCCCAGGTTTCATTTAAGCAGTGATTGGATGTCTGAAGAGACAAAAGAGTGCCACCTAGAGAAACTAAAACATCAGTGTTTGAGGGGAATTATATTTTAGAATAAAATGAGTAATCAAAAATATCGAAATAACATCATCATCAAAATCATGAGACAGCTCCATTTTTAAATTAAGTATTTCCATATTTTTCCATTTTTGCTGAAGTGTCAGTATTGAGATAAAAAAATGTCCCACTCTTTGACAGTTCAAATGAGACTTTTTATCGACACCCTCTTGATTTTGAAGTGCGCTTCCCCCCATGGTGGACCTGTGAGAGAATGAGGAGTATGTGATGAAAATATATCCTTGAGAAAATGTGTTGGCTGACACAACAACTCAGTAAGAAGCCCCACTCATCAATCACACTGTAAACTTCAGCAGGATTATGTAACATGTCCCTTTAACAGCACAGATTCTCACCAGCAGATGTCTCATCTGAACCCATTCAGTGAAAGCTGACACACAGGCCCACTACACATGCTATACGTACATGCGGACTTTACCCACAGGCATGCCCACTGGGACCAGCTATGTCCGCTATATCCTGCCACTGATAGCGTGTGGCAGCTGTTTCTAGAGAGAGTTTGACAATGTATCCTCTGAGGATGGTATTTTAGACCTGAAACCCCCAAACCAGTCCGGCCTGGCGGCTAATTGTGGCCTGCAAACCAATTTTAAACGGCACTTGGCTTGACTTTCAAAATATAGCCCACTATATGTGGCCCGCCACACGCTATTGGTAAATCAAGCATGACCACTTTGCAGATACGGCCATAGCAAAGACACTTAAACACGACAGTGGGGATTGCTGCTTTCAGGAGCTGTGGAAAGTTGAATGCATTTTCAATGAAAGATGAAACATTTGTGAGTGTTTTATTTTAATAACCCATATACTGCAAAAAGCAGCTGGACCACAGGTATTTTTACTTTATCTAATTTTGCCCCTATTCAAAAAATTTGGATACCTCTGCCCTAACCCACTTTGAACATGAAAAATGTGTTGACGATGGCCTCAATTTAGTAAACAGAACTCCCTTGCTTCACAAACTTTGTTTTCTCCCTCATGTTGCTTGTTCCCAACACCAGGTGTAACACTTAAAAATTAAAAAGTACTATCAAAGATGGACGAATGCAGAGGCAGTTAAAGGAGAAGTCCAGTGTTTTGCACTTTGAGCCCCATTCCTGGTTGTTTATGATGAAATAGAGTGGTTCAGACCAAAATCTTGACGATTGCTCCTTCTCTGACAGTTTGAGAGAATTTGTCTTTCCCCTGCCTGGCTTAACAATGCTGTCTATGGCCATGTGTAAATCTGTCCTAAAACCACCTTAAACGTTGGTTTTCAAAGCCATGAAACTCACCCAGTGGTCAGTGGTGTTCCTTGATGTTCCCACATAAAAATCGTAGCAAACTGTGGTTTCCATCCGTGTTTTCTATTCATCTGGATTGTGGAACTATTTTCTCAGCTGCCTCACACCCGTGTGTAAACTTCCGCCTGATCGTTCGTTTGACCCTGAAGCGTTATACACTCCAGCCCACTTGATAGTGATAATGCTCCTTTACGTGAGTGTCGCCAACCGGCAGGAAACCATTGCAATGTAATGGGACACAGAAAGAAGCAGAAGAAGAAGGCTGGCGTTGTGTTCAAAGGCATCGTACTGCGAAGGTTGTTTACAAGCCAGTAATAATGGGCAAGTTTTGTGTGGTCAGCGACTGCAGGAGAATTCCTCTGAAGAGGAGGAGCGCACACAGCACTGTCGAGCCGGCACTTTCGCTGAGCTAAAAGACTACAATGACTACAACCTTGTCGTAAACAACCCCCTTTCTGTTTCCGGTGGTGGATTACTACCAACGGACAATGAGGCTTCCTATAGGAAATCAATGCATGGTTAAAATGTCAAATAAATCATCACGGAAACCACAGTTTGCTACGATTTTTATGTGGGAACATCAAGGAACACCACTGACCACTGGGTGAGTTTCATGGCTTTGAAAACCAACGTTTAAGGTGGTTTTAGGACAGATTTACACATGGCCATAGACAGCATTGTTAAGCCAGGCAGGGGAAAGCCAAATTCTCTCAAATTCTCAGAGAAGGAGCAATCGTCAAGATTTTGGTCTTAACCACTCTATTTCATCAAAAACAACCAGGAATGGGGCGCAAAGTGCAAAATAGCGGACTTGTCCTTTAAAAGCAGCTAGCTCAATCTGTTCATGATAATAGTAATAATGACATTAATAAGAAGAAGAAGAAGAAAAACTTTATTTATAAAGCACAGTTCACACATAAAATGCAAGTTTGGTGCCTAACATAAAAGACAATCAAAACATTTGAAATAGGGAAAAAAATGATAAAAAATAAAGATAAAAGAAGTACACTTCAGTTATAACTACAGGCTACGACAAGATAAACAACCAATACATTTCAGGACGAAGCAATGGTAAAAAGATGTGTCTTAAGATTACATTTGAAAGTTTCAACAGATTTACAGCCCCCGAGACCTTCAGTTCGACTGTTCCAGAGTTTAGAGGCGTAATAAACAAAGGCTGCCTCACCATGCCTTTCAGTTATGACCTCTGGCACAATCAAAAGGTTCGAGTCAAAGGATCTTACAGGCCTAGCAGGAACATATATCTTGACCATGTCAGACAGATAAGATGGGGCAAGGCTATTCTGTGATTTAAAAATCAATGAAAGAATTGTAAAATGAATTCTGTGACAGGCAGATAACCAGTGTAATGATTTTAAGATTGAAGTAATGTGGGCTTTCTCTCTGGTTTTTGCTAGAACACATGCTGCTGCATTCTGTATGAGCTGTACATGTAGCTTACCAATGGCTTTCTTAGACAGAAGAGCGTTACAATAGCCCATGTACCAACTTTTCCTTATCTGCATCAAGTGTTAAAAGGACACATAAGTCATGTTTCTAATGTGATATTCAAAGCTGAGGTCAGAATGTTCTCTGTTTTCTTTGCAAATCATTTTAGGTTGTTAGGTGGTGGACAGTTTGTCTCTCTCTGCTTTCGCTCCAATAACAACACATTACACAACACATAAATCAGCATCAAAGATGACAAAGGTCCTAAATTTTCACCTGCTACCCTCTCTGCAATGTGTAGGCTATGTACCCTGTCACCTTTGAGTTTCTATTGAGTAAAGAACATACAATACATAGCAGCCTCATGATGAACCAGAGACCAACCAGTACTGCTGACTATTAAGAACGGGCTTCAGTACTAAAAATCACATGACCACTGTAGAATTATTAGTCACTGAAACTGTTCCTCCTCTCCCTGCTGGCTGCAAAGAAATCATCTCTTGACACAGTTTCAGACAGGCATCTTATCATTTGCTGTTCAGAATTCAGAACAGTAAAATAGCCAGCTAATTACAGATTGTATTGTTCCACTCCCTAGGAGGTGCTGCAGCACCCTCAGGACCAAACTTCCCATGCCCTTGAAATGTGCAACTGATCATTTATGTATTTCTTTTATTTATTTAAACAGGAAGTCCCACTGAGATTGAAAATATCTTTTACAAGAGAACTGGCCGAGGTAGCAGACAATCGAAACACATCACAATGCAACAAATACAACAAATAATACAAAAATCCACAGTCAAACATCAACAACAACAACTATTGTGTGAGCAGCTATCACTCACTCAACTCATCATGTCGACACTTTGTTGGGTTATCAGCATTTAATTGTCAGCTTTCTTTGTATTTGGGATAAAGTTCTCCAGAAAGCCCTGCTTTAATTTATTCGATGGTGTTCTGATGGGTCTTTATGTTTTTTCAAGCTGGTCTCACTCAGAAGTTGTTGAAATGTGGCACTTGGGCAGTGACTTACAGCGTCAGACACTGACGGAAAAAAACATCCTTTAACATTGGCATGATATGCGGCCGGTTGCTCAAGGGGAAACCAAGTGGGACAAGAACAAAAGTTAAGGCAGCGAAAGTCCAAGTAGGGCAGGTGGGAGGGGTGATGGGTGGGTCCAACAAAACACCGACTTTCATCCAGGAGAGCAGTGTTCACGTCCTGTAAGATTATAAAGCACCAGGGTACCTTGCACATCGTATCTGGATGTTGAAAGTCCCTGACCAAACATTGATATGGGACGAGTTTGGAGTGAGAATGTGTTGGTTTTGGTCATTCGTGTCTCAGATGAGTCACATGCCGTGTGTTCCAAAACCCATACTTTCTGTACTTATTGTACCTAGTTTGGGTACAGAGGGCGTTCACATTGCGGCGAAAAATAAGTGTACCTAAAAGACCCGGATGTGTACTCATAACGGCCAAAATTGAGAGTGTGGAACATTGTACACTTTTCGTACTCAACGGCCACCATCTTAGCTACGTAGCAGAAGAGGCGGGACCACTTACAGGTCAGTGGACGGAACCACTGACCTGCCGTCTGTTCCAGTTTGTTGGCGGGTGACATCACTGACGAGTCGCAGCCGTAGTCGTGATCGTAACATCCGGTAAGTGCGCCATAGAGTAATGAATCGGAACAGCACTTACTCGCTGAAATATGTGCACTCTGTAAGTGCGGACAGTGTACTGTGTGTAAGTGTACTCATGGCAGTATAGATTTCAGAACATAGTGATGGTCTGCTGTCCGATCAAAATTCTAAAAGTGAAAACCACAATGACAATAAGTGTTCACTTCAACCACTCACCTCACTCTTAACAGATTTTGGCCATGTGCATTAAAGAATGATCCACTAACTGACAGTGTGATGCATGAGGGATGCATATAAATAACTCCCAACAATATAAGTACTTTCTCTTACTGCCAGGAAGTTTGAGTGCTGAATGTTATGTTGCTTCAGTATACTGGGTTGGTAAGATCTCTTGTCAGTGTCCGACTGTGGCTCATGAGCATGTTGCTATTTCCAAACTCACAAAATATATATATTTTTTCTTTTTGCCAGCACTTCTTTCTACTTTAAAATGTTTATTAAACAAAATTCAGTTGACACAACAAGTAATTTTAAGTTGGATAAACCTAACATAGTACTTTTACTGAACAAACAGTACAGCTTCCTAAACAGAGTTGACTTAATTAGCTGGCTCGAAAGTTAAGTGAACATATGTTTGGTTTTTCCTCTACACTGTGAGATCTCATTACAGGTTACATTTAATAAGCTCTGTTCGGATTTAATGAGATAATTTATTAACTTGCTGTAATTAATTACGTTTGTCAGTTTCAGGTCAGGTTATCACTTTCAGAATTTAAGATTTTTTACAAAATGGTGAGCTGACTAAATGCTGTACTTGTACTCTACTTGTTCACTTAAATTATCAGGTATAGTTGGTAAAGTTGCTGAGATGATCATCAGAACCTGTATTTCATAATGAATAAAGTCGAATTATGAGATTAAAAAAATCCATGTGGATGTGTCGCACAGATTTGGAGTTACTTTGACTTAGAGCAAATGAACTGAACTTTGAAAGTTGTGACAATTTAAAATAAACTAATTAGTCCACCGCAGAGTAGCAAATTAAGTTAGCCCAACCCAAAATATTATCGGTTTGTTGCCATGGCATTTTTTTCCCTCAACCTGGTTTTTTTTTTACAGTGCACACACAAACACACAGTGAAGGTATCAAGAGACAGTTGTCACAGTAGCTGTAATGACAGAAGGAGGTGTTGCATGAGTGAGTGAAATACAGTAGTGTGTGTGTGTGTGTGTGTGTGTGTGTGTGTGTGTGTGTGTGTGTGTGTGTGTGTGTGTGTGTGTGTGTGTGTTTATAGCCACAGACTGGGCGATAGAGTGGCTGAAGTGGGAGTATCACAAGGCCAACAGCTGCTGGTGTGACCAGCGACAGGTGCTCCAAGGTAAACCAGAGGTACATCAGAAAGACACACAGACCATCAGAGAGAAACAAGTTTAGTCAAATATCTCTCTGCTGATACGATACCTTCACCTACACTGTAGCTGCCCACTCCAGATATAGCTTAGGTTCCTCCAAAACAACTACTGCAGTGACAGAGTTCACTCTGGGTTGATGTCTGTAAAGCTTTATGAAGGATATTTTGCATTAGCATGAAAACTATTTAATCTTGGCAAGTATGCAGCATGCAGACAAATGGACAGCCAAACTGGTAATCAGAAGGACGGGACAGATGTTTCACAAGTTGACAAACAGGCAGTCAGAAGCAAAGACAGAAACACAGAGAGACTGACTGACTAAAGGACTGCCACGATAGCGTGGCTGGCAACAGGGGACAGGGACATTTATTTATAGCAACATTACAAGTTTCCATGATAGTTTCCACCACGCAGGCCAGAGACCCTGGAAACACATCTATCACAGCTATCAACCACTGTGCTTATCATCACACAAGTACTAAAGCTACTCTGTCTGCAGCAGCTTATAAAACGCTGTATGGACCAAGACTCTCACTGTCCCGAAACACGCCGCATTTGCTTCTTTTTCCTAGTAGATGGAATTAGCAGAGTGTGGGAGTCTGGGATGTGCATGAGTATACAGAGGGCTAACCTTTCTCTCCATTCTGACTAAACAGTCAACAATCCTTTGGGACAATTTATGTGTAATTTCTATGATGTACAGTGAAATTACAGACAATTCGGACACCAAAATCCTCCATTTTCACCAGTAGCTTCATCAATCTCTTCTGTGCTCCTCATTCCATTACATAAAGTTGGAAGTGCAATAACACATCTTTCAAACTCCACGCTCCCTGTGTTTAAGGCAGGCTCTCTGTATTAAAAACATCTTTAAACTCCAAGCCCAAGGTGAGATAACCCGATGACATCATCAGTGTTATTTAATCCAACTTGACAAAGCTCCCTCAGAGCCACAGAAGACATTAAACAAGTGTTTTTACAGTCAAAGCAGTGCTGTTCATAAAGAGTAAACTGATATGTATGTGTTGGTGAGTGCCTGTTCAACATCCAGTTTCCTTTCACTTCCTTTTACAATAACTTTAACATTGGAAAAAATATTACTACATTATCTGACGGTTTCTTGTATGTACTTATTTAAGCTGAAGTGTTTTGATACATTGGAAGCAAAGACGACATGTATTTAAGGGAAATATTCCAGATGTCTCTGCATCATTTGACATAACTGGTATCTTTGGCCAAGTTAATCCCTAATGAAGAATAAAATCAGTAACACTTTACAATAAGGTGCACAAAAACAGGTAGTTACTAAGGACCTAATGAGTAACTAATTGTTAGTTAATGGTCGGGTCTTGAGTAACTCCTGATCAAATGTCATACGGTCACAGTCTTCCTAGAATTTATGATCAGCTTGTACATTATTTATCCTCCTTAAATCATGAGTTTAACAGAAGGATCTTAAGGATCAGGCCTCTATGAACTGCCATCATATAATTCTATTCACTTCATAAGACAATCCAGATCAGGAGGAGTTTCAGTCCTTGTCCACCAAAAAATTTTGAATTTTGGTAATTGACATGACCTTAACTGAAATTACAATGTGTAAATTAATTCCTTCTGACCTCTTAAGTCAGGTTTGTTTGATGAACTTCATGGATGATTCTGTAATCTTGCTTTGATAGTGAGGTACCTACATCACCTGGATTCTCCTCTTTCCAGTCTATGGTAAGATGAACCGAACTTTGGATAAACTGAATGAACCAAACTTTAAAGGAACTGAACTTTTAAGAAGAAGTGAAGGCATTGAACTCTGAATACATATTAAACTACAAGACTTATATTTGTGTATATCGGTGTTCATAATGTTGGGCTTCCAACTGAATCTACTCTCCTCTGTGCCTCTCAAGTCCATAAACTTATTTTTTTTCTAAATTTAGCTGATCTCAATTGCAACCTTGACATTGTAATTCCTGGAAGAATTCATCATGAGTTAAGGGAGAAAGATAATAGCTATTTGTCACTAAGGGTGTAGCACCTCTTAAGACAGACAAAAAGGATAAGAAGGTAATATTGGAGTAATGATTGAGTACTTTTGAACTAAATCAGAATGATGCTTCACTTTACTTTCGGGGACACAAAAAGGGTAACTAATGGTAGCTCCTGACCTTTTCATTGACACCTAACTTGAGCCAATAGGTGCTTCCTTTATTGTTGCTATGGCATCAATAGCCAGCGAGGGCCTGTGCTGATATAGCATAGATTTCTCATTTTTCCAGGCTTATGGCCAATCAACAGCCAGCAATTGGCCCAGTGGCTTATGGGATTTGTAGTCATTGACACTCCTCTCCTTCAAAGGAGTTTTAACCCGCTACTGTCATCATAGACTGTTATAAGTGTCCAGAAATGATAAACAAATGGCTTCTATGTTGTCTCAGGGGAAATAAACATCCATTCATATCAATTTAACTTTTCTATAAATGTCTTTAAATACAGTAAGCTCCTAACTAGACATTTCTGTCTGTGCTGATTAGTTTTTCCACTCATATTCAGACATTCAGTACATTGTTATATCCTCTTTTTTTGAAAAGCACTTAGACAAACCCTTAGAAAAACACCTTAAAGGTTTATTTTCTGTAATATTGTTATCTACTTTGAGGTAGGTAAGGCTTTGTGCTTTGGCCCCATTGTGTACCTGTACTAAAACTGGAACAAGAACAGCTTTCACTTTACGTATACCTTGGATAGGTAGGTGAATGTAGGTGAATTTCAAAGGATGCTAAAGAGGTTAAAATATTTCCAGTCACCTGTGCCATTTTGGTTAGGGTCATATGACTCTGTATGCAACTACAAAAATCACTGGGGAAAATGTAGAATAAGAGGATCCCTACAGACCCAAAGTTTGTCTCATTACAGTGGTGGAAAGTTGTGTGGACATGATCACAGCCAGGCACCTGCATTAGTGAGAGGTTACACGTGTCATATCTTTTTCTACATAAACTGACAAATGTTACCACGCTCCAGCCAAACAATTTGGATAGAGATGTTGTTATAAAATAGCCACATGAGCTGTGATGCTATGTTTGAAAGAAATGCCTTTTCAAATGATGTAACTCAGACATGAAGTTCTGGCAAGTCTCTACTTTTACAGCCCAGCTCCACAGTTCAGAGCAAAGAATGTCTTTTGTTGTGTGTGTAGATACATATATGTATATGTATATACACGCTGAATATTTGTCTGTGCGTGTGTGTGCTCCATGTCTGCGTGGAGGCGTTAATGAGGTGCTGAAAATGCTAAGGCTCACACAGCTCTGGTGATCTGGAGCCAAAGAACACCACACAACACACACTGTACACATTAGAAAACACAAAAGACCATCAGAAAAATGTACAGTGAAACATAAGGAAAGGCAATTTTTAGTCATTACTGGTTTTGATTATACTTAATATGAGTTGAAAATAAACAGTGAGGGGCTGTAAACCAGATTTCCATAACCTCCAGGGGGTTTCGACCTCTGAATAGAAGGATAAAGGAATCCATAACTATAACATGGATCATGTTACTATAAACTTAAATAAGACCAGGACTTAAAGGCTGTTACAGACAGATCATCCGAACAGACCACCATGCTGTTGATACCACCAAGAATCAATGCACCTCCACTTTCCTACTTTAAGATTTTGGAAAATTGCCCTTCGTACTTGTCAACTCTAATATTTTGAACATTTTTACAAGCCTCTTTGTTTTGATTGCAGCAGTTAGGAGCACGTCTACACTGTTCAAGTGTTCTTATAAAAACAAAGTTCCTCCACTGGGGTCTGTATTTAGCTTCAGTATAATGTTGCAAGTAGGTGAGGATTTTGCCAGGCAACTGCCTGTTTTTAAAAAGTTAAGACAGTCATGAAGACATGAGCTGAACCTTTTTGGTTCTGTCTCTTTAAGCCATGCTACCACCTAGTGGAGTAATTGTGAACTGTCACTGAGTAGTGGAGTAACAGACAGCACTACAAACTATCAGCGTTGGCTACACACCAGCATTTTTCAAGGACTCTTCAACAGAAACAGGAGTTAAATTCACTTGTCAGGTAGATGACATTTTCCTTTAGCAGCCAAAGGTCCTGAAACATCAACAGAAAAAAGTGACATGTATAGTTAATTCCCCTTGTAAACTATCTGGATGTTAATTCATCATTTCGTCATCATTATGTACAATGTCAGTAAGATATTTTGTTTTTGAGCTGTCCCCACCGCACAGCATTGTGAGACATGTATGTTGCACCTTCTGCGCTGTCAAGTTTGCTACAATACAGAGTCTGATGTCGGCCGCTCTGCTGGATTAAGGTTCTCCATCTGATCACTGCTGATGAAAAACAAGAGTGACAATTCCATAATGCTCCATACTGAGGTCAAACTTTATCATTGTCAACTTTGCTAGTAGTTATGAGCCCAAAGAGATTTATCACCTGACTCTGCAGCTAAGCAAAACCTTACATAGCACATTTCATTCCCAGTGGAAGCACAATGTGCTGCACAAAGTGTAAGGTACGAGATGCAGGCACAAAACAAAGCCAGCAAATGACCATAAGTGAATCCAACTAAAAGATGACAACACATGAGAAGAACCAACAAAATACTGCTTAATTAACCAATAAACCTGTAAAAGCTAAAGCACACCTGAGTTAAAAAAATAAAATTAAATAGTGGAATAAAGGATGATAGTGTTGGGTCACTTCTAATGTCATTAGATAACAAGTTCCAGCAGGTTGGAGCATAAAAGCTAAAGGCACTTTTACCCATACTTGTGAAGACCTCGGGAATAACCAGGCAACCTGTTCCACATGACCTTTAGGGGTCAAGCTGGCTCATAGCTCACAAACAAATCAGAGAGATATTTGGGTGCCTGACCATGAAAAGCTGTAAAAACAAGCAATACAATTATAAAATCAATTCTAAAATTTACTGGAAGCCAGGGTAGTGACTTCAGCACAGGCGGTATGTGGTTGAATTTCTTTGTTCTGGCAGCTGCAGTTTGGAGGAGCTGCAGTCAGGTAATGTTTTGTTTTAGATATTCCTGTAAGCAGTGGATAATATTAGTCCATCTGACTAGAAATAAAACCATGAATAATTTGCAGTTCCCCTCAGCTCTACAGAGTGTCACTGTTGTGGTTTTGTGGCAAACAAATGTACTGTTCTGGTTCATATGTCCCTCGGGAGTTGGTGGACACCAAATCATAGCTAAAAGGAGAGTGAATGTTAAAATGACATTCACCAGGTGGACAGAAACAGGACTCTAAATGACTGATTTTTAATGGTTGTGTATGTTGCATTTTCATCTTGATACACTGCTCCCTAGTGGCTGAAAAGCACTGAATGTAGGTTAAATAACTACAGTGCTACATAACTTGAACTGACATCACACCTGCACATATAGCAGACAGTCATCAAACTTGGATATCTTGTTTGTTCTCAAATTGCCTTCTTGTTTTATTGATGCGTCCTTGCTCCAATTTATTCTTATGTCTTTAATATTTTTTGCTTGTGTTTGTTGTGAACACAAGCAGAGGCTTATCCAAAGTTTGACACCATATATGATGACTACTTGAGCCAGGGCAGTAGTGTGCATTTAGGCACACTCAATCATTTATAATAGACAGTGCAGGCAGTGCAGTTGCACTGGAGGGGCCTAACTGCCACCTGAAACTACACCTGTGTTCCATGAAGAACTCGCGTTAAATCAAAAATGATGCAATTTTCCATATATATCCTCAAAAAACACAAACCCATCTCCATCATGGGTTTCTGTTTTTGTAAAATAGTATCAATCTATAGCAAAAATATATGCTCATTCTTCATAAACTGTTAAAAAAAACTATAATTTAACTGTAAAAAAAATAGTTAAACTAATGATTTCCTATTTTATTTTGTAGTTTTTGTCAAGTCTCTGTTTAATCATGTAATGAGACGTTATGATTTACTGTGGCTTGTTTAGGTGCAAAATTTCTAAAGACTGACAAGCTGGGCACATCTGCAAGCAAATAAAACATAAAAGCAACAGTAAGACACACTACTGGTAAAAAATCTATATACGCTTAAAACTCTGTATGTGTGTTTGTGTGCTTCATAAATAGTAACTAGGGCCCCTCATAACAGCATGCACAGGGGCCCATCATAATGCCATGCACAGGGGCCCACTGTAACTACCTTACACCACTGTCAGGAGCCTTTATTATTTTACATGAGGAGATTATTATATTGTACAAAATGGCTAGAAATGAATTTGACTAAAAGATGGTTGACACACAAAGCCTCAGATATATTAGAGGTGACTATAGCTCCTCCAGTCTGTGTGTCAAAGTATCCTTGGGAAAGATAGTGACCCCCAAATTGCTCAGATTGCTGTTTCATTGGTGTGTGAGTGTCTGTGAATGTGTACTTGAGCAGCAGGTGGCACCTTGTATGCTGGCCCCTGCCACAAGTGTGTGAACGCGTGTGTGAATGAGTGAATGTGACAAGATACAAGTAGCACACTTGAAAGTAGATTATGCACTCATAATAATACACTATGGTATAATAATGGACAGGACACCTTGCAGCTCTGGAGGGAGCTCGGAGTAGAGCCGCTGCTCCTTAGTGTTGAAAGGGGTCAGTTGAGGTGGTTCAGGCATCTGATCAGGATCCTCCTGGGTGCCTCCATTAGAGGTGATCTGGGCATGTCCCACTGGTAGGAGGCCTCGGGGCAGACACTGGAGGGATTACATATCTCGTCTGGTCTGGGAACACCTCAGGATCCCCCTGAATGAGCTGGAAAGTGTTGCTGGGGAGAGGGGCGTCTGGAATACTGAAGCATAATGTGACTTCACCACCACAGTGCAACAGCTGACACAATACATTATACATTATTGGTACAGTTATGGCTTTACAACCAGCCGTTAGAGCAACTAATGGTTTCCAGTGTAACACTGAAAGACAGCATTCTCACTCTGCCACCCACATGAATGAAATCCACAAGTGGGGATTGTACTTAGACACAGACCACAAAAGTATTAACAACATCACAGTGACATAACCATTAAATGTCACAGCATGGGCACAGAGTGGTGTCACATTGCAGGCAACACTGAGCTTCAGAGATCACTACGCTGCACGACAACATATCAGACATGCTATACAAAAGATTTCAAGAGGCTACTTTTAGTATGATAATATGATTTGATGAGCTACTAAAAAGAAATGATCCAAACAAGTAATTTGGTTTAAAATTGACTTTAACTGTTAACTTCAGTTATCTACTTCATATAACAGAAGCATATTGAAAGTGTAACACTAGTTTGAAAGACCAGCGTGTGTGGATTTTAAGGACAAAGCAAAGAGTTATCTGTTGTGTTGTTCAACGTCTTATTTCCATGAATGAAAAAGTGAAGGTGTCGTCTCTGCCTGCTGCTGTCACCAGTCCACCAGAGATGGAAAGAGACAGGAGGGGGATATCGTTATCTGCCAATGCCATGAAATTCAAGACGGTGCCCTATGATGCATGCGCACTAGCTCTCTCTCTTTCTCTCTCTCTCTCTCTCACACACACACACTCATACACACACTGTGAGCTTAACGTACAAAAATATGTTCAAAAATGCACGGGCAAACGGAAAGCAGAACGTACACATAGCCTCAATATAGACAGACATTCACACTCAAGCACACACACAGAGTTATTCTTGGGGAGCTCGCGTGCACACACTCACCCTCACAAGCTCTGAAGACAAAGGTAAGGGCGCACTAAATAATAAGACAGAAACTTATCTGCACTGTGTGTAACATAGGCTTAAATCAGTTGTCAGTGTGCTTCCAAGTTAATGTGTGTATGCTAACAGAGCATGTGTCTTCATTATCAGCAATGCCTGCCACAGATTTTCTTTTAAATGGAAGTCATAGAAAAGCAAACATGGCTTCACAGCCTTAGTTGGAGGTGTCTTAGATGTAGGAGTGGGCCAGTCAATGCTGATTTCACTCATGTTTGCTCTCAGTATTACTGCAATGATTTCCCTGGTGGGGTCTGAAGTGTACCAGGATGACCCCAGATAAGTAATCAACCACAATTATCCTTCTACACAGCTATCAAACTGTTAATATGATCCCTGTGTTCTGCTTGGTGGTCTTTGCCATGAAAAAGTTTGAGCTCCTTGTTAAATTAGTTTATATTTTTAAATATTTTCTAAGTCCTGACGCAGCAGAGTGAAAACAGTTCATCTATCTTTAACTCTTTAAAAATAAAAACACAAACTTCATGAACCATTCTCCTCATTACTTCCTGCAGCTGCTCACTTTCTCCACAAGAGGGCGGGGCTACACATTCCCACTACTTCACCTCAGTGTTTATCCAATCAGAAAGCGCCTAGTGTTGTAACCGTAGTAACCTGGGCGGTGGTATTATGGTATGTAGACATGGCAGCCTGCAGTGGAGGCGTGCATGTCAACAGAAGATTATTGATTGTTGTTTTGTTGTTGTGACGCGCAGCTGATGGACCTGCAGCGACATTTGGACACTTCCGGGACTCCGTCGTCGATACAGTGTGTATTAATATTTGTATTTCTGGTTGTAAGACGTGTCCTGACGTTATGTAGTCTCTCTGAGTGGACACATCATCAACACACCCATCATGTAAACACGCTCAGGATGCAGTAGATGCTGAATGAGCTGCTGTCAGTGAGCGTTTAAAATGAAAGCAGCTGTCAGATGAATGTTGACTGAGTGCTTGTGATATTCATCTGTTCATTAAATACACTGTTACTGTTTTACTAGATAATGTTGGGACTGGCTTTACTACAGTTAATACTCCACATTGTAGCCACTTTATTAGGTACACCTTGCTAGTACTGGGTTGGACTCTCTTTTGCCTTCAGAACTGCCTTAATTCTTGGTGTCATAGATTCAACAAGGTGCTGGGGGAAAAAAAGGATGGATCCATGCTTTCATGTTGTTTACTCCAAATTCTGACCCTACCATCTGAATGTGGCAGCAGAAATCCAGACTCATCAGACCAGGCAACGTTTTTCCAATCTTCTATTGTCCAGTTTTGGTGAGCCTGTGTGAACTGTAGCCTCAGTTTCCTGTTGTTAGCTGACAGCAGTGGCACCTGGTGTGGTCTTCTGCTGCTGTAGCCCATCTGCTTCAAGGTTGGACGTGTTGTTGGTTCAGAGATGGTCTTCTGCAGACCTTGGTTGTAACCAGTGGTTATTTGAGTTACTGTTGCCTTTCTATCATCTTGAACCAGTCTGGCCATTCTCCTCTGACCTCTGGCATCAACAAGGCATTTCACCCCCTCTTCGGACCATCCTCTGTAAACCCTAGAGATGGTTAAAAATCCCAGTAGATCAGCAGTTTTTGAAATACTCAGACCAGCCAGTCTGGCACCAACAACCATGCCACGTTTAAAGTCACTTAAATCACCTTTCCTCCCCATTCTGATGCTCAGTTTGAACTTCAGCAGGTCGTCTTGTCCATGTCTACATGCCTAAGTGCATTGAGTGGCTGCCATGTGATTGGAGCACTTGAACAGGCGTACCTAATAAAGTGGCTAGTGAGTGTAAATTATCTGTTCTGCACCACAAAAATTGTGTTTACACAAGAAACAAAAACCTCATTATATGTTATGGCTCAAGTTTAATCATAGAAATTTAGCAAATGCCAGCAAACACAAACAGTTACAGGTAGGTTGGCCAGTGTTTCTAAAAGCATTTGCTTCTAATTACCTGTTAATGCTTGTAAAAGTGTAGGGAGGCATGTTATCATTTGCATTTTTACACTTCTAAAAGGGTGTGGCAGAAATAAGAAATGAGCATCTGTAATTTGTGTGTAAGCACGGCATACTTTTCTTTAAAGACTTTAATAAGGCAGGGTGGCTCTTTAAACATTAGAGCCTGTTCTTCTTTATCTAAGGAGGGGGTTGGGTTTGATGTGACTTCAGTTTTTAATTGATTAATGTTGTCCCTCCCCACAGCTACACATATTTTTTTGAGCATCGCTGAGAGGCTGGGGAAAATGCATGACCCTCGCTACATCATACATCTCTATTTCTATCAATAACCATATATGTCATGCATATTGTGGCGCAGAATTTATTGTTTTTTACAGGATGTGGTCAGAGTGAATGGTTTATTTTTGGTAAAATTTAAATTTAACTTTAAACAAGACGTGTAAAATAAAGCAATTTTGATGAAATATTACTTTCATGCTTCTGTTTTTACAGATTCTGGTGATGATACATGCTGTAATTTTGCCGATTTTTAAAGAAAAAATGCCCTTCAAACCTGCTGGCGGGTTTGGGGGTTCAGAGGGTATCTAAAATAAATACAAAATACAACCATTTATAGTTAGATGTCCCTCACCTAAGACAAAATAAAATTACAAGTCCCTCCCCAGTGCTTGAAAAAATATTTGACATGCCTCAAAGAAATTGTAAAACACTGTAATTCACTGAAGCAGTAATGTAGACAACAGGATAATTAGATCTATCAGTGGGAAGCTCACAATGCGAACCAGGGACACCACTGGATTTGTTTTTTATGGAAATTTAGATGAGAATAGATCTCCCATTGTATGTTGGACAGTTACCAGGCTAATAAATGGAAAAGCAGGATGACAGATGATCACATTAATGGAAATATGAATGATGTGAATGATTTACTTTTGGGTTGTGTCCTGGGGAGACTTCCATAACCACTGTAGCTACATTTGACCTCTCATATAGATATACAGTTGAAAATATAACTGAACAAATCAATTAATAATGCAGCCACGTGAGTAATTTGCACAGAAGCTAAGTAATGTGAAACTTTATGCTTTTTTCTTTAACCTCCAGTCAGTTAATAAAATAAATCAAAACTTATTTGACCTTACTCTTGTATATGTATTTTACTAGCTCATTAGGGTCCGGGCTGCTAAGCAGCCAAGGACCCTATTGTAATCGGAAGAATTCTTTCTTTCTTTCTTCTTCTGAGGAAATCATACTTCCCATGGGCAAAAACTCACCAAACTTTACAGAAATGTCCGACCCCGTGCCAGATTTACTCAACTCCAAGGACATGTGTCTCCCCCTCCTGGGGGGGGGCACAATAAACCTTTAAATTTAAAAACTTTAAAAATTCCTACCAAACCAACGATACATGCTACAGTTTTGAAACTTCACCACAATGTAGCCCCAGTACTGCAGAAACTTTTGTCCATTTAGACTCATTACAAATTATGAAGTCCATCACTCTGTTTTTTTCAGAAACTGTAAAACTTATAAAACGTATCTCCTCCCACAATTTTTGCTCAATTGTCACCAGACTTGCTAGAGAGCATCTCCAGACTGTCCTCCACAAAACTTGTTTCTCGGATTTTTGATTTATCAAAAATTGAGCCTACAGTGCATGAAAACGTTTGACTGTAAACACTACTGTAAACATATACCATCCAATTCTTGCTAAATACATTTTCAATCTTCCTGAAAAAAACGGACAATATTTTGGAGTTGTGGTTGATGAAGTTTGGCAAATATCAGAATTTTATCTCCAAAACTGAATTTTCTAGAACATTTTGAATTCTGCTCTCATGGGAACAACTGGAGTCAATGTAAAAGTGGCATTGTTAAACATTACATTTTCTCTTGTGAAGCAAAACACTTACCATTAAAAACAAACATTCTGTCTAGATGCAATTTATGTATTGTCAGATTTTTGTTTAGATAATAGAATTTGTGACAGTTTGAAATCTGCCACAACAACTGCAGCCAGTGACTTCCTGAGTCTATTTGAGAAGCCACACAGCAAGTGTCACCTCCAGACAATTAGCTCAGTGAGTTAGGAGCTGGATCACAGTGCCAAGGACTCTGGGTTCAAGACCCAACAAGGGGGATGAGTATGACACATCAAAACTACAACGAGTCTTTGAGAAACAAATGTGTGAAATTTTAGTCATGGTAGATGATGTTTGACGAATACATATCAGAATCAATGCAAGAATGGTATTTTAAACAACAGTTATTAACTTATGAAGCAAATCAATCATTCTTAAAAATAAAACATGGAGGCAGTGTTTAGCTCAGTTGGTAGAGCAGCTGCTCCATGAAAGAAAATACAGCCCTCAATGCAGGCAGCTGCAGATTGAATCCTGCGTTGGAAGGCCCTTTCCTGTGTGTCATCCCCCTCTCTGTCTCTCCATTTCCTGACTCTCGCGATGCTCACTTTCCATTAAAGGCAAAAAAGCCCCAAAAATATTTAAAAAAAATAATAATAATTACCAACATCTCAATGCTGTCTAGATGCAATATGTATATTTTCAGAACTGCAGTCACTTTAAGAGTGGTATTTTTAAACATCACATTTTCTCTTGTGAAGCAAAGCACTTATCATTAAAAACAAATCACCAACATGTCCATGCTGTCTAGATGCAATTTATGTATTGTCAGATTTTTGTTTAGATGATAGAATTTGTGACATTTTGACTATTTTTGAAATCTGCCACAACAACTGCAGCCAGTGACTTCCTGAGTCTATTTGAGAAGCCACACACCAGGTCTTACTTCCAGACAATTAGCTCAGTGAGTTAGGAGCTGGATCACAGTGCCAAGGACTCTGGGTTCAAGACCCAACAAGGGGGATGAGTATGACACATCAAAACTACAACGAGTCTTTGAGAAACAAATGTTCCACTGATACAAAAGTGTACTTTGCAAATTTATTCCAATATTCAACCACTTTTACTTTTCAATTGCTGCAATACAATTTCCAGATGATGCAACCTGCAAAATGACTCAGCTGATGCTAAATGCAGATTGTTA
Organism: Cephalopholis sonnerati; assembly: GCA_019142605.1. NCBI lineage: Eukaryota > Metazoa > Chordata > Actinopteri > Perciformes > Serranidae > Cephalopholis > Cephalopholis sonnerati. The sequence goes on from JAGQAX010000011.1 coordinate 32,122,241, forward strand.
TATCAACTTCCTTGATGTCTTCCTATTCTTCTGCTTGTTGCTCAGAATTGCCTAAAAATGCCCGGACCCGACCCATCGCTGTGCAGCAGCTATAATTTTTTTGTTTTAGCTCCTCAGTTTTCCTACGTTTTGAGGGTCTTTGCACACATTTCATTAGTTAACTATTCCCCCTTTTTTTTAAAAACACGTGTTTAAAATTGATAAAGCAGCTAGCAGTGTGGGGCTAGCTAGGTTTCCTGAAACACTTGAAGCTAAACACACTTAGCACCAACACTTTTAGCTAGCTGCTTAGATGAAGCTAACTTTAATAAAACAACAGTGTAATGTAATGTTAATTATCTACAGTATAAACAGTGAACTGCTGAAGCTTCACTGAACTGTTGTAACAGTAACGTTAGCCAAAGGCAATGCTAGCTTGGTTAGCTGCAGCTAAGTAACTAGCTAAACTAACATGGATCCCTCCGCAGTTGCTCCTCCGGAGGTTTCTACCATTTTTCCTCCCATTAAGGGTTTTTGGGTAGCGTTTCCTGTTAACCCACCAAATGTCCCTTTTTATTCTGTATTCCCAGATTAAACCAACACCGCCGCACTCGTCACAGCCACCACCGCCATCATGCCCGGTGAGGACAAACCACCCCAACAGCCCCGCCAGAGGAAAAAGAACAAAAAATCCCGCTCCAAGGGGAAGAGCCCGGGTGGGAGTCCGAGTGCCCTCCTGGGAAGCTCCATAGACGGCCAAGATGACCTCATCTTACCTCCAGTGCTCCAGCCTCCTCCTAAAAAGCCGGCGGAGGAGAAGCCAAAAGTGTCTGTTGCCAAGGTGGAGGAGGAGTCAGCCATTGCTATCTGTCTTCAGGTGCTTTTTCCGTACCTGCTGGCTGGGATGGGCATGGTGATGGCCGGCATGGTGCTGGACGGTGTACAGGTGAGTGCAAGACAAAGAGCCTGGTTTTGGAACAGTGAACTGACAGTGTGCATATTACTGCCTAATGGTGACGCCTTGATATGTGGGATTTGTTGCATCTTTAATAACTTTTGAACCAGTAGTGAAGCGTTGTTGTTTTTTTTGTGTGTATTTAACTTCCATTGATGCCAATAATATTATTAGTATTATACTATTTGTAGAATTAGATTCCAGTTGTGGCTCCACAGGATTAATTCCAACTCAAGTGATTCAGACATTTCCAGTAACTCCAGAGCGCCGTCCAAAAGACAAAAGCTATTGAATAAAAAACAGCTTGTTTCCAAAATTCTCAACATTTTTTATCTAATGAAATATTCTGCTTTAATCCATATTTTCTGGTGTTAAGCCTTTCCAGAACAACATTTTTACTGCGGTCAAAAACTGTTTGCTCTCCTGCATCCACCACTCAAGTGGAGTCAAGCACCTGTATTAACAGGCCAGTCCAGCAGCAATCTAACCGTAAATTACACTTATATAACCCCAATAACAAAAAATCAATTTCTGCTCTAACACTGTTGTAGTAAATTGCCTAAGTCATAACAACAAACAAATATTACATTATGTGTCCTTTTTTTTTAACCTTTATTTACCCAGAAAAACCTCTTGAGATTAAAATCTCCTTTTCACGAGTGTCCCAGCCAAGACAGGCAGCAACCCAAGTTACAGACAGCATAAAACAAAAATACATAATAAAGATATACAGCTATAAAACAAGCAAAAAAAAAAAGTATGTTAATACACCAGTGAACCATAAAAATGGGGCGACTGCATATGATTACAAAGACTGGTTAAAATACAACCTGACATTGACATTTGTATTTGTTTGGCACTCACTGCTCCATCGAGATGTCATCTATTTATACCAGAGGTCAGCAACCTCTACTATCAAAAGAGCCATTATTGGCCAAAGGAGAAAAGATAAAAACCTGTCTGGAGCCACAAAACAAATTTGAATAAAGGTAACAGCTTATTAAATGTAAATTAGCCTGTCAACATTATGAATCGGTCTAAATGGGCATTCATTAATGCGATTTACCAAAAGGTGGCTACTCTGCAGTGGGCTATGTAGTACTTTAACTTTGCAGCTGATAATGAAAGCAAATTAATCTGTCAACACAACATTAAATCCTCTTCCAAAACTTTTCCATTTTTGGATTTGGAAGCCATAGCTAGCCTTGCTATAGAGACTCTACCTAGGCCAGCTACCACTACTAAAGTTCAGTAGAATTTAGAGGAAAAGGCTCCAGGTCGTAAACGTATGACGCACATTTCAGTTGATAAAACGTTAAAAGATTTTTTAATCCGATGTACAGGCTACATGTCTTTACAGCTGTGGAATGCAGTTATCAATTTAGGCCCACAACAATGACAAATGCAAATATGAATGTTGGAAAATAACGACTATTCATTCCTAGATAGTTATATGTCAAAGCCACAGGGAGCCAATGGAGAGGGTCTAAAGGGCTGCAGGGTGCCTTCCCCTGATTTATACCAACATCAACTGTGGAACGATGTCAAAGAGATCTTTTTCTTTCTGTGGCTCAGAGGTAGAGCAGGTCGTCTGCTAATCGGAACATCAGCGGTTCAGTCCCCAGCTCCTCCAGTCTGCATGTCGCAGTATTCTTGAGCAAGATACTTGACCAAATTGCTCCCAATGGCTCTTCCATTGGTGTGTCAGTGTATTAAAAAACTGAGTAGCAAGTGGCACCATGTATGGTAGCCTCGGCCACCAGTGTGTGAATTTTTGTGTGAATGGATGAATGTGACTCATAGTGTAAAATGTGCTTTGAGTGGTCGGATGATTAGAAATGCAGTATACAAGTCCATTTACCATTTTCCTATTATGGGTAATTCATCCATCCATTTTCGTAACGGCTTATCCTCTTGAGGGTGACATTGGGCGAGAGGCAGGGCAGACATACAGAGACAGACAACCATTCACATTCACACCTACAGCCAACCTGCATGTCTTTGGACTGTGGGAGGAAGCTGGAGTACCCAGAGAAAACCCACGCTGACACGAGGAGAACATGCAAACTCCATACAGAAGGGCTCCCACAGGAACCAGGAACTCTCTTGCTGTGAGGCCACAGTGCTAACCACTACACCACCGGGCCGCCCTTAATGGGTAATGACATCATAAAATATGAAGACAGACATTCGAAGCGTCACTCCACGACCTCAGTAGAAGCAAGGACTGTTAAAAAATGCCATTCGGTACAGCCCCTCTATTAACCATTACAGCATAACCAGCTGATCCCAGCGCATTGCGGGAGAATTGATCTAATTAGTGACTGCCAGTAGCAGTCAGTGTTTTTAAGACTGCTGTGGAAGGACCTCTTCCAGTTACAGTCGTCCTTAATGTATACGTTAGTTTGTATAATTGGTTAAATATTTGCTAAAATTCAGACCCAAGTTGGTCACAAGCAGCAGATGTCGAGACACATTTCCACTCCAGTGGCAGAAAGACAACATATTGCTGATGAGTGCTTCATTGTTGCTGGGAAACACACAGCAAGATGGATGGACTATAAAGGTAAACAAGGCAATGTGGGTAAAGTGTGATTTGAGAAATTGACTCTGGCTAGAATGCCTGCCGTTCAATCACAACAGGAGGTAGAAACATTTGTGTCGGGTAATATCCATATTAGAGTAATGTTTTTTTTTAAGTGGGACATTTAGAAAAACACCTTTGCTGCTGTTAAAGCTCAGGCAGCCTTCTCTATTTGTGTGTGGTCCCCTTGTGTCTTTATCCTCTGCCAGGCGTCCCAAGCATCTGGTCTGCAGCCAGCTGGGCCGAGGGAAATCAGACACACTGCTGTCTGCTGTATGATGAGTTGGTACCTTTTTTCCTCCTCTCTGTCCTCTACTGATAGACACACATGGCTTATCCCCTTCGCTCCGTCTATTGCTCATCAGTATGTCTTACACTCTCTCATCTACAGTGTCTGTTACCCTCCTGTGTCTGATGGAGGACAGTTAGTCGTGAGCTCTGTCTGACTGCTTTGTCTCAAAGCTCAGGAGACGTAGCAAGACATGGAGATCAGCCTATCTGAATAGAAAGGACATAAAGACAAGAGCACTTCACTTTTAGCAATTAGGATTGTTACTGTAGCCTGTGGGGGTTGTGGATCTTGTCTAAATAACTACTTCCTGTTGCCCTAGCTTCGACTTAAATCCCACAAGTTGCATCCTACATCTGATGTTTGCCAATGCTTTTTTGACCCCAGTGGTTTGCCATTGCCTTCCAAGTTATGGCTCACTCAATTATGCGAATAGATTCCTGACGCCTCCTTACCATTACTTGAAATGGACACTGGGGCTCCTTCCTGAGCTACTAAACTGTTAATCATCGTCACAGCAGAATAACCCACCCATGACGTCTCCTGTGAAATGGGCTTGTAGTGGATCTAAACCTAAACGTGACCATAGTTGGTCAGCGTCCCAGAAGCCCGGGGCGTTCTGCTGTGAATGTTGTGACAAATAATTATAATGCCAAGCTGTTACAACACAGACCAGCAGTGTAGGAGGGCCAAAGACTATGTTCATTACATTTAATTTATTGCGTACAAGTGATCAAGGAGAAGGCTGTGTAGGTGAGAGAAGGAGAAATAAAACACCATTCAGCATATCCATGGTGATGACATACAGCTCCTCTTGTGTAAAATCAGATGACATGGCCACTTGTATGCAATGAACAGCTAATGTGTGAAGATTAACTGCTAATATCAGTCTCACTGGAACACTGGCGCTCTGCCTGCTGTTTAAATGCTTGGTATGAAGGTAACATGAAGCACTTTCCAATCAGTATTAGCAGCTAGCTTATAATCAGAAACAAGCAAACTTGCAATTTATGATTTCTTGCATTGTTAACAGATAAAATACACCATTTGATAAAAATTTGAATAGCATGAAATCGGAAAAGCTGTACCAAAGAGAGCTGTACCAAGCCCAGCTAGAAAGAGGTCCGCTGGCAGACACCTGTCTAAGCAGTCCCTGGTCGGTCCTTTGTTGGCATGCTGCTCAGAATCCAAATTGAATCCTTCAATAGAGATGAATTTAAATGAAATGAATTCATGGAGAAGCGGCTTAAAGAGTTTATGTGTCAGATTATAGCCTTCATTTCAGCGGCACCTGAATGATCATATGTACAACATGTAAATGGTTCTCGTTTGGACAGATGTCTTGATAAAACAGTAATATCTTCTCACACATCGGTGTTATTGTGTAGATTTAAAATTGAGGTGTCACTGCAGTAATGGTACGTCTGTTTGATCCATCAAAGGTTTGGACATAAATATTCACATCACAGCTGTGTCTGCAGTTTTAGGGGCACGTCACTGATTTCACAGTTTGTTTGTAGAGTCCAACATTTTGACACATATTAGGGACAAGAGATGATGTCTTGGCCTGTGCTGCTTTGATTTTGACTGAGAGGAAATGTGTGACACATCAACATAAGCTAATGAAGCTAATAAGATACACTGAGAAGTGAAGAAGTTTAAATAACTTTTAAACCTGAGTTATTTATGTTTGGGGGGAGTACAGCTCCATCTTTATGCATTGATTTGATAAACATACGTAATTTGGAGTGAATTTCTTTTCAAATTCTTTTTAAATTCCAGTTTATGGAATGATAGTTTATAATAGCAGCACGATCGTGTGGTGGTTAGCACTGTCGCCTCACAGCAAGACTGTTCCTGGTGTAATCCCAGGAGGGAGCCCTTCTCTGTGGAGTTTGCATGTTCTCCCCGTGTCAGCGTGGGTTTTCTCCGGGTACTCCAGCTTCCTCCCACAGTCCAAAGACATGCAGGTTAATTGGTGACTCTAAATTGTCCGTAGGTGTGAATGTGAGTGTGAATGGTTGTCTGTCTCTATGTGTCAGCCCTGCGATAGTCTGGTGACCTGTCCAGGGTGTACCCTGCCTCTTGCCCAATGTCAACTGGGAGGAGGATAAGTGGTTACGAAAATGGATGGATGGTTAGTTTATAGTGGGAATCACTAGAGGATCCACGATATGATATTATCACGATACTGGGATTGTAAATATGTTGCAAATGCTGAATATTGCAGCAAAATAAACTTCAGCATATCGCAATTTATTATCCTTTTTCAACTGTAAATTATGTCCTTTAAGAAAAAAATGTCAACATCTATCTTATCCAATAAGATAAAGTTTTCAGTCTGTTCATCTCACTTAAGACATTTTTTTTTTGCAGCAGCAAAATGTATCTGCTGGACTGAAAAAGCATTGATTATATTATTCTAGTAGGCTACCTAAAATTTAATATGCATTTGCAATATTAATAATTTATGTAATTAAAAAGTCAATACTTGGCACTGTGACGATACGATATTGCCACACAAAAATTTCGCAATACTATGCTGTATCGATTTTTTTTTTTCCCCCCACCCCAAGTTAAAACTAAAAGCCATAGTTATGAACTTGACAGAGGAAACAGAACTTAACTTTTAGCTTCTGAAATAATCAATGGAGTTAAGCTGCTCCTTGTGCGTAAACGCACTCCTAATGGGGAGTCGGATAGCAGCTCTGTTGATCTGCTCTGTTCACATTTTATAGAATGCCATTTATAGTTTCCTCATAAAATATGTATTATTTCAATCAGTACATCCCTGTGTGAGTAACAAGCAGAGTGTATGCGTGTTGCAAACTCACCTATTCAGGTAGATCTTACTGTCTGAATAATGGACCCTTTAAAAAGCAGGAAAATACTGCGCCGTGCTGACTTTAGACCAGGTTTTTGTTGATCAATGGGTGGCTCCCTGCTGCCTCTAAATGCAGTGCCCCAACAACAGGTCTGACGGCAAGACCTACACGCCCATGGGTGCACAGATGGTTGTATAAGTTCCACTTATACAATGTGGGCGCTGTCTGTGAAAATGAAAATCTGGTCGTCTAAAACTTGCAATAACAGTTGTGTTCCGCTGTGTGATTTGCGCCCGTTGTATGGTAGGGCCGATATGAGTGAAGAAAACAAGTGAAACAAATTTGGAAGCACCTTTATTAGTGAAATGGAAATCAAATTAATGACTTCATGATAATAATAACGAAAACAAGAACCAAAAGATAAAGTGACTGCATTGTGGAAGCACGTTTGCATAAAAGAGAAGGTAGTGAAGAGAAAAGTGATGCGTAGATTCTTGTGACCTAAAAAGTCCCCTGAAATCAATATTTTAGTCCAGGGAGGCTTCATGAAAGCAGGGCAATGTTTTAGTCACACAGTACAGTACATGTTTTTTTGGTCTTACATGTGACATTACAGAGCAAGGGCATATAGTACAGAGGCCTACGACAGGATCACAGTGCAAACATGCAAATATAGCAGTTGGACCCGAGCCAGAGATGGATGGAACGGACGGAGAGAAAGAATGAGTCACGACGTAGAGAGAGAGATTAGAAAAAGTGAGATGAGAGAGAGAGAAATGCAGCGATGCCGGCCGACGTAGAAAGAGGGATGTCACATGGAAAGAGGGAGATAGGATGAGAGGCAGACACGCAGCAAGAAATAGAGGGAGAGAGGGGAAGCGGTAAGCCGGTTGTTTCCCTCATGAGTTTGCATGTCGGGCAGCGCAGACAGCCCTGCCTCTTTCTTTGCTACGTCACAGCAGAGCAGAACGGAGGGAGCAGGACTACCCTGATGCTGACAGGAGGAAAGGAGCACTCCAGCTTGCCAGAAGCCGGCTGCTGCATCTTGTCAGTGGACCTCTTGGATCTCTTATTGACATTAACGGAGCTCTTTATGTTTTCCTCTTCACCCTTATTGTGAGCCTGCCAAAAGAAAGGAGCTGGATTGTCAAAGACATAAATGAATCCTGCTGCTTCTAACTCTTGAGACCTTTTGGATTACTCTTCATCTTCTTCTTGCTGTCAATCATTCAACTGTCACCGTGACATTGCTGTCATATTCAGGATACAGCTGTGCCTTTACTCTGGAGGTCAAGTGAATTTCAGACTGGATCAGATGGATTTAGGACTACATCCAACAAACACTAAACTCCATCCAAAAGACTTTGAACTACATCAAATGGATTGTGGAGTCAATCAGAGAAACTGGACTTAATCAGGACTCCTTGAAATCTGAACTCTCCATTGTCAGGTTCATTCTCTTTAACCTGTGTGTGGATGTCAAAGCCGCCTCACTAACCTTAACTTAAAAAGGCAGGTTGGCTCAAGACAGACTTTGACTGCAGATGAGGAGCATCTGTGCTTGTAGACGAACATAATGACCTATGAGTAAGAAATGGTGTTAATGATTGTGTTCCCCAGTGGTGCTGACAAATGGATACCTCATCACTGCTGACTCACCACTGGGCCAAAGATGCCACACTCCATTGCCCCCACGTTAGAATTAAAGCCTTTTACTTTGATTTGGTCTGGGGAAAAAGATAATAAATCAGAACAAATTAAAAATTGACATTGATTGATTTTCACTCCTGAACATCTGGAGACATGGCAGTGGCTGATTACCTTTTTGCTAATTTTCCTCAGAGGTAAAAAGGGTTCATATAAGCTTATAGTTTTACTTGTTCATTGTCAAGAAAGACTGAAGAAAAGCCTTTTCTTTGTCAGCCTTTGAGAGCAGGTCCCTACTCTCTGTTCTTTTAAACATTTGCCCTTGTCTTTTTTTGAACCAAGGACAACAACATTGATTGGTTTCCTCTTCAGCACTCACCCAGCTCACTTATTAGGACAGGTGAAACTCAAACTGACTTTAGTTGGACATCAGAGGCTGATTTTTCCTTCATGCTTGGATTTCAGTTACACTTACCATGGGATAACTATACATTGAACTAGGTGCTTCAGTAACCCCTCGTTCAACATGGTGGTGACGCGTCTGGAGCTGGAGCTACGCTACCAGGGAAAGAAGTTACGTGGCGTGACATGGAAATTGACTCGATCAGAACATGGCTTCCTACCAGAGAGCTCCTGGCTCATTGCTGCCCAGGTTATCGTGCCGTACTTGGTGTCCGGACTGGGAATGGTCTCCGCTGGTATTGTTATGGACCTTATACAAGTATGAAAATCTAAGAAAAAACATTTATGGATTTCAATTTGAAAGATTGATTGATAGGTGGATGAGTAGGGTTGGGTACCATCTGAAATGTCTTGATACTAGTGCTAATACGATAACCAAGTTTCTGATACCAAAACAGTACTCTTGGAATACCTTAACAAATTCAAACTTTTTTTTGTCATTGAACAAAAAAAAGCCAAAGTTATCAAATGTTAAATCTTGTCACAAACCAATCACCAGACAAAAACATAGATCTTGGACAATTCCAGAAAATTGTGGATTTAATTTAGTTACTACTTTTTTGTTGTTGTTTTTTTTTTAAATTTAATATCTAATGCGAACATTTTTAAAACCCTTACTTTTCGCAATATCTGCACTTGCAAATTCAGTTTGTTAAGTGAAGATTGCATTGGACGTAAATCATGAGGTGCGGATAAGTCAAGTATGGACATAATTCCAGGATACTGGCCTCGAACACAAGTACAGTAGACCTACTGTAGAAGAAACTTCTCTTAAACGAGAGAAGAAGATAATGAATCCGAGAGAGTGTTTCCTGAATCCCTAATAGTTTTTAGTACTTTGTATTATGGACACATTTCGGTTGGTAATGTCAGTGTGGACCTTCCCCATGGATGGATGGATGGATGGATGGATGGATGGATGAGTGGTTGGATGGACTGACTTTACATCATCACCTTTTATAGTAGCGTGGATAAATTAATATTGCATAGAGATGGGAAGTCATGCACAAACTGTATATAGGTTGAATCACTGTGACGTCAAGCTAACAACAAAGTCACCTGTGGCTAGACAACTGACGATTGATTTGAATTGTGGAGATATGTGTAATCTCAACTTAAACAGATGTTTTAGGCCTTATTAAGCGATTTGTCTTAAAATTAGAGAGGTGGTTGTGATGCTGTCAACATGAAAAATTGCCTTAACATACTGCAGAGCGTTCTTAAATACAATCTTCAGCCCGCTAGCATTAGTATGAACTAACAAATCTGACCTGCTGTACACTTTGGCACTAATTCAGTCACAATGTAGCTTGCCACGCATGGCTGTTGTGTAACTTTGTTGCTCGTAGTGCCAACATAGTATAATATTTTTAAACCACAAACAGCGATTGTAATATCACAGTGTCTCTTTTTCACCTAACAAACAGAGCATTGGCCTCAGGGTTTGACAGTAACACCAAGTAGCCTACCGTTTGCCTTACGAACACAATACCAACAACCTCAAATAAGTAATTTCTTTGATTACTGTCAGTGAAATAAGACAAAAAGCTGACTGACACAAAATGCTTCCCACAAATTCTGTCATGAGGACCAGGCTGCCAGGATTTCCCAACTTCTGACACCCTGGCCCCTCGGGCTGGGTATCGGTACTGGATACCTTTATGGTATTGACCGAAAAAACCCAATACCAAGCAATATTGAAATGTCTCCAGTCAAATGATACCTGTATGCGATCCTTTTTGCACTGGAGGTCTGCTTTAGGACCATCACCACTTCCCACAGGATTAGCAAACTTTCTGTTGCTGTTTCTCTGGAGTCGCTCACCTCTCACTGAATGGTCAGTGTCAACCCGGTTAGGACAAGCTAACACAGCAGCAGCAGTAGCTAACATCCAACACCACACGCAGTAGAGCCCGGTGCATCTGACGGTGTTGGTGGCTCAGCACGTCAAGATGCTACCAAATCGTTCGGAAGTGTGGCTATTCTACAGGCCACTCCCTTCATATTTTGAGGGTGCTGAACAAAGTACTCTTTTGGTATTGGTTTTACTTTAAGGGCACTAATATTAGTACTGGTGTAATTATTTAAACAATACTCGGCCATAAAGGCTTTTCAACTGACATGAGCATCTGGTCCGTCACAAATTTCCCCTGTTTTAGACACTGAGGGCTCATCTACACAAAGCCTTGTCAGGGTAAATTTGCCAAAGTCGTTAACCGGTTCGGCTTTTCATCCATATGAAACCGGTGTTTTCAGAGGTTGAAACGCATTCTTGAAGTCGGCACCATGTTCACAGAACACTATTGCAATCCGATCATTTTATTTGGCAGTTTCAAAAAGACGAGTTTCCGTGTGGATATAGCCTGAGTCCAGAGCTGTCTTTAAGCAAAGCCCTCTCCATTTGTTGTCTGGCACCCCTATACACAACAAGACTATTTTCTCTTGATATCTCAGTTGTTTTTCACCCGTATTTGCTCAACTTCTTTTAACTCTGTGTATGTGATATAGGGTTTTTTCTACTTTTACTGTAGACAAGAATTGTGATTTAGTCTATACAATACAATACAATACAATATGGATGCTGTAAATAGGTAAATGATGATGATTGATGTGGCAAGAATGGATTGACAGTAGAGTGAGAAGCAGAGATTGACTTTACCTGCCGCTTGGGTAAAAGTGGTCTCAGCTGGCGACGTTTTCATATCCGCGTATAAATTAGGGTCAGACTGACACTGGCCTTTTATTAAATAGTGAATATATGCCAGTCAGTCTCACCACCTTCTTTATGATGGGCCAGCTCTTTGGTCACGAGAGTTTTTCAAACAGCTTTTCTTCGTGGAGAGAAAGAAATGGTTGATGGCTTAACTGGTGGACTGAATCATTTTGGAATAATTGCACAGATGGAGGGAAGATGGAGGGAAGATGGAGGGCAGTGTTCCCTTACAAACAAACAAACAGAAAAATGGATGGGTGGATAAATGTAACTGGATAGAAGCAGCAACTGCATACACAGTAGTTTTACCAGTCCTGATTCCCTGTTGACAATGCTGCTTTCTGCTCGACAGATTGAACCTTGTGTAACATCCACCTTTCTGAGCTTTACAAATCAGATTTAGATGTGGGGAGGGAGAGGAGAGCCTTGGGATAAAAGTGGACAGTTAATTTAATAAGTGGTTGGGGGATGAAAGAACAGAGGCCAGAGAGAGGGTATAGAAACTTTGATATCTTGGTACCACATAGAAGAAAAGAAGTAGATTCTGTATTACAGAGAAAAGCAGCGTAAGAAAGCCAAGCTGTATTTCTTACATTAGTGTTAGCCTAAAATGCAGCTTGTGAAAATAGCTAAGTGCACATTCTCATGTCACGATAATGATGTGTCTAGTCACGATAACTGCTAATATCAGTAATTATGATGACAATAACATCACAAATAATATAAACATAGTTTTTTTTTCCTCTTGAGAGATCTAGAGTAGCATGGTTCTTAGTTTTCCTTGGCTTTTTGCCCATCACACACAAGCAGCAGAAGCAGCAGCAGCAGTATTACAGCAGAAGTGGGCCATGTCCCAAGATAGCCTCCCAACACGACAGCCGTCAGCTAGACCTATCAGTCCAGAACCTGAGAAGAATGTGTATAAATAGATACACACACACACGCTAGCACAAAAAAAGCACACCTCTACCCTTCACTGTTCACTTATTCATCTTTCTGTCCTGCCTTGTTGCCTTGTTTAGCTCCCCTCTAAAACTCATCACCACCTCTCCTCCCTAGTTGGTGTTATATAAACATTTAGGTGGAAGAAATGTGCTCATTGGCTAAGTTAAATGTTGGTGGGTGGGACTAAAGCACAGGGGTTATGGTAGATAACTGGTAAGGGGGGAGCTTGTCAGAATATTTTAAATGATATAAACAATATTAGAGCAATACACTGTGTCACTCCCTCTTGAACGTGGCATCATGGCTCAGCTAACTAGCATATGTACGTAGCTGTACCTTTGCTTTTCTTTCATTGTGCTCCACTCTATGGCAGCTGGGTAAAGAGCCGAAGCCCAGATGCCACCTGTGGGTTGGCTGCTGTCACTCTGTGTAGTTTCTGAGTTTATTTAATTCTTCTTCTGTAAAAGGAAGAAGGCTGTTCATCGCAGGTTTTCTAAAAAATTACAGTATATGTTGCAGTGTTTTTAGACCCCGGCGATGGCTGTGGCCCGAGGCATTATGTCTTAGGGTTCTCTGTCCGTTCCTCCAATTCTTGTAAATTTGATACCTCGAGAACACCTTGAGGGAATTATAATTTAATTTTGAAATTTAAATTTTCTTAAAATTTAGCACAAACGTCCATTTGGACTGAAGGTGAACGGATTCGATTTTGGTGGTCATATATCAACGTTCAAGGTAACCTTAACCTCATCTCTCTCATTCTTGTGAATGCGATATTTCAAGAACACCCTAAGGGATTTTTTTTTTTAATTTGGCACAAACGTTCACTTTGACTGAACAAAGAACAGATAAGATTTATATCTGTGAAGCATCCATTTTTTTTTCACAGACATGGATGTAAACTGTAAGTGCAACTTGACTGGTTCCCATGGTACTTCTAGTTTTGCAATGAAATTGCCACAGCCAATGACAATTGCAAAAATAATCAGTTTTTTCACTATATATATAATTCAATAAAAATTGAAGGCAACTGGTCCCACTGAGAACAGTTTCGTACTGTACTGAGATTGTGACATATATAACACTGTCGTTATCACTAACCATGCATATTGATCTAACTCAGCTCGATTTTTTCAGCACATGCAGTAGATCTGGATGCTACAGCCTCTGTCATAGTAATTTGTCTTGTCTGTTGTGGGAGCCATTCTCCACGTGTTTCGCAGTAGAAAAGTGTTCGTTCCATTGAAGACTTTCCTTTGTGTTCCACCACCATGTTGCACACAGTGTAGAACAGTTAACCCTACTTTTGTGCAGATCATCAGCCAATTGCCTTGTTCTGTCTTAAGAGATGTCCAAGTTGCACATGCATGCATATTCACATAACACAGAAGTGAGTTTGGTGACTTGCGGAAAACTAGGACGATTGGTCAAATTTGCCGACAATTGTCAGCGATTGGACAAAATTGCAAGGTTGCAGTTATTTGTTCCGATGGCAACACAGCAGCATTCAGGAGGGATTAAGATAAATGAGTATCCTCTACAGCTCCCGTTAATATTTAGTAGCCCTGCAGTGAGTTTACTAATGTCTTTTTAAACTGGTTTCTGGTATCTGGCTACAGCTGCTCTTCTTCCTTTATTATGTTTCTTTACTCTAAAGGCCCCCTGCTGCATATTAATCATGTCAATTTCATACAAGGACACATTTGCTGAAAAATCTCAACACTGTATTTGTTTTGGATTCCACAGTGCGCACAGGCTCGCTGGCCAGACAAGTACAATGCTTTGCACGCTAACCCTACAAATAATTCATCATGTCTAGTTACTGTGTGGTGCCTTGTAGAAAAGCTGGCCCTGGTTAGTGACCTGTGTTTATATTATACTAAATATTCAAGTATGTTTTTGTATAGGTCAGTTTCTGTCATAGCACCACCTTCAATATATTTCATAATTCATTACACCCATCTTAGTTGAACTGAATCACTGACGATATTTCTGCTTCCAGGACATTTCTTCCCCCTGAGATTTTTTTTTTATAGCAAAACTTCATATCTGATACTTTTTCCTTCCTTTTTCGTATTTCCTTCCTCCATTTCCGGCCTGCTCTGTCAGTTTCTCCTCTCATCTCTAATTCCCTCCCTCCCCGCCTGCCCCTGCTCCACATCACTCTGCTCTTGGCAGCTGTGCTGTTCTTTTATATGTGCATCTATTTAAAGATCTAAACCGTCTTGGACCTGCCAACTGGAGTTGTAGTCAGAAAATATGAGGCAGACTCTGTGAACTGTGCGGCTTATAAACCCGCTGAACCTCTGCATTATGGCGTGGCGTCAGATGATGCTCAGAGACGTGGAAACAGGAAAAGTAGGCTACTGGGTTAGTCTAGAATATGTGATGTGCTTATTTAACTGCGTAAGGGACAAGATCCAGAGGGCCCATCTTTTTTTTTTCCTTCTTTTTTTTTTTTGTTAAGAATCATAATGTAGTGAATGTTTATTTGCGTGCAGTACTTTGTAAGTGAGTACGATTTGTGCGATTTAACTTCCGTTGTGTGTGTTTCAGCACTGGGAGGTGTTTAAGGTGATAACTGAGGTGTTCATCCTGGTGCCTGCGCTGGTCGGACTCAAAGGAAACCTGGAGATGACCCTGGCTGCTCGCCTCTCCACTGCTGTAAGACGGGCTAGGTGTTAAATATTTTAGGTCCTCATGCAGTATGATTTTTGATTTGGAACTTAACAACTTCTGTCAGACCCTAAGGAAACATATATATTTATTATTGTAGAGAACACTGTGACTACTCCCTACAAGTCAGTTTTACCACCATACATACAACTTCTCATGCAGAACTGACTCTGTACAAAGTCACACCCAGAGTCATGCATCTTTTAAACCATTTGACATCGTATGATGATAATATGATTACTCAGTCTGAGCTGAACGTAGGTGCACTTTGTATATATTGCTACAAGTAGAGTGCAAACAAAGTGGACTAATCTGAATCAACTCTTAATGCTTTCTTAAAGTACAATTAGGCATAATCATGTAATGCAACATGTTAAATTATTCAGAATGATAATGACATCTTGTTTTAGTAGTCAGTCCGGTGCAGATGGCACAGCACTATTACAGTTGTTTACAACCTGGTTCTCATTTTCACAGTTCTCATAGTCCTTACTGTAATGATGATGATGACGAAATTATGGCTGAAATCTGGTGCTGCAGTTGAGTTCAGTAGGGCAAGAAACACAAGACAGCTGTTTACAGTATAATCATGTTTTTCATGTAGGGTATCAAAAATATATTCACTGGGTTCCTATACCCAACTGATACTGTATGCAAGTACAAGGGCTGGAATCAGGAGGTTAGGGGAAACAATTTGAGTGCCTACTTTATAAATAGAGGGCACAGTGATTTCATTGCTGTGGCAAGACAGGAAAAATTAGTAATACCGGGTTGAGGTGCACATACTGGAGTACTTCTTTATATGTTCTATGTTGCTGTAGAATAAAACATTTAAAGATATAGCTATAAAATAGTTAAAGGGTATGTTAAATCTGTAAAACTTGTAGTTTGCCATTGTAAAATGGCACACAGGTCAAGTATGCTGGTCCCCTGTCTGTATCCTGTAATTATTTAATGTGTACTAGGTAAATAAAAAAGTACTTACTGTATCATTTATTACTAGGTCCCTCACAGATGCAAATATGCACTGCCCTATTTCTTGTGCTTCTTCCCGTGTACCCCAGAAGGTACCCAATTTCATTGGTAACCCTTTGAAATAAAAACATTACACTATAATTCGTGGGCTGTAACTTGAAGCTTTGCTGAAACCACAGGTTGTAAAAACCATAAAGTAAAATGAAAATGTCTTTACCTGGTCAAGTTTCAGTGGGACCCAATTAGTTATTTATCATTTACTCCTAACTTAGACTTACAGGAAATGAGAATCATGGAGCATTCTGGGGCAGCGCTGCCATCGTAGAAGGATACGTGTCCGCAGCTTTGGTAGCTACCGGTCTAATCAAATCAATGTCTTTATTAGTACATGCAGCCAATACATAGAGAAGCTCTCAACAGACGTAAAAGACAGTCCTTACAGACCTTGATAGCTTGCCACCCATTGACGTCCCTGATACCTATCCAGTGTTTGGCGTTAGCGCCTACACCTGTCAGCAACTCAGAAACTTTGAATCTTTGGAGGCCCATGTCCAATTTTTGAATGGAGGGGTACAGGACCTTCAGATTTACAAACCTAATCCTAACTACACAATCATCTGTACAAAGATGTTATGTCATTATGAAGCTAATGTTATGCTAAATGAATGCTAACAAAACCTCGGCTAATCATGTATAATTATTCTAATGGTATCTAGCGACATTTTATTAGCCTATTTTTTGGGTCTGACTTTACACTATTTTTAGAGTCATGTGTTAGTTTAACAGTTCTTTTTGACACTAAACAGCCAATGGATGGCAATCTTCTCCTTATCCTTTCAAAATGGCCGACCCATTGTTGAATACAACAAAATCCCATTCCCTATTCTCTACTTGTCTGTAAATCTGGGATAAGAAAAAAGACCACACACCAACATGTAATTGTTATTGATTTAATTTTGTCAAAAAACTTGAATGATTGAAATTGATTGATTAAACTGCCTTTCCCCTCAGGTTTTCATTAAATGATTGCATGTATCTCCATGTTTGTAGGCCAACACAGGCCAAATGGACGACCCTGACAGACAATGGACCATGGTGTGCAGCAACCTGGCACTGATACAGGTAACATACTCACCATTTACCCACATAGGTTACTGTGGTCACCAGTTTAGGCAAAAAAAGTATCACAACAACCAGTGGGATACTTTCTTTCGATGCATGTGGAACCCTATAGTTGAATTTTAGACCTTTTACACACCAAACAATTACCTGCTTAGTCAAGAAGATAATCAGCAGTTTGACCTGTAATAAAAATATCCATTAGTACAGCCCTATCTAAATGTCTGTACTCTGGTTGAATCTTATAATAATATCTCGTTCTCTCATTTTCTGCAGGTCCAGGCGACAGTGGTGGGCTTCCTCGCAGCACTGGCAGCCGTGTGCTTAGGGTCATTTTCTAGAGGGGGCGTTGAACTGGACCAGGCAGCTGTTCTCTGTGCGAGCAGCATCACCACTGCCTTTTTAGCTGCTCTTTCCTTAGGTAAGTAACAAAGGATGCTTTCATTGTTTTGAGGAAGCTGAATAAATCTGCTACAGTATTTTCTGCATGGCTCAATTTTCACAACCAAGTTTCAATTTGTAGAACTCTTTACAAAATGCAACACTCCAAAATCTGGCTACAAAAATCCCACATGGCACACAGATTTAAAATATGTGTCAAATTAGGTTGTATATTATGCAGAAATGATGTACGCATTCACGTTTTGCCAACAAATACACATTATATCTCAATTAATTTCCTATGAGTCTGGACAGGCATGGATGTAAACTGCAGAGGCTGTTTGGCAGAGGCAAATAACCACGAGGCAATAATTCTAGCTTTACATTGAAACTTGAAAGTGAGCCAAAGCAGTTACAATGTACTATAGTAGTGACCCTCTTATTAACAGGCATTACTCATGTTCTGGGCTTATCAGAAACTGCACAGAGAAAAGATGTGTATAATGATGCAGTGATGATCCAGGGGCAGCATCGCAGAACATGTATGTGCCACAAAATTGTTGGCAGATTGGTGTATACACTCACTGGCCACTTATTAGGTGCAGTTTGCTTGTACTGGGTTGGACCCCTTTTTGCCCTTAGAACTGCCTTAATTCATTGTGACATAGATTCAACAAGGTGCTGGAAACATTCCTCAGAGATTTTGGTCCACATTGACACGATAGCAATCTCTGGAATCTCCGGTTCCACCACATCCCAAAGGTGCTCTATTGGACTGAGATCTGGTGACTGTGGAGGCCATTGGAGTACAGTGAACTCATTGTCATGTTCAAGAAAACAATTTGGGATGATTTGAGCTTTGTGACATGGTGCGTTATCCTGCTGGAAGTAGCCATCAGAAGATGGGTACACTGTGGTCATAAAGGGATGGACACGGTCAACAACAATACTCAGGAAGGCTGTGGTGCTTAAACCATGCTCAGTTGGTACTAAGAAAATCTCCCCCACACCATTACACCACCAGCAGCCTGAACTGTTGATACAAGGCAGGATGGATCCATGCTTTCATGTTGTTTACTCCAAATTCTGACCCTACCATCTGAATGTGGCAGCAGAAATCCAGACTCATCAGACCAGGCAACGTTTTTCCAATCTTCTATTGTCCAGTTTTGGTGAGCCTGTGTGAACTGTAGCCTCAGTTTCCTGTTGTTAGCTGACAGGAGTGGCACCTGGTGTGGTCTTCTGCTGCTGTAGCCCATCTGCTTCAAGGTTGGATGTGTTGTTGGTTCAGAGATGGTCTTCTGCAGACCTTGGTTGTAACCAGTGGTTATTTGAGTTACTGTTGCCTTTCTATCATCTCGAACCAGTCTGGCCATTCTCCTCTGACCTCTGACCTCTGGCATCAACAAGGCATTGTCACCCAGAGAACTGCTGCTCAATGGATATTTCCTCTTTTTCAGACCATCCTCTGTAAACCCTAGAGATGGCTGTGTGTGAAAATCCCAGTAGGTCAGCAGTTTCTAACAGACCAGCCTGTCTGGCACCAACAACCATGCCACGTTTAAAGTCACTTAAATCACCTTTCCTCCACCTTCTGATGCTCAGTTTGAACTTCAGCAGGTCGTCTTGACCATGTCTACATGCCTAAATGATCTGAGTTGCTGCCATGTGATTGTCTGATTAGCTAACCTACCTAATACCTAATTTGACACCACTCTCATGAAGCCACTCATCCAACTCAAATCCAGCTCCTGTTCAAGTCTCTTTTACTCACACTGTTAAACACTATCAGTCAGTCAGTTCAGCATACAGACCCAGCAGGTTTTACAGCCAGCAGCAGGTGCACCTATCCCCGTATCACCCTTCCCCTCATGTAATTACTGCATTATCCATAATTTATCCTCTCCATAAATGTTCCAGTGTTTAGCAGTCCTGATGAGCGAGGGAAGACAGTTTCCCCTGGTTCATTTTATTGCTAATGACTTGAGTCATGTCTCAGCGGGGAGTAACCTCTTCAAATCTTCCTCTCCTTACTCTGTCATTTTTAATATTTCTCTATGAATACGTTGTCTTGCATTTTTTATTTTGCTCTGCTCTAAACGCTGCTTGTGTAAGTCTCATTTTCTCCTCTCTTATTTTCTCCTCTGTCACTCTGTGCGGCTGTTTGAGCTCCGAAAATTGTCTTTTCTGATAGAGGAAAAGCAGCATGTTCCTGCTGAGAGCTTTCGTCAGCATTACGTTGTCTTGTAACTGGGATAAAAGCCCTCTCTCAGAACACACTCAATTATTTCTCTCTTTATACGCTTTGCCTTTTTGTTCTCCTTGGTTGAAAGTGATTACAGTTTGCTCCTTTTCTCCATCATCCTATTTTCTGCTCCTGCCCTTTTACAATAACTCATCTCTCCCTTCTGTTTCTATCCGTCTTCACTCTCAACTCTTTTCCCTGTGGTAGGATTGGTGATGATTGGCGTGATCATCGGCTCCAGGAAGGTGGGGATCAACCCTGACAACGTGGCCACCCCCATCGCCGCCAGCCTGGGTGATTTGATCACCCTGTCCCTGCTGGCCGGGGTCAGCAGCACACTCTATGAATATATAGGTGAGGAGATACAGTAACATGGAGTCATGAGGCTCTGATTTATGACCCTGAGTCACACTTGTCTGTAGTCAGAGGAGCGCCTGCTCCCATTAATATGACAACAACACACATATGGATTTATACAGTTTCTCCCAGTAGGTGGAACGTGTGAATGTCTTTGTTTCGTAGTAAAGTTAAATGAGAGGGAACATTTCCACCATTACACAATGTGATAATCAGAACACAAGATGGCAGCAAAAGTCAGGTTTATTTTTTCAGACAACTAGTCAAGGTGTGTGTGTGTGTGTGTGTGTATATATGATGTATTCTCAGTACTGCAAGTTCATTTTAACCCAAAAAGCATTTTCCTAAAACTGTACACAGTGAATGTTTTTATAAAACATATATAATGTTGAATAGGGGTGTGTCATATTAAATCGTTCACGGTTATACCGGTATAATTATTAATACGATATGAAGAGTTCCTATTGTGATACTATGGTATACTGTTATATATACTGTTACCCACGGCAACAATAAGCATGGCTGAAACCTTAATTATAACCAGTTCCATGGTGGTTCCAAAAAGAGGAGCACCTTCAGTAGGGTGGAATAACCTGTGGCGTTGTGACTTCTCAGACTCTTTTAGCAACGTGCCGCTCAGAGGGAAGTCATTCGGCGGCTCCTCCAGCAGCATTTTGTGATAAACCTTCAGTACTGTAAACCTACATGACGCTCACAGCTCGACATAACACTACATATATGTGAATGTGTGATAGTTGTGGTATCATAACAGCCTGTCACAGGTTACAGCATGATGATTAGAGGAGAGATGGCAGAGCATAAAGGTCCAGGTGAAAAAAAAAACACAACTCAGTCATTTAGGATTTTACTAAGAGAAGGAAATCACCTGTTGATTTATAGATATAGATCCCAGGGGACAGTTTTTGTATTTGGGAGCTGTTTAAATGTGTCATTAGTGGTAGATTTGATGTAGTTGATATTGTATACAGAATCTGAATCTCACTCTTAATGAGTTGATGTTGTTGTTTACAAACTAAAGAATTAGAGATTGTTTTTTTGTTTAGGTTTTACTGAATATTTAAAGGCAAACTGTTTTATTGCAATTCTGTGTTCTTAAATTATTAATATATATATAGTTTTTTACTAATTTGTCATATTGTTAAGAATTTCATTATCGCAAAAATACCCCAAAATATCGGGATATTATTTCTAGGGCCATATCACCCACCCCTGAGCTAAAAGGTGCAAATAAATCAGGATGTTAGTGGAACTGTAGCTTTGCATTGGGAAGGCTTGCAGTATGGGGATTGTTGTTCTTTTATTAACTTAACCTTCATTTAGATGTGTAATCTCATTGAGAAACACAGTTTTAATCGTAAAAGCGACTTGATTAAACTTAATGGCCACATGGGTCCACCTACAGGCGATATTAGGTGTCCAAGGGGTAACTTTTTGTGGCCACAGTTAACATCAAACCCTGGAGTGGGTTTGTTATAAATGCTTATCTTGCATGTACACTCAGATGGGCGTAGGATAAAACTTCACCTTGTGTTCATCACCTTTTTTTCACCTCACATATTGATGATTTGACGCACTTGAAAACCTGTTGTTTACACAAATACAGTATTGTATTAAACAGCAAAATGCCGTCATAGATACTACATTTATAAAGCTTGTAGTATTTAATGTTCTGTTTGTATCAACGAGGTGTTGATTGAACATCACAGTACTTTTGGAGGCAATAAGAACATTGTGATATAACTGCACATATACAGTGTTTTGTTGGGTAAGTCTTCTACTGTGTTCACCCCTTATACACCATTTTGTAGTGGAGTGTTGTAGTCGTACTTATTATTGTGTCATTCATGACCTCTCTGAAGCTGATTTTTATTAACATACATTTTGTGGTGAGCGTTCATATCAGTAAGATGTAAGAGTGTGTCTGCTCCTGTCACACAGATATATGGTACCTGTCCCCCCTGGTGTGTCTGATCTTCCTGGCTCTGATCCCACTGTGGGTGGTGGTGGCGCGACAGAGCCCTCAGATCAGGGAGGTTCTCCGCTCAGGGTGGCAGCCGGTCATAGTAGCTATGTCCATTAGCAGGTATACACTTTTAATTAATTCATTTAATTATTGATTCATACATAATCTTATTAACTCAATTATAACTTATGTGTAAAGTGAAGTCTTGAAATAGAACAGGTCATTAGAAATAAGACATGTGAGCACTATAAAACTAAATGGTGATGTAAAAACCATATAAAAACTTAATCAATTTTTATCTAGCAGTATGTAATTAGATCATTTAAATGATCTGAGCAGGTTATATAGTAGATGCTTAATGAGAAAAGCCCTCCAAACTGCTAATTAAATAGCTGAAAACAGGATTACCATTCTTTTGAAAGGCTTTATCTCTCCTGACATCAGGCTGGAAAACCCTGGCAGTGACTTCCTGTGGTTCTGATTCCCTGTGTGTTTGTGTTTTCCAGTTTTGGAGGCCTTATACTGGACAAGACAGTGAGTGATCCCAACTTCAAGGGCATGGCTGTCTTTACACCCGTCATTAATGGTAAGCTCTTTAAAGCTAAGTGATGCCACAGGGAATAATCACACTGAGAGATAAATTAGCATTTTAGTCATTTATAGGATGCTGTTGTCCAGAGTGCAGAGACATTTGCATTATTAGGACTAAAACGTAATTGAATAGATGTTTATACAGGAGTGTTTGTTAGTGTGCTGCCTGTATGAATCCGAGCAGAATGCTAAAGATTCAGCAGTGAGCAGTCCAAACAAAGTCTGGAAAAATCAGCACTTTGAAGCTGAAATCAGAGCAAACAAAATGCAGTCCAATTGCTAGAATAAATGTTGGCTTTGTGTGTTTCTGCAGACCACAAATATGTTACGTTTGTACACATGTAGCTGATACATTGAAACCTTTAAGAAGGTAAAGGTGTGGTCATGTGTAGGCACAAAAGCAACTTGGTTAAGGTAAGGAAAATAAAACATTGTGGCTTAATATCTGGTGGCACAATCCCCTCTGGAAACCCAGCAATGTCTTGGTAAAAAACAAACCGGTTTTCGTGGCTCTATCACCGGTGGAACCACAATAACAGGAAGCTAAAAAACACCCGCATTTGGTGACTGAAGAGCAGCTGGAAACGCAACAACTGGTTTTGTTGTTTGTTGGTCTCAAACAGTGGTCTGCAGCTTGACACGGGTTTAACCTAGGTGCCACGTCATCCTCCGTCCTCTTCACCTCCTGATGACAAAGTCAGCTCACGTACTATGTCACTTTAGAAATGTTGATATATCGGGCTGCCCCCTAATAGTCGACCAAATGTTAGTTGACCAGAAAGGTCATTAGTCGGCAAGATTTCATTGGTCGCTTAGTCTCAGAAAAAACAAACAAACATGGAACTCTATTAGGAGCTGAGCCTTGACAAAATAAACGAAAACCCATATGACTGGACCATGTTGGAATTTAATTTGAGAGGACAGACACAGGAAGTGGCCACGCGTAGCAGTCAGACAGGAGTCATGTTAATTTACAGGGCTGGTACCTGCGGTTATTGCACAGGCTATGTAATAACATGTCAGGCAGGGATCATTTTGAGAAGGTGAAGGATGAACCCAAGGTGATATGTAAACTCATCTTCATTCGTCGACTACAAACATGACGTATCATCTGAAACATGTAAGTAGCTACATGCCCATTAGCCACTTAGCACAATCATTACTGCTTTGCCTACAGCGTCATTAACAGGCGGCTCGCTCAGTGTGTGACGTGCACTTGTAGCTAAAATATTGGCCAAACCGTTGTGTCAACCTCCCCAAAATATCTAATTTAATAATGAAATTTATATGGTAAACATGCAGACAACTAGTAAACTAATGGCCCTAAATGACGATTATTGGTCGACCAGGAAAATTCTTAGTTGGGGGTAGCCCTACATATCACATGACAGACGCTGTATCATCCTGATTTATTGCATGTGCTGAAGGAACCCAGTTGAGTTAGATTAAACATGCCTGGTTAGTGGTAAATGACGACTGTTGGTTGACCAGGAAAATTCTCAGTCAAGAGCAGCCCTGCTGATATGAGTCTAACATGTACAAATGTAATGTATTCATAGTTTGCAAAAGTACAATGCCAACGTTTTCGTCTGATGACTGAGGTCCAAAATGTAAATGCTCAAAGACTGGATCATGTGATGGTCATCGAATGAACTAACAACATTCACAACATGTTAGAAGTTACACATTTGCATTTGAACCTTCTGGTTCTTCTCCCTGTGTGTACTTCTTGTATGAATGTGCGCAGCATACTAAACACTGAGTTGACAGCGCAGTCCAACTCTCAGAACGGAATAGAAATGCTTCTCAAGGAGATTTTACTGAGATCCAGCATTGAGTACATCACTAATCCCCGACAGCATACCTAGGCTTCATGAAATGACTTTCTGGATTGATTTCCTTCTTCCAGGCAGCAACTGGCAGACGGCTTTGTTATTTTTATTCACAATGTTTCTTTTCTCACTCTATTTTTTCTCTTTGAAGTCATTTTGTGTTATAGCTAAACACTTATGGTAGATGAGTTTGAGGAAGTCTGGGAAAGTGAAATGCTGTGAGGTACTGCAATGAGAGCTGTGTTCATATTCAGAAAATTGAGCCCAGAAGACAATGAGGCAAAAATAAATGTTATTAAAAAGCTATTCTCAAGCACTGGAACATGCTCATGCAGTTACGGCTGGGTTTGAGGCACAATAAACATGTTCTACAAAGCAAAAAAGGTTTTTAAATTTATCAACAGAAACCAAATGCTCTCAAATATTAAGTGTTATTTCAAACAAGCAGCTTTACAAGAACATTAAAGTCTTAAATCAGAAAATATTATATTAAAAAATGAGTAAATAAGACGATTAATCGACCAGACCGACTCTCTGCACTTGACATTTTTTGATACTCTGCATTACAGACACATTTGTACCACAAAAGCCCTACCTACAAGTGAGTGGAAAAACAGTCCTTGCTCAAAACTAATGACCTTGCTGGGTTACCAATCCCCAACCTACTAATTTTCTGTATTTTATTACCATTGTGAAATGAACTGAAACCAGTCACAGTCTGGGAGGCTAGGAAACCAGTCTGAAAACATATGGGATGCTTTAGAGTACATTTGGCTCTAATGTTACGTATTCAGGATTTACAGTTAATGGGCTCAAACATGCGAAACTTCCATCATGTCCAGTAAATGAAGCCTGAAAACCACTGGAGCACCAGCTTTAGAAGCACCGGCTATTTCAGACGCACCAGCTGCGGTCAAAAGTGCATTGAGGCCATCGTGTGGAGCGTCAGACTGCTTTGATGAATCTCTCTGAAGTTTTATTTTTACAGCAGTAGAGGTTCAGCACAGATACATAGTTTCTTCAACGTTTTCATCATCAAATAAATACACCCTTTGCAGCTCATCAACAGAAAGAGTGTAACATACTGGTCTGGGACTCCCTTGAACAGCAGTTGTCCAATAATAGCTTAGCAGTTGTAACCAGGCTTAGAGGATATGTCAAGCTTTTGATTTCAATCAGTCGATCAGTCAGTCAATCAATTAACGAATCAATGCATTTCCGTGAAATGCAATCCATCAGTTCCATTGATTTGTATGTTTAGGGTGCTTTCAGACCTAGAGTTGTCTTGCTTTGGTCCGAATCAGGGACTTATTTTGTTACAAAGTTGTATAATTGCCTAGAGTTGGTTCGTGTTCTCACGGCAGCATTTACAAGCAGACCAGATCAAATGCCTTGTGCGAGAAAGCTGCTCTTGATTGGTCAGAATTTCCATGTGGGAAAAATCCAGAAAGTAAAGAAAACGTTGAAGAAGAGTACACTTGCAAGATAAATGTGACACTTTTTAATGTCACAATGGAGGGACAACTACGCAGGTTGATTTTAGCGCTGCTCATCGTGGACTATATTGCTGTCATTGTTCATTTGCGCATACAGTTTGAAAATGAGGCGCGGCTCCAACTAGAAAATAATATTTAATGCATTGGATGTGCTGAATTTGCATATTAAGGCAGTACAGGAGGAGGCGCACATTAATAATCCTCCAGGACTGTAACACGCCTATACTTGTTTAACCCAAAAAATGCCACTACAGTTGGTTCAGATCGAGGTTGGAACACGTTCTCAACACAAACGAACTGGAGTTGGGTTGTTTTGGTGCACACCAAAGTGCAGTTGCAAAGTTCACACTTGCCCAAATGAACTGCACTTAGGGGGCAAACGAACTTGAGTTCGATTGAACTGAACCAAACAGGACAGGTGTGAAATCACCCTTAAAAGAGTGGACGCATGCCTAAGTGGTGTATATGGGGTTGTAGAAAGAGCGATACATTAGCAGCAGATGTTAGCATATTAGTAACTGTTCTAAAACATGTTTTAGTACGTACAGTAAAGCATAAATCTAACCTTCGTCTTATTCGTTCGAGTGTGTAAGATTAGCAGCAAAATAAGGTTATGTGAATATCGATTCATAAAATCAGAGATCGATCTTTTAATATACTCTTCTTTTCTTGTGGATGTGTGAAGCTTTAACCCTGTCAATCGAATCGAATCAGAAATGGATCCAAATCGGGACATTGTAAATCGAAATCGAATCGATTCAGGAAATCAGTGGCAATACCCAGCCTTAGTGAGTACTACCCAATCTGTTGGTGAGTCGTGCCTTAGCCGTCCAAGGAAAAGAATATTTGCAACCATCAGTGTTGAAGTCACACATGACAACTTTGATTTGACATCAACAAACCCACAGCGCCCCCAGCTGCATATCTGCTGTAGAAGTATTGCCACTGCTTTATTGCTAAACCATGCAAAAACCACGGATACTTGATAGTTCACTAGACGACTGTTCTGGGAAACCTCTAACAGCTACCAAGCACATAACTAAGATCCTTTTCACTGGGTCCTTGTTTTAAAATGAGTCAGCTTGTAGCATTAAAAAGTCAGCAGGAGACAGCGGTTAAAACTCATGGAGCTAACATTAGCTTTATTTGCTAGGTAGTTGCCAGCAACAGCTTGCCATGTCACCACTGTCTGAAATCAATGACCCATTGTTTCAAAAATTACTAAGACCTACGAGTGGTGAAGCGCAGCAGCAATAACAGTTTAATACCCTTGATTAGATTTATTATCAGTGGTGCAAATGCTGCTACGTTACTGTGGTGGTAACACATGGTGCTCTGCTTGAAGTGCACCGACCTGCATGGAGGGTTAGATTGAGCAGAGGAAATAATCAGGAGCAGAGGGACAGAGACAGAGAAAACTAAATTTTTCAGTGTGCATTGATTTTGTAAACTGACCCACGCGTAATCCCTGACAGTTTAATTTGACTCTCTTGGATATGCATGCAGCTCTTTTCTCCCTGAGAAAGACCCAATCAACTGTGGACGGCAGAGAATCAAACTACATCTGACGGTTTACAGTAACTTAATACACACAGAAACAGATTTACACCCCATAATGCTGGATTAGAGTGATGAAAACTGCACCAAGACATAGAGAAGTGGGGGCAAAGAAGAAGCAGCCCTCAGAATAAGTGGTTTGGCTGTGAGGTGATGCGTGCAGGGATCCACTGAGTACAGGGGAGAAGTCGATAGAAACCACTAATGGTCCACACCCAGTGTCCTGGCACAGCTGACAGGCCCTTTAATAACCATCGACTCTCACTGTCACTGTTTCTCATTTTGTCTCTGCCCATCTTCCCACCGTTTCTCAACCTCTCTGTCTCTCTTTGCAGCGCTCTCTGCTAAATTATAAAATTGCCAATCTGGTTTGAATTTCCCATTTTCCCTCACTGGCTTGCATATAAACCAGTATTATGTTTTACTAAAAGTTCCCCCAAGTCTTATCCAACTCACAAAAGAACATCTGTGCCGTTTTTCGGGGTAAATACTTGGAAAAGGTGTTCGATGTAAGTGAATTAGGCACAGATACCCTCATCAACACCAGAATTAAAATGGACTCTGAGCACCGGTGGGATCTGGAGAAAGTTGTTTTGCATTCAGCGGAAACACGGCTGTAATGCAAGGGAACGAAGAGGCTCGACTCGCGCCAGAATGAAAGGATTAAATTTTATCTCAGATCTCTCGTGTATAACTCCCGTGAGCCTTTTTGTTGCTTTGAAGCAGCTCACATCTGGGACCGGTTTAAATATCTGTAAATGACTTGTCAGACAGATCAGACATCACGACACAGAGTCCGTCAAGTTATCTGACAGAGTTTCAGAAAAAGCACAAAATGTTTTTTGCATAAGCGGAGTCACATTTCACTGCCGGAACCACGTGGCTGCGTGCCGTTGATTTTCTTTCCATACGGACGTGTTGCTCCTCTCGTATCTTCCTGACATATCGGGTGGAGCTTTTGTTCGTGTTCATCTCTTTCATTTTTTCAAATGCTGCGACTCTACCAGCCAGATTATAGCTGTGCTTCGGCCAGTGTGGCTTATTAAGATGCTCTCTGTAAACTCTGGCCGGATCACGGCGGAGCCAAGCTTGTGTCATTACTTGGCGTAATTTGTGTGCAGGCGATGATGAAAGAGATCAGTGATTCTGAAGATGCTTACTGTCCCATGTGGGAAAGATCCTTCTGTTTCAGTTGATTGGGAGGATACAAAATCAATATGGGCTTTTTAAATTAATCTGTGCAGAGAAACAATAAGTCTTTGTCTGACGTGAAATGAAGTAGCAACAAGATGGATAGTGTTTGCTCCTTCATTCATATATTCACTCATGATTCACTCACTTACTCACTCAGTCTGCCGTCTGTCTTTCCCTCCCCTCTGTAGGAGTGGGTGGTAACTTGGTGGCCATCCAGGCCAGTAGGATCTCTACCTACCTGCACTTCTGGAGCATCCCAGGAGTGCTGCCTTACAAGATGAGGCAGCACTGGCCCAATCCCTGCATCACCTTCTTCTCTGCAGGTAACAGTAACACTTCATAATAACCATCATTAACAAATAGTGCAGTGATAAATAAACTTTAGTTAATAGTTACTTTACTGTTAACAAATGAACAAAATGATAAGTAATAATGTTTACTAATTATTAGTAATGCTATAATTTGTTATTTTAAAAGTGTATTCTTGGACACATAACATTTTAAATATTATATTAAGTATTTGTGATGATTACGAAGTGATTTGTAAACCTTAAAAAAAAACTCTACGCTTAGCATTGGCAGTTTGGTCCGACTACCAACCCAAAGCATCAGTATTTGAGGACCTGGGCGTGAGACTCAACAATCAGCTGTGCTTCTCTAGAGCTACATACTACATCTTTAAATGGTTACTTAATACTGTGCTATGCGTCTATAAACATTTGGGTGACCATAATGAAGTTGCAATTGATTTTTATAACACTTAATAGTTGCTTAATAAATGGTTTATAAAGCATATATGAGTGTATCTTGAATGGCTGTTATACAGTTACAACTGATAAGCTGTGCCTCTCAACTCTGTATGGCAGCCACTTTCGCAAAATTAAAGGAGGCTGGGGGCCAGTTAACAAACAACCATTAATGATATTTATTAGTATATAATTTTTATATATTTTTTTATTTGTCATGCACACAAACATGTGCATAACCTTCATGAGTTTAGAAGACACCATTAAATTATCATTGCAGTGATCAATCCAAAGTACATGTTATCTTATTGCTTAGTCTTCAAACAACAATCCAGGATGTCAAACTGACTCAACAGCAACAACAGGTTAAAAAGACAAAGATATTTAGAAGCTAAAGCCCAACTGTAGGCCACAGATCACAGTGTAAAAGTGAACCACTACATTACTGCTGATCGCCACAGAAGACAATGAATATAAAGGGAAACTTTGCTGATATTGAACCAGCTGTGTGACATCACAGTGTGTGCAGATGAACAGTGTTTGGCTTCTTTCCCATGGCCCTGCCAGCACCCGGATCTCCACTGCCGGACCGGCAGGGATCTCCGGGGGAAGTCAAACAATATCAATCTGCACAGCATTTAGCTCCAAATCCACAAAACCAGCCTGAAAATGAAGGAAATCTGAAATCATCGCATTGGAGTTAACGGAGTACAGCTGTGTTGTTGTCGGACCCTGGTACATACAGTGTTACTCCCAAGGTACCAAAAATAAAAGATTGCAGGTTTACTGTTTACTGTTACTGTTTACTATCTCTGAATATGTGATAGTAGTTAGTATGGAAACACATTTTCAGTATAATGGTTCCATATTCCTGTGAAGACTGCATATGAATTCCTCTGTTGATGATGGTTTTTAATAACCAAAGAGGCATTTTTCTGGAGTTGATGTCCTTTTTTAAGATCTGACTGGATTTGACCTGGAGGAGAATCTGTCGAGGTGCTTGGTACATGGGAGCTGGGCTGGCTCATAACAGAGTGAAAATTCAACTATTTAAACAGCAAAACAAAGCAGACAGGGCTGAGTAAACAATAAGGAAAATTCATGTATGAAAGTGACGATACTACTAAATAAGGCACCCTACCTTCAAAGCACTCATTCTCTGTGTCTCCCAGGGGTGAACTCCAAGTCAGCACGGGTGCTTCTGCTGCTGGTTATCCCCGGTCACCTGGTCTTCCTCTACGCCATCTCTCTGCTGCAGGGAGAGGAGGCGCCTATCTCTGTAGCCTTCACCATCTGCTACCTGTGTGCTGCTCTGCTACAGGTAACTTGACACACTTGAATCTATAAGAAAAAGAGCACAAATCATTTTTATTTTCCTGTCAGTGGAAGTTATCACTGAATGGTTTCTCATGAACTCGCTGGCCCTCAGCTGGCCCTGAAGTTTCACATGACACTCTGATACAAACTGTGGAAACCAGTCATCAGAAGGTAAAACTTTGCACAGTCTGATAAAAATGGCTGCTGCCACTTGTCAGCTAACTGTGAAATGATCCGTGCCAGGTGTTGGTGCTTCAGCAGCTCAGTGATACAAAGATTTGTTCCAGGACAGAACCAAAAGTACACCGCACTCCTGCCATTGTCACCTTTCTGACCTCCACGTAACGTCAGCCCAGCTGTGGAGTATTTGCAAAAAGCTGAGACTCATTAAACGTGCAGCGTCTGTTCGTATTGTTAGTATTACTGCACAGTGTCAGATGTTGTGTCCTTTGGTACCAAGTCAATGATTATCTGGCAATCTGCATAATCTCTTGCAGGCTCAAATAAATCTGAGATTTCCTATCTGCTTTAGTAGGAAGATTTATAGGTAGCTGCTTTTGAGATCACTCACTGATAAAAAAAAACACACAAAAAACACATAGGTGTAGAGAGAAAGATACTAATGTTATCTATTATGAGCAGCTTAGATGTACTAGTCCTGTGAACATACCACAGCCCTAACACATGAACTTAGATACCAGAGGCATTGTGTTTTCAGGCAGCTTGTCCATCTGTATGTCTGTTCATGCCGTGCTCATGAGAGCGATATCTCAAGAGTACCTCTGGGGAATTTCTTTAAATTTGGCACAAATGTCCACTCAGACTCAGTGATCTACTTATTAGATCTTAGTGGTCATAAGTCAAAGGTCAAGGTCACAGTGACATCGTCTGTCTCATTCTTGTGAATGCGATATCTCAAGAGTGCCTGGAAGGATTTCCTGTATATTTGGTACAAACATTCACTTCGACTTCAGGATAAATTAGATTAGATCTTGGTGGTCAAAGGTCAAGGTCAGTGTGACCTTGCATCCAGCTCAGTATCATGATTACACTATCTTAAGAACTTCTTTGAATTTGACACAAATGTCCACTTGGACTGAAGAATAAACCGACTAAAAATATGGTGGGTAAAGGTCAAAGGTCAAGGTCACTGTGATCTACAAAAAAAACACATTTTGGTCCAATGTTTCATAACTTAAATATGATCAAATTTAATACAAATGTCTGATAGGATAAAATAACCAAGTGATATTTTATATCCAAAAAGGTCAGCTTCACTGTGACATCATAGTGTTCTTCAAATATACTTCCCTGGCCATTATTCGACTTCATTGAAGGAACAGAAAGGGGGACATTTGGTCGGATACTGAATGGAATCTTAGGCATTTACCTTGAGACTGCAGTGATTGTGTAGGTCTTCTGTTCTGCCAGGTTGATGTGTGTGAAGCATCCACGTTTTGCCAAAATAATGAAAAGCTAACAACCTATTACTAAATTCCTTCTTTACTATGCAATACAGTAGAACTTCAATTAAAAGCAGAGTCCCTTTTACTAACCAGGTGTGGCTACATGTTTTGGTAAATAAACGGCAGGCTCAATTAGAAGCGGGGTCTGGTTACCATTGGCGATGCGAAGCTGTTCATAGGAGTGTTTTTGAGGTATAAAATGTGTCATGGTCCACCAGGTCATTGGTGAACTGCTTGAGCTACTGAAGCTGCTGAGCTGCTCAGATCTCACAACCAAATATAAATGTTTAAACTTCTGTTAAATGGACATGCTACACATTGTTAGCTTAGCTGGATTCTCCACAATTCGTTCAATTCATTTTAAGAAAACCATGAACACTAGAGTATACTTCATTCAGATTTACTAATATGGTAAACAAAGAAGACGGGGAAAAAAAGATGAATCCTTCCTCTAAAGCAATCATACCCTCCAACTTTGTGTCTGTTCCTTGATAATTGATATTCCTTTAGTTTGTAAGGATGCTCCAAAGAAAAGAATCAAAAGGGTTTTCTTAAAAATTCTTCCAAGTTGTAAACATTGTCATGACCTCTCTCTTTCTCTCTCAGTGCATGAGGCTGGCCTAGATGCTCAGTCTCTTGGAGCTGAGCAAGAGTTTTGTGGGAAAGGAATTAAAACCCTGTCTCATATGGGCGCCTGTCCCAGATGTAGGCCGATTAAATTCAGTGATAGAAGCAAAAAAGAGCCTGGGATATTTGATGAAGTTTTACAGTATATGAGTCTGGACAGACATGGATGCAAACTGCAACCTAAGTGGCTGGTAGTGGTGTACAACCACAAGGCAGTAATTCTAGGTTTCCTTTAATTGCAGCCTTTTCAGCTCAGTTTTCTTCTCCCTTCTCCCTCTAGGTGGCCATCCTTCTTTACTGTGCTGATCTCATTATCCGTTTGATGTGGAGACGGAGTCTGGACCCTGACAACTTCTCCATCCCCTACCTGACCGCCATGGGAGACCTGCTGGGTACCGGCTTTTTGGCCCTCTGCTTCCGTTGCGTCTCACTGGTTCAGAGCCTGGGTCTCTGAATGTCTCCCCTCTCACCCCTGAACTCTTAGCCAGCCACTGTCTTGTTGCACCAATTTTGTTACATTTACACAGAGATGCTTTTGATTGGACAATAAAGCATTTTCTGATGGTCATCACTGGGCCAGTTCATACATGGGAACTTGTCTTTGTCAGAAATTCAAACCTTTACAGTGATGGAGAGAAGGCACAGGTGACACCCCACCCATTTACACCATCTTCTGGGAGATCGATTTGCATCACGAACACGTCTTGCCAATCAAATCCTTTCATTTTAGGACAAAAGACTTTAAACAATGTTGAAGTTTGATTTCTCTGTCCATCAGTATATTGACCTTTATTATGTTATCATTCCGTTATCCGTCTTTTAGTTTTATTGCATTAACTAAATGTGAGTTTGTGCTCATGTCGTCTCTCAGCTCACCTTTTCGGCTTCATCAGGGGAAAATGTAGCAACTTTACAGCAGAGAGACTGAACAACTTGTCCATTTGAATGTGGATAGATCAACCAGACTCACAGCAGTCCATGTTTGAGTGGGCTGTACTATGCATCAACGCAAGAGATTGTGGAGGTCGATGTATGTAGTACACTAACTGGAATTTTCATGGATGCATGTCCAACATATGTTACATGGAATTTAGAATGAATGGGACAGATTTAGTTTTCAAGCTAATCAGGTCATGTACCTGTAACACACAGGGGAATGTTTCATCATTACATGAACAGGACTGGATTTCACTATTAATTATATAATGTATTTTATGTACGATCTTTTCTTAACGTTTTCTGCAAATTTATTTCTGAGGTACCATAACAGGCAAACAGACAGAATGTGGTAATCGGTACTTTCATGGCTGCAGGCAAATGGCATGACTGAAGAGTGGACACAGTGTGATAAGGAGGAAGACACTATCAGTAGCTGTGGGGGGAGTTTGTGTCAGTCATGACCAATGAATTCACCTCTGTTCTGACTGTGTCATGTGGCAGAGGACTGTGTAAACCGGATTTAACTTGAACATTTCCCACAAGTGGTCATGAGATGGTGTACTCCACCTGAAACACCTTTGAGATAAACATGTTTGGTAGCTCTGTTATTCGGAGAACCATAAACTAATGTTTTAGCAAAACAGAACTGACACAAAGACTTTATGTCTGTAGGAGGGTATCCACCAGCAAGTCCTTGACAGCTATAATTTACGTGTTTGCATCTCGAATCCTTACTGTGAAGGCACCTACCTGCAGCATGTCATTTTTATGCCTCTGTGATAGCTGTGGCTGGAAGCATTATTTTTTAGGGTTGTCTGTATGTCCGTCCATACATCCATCCGTCCGATATCTCAAGAACGCCAAGAAAGAATTCCTTCAGATTTGGCACGAATGTCCAATTTTAGTCAAGGATGAACTGTTTAGTTTTTGATGGTCAAAGGTCAAGGTCACTGTGACCTTGCATCAGTCTCATTCTTGGGAATGCGAAATCGAAAGAACACCTTGAGGGAATATCTGAAGATTTAGCACAAGCATTCACTTTGAGTCAAAGATTAACTGATTGGAATGTGGTGGTCAAAGGTCAAAGTCACTGTGACCTTGCATCAATCTCATTCTCGGGAATGCGATATTTAAACACCAACTTGAGAGAATTTCTTCATTTGGCCCAAACAACCACTTTGAGTCAATGATGAACTGACCAGAATATCATGTTCAAAGTTTAAGGTCACTGTGACCTTGTCCATTTCGTTCTTGTGAGTGCTGTATCTCAACAACACCCTGGTGGAATGTCTTCAAGTTTGGCACAAATATCTACAAGAACTCAAAATGAACTGATTAGATTTTGGTGGACATAGGCCAAAGGTCAATGTCAGTGTGACCTCATCTGTCTTATTCTTGTAAATGCAATATCTCAAGAATACCTTGAGAGAATTTCTTCAAATTTGACACAAGTGTCCACTTGGACTCAAATATGAACTGCTTAGTTTTTGATGATCATAGGTCAAAGCTAAAGGTCACTATGATCTCATCTGTCTCATTTTTGTGAACACAATATCTCAAGAACACCTTGACGGAATTCTTTAAAATTTGGCACAAACATTCGCTTTGACTCAACGATGAACTGACCAGATCTTGGTGGTCAAAGGCCAAGGTCAGTCTGCATCCATCTCATTCTTGTGAACACAATATCTCTAGAACACTGTCAGGGAATGTCTATAAATTTGACACAGATGTCCACTTGGACTAAGGATAAACTAATTGGAATTTGGTGGTTGAAGGTAAAAGGTCACCTCACAAAACATGTTCACAACTCAAGAATGCTTGCACTAATTATGACTTTACACAAATGTCTGACAGGATATAATGCTGAAGTGATGACATTTTATGTCAAACGTCAAAAGGTCAAAGGTCAACTTCACTGTGACATCATAATATTTGGCAGAAAACACTTTTCTGGCCATTACTCAACGTCATATCTCAGAAACAGAAGGAGAGACATTTGGTCAGATACTGAATTGATGACACTAATCTTGGGTGTCCTCCTTAAAACTGTGCTGATTGAATAGATCTTCTGTGCTGCTGGGGGAAAGATGTGTGTGAAGCATGTTTTCATAGAAGTGGATGTGATCACTAGAGAAACCTGACTGGTGCGCTGAGGCATACATGGTAATTCTATTTTAGCTTAGCACAAAGACTGAAAGCAGGGAAAAAGCAAGGCTGGCTCTGTCCAAAGGTAACAAAATCAGTCCATTACCATCTATAAAGCTTGCAAATGAATATGTTATTTCTTGTTTGTTTAATTAGATATAATGTGTTAATTAGAAAGCTTTACAGGCGCCTGTAGGCAGATTTTCCAGAGTTTTGACAATGCCAGGCGAACAGTTTCATCGCTATCAGTCCTAATTCTAGGCTAAATTAGCCGGCCACTGGCTTTAGCTGCATACTTGCCATACAAACAGGTACTTTAGCATCAGTCTTCTCACCCAGCGGCCAACAGTAGAGCAAAAAAGTGCATTTCCAAAAATATCTAACTTGTACTTTGAGGTCAGGAAGAGGATCTGTTTATGCGCAAATCATTTGGTAAAGCTACAACTCCAATATCTAGAACCATTGACAGCTTTTCTACCTCTGCACTTCTTCCATTTTTTCTCCATTTGTGCCCTGTGAAAATGCCACAATTCTGACTAAAATCCCCATGATGCATCAGAAAAGCTGAATGTCTAACGTGGTTGATGTACTGCTTTTTGTTGCACATACAGCACCTGCCTATATACAGCGTAATAAACATGGCACTCGAAACAGTTCTACCCTACAATGGCAGAGCACTGTAACTATGGAGGCAGTGAAGTTTAAGGGGACCTTTTATGCTTTTCCTTACTTTCTGTCCTGTATATAACATTGCAATGTTGGCTGTTCATTTTAAATTTGGCCGCATTTTTTTCTGCTTCAGGCATGCTACTTTAAGTGTTAAACATCACGTAGCCTACACTGCTACATGTAGCTACATG
Source organism: Cephalopholis sonnerati (assembly GCA_019142605.1). NCBI lineage: Eukaryota > Metazoa > Chordata > Actinopteri > Perciformes > Serranidae > Cephalopholis > Cephalopholis sonnerati. The sequence continues at coordinate 32,159,150 of JAGQAX010000011.1, forward strand.
CTAACATCAGGGAAACATGAAATCTTGGTTGTCAATGTTGTTAATTTCTCCCCAGTTTTGGATCATATTTGGAACATGTCCTGTTGTCAAGATTTTGGTTTGGTTATTCCTCACAGTAGACAGTGCCGCTATGCTCCGTTACAGTCATTCTCTGGCTGCAAGTACACTGCTACATGTAGCTACATGCTAACATCAGGTAAACATGTCAATCTTGGTTGCTGATATTGTTGAGTATTTTTCCCAGACTTTGGATTATATTCCTGCTCGAACATGCCCAGTCATGAAGATTTTGGTTTTTGGAAGCTTTTATTGTTTGTTTAAATAGTAGAAAGGGCCGTTTTTCTTTGTGACACTCATTCCCCTGGCTGCAACGATACTGAAATATGGAAGACCCAGAAATGCTAAGCAATCAGAGTAGACTTTGCTTTTTAACATTGACGCATGTGAACATGTTTAGCAGAAACCCAAAATACAACTTTAAATGAGCATAATAGGTCCCCTTGAAGGAAAATGGTTTAAAGTTCAGGCTGGATGGCAGACTGTATATTATATAGAGAGGTTCTAATGCTTTAGTTGTATTTCATTTTAGCTGATTTTACCCCACAAAATTCTACCCTTAAAAATTGCAGATACTGCATAAGATAATCTGCATGGAACTAGTTTTTTTTTAAGAAAATTAACTTAAATTTTGATTATTATTTGCAGTCCATTGCTTATACAATATAGTGAATGTGGTGATGAGTCCCAGTGCATTGAGACTACCAAACCAGAGTGGAGTGCAGCAGCCTGGGCAGCACTACAAAGCCAGAATGCAGTAACTAGAGAGCGAGAGTGCTTGTTTGGCTTGGTCTGGTTCATCATTACTGCATATTTAAAAAGCTGTTTTCACTGAAATTACACATTTATATGGCACAGTATAGTTTATATAGTGAAAGAGATGCCAGAGAGTCTCATACTGATTCTAACTAAGTTTTGCCCAAATATGTAGTTACTGCATTTTGCCTTAGAGGGATTTATTTTTCCACTTCTACATCATACTAGAAATTGTTGAAAGGCCCAAATGATGGTGTTCCAAAGCACTGTGAAGCCCTGAAAACGTGTCTGAACCTCTCACTATTTGCAAAGCAGTTTCAGTTTTCAAAAAAGTAATTGCAATAATTTATTTATTGTTAATAATGTACAAAAAAAAATAGCTGTAAGCTGTTGCAGAAGACTGTAAGTATTTGTTTTCAGCCCAGGTTTATGTGTTTACTGTAGCTGCAGAGGATCTTTGGTACGCCCTCACTACTTGATACCAACAGTCCCTTTAATGGAAGGTTCACAAAGCCTTACTGTTGATTATGACGTTGACAGAACCATAAAACCTCATCATTACAGCAGTGAATGCATTTGCATGCACGGTGTGTTCAAACAGAAAGCAAAGCTAATCTTCAATTTGACTGGTGAATTTGGAATTCACCTTTTACCCCCGTATTTTATTTCCCCTCCAGTCTCATTTCTTTTTTTCTCGTCTCTGATCATTTATGAAGCCCTGGGATGCACTCTGTCTGAACACACAGTTAAATCTTTGTCATTTGAAGTCATGTTTAAGCATTTTGGCTTCCCTTGTATGCAATATTTTAGTTTACATGAACACAAAGATTACAGTTAGTATGGATAAAAACTTCAACTGCAAAAAATGCAGAGTATAGTCTGGAGTAGACTGGTGATCTCTCTGTCCTGGCTATCATTTTTCTAATGTGAATGAGCTTAATCTCAAAATAACAGAAAGAAAAACGTGTTAACGCATTAATGAAATCACATGTAACGATTTTGCTGTTTGCTGTTACTAGTAATACCTATTTTAGAGACAAACCTCGTAAACACTGAAATCTGAGGCATTTCTGAAAAACAGCCTGTCTTGTCAGTAACTGATCTTTCTGTTAGGTATTTCAGTGGTAATAGTGCTTTGCTAAAAGCTTTTATTGTGACACTGTTACACAGTACTTTCTACACTAGAAGGTAATGAAATATAAATATAAAGTACTATTTTCATCACAGTTTATTTCACTCAGCTTACTGAAATCTGTGTATTAACTGTGATACTGTGAGAATTAGACCACAGCTAAGGTTGTGTCGTACCAGCACATAAGTGTGTCTTAATCAGTAGGGCTGGATGATGTATCATAAAGTCTTTATCGTTTTAAGTTGTCACTGTTATACTGTTAGTATTTATTGTGTTGTCTCATTTCTGATGTCTTTAGCAATTAATTATAGTATTTCGAGTTAATATATGGAAGTCAAAAGTTTAATTTTTGACAATGACTTAATTTTAGTTTAGTTTAAAGCAATAGTTCAGTGTTTTGGGAAATATATTTATTTAATTTTTTGCTGACACTTAAATCAGAAGATTGATAGAGAGTCGGAGTAAAAGGTTGGTATCAAGCTTCTTCCCAAGACAATGACCTCCCAAAATGTTGAACTATTTTCAAAAAAATGTGGTTTAACATCCAGCCCTATTAATAAATATGTAAAAGACTGATGGCAAAATACCTGATTGTAAACTTGCACCTTTCTTGTAATAGTAGTCTAAGGTTGCCTTGAAAACAAAGTTCATGTCAATTGTGTCTCATCTACAACCATGTCAATGTCAAAAAAAAGTAGAGGCTTTATTTAAATGTTGCAACAGTCTTTTCTCTTTTGCTGTCTGTTTGCAAACCTTTGTACTGTACTTCAATGTTGACACTGCCACATAATGACTTTAGGGGATTTTAAAATGCCTTTATTTTCTAATCCTGCTGTGTTCACTGTCACCTGAGCTTCCACACCCACAATGTGTTATGTCTTATGTGTGCGCAAAGATGAAGTGTGGAATCAGAAATGTGACAAAATGTTTGGTGAGTGTTCATGTGACTTTGTGGCTTTGAACAGTTATATTTTAATAAAAACTAACAGTGTAATGAAACACGTGTTACTTTGGCATCATCATCGTCTTACTTGGGTGCCATCAAGAGGAGGTACCAGTAATAACAGCATCAGGGTTTCCATGAGAGTTTTCTTTGCATACTTTACTGTGACTTTGACACTAAACTGATTTAACTCAACATAGTGTGACTTTTTTTCAGCATACTATGACTTTTCATGAGATTTCTTTTGACGACTACGACTTCCTTGAGGTTTTTTTCAACATACTATGAGTTTTTGTCAAAATGTTAAAACGTTTTTTTCACATATTATATTTTGACTTCTTTTTGATTGAGATTTTTTTTGACATACTATACTATGACATTTTTTGGCATACTATACGAGAACTTTAATGTCATACCATACTATGACCTTTTTTTTTACATGCTACACTATGAATTTTTTTTTACATACATTACTATGCCTTTTTTGAACCCATAGCATACCATGTCATAAAAAGTCACTGTATAGTGGTATAGTGATATAGTATATATATATATGTGTGTGTAAATACGAAAGAAAAAAACTCTAAGTCAAGAGTTATTGTATTTAAAGACAACCCTCAAAAAAACTATGTCCAAAAACATCCTCATTGTACAGGATGTCAACCAAAAAAATACATACTATAGTATATCAAAAGAAAAGACCTCATAGTATACTGTATTAATTAATCTGTTACATAGTATAGCATGTCGTCCGAAATCATGACAAAAGTCATAGTATAGAATGTCGTCCGAAATCATGACAAAAGTCATAGTATAGAATGTGGTCCAAAATCATGACAAAAGTCATAGTATAGCATGTCGTCCAAAATCATGAAAAAACGTCATAGTATAGCATGTCGTCCAAAATCATGACAAAAAGT